>CM024173.1:12572321-13194916 GCA_013433145.1 Ascaris suum
ATCGAAACTGTATCCCGACGTTATGCAGCTGCACGTTTTTATTTAGATACCTCCACTTAATATTCAGCTATAAAAACATGCGAAAATAAGAGCATAAATACTTTAGAAAACAAAAAAAGAGGAGAGAACATTTATTATGCATAAATACGCATCGAAGCAATGAACGTGTCAATACTGATGCGGGCAATCGACAAAGTGATAAGCAAACAAATGGCTCGCTATTCCCCAACAGCTGCAGCGTGGCAAATGTTTAACTATTGATGTTCTTGTGCTATTGTGGCTTACATGTGCATTGTACTTTCTGAACAAGAGGGACATCGAAATTTCTCAACACTATCATGTCTCGGTGATGCATTGAAATCTCATCAAACACATTCATAAAAGTCTTTGAAGAGAGTACAGAATCTACCTTCTTGGATAGAATAGACATTCTAAAAATATACTGCTGTTCTATCTCATCAGAACTCAAGGGGGATGGGGGCAAATAATTACTTCCCATCAAAGTATTCCTTGAACAAATCCCTCCTCCACAAACTCCAAATATCATCGCCTCCGGGGTATTATCCAAGATAATTTAATAGAGCAAAATATATGGTCGGCTTTTAAGTGCAGTGCTGTGAAAATCGTGTTGTTCGCCAATTCAGATAAAGGAATTACGCCGTGGGTTGAAAATCTGATCAGGAGAACGTTACGAAAAAAAAAATAACAGCAGAACTGTGGTTTAATTCACTTTCAAATAGC
Organism: Ascaris suum; assembly: GCA_013433145.1. Classification (NCBI taxonomy): domain Eukaryota; kingdom Metazoa; phylum Nematoda; class Chromadorea; order Rhabditida; family Ascarididae; genus Ascaris; species Ascaris suum. The sequence goes on from CM024173.1 coordinate 12,573,063, forward strand.
GCCACCTGAGAAACAAGCGCTCAACGCGAATCTTCGTTCACGTCGAATTTCATTGTATGATAAATACAAGCAGTATACGTATCATTAGGAGCGCACATCTTCTCGATTGAATGTAAAAGCGTTGATCTATACGACGAGGAAAGAGCCTTCTGTGATGAAAATGTCGAACACAATTGTGCGCATTGTTGCAGTCTTTTTTCGCTTGGCTCCGAACGATCCATTACATGTATAACTGCCGTTAGCACTCCCTACGATAAATTATTTCTATTTTCAGTTCATAGACTATAAATAAAATTTTAGCGAATGCCCTCAAGAACAACAACGGCATCTACTCATCGGAGGTCTTGATTATGTGAGATTATCTCCTACCTCTTATTTACCTGTGCAATTAGCTGTAATACCTCAGTTTTACCGTGCGCATTGCCGTACGCCGAAATTTCTTATGAGGGAGTATGATTCGATCAAGCCACCAAAAGTTGATAGCCTATTAAGAGTGCCAATTTGAAAGCCTGTAAGCAACAAAGATGACCACTAGGGTCATGTTAACCGGTTCGCTTAAGACCGAATCTGTTGGTGCAACCTTCGGAAGGTCTAATTTCTTGCGAAGTTCGACATTAACCGACCTTTCAGGTGCTCAGAATACACTAAGAGGGAGTGGCGTCTACGCGGCGAATCATAATATGCTGTGGCGGAACTAAAAGCCCCAAGAACTCTTCGAGACACTTAAGTGAGGGCGGAGAATTTCAGCTTTTCTGGCTTAAACATCCGTCTTGCAAACTGAGCATAACGAAATGCGCCGAAAATTTAAAGATTAAGATGCTGAGCACAGCGAGTTGAAAATTTCTTGCTCTAGCCGAGCGAAGCAAACCAAACAAAGCCGACATTCCGCAGCAATCTTTCTTAATTTCTTTTTAGCACTTCATGTGTCTTGGAAGAGGGGAGAGCGACAGAGTGACCACTGACCAAAAGACAGGTGAATAATTAACTATACATTATACAGTCTCTTAAACGTTCAAGCTTCACGCGTAACACTTCTCTTAAGTGAGCACTGTAACTTTTATAGCAAGAAATGCCCAAAGATAAAACTAATAAGTATGCAAGAGTTCAAATTATTATAGATGAAACTATCAATCATATTAGTTATAAACTATTTAATGACCATAAATGTATTTTCTAATAATGAAATGCAGCAATTTATTCCACTTAAAGAGCGATAAAACTTTTACTTTGATCAAAAACACTTACTTGTTTCAGATAATTCCAATATTCCTGAAGTTTCTCTTCATGATCTCCATTATCTTCGCGCCATTGCTCTTTGCTTGGTGTGCAAAGCTGTAAAAGTCAATACTCACTGACAACATAGTTCATTAATTTCAATATTTAAGGCGAACATCTGCGAACTGCAGCGTATTGACACACAAGGAATAAAAAATATAAATAAAGGACAAGGAATAACGAAATGAACGAACGCAACGATCTCAAGCAACGATTTCAAATAGAATTCTTTTGCGACAGTCTTATTTGCGCAAAAAATGATTGGAGATGCCCTAAGATTTCCCGATAAAATTGTTATCATTTAAGCGACATTATTTCGCATGACTGTTTTCAATAGTATTATGGATGGAGGGTTAAGGTGAACTTCACCTCAATACGCTTAACTCTAGGTAACTGAGCAACGAGAAAAACTAAATCGGTTAGGAAACCTTGAATGTTAGCATCTGTTGTCGCTTATTAGTATTGCACTCAGAAGTACCCTCGTTGATAATATATTTTCGCAAATCATCTTCTTTTGACTTCAGTGTTCCGCAGAGACGACAAAAACGACTGAAAATAAATCACGATCTTATCTGCTACTATTGGCATATAAACTTGACAATTGAAAGGAACATAACGCGTTAGAAATTTCGTCTTTAGCGGGACGATTATCGAAAAACAACTAAATATGCCTTAAGGTATTGATTAAGAAACACTCGCTCCTAGATAGGTAGATTGATCCTGTGACAGTACAATTGATTATCATAAACGTTGTCGGCGACGTGGATTTTATCTCATCTAATGCCTAAAAACGAAGAAAATTTCCGCTCCCTATGATGTTACATGTCTGAATTACATCGCCTTCTGAGCATGATTCTCTACAGGAAGTATGATAGTTGTGAAGGAGCACGCAGGCACACTCTGAGGTGTTTGACACTACTACGAGTGTATGTGCACAAACGGAGAGGAGAAGAGTTCAATGCTTGTGTTCCACTTTGTGAGCCAAAGCATGACACTCCAAGGAAAGGTGATCCTATCAGCAAATATAGCGACAAAAAATCAAAATTGTTCTCGTCATCGAAAGAAACTCGTAAAATGAGAGTGAGATTTACACCATATGCGACTACTACAAAATAATTTAACACAATCACTGTTGCAACAATGACTGTGTTAAGTTTTTTTTTAATCAATAGGCATCTAGTATTATCTTTCGGTAGATAGATTTCATCCTCAGCGCATAATGCTTGCGTTCGAACAAAATCGTGAAATGCTTGCAAATCACTCTATAAAAATAGTGATAGCAAAAAATATCACGATGAAGTATTACGATTTTCGAACGAAAGGAGAACGCTTTTGGATAGAAGTTTTTGAGAATATCCAATTTATTATAGTCTGAGACCATAGCTGCAATGCTTGAATTCGTCTTGACACTACGTTCGAAACGGAGCAATGTAAGCGCATCGGCCAAGCATACAACTTCCTTAAATACTGTACGATTTTTTAGCTGATAGAGGGCGTGAACGAGCATTAGGCTCTGTAAATCGTCAAGTTTTTGAAATTGCCTTTCGTAATAAAGAAGAAGTGCAATGGTCAATGTCATCAGACCAGAAAGAGACAGGCGTTCTCGTCTTCGAAATTGCCGAAACAAATAAGTAGGAAGCCGGAACGAGCTCAAAAAACGGTTTTCAAAGCGCAACGTTCAACAATAATTTAGCGATTATGCACATCATTTTGTTGTACTTGAACAAAACTTCATTGAGCTTCAGTATGAATTTAGATGCCAGTAGACGTTCTGTGCAACTAAAGAATACGGCAACAGATCAAAACGGTTGTCTATCAGCTATGAGTTTACAGTTTCCGACATTAGAAGATAGCCACATATGAGAAAAGTCAGTATGAGGCAAAATTCGCTCACAACAAAACTTCAATTCGAAATCAACAACAGCCAGGAAGCCCTTTATCTCTCTCGTAAAAGAATGACTGGTGATACTAAAAATGGGACATTTAAGCTGATTATACGCAACAAAAAATGAATGATATGGTCGAAAACCTTAGGCTAATAAGGCTTATGTTCAGTCGAACTAAACTAAACTCTAAGCTCATTATAGTCGCTTATCGAAATCCACGTTGCATAGCATCTACGATACCCGCAATATAGCCTCATAAAGAGATTCTCGCTGAAATCGACGAACCATGTTTTCTTTCCTTTGAGCATTTCTCTTAGTTTGGTGTTGACACTCTCTGGACACCAATTATTTCGCGTTATGTTCGTACATATATTCGCTATACGACGTGCACTATCCGATTGACAAGGAATATTGGTGCCCAATTGAAGAAATGCTTCCACATATGGATTCGCCATTGGCGTATTCACATGAAAACTCAATGATACATGATAACACCTAAAATGTTTCACTGATTTGAAACTCATTATTGCTGAAATAAGCGTTTATGTAAGAAAATATTTGCGCATAAAATTAATGATTATATCGTTCCATAATTTTAAACTCTTATTAAAGGTCATAACTGAGAGCTTAAGCCAACAATGATCGACGAGTAGAAAAGAAAGAGTAAGAGCAATTGTTTGAAGTCTAATACTCCGAAACCGATCTCATTCAACATGAATCTAAAACTTCATTTAAACGCTAAGCAATTAAGAATTTACTTTCGATATGATTAATCAAATGATGAAATGAAGAAAGAGATATGTAAATTTAAGTGATAAAAGTTTACAGTGAAATAGCAAAATCATCAAATCTTCGAATTTCTTCCTCCTCAATAGAAAAAATTTTAGTTGAATTCACTATGAATAAACACTTCCATTGTAAACAGTAAAAAAAAAAGAAATTTCTGAGCACTTTGTAATAAGCAATCAAAAAAAAACAAACTAAAAATTTTTGAAAAGAACTTTATTCAATTTCAGATATGAATTGCGTATCAATAATATTCTATAAAATATCTAATTTTCATATTCTCTAATAAATGAGATAATCTGTCGAATCCCATTTTCCACAAAATAATAGTTTTTATTAGCATTTTGAATGAAATATGCAAATCTAGAGAATCTTCCGCCGACAATAAAAATTCCATTGGATCTAATATATAAGTAATCCAAAAACTATCAGTTTTTATTTCTGCAAAAAAAACGATATGACTTTTTAGTAATGAGTCAATCGAACCCCAAAAAGAATTTTCGTAAAATTTTTGGAAAAGGTAAACATAAGAGATAGTTTCGTATTCGACGCATCGAAATTAGATGTTTGATTTCGTTCTGTAACATTTTTTTTTTGGTGTAGAGAAGTTTCGTCAGCCTTTATACGTTGATAGTTGTAGCTTTCCGTGAAAGATAGCAAACCTTTATGCAATAAACTTACCCAGGAAATGAGATCGTTCTCGTTTGCCCATCTTGAGCGGTAACGGTTATGTGATCGCCGTCATGTGCCGATGATATCATGTCGAATCGCATTTTCAGCGAGTCTTTGTCGATCAGATCCCATCGAGCTATAATAAATGTGCGCTAATAAATTGCTTTCCTGATTACATCAAAAAAGCCATCATTTTCGAAGGGAGAGGATCGGATCAATGGCTTTAACTTTTAATCTTCGAAGCCGAGAGGAAACGCAAAGAACAAGATCTCATCAAATAGAAAAGAGACTATTTTACCTCCGCAAATGTTCTTAGCTACTCTTTATCAAAGAGAGTTCACAATATTTTTATGAGATAAGATCGAGATGATATTAAATATAGAGCTTAAAGTTAAGCTGCCTTATTTTACCGATTGAGCATTATTAGGGGGATTTTATTTTGGGATTTTTTTTGGTTGTTTTGCCGATTTATTTTGTTGATGATATGAAATTATTAGAAAAGATTGAGCATGTTGATCTTTTGCTAATAATTCACCTTTTTGAAGAATTATTGAGCAAAATTAATTCGATGAAAATATAATTGTGATTCATCCTTATTCATCGCATAATCATAATACCAGCTTCCCATTTTCTCCTCTCCCATCTACGGATTACTCCGAAGCAATTTATATCTTTCTATTCGGATATGCTAATCCCATAATATTTCACTTTCCTCCTCCCCGACTCCCAATGCGCACACTAATATGCAACAATCCACTCAAAATTGCCATAAATTCTCTTGAATGGTGAACAAAAACGAAATTCTGCAAATGTTTTATCCTGTCACCCTGTGGAAGAGATATATCCCTTAAAAATTAGCTCACAAATCCCATCATTGCTTGGAATACTAAATATTTTTCAGGTGATAGAATGTTTTTTTAATGAAATTTTCTGATTGAAGCAACTGTTTTTCTAGTGGAGCCAGCTCAGATTTTTTGTATATAGTTTTTTGAAGTAGAGAATATTGACAATCGCTCCTACTAAAATGATCAGCGCCAACTTTTCCAAGAAAAAAAATGGTTACTTCTGAACTGTAATCGATCGCTAATCAATATTGATTTGCAAATTTTGAGGCATATTTAAGTATAATTGAACGATAAATCGGAAAGAACTAGAACAATAGATATAAACGACATAAATGAATACGCCACACACATAAAAGCACAAAAAAAATGACGTTACCATAGAGAGCCATTGCAAAAATTTGCAAATCCAATCGAAACAAATGAACACCACTACTTTTCCCCTTGTAATCTTTACTAGAAAAAAAAAACGGAACTCAGTGTATTTTTCAATCGTTTCATCGAAGAACTTAGAGGCGTTGATCGGATTGAACTGTTGATTAAGAAGAAATATTTCAATATAAACCGAACAATTCAGAAAAAAAAACGGTCCAAAAAACAATTTCAGTATATTTAAGAAGAAGTGAAAGATTGCTCTCGATTCAACCGATTTCAAATCGCATTAATTCCATCAAGCATCAAACATTTCAATTATTTCATCAATAATAAACTAACCATGTGGACATGATTGAGTGATATTATCTCGTATAATAATATGAATATTTTTCGATAAAACAAAGTCACTAATCGTATAGACGATGAATGCCACCTGAAGAATTGTTGCCATCGTTGATGATGAATTGCATCGAGTATAACATGTTCCACCTTATATAGCAACCAATTGAGCACGGAAACCGATTCTATTTGCGTTGTTATTGCATTATACATCCGATCACTCCAGAAAACATCATAAGTGCTCTTATGCGATCGCGACAAAAACCTCTCGATCGTAATTGTTGGTAATTTTGCTTTTAAAAAACGATATTTATAAATACTTACGTTTTCATATAGTGTTTCGAAAAAAAAAATTTCCGTGATTACGAGGGATTTCGACCAATTAGGACAAAACGTTTCACAAGAGAAGAAAAAATTCCAAAAAATTGAAAGACTTAGCGAAGAAAATTTGAAACTTATATAAAATAAAGAAAATTTCAACGAGAATCTCCAATGAACCGGCGAGAAAACGATTTAGATTTTGTTGAATAGTTTTCATATTCATTTGTGAATTTTTTGGAATGAATATCAACAATCTAATAGGAGGAAAAAAATGAAAATTTTATTCAGCAGCAAAATTTATGCAAGAAAACCAGCACAATTAAAGACGCAATTTCAGAACCGAACTTACGTATGAAAATATAGAAAATTTAGTTAAGAAACATAGCCGATTGCGAAGATGACGTTGAGATAACCTGACCTTGCCAATTCCAATCTACCCAACTGAATGGAACCGATATTCTAACCTATTTATCTATCCCACTTTGAACCATGCGTATATGATCGACTCCGACTCACACATATCTAATCGACTCCAATGCATAAATGTCTATCGCAATTAACCGTCTCTGACTCGCGCGTATCACTCTAATGATCGTCCGCGCATTGCCCACATATTCTTTATCACTGACTAAAGTTCGAAGCATAAATATGTCTGAACTTCTTTTACTTTATGTTCTTATTGCTTTCTTGTCCAATATCTTATCATTTCAACACTGCTTCGGCTAACTGCTTCCACTCGATTGCTCTCAAAGCTTTTTTATGTACAGAATTTTGTCTGCGTGCACACAAATCATAATGGTGAGCCATTCCCCGAATATGCAAAACTTTGAAATGCTTTTGCAATTTTTTTCGCAAGCATTGTCTGCCCATTTGCCTGATTCTCTTTCAACAGGCGAACTGCAAAGCTATGATAACGAAATTTGATGGATACACTATAGTGGGATGTCGTATCTCAAATTTGGTTGCGGTCGCAAAGTTTGTTAGGCAATTTTGCGCTAATTAGTGATCGTGTTTCGCCGAAATATGATCTTTTCATTCGAGACTCATGATGTAATCGTGACAGTGGGAAAACGCATCAATAGGCGCTTCGCTGTTTTTTTTTTCTGCTTGGGCATTTTGTGACTATTTTTCTTAGAATTTCGGCAATCGGCTGACCTGACCGACCGAAATATTGAAGCGCATGTCGTGCCAGCCTCTCTGACACATCTAAGTCGTTTTATACCTTGGATCGACGAACAAACCATCGAATTCATAGAAGATGTTAAGCTCAAGCAAAGTTGCCAACCCCTCTCTCCCCTTTTCTGAAAAATTTTGCAAGAAAATTCTTGATTCTTCGGTTTGCCTCAATTTGTAGGAAAGTTTTAGAGGGAAAGTGACAATTCCCTAGCTTCGGGGACCTCGAAATCCGCAACCTTCGAGGCTGAATTAAAACATATGCTCTGATGCAAGAACGAATAGGAACATAAATGCATGCAACATATGCATTTTTATTTATTCACATAATGCAAAAGCACCCATTTTTACATTTCAGCTTAAGAGGGGAGCTGACATATGCAAAAGCAAGAACGACAACAAAGCTGAGTACTGCACTTTCTTGATGACCGATCTGTAAGTCCCGAGCCAAAAAAAAAAAGTTTTCTGACACAAATACATAGTTACAAAATAAATTTCAATAAGAAGTACGAACAATTCACGCAGAAGTGGCAGACATAATGAAACTACAAGGAGGATGCACAGATTACTAGTAACATACAGTTTGGGCAAGTGCACATATACATCAATACTAATATATACACTTGAAAGCAGCCTATGCGGCTTCGCAGAAATTTAAAATAAAATGGGAGGATTTCGAAAACTCGAAGCAAAAGGGAAAGACAGAATTAAAAGAGTGTGACATCGAAATTGTCAATACTTGTTAGCTGCCGTGAATGTCCCCATCTAAGCGGATGAAAAACCTCTATAAAAACGTAAATATACATAAAAACTCAATGAACACAAAATCTTCGGCCAGTCTCCAAACATTAGACTTGAAATCCGAATATGCCATCACGATGGCTTTTTTTTACACCTCCAATCGCTAAGATTTTAAATGCAGGTAAACAAAACCATATTAATGAAATATGGTGGGTTCATTAAACAATGAAGTAGAAAGGATAAAATTTACAGGATATCCCCTCTCGTTAATTTATGGGAAATGATGGATGCTGCGAAAGGATTTCTTTTCCTAAACGCTTCACGCCGAATTAACGTATTCATTTATCGTCGATAATGATATAAATAAGCATTAATGCAACGAGAATAGAATCTCCAAAAAAGCCAATAAAAGCGACTATGAAATAGGGGCCAACAGGAAAAGCAATCAATTTAGCGCTGATCGAAAAGAGAATTTAAATGCAAAATCGTCAACGAATAAGTAAGACAACAAGAAATGAGCATAGAAAATGAACTTAAAAATGATGCACAAAGAGATCACTGAATCTTCAGGATTTTCAGCAAGAAAAGAATCACTTTTATATTATTGAAGAAAATGATGAAAAATCTTTTGACGGTAAACTAATGCAAACTGTCTAGAAATTAAATAATTTGTATAATTAAATTATATGGCATAAAACTTGAGAGGATCTCGTTCTTTCGCTTCACAACGATACTAAAACATCCATGAGGACTTGAGCGTAGGGCGATTATCCACTCCAACGACAGGCCGGCCACCCACTGCGCGTTGCTTCGGAAGCATTCCATGAAGATAATGCTCGACTTCATATGTGAGCTACATCAATCATCATCGCGCGTACCAAGCCATTCGCAAACGTCATCAAAAGGAAGCTTAATGAGTGCATCGTTGGTAATTACCCGCAATAAAACTTGCTCGCCACGTTTATCTCTGCGCTCCATGACACCTAATTGTCCTCGTAAAGGTCCTCTTAGAATCATCAGACATGCACCCTCTTCCTTCGGAATAACCGTCTCCAGCCATTCCTCCCGAATCTCTGCAAAGAGAAGCAACTCATCAACGAACTAAGAAAAGGATGTCACCACGGCAAGAAAATAAAACAAGCATTCGAAGCTACAAATTGTTAGATCACCAATGTCCCATTCTGCTCAAAATGACATATTCTACAAAGAGACGAAGAGATCTAAACCACCTTCCAAATGGAACAAAGGCCGCTCTACTCTTTTATTACCTATTTTTACGAGTGCCAGATGGAACTACTGGAAGCGTACCTTCCCTTTCAAATGTTGCTCTTCTATGAAAAAATTGCGTACCCTCGAAGTTCAGTTTGTTTGCACATTAACGATTTTGATGAGCTGGCTATCCCTTAAGGCCGATCGTCATTTTATTCCTCTATAAAACAACTTCGGCAATATTGTCAAACATCAACGCTATGCAGATTGCAAAATCTTGCTAACGTTTTCATGCATTAAACCCGCATATTCTCTGTGCATAATTTTCCCAACTCAGGAAAATGGATAGAGAAAAAGAAAACCCCGAATGTTTCGCAAGCAAATACTCACTTTCAACAATTCAATCACGCCAATAATTTCCTACGCAGCAATATGGTATTGAGTTAGTACAATCGTATTACAAGTCAGCGACATTTCAGCGTCGATTATTCACTACACCTTTTCACTGAACTGCAAGTTGGAAGCATAAGAAAAAACTAATTAATCAAAATACACTATCAAACCACCGTTATTCTTATCGATAAATCTCAGCTCAGTTGAACGTGCATCGATAGCGTCCTTTTCTTTCTCTCTCGTTTTTTTTAGAAGGAAATTGGCATTAATTGCATTCTAAGAAATTTATAATAGTATCTAAACATAAACTCACCGTAATATATTTTCCCATTTGAATGTTCAACGGTACAATTTTCACGATCGGCTGCATCTAAAACGCGAAATTTTTCATTGTACAGTCTTCCATCCTGAAAAAAAACAAACAGTTTAGTGATAGCTAAGAGATAAACAAATGAAGCGATAAGCAAATAATAAACATATCGAAAATATAAATTTACAGCAATGAATGAATCATTAAAAATGCAAATAATATTCTCAATGATAGAAATAAAACTAAAAAAAAAAATATACCTTAAAATTCTTATCGATAAATCTCACTCTAAGCTCAGGTTGAACCCACATTCGTGAATCGATAGCGTCCTTTTCTTTCTCTCTCGTTTTTTCATGCTTCCGTTTGTTTTCGTTTCTTTTATTTACTTGATTCAGTGTTTCTTTCTCTTTTCCGTTCGACTTTGATGATCCTTCTTTTCCTTCTCGGCGTTTTTCCTCTTCATTTCTGCGTTCAATTCGTCTTTTTTCTCGATCATAGTCTCGTTTATCTTTAAAAAAAAAACGCCATTTAGATGAATATTGGACAATGATAGAACCCACAAAAACATTTCCTACGAGAATAATATTTGATGATAAACCAACCTAAAATTAAGGCGAAATTAGAAAACATCTAAAATCCTGTAAAGGTGATGTAGACGATAGCAATAGCCAATCGGTTAAAGAAGCGTATACTTGTACTTTTAAGTAAAAGAAGATGAAGTTGCTTACACACATATACATCAAAAGTATATCTCGAATGAGAATTAACGTAAGATCGGAGGTGAAAATTTCAATTGGGAACGCATAAAAACGAAATTCGGAAGTCCGTTTAAGGATATCCGGATTCTCGTCTATTGCTCGAATCTGCAAATTTGAAAGTTCGCCTAAAAACAATCCGAAACAACTCAAAAGTTCAGCCAATGCGTCTACAATTTACTGACACAAATGATTTTCAAACGTCGAAATGCATATCACAAACGTTTCTTCCGATCATGGCGCCTCTTCCACGCGGAGATAAAATGATGGCGCCTGGGTCCAGTGCGCAGCGTGCCTGCAAACATCACCCACCCCCCCCCCCCCCCACCCACCCACCCACTCATATGAACTGTTGCCACTTAATGCATTTTGCAAAGTAAAAAAAATAGCCGGAATTCTCTATACCTTACAAAAAAAAAATCCAATTTCTCCACCTAAAAGTTGTACGCTCGAAGCGCATCCAAATCTCCAACATGGGCGAAAAACAACTATATGTAGCATGAGCATTCGACTAAGTTCTCACTCGTCTAAAAGAGGCTGCATCCTCGTTTCCCCACTCTTAAACTCAGCCTGTTATTTGCAAATAACTATTTCTACCAAAATTCCACCTAAATTCATTGCATTAAGAAGTTGGCATCTTCTTTCTCCCTCGGAAGATGATCCTCAGCATATGCTCATTTCAAATTCGACTTTTCCCTCACATTTAATCCTCCCGATCTGCAAAAATTCTACAACTTCCAGCGTTGAATACGAAGTTCTCCAATGAAAATCATCTCAATTCAAGCGAAGTTTCTAGAAAAATATGCAACAATATCACAAACATAGCACAGTATTATTTTTTCGATAATAACGACTGTCAACTTCCTAGATACTCAAATAATGAAACGCTTTCAACGGGGACAACTCTACAGCGGAAGACAATGAAAGCGAATGATCTGCGTGTAATTCAGACTATTCCAAACAGACTCTTCAAACAACTCCTCATGAATATTGCCATTGTGCATAGAGAGTCCTTCACATCAAAACGCGTACACATCCCATCGTTCCATATGCAATTTTGAAACTAAATCAACAGTCTATGATTTCGCAGTCAATAAAAATATCTTAGAATCTCTTCAATAAGTCATTTGCGAATCAAACACCCTCTAAAAGCAAGCTATCACACGGTCGACTGCGACCACATTTAATTAATCCATCTTGACCCACTCCCTGCAAATGGTCGTGAAATTCGAACAGAATGACAGAATGAACTACTAAAAAACGTATCACCGTGAAGTATTCACGAGCACCGAAATCAATAAACAGCACAACTCACAGTCGTTATATATATATATATATATATATATATATATATATATATATATATATATATATATATATATATATATATATATATATATATTCAAGGAAGCTTCTTTAATCACTACTAAGTACAAACTCGATCCGTTCTACGTTCACCGACTTCTTCTTCAAGGGGAACGCTAGTTGATATTCGTATCCACTTTCGACTTCAGACCACTATCAAGGCAAAAAGGTGGAGAGGGAGAGAGATAGAAAAAAAGAAGAACAACGACAAAAAAATTCTTCTTTGTCAAAGAATTTCCTTAAACCTGGGACCCCGGGAACGAGCAGACATGTAAATGCATCAAAAACAACTGGTAGTACTATCGGAGCATGGATTAGCACGCAAAACTGGTCAGTCACGACCGGTGGGTAGGCGGAGTTCACTGGCGAATGACATCTTCCATCGGTTCTGGAACGTAGACCATCTGCCAACCACTGGGGCAAAACATATCAGTCTGCACCACTCAGATAACAGTCAACAACAACAAGTGGGAGCATTTGCCAGGGAAGGTGGCACGATACATGTTTCTTGCAATTTTGTTCAAAAAAACCATACGAGCTAATACCTTGCAACGATGAAATGATGCAAAACCCATAATTTTTTATGGATTTTGCGTCCGTTGCATTGTTGCAATATCACGAAACTCGTTTTATTCCAGCATTACTTCCTTTTGAGTAAGGCGACCTCTCTCGGGCAACTTTCAACTGGAAAACATTACAACTTCCACTCGAAATTTCAGCGAAGTTAGCGTACATCCTACCATCTAACCTTCCATGCAATATCTGGTGTTGATCCATTAATTTTCGAAAGGACTTATAAACATTTACAATGAATAATCAACGAAACGACTGAGTTTTTTTTTTCGAATACTAGGATCGTATGGATGATCTCCGATCAGCTAAAGATACGAATGTATTATTTACCTCTATATTATGTGCTGATAATATATAAAACTGACTGGTCGATGAATGCAGAGGCACTCACCTTGCCAAGTGCTCTAGCACATTTCTTCACCTGTCATATCTGATGACTTGCTGTTCAAACCTTCGATCGAAATTGTTTTTCGGCCGCGCTGATCAATTGTAGATCAAAACAGGCCTATAGATAAACACCACTCCCATGCAGGTGACTACTTTGAAGGAAATCAGGTTGGGGCAGCACTCTTCTAAGGTTTCATTATACCATTAAATCCTACCACCAAAGCTTGTGCGTTCATGAGTTGCAATCATTCAACAGATATACATACGCAGCTATGAAGCCACCATAGTTCGTTCACTTCAAAAAAAAACAACGAGGAGAAAAATTGCTTAAAATTGGTGACAAAACATCTCGAGAACACCGTCAGATTGCGTTCAGAATATTCAAAGAAATCCTTTTAGAATACACTTTAATATAATCATAACATTTATTTAATTTATAGGTGCATTCTATAGATCTCAGTTCGAATGAGCTTCTTCAGATGCAGTCTTTTCAATGGAACCTGCAAGTTGCTTCAGATCTTGTTACTTCACCTCTGTCTGCTATGATAGCCATCTAGATTGACTGGTGACCCGAATGAGGTGACATTTAGTCACAACTATGCGGCAGTCATAAATTGAGTTTATTAATAGCAAATATACCTACTAATGCATTTTGCATCTCGTTCGTACTCCTTTGAACTGACTACCATGACCGCGTATTCGCTCACTCTAACAAAATTCCCTCCGATCGCGAGTTCCACAATAACGCTCGCATTGTCCTCATCGAAACTTTGTACTTTTCCATATGAGTCCCTTAAATAAATCCTTATAAGTTAGCATTCAAGTAGTGGTACTTTCATTACTTATATTTTTATGCAGAAATTGTGAATAAAAGAAGTAGCTGTAATGCTATTAAAACTACTCTAGCCAACAAGGAGGATGGTCGGTCTCAGGAAGGTAGAAAGGTTAGGGGATGAGTAGATATAAACATAACGTTTAGCGAAATGTTTCATCCAACAATATTTAGAAATGAAATGATCACCCCCTTAATAAACTCATAAGCAGAAATAAACAAACGCTTGGCTGAGGGCACATTATATCTACTTAATAATATCTCTATTATAGCCGTGACTACTGGCCATACAGATAAAAGTATATTTTTCTTGGATGGATCTCCCATAAGAACGAATAAGGACAATAAACCAGTACCTGTATGCTCCTCCCGTGATCTTCACATAAGAAGATTTTTTAAGCGGGCGCACGTCTGAATTCTCTCCGTCATTCGAACTTACTTTCTTCCCGTTCGGCCTTCCCATATTTATATCCGCACCAAGACCTAGACCTTTCGGCCTCCTTTGTGGTAATTTCAAAGGCACAACTCTGAAAAAATATTTTATATTCGAGGGAAATTTCAAATATACATTCAATACGAAACCGAATTTTTTGGGCTCCTTGAAACCTCGACGCTATCGAAATCAACATTCCTCGTCACTAAAATATACTTTCTTGAAGCATTCCATGAAGTAAACGTACAGTGAGGTCAGCTTTTTATGATCAATGAACTCTTCTGGTTTCTACTATCCAACAGGAAAATTTAAATGTTGCTGCAGCTTAGCAGCAGTGCGACTCTAACAAAATGACTGCCATTCTGAAGCTGACAAAGCCTGGACTTATAAACGATATCGGAGTCTAATAAAATCTTAAATGAGAGAAACTCTGAAAAAAATTTAATATATAAAAGCTTGATGTGTTAAATGCCATTATATTATCATGAAACTTGCCAAACTTATTAGAGGGATGGAGGAACTTTTGCTAAATAGAGGTCATTTCTATAACACTGAGATATGCCATAAACAACTTCTCAACAGGAATATCCTTCATCTCGCGGCCACTCTTATTCCCCATTAAAGGAAAGGACACAAAGATACGTCCTTTTCCTGAAATAAAAGATATCCTTATTTTCTGTAGGAATAGAAGCTAAAACAGTGTTTCAAAAATTACATTGTTTATAGCAGAAGAGAGAATTTCCAGCTGCGTTTCTTCAGAAGTCACTATTATTTTACTTGTGATTGCGTTTGCGACTGATAATTGATAAAGATACAGTACATGATATTCTTATATAAAGAATAAACCTCTTGTTGGTCATCCCGATTCCTTCGCCCTCTTTCCAACCACATCCCCTCAAGACCGCCAATCCGAAAGACTCCACAGGCACTTGCTCGTAATCCGCGTCTTCTGCAGTGATCGCTGAGGTCACATCAGAGGCAATACTCCTCTCAGAGATCTAAAATAGTGCATTTAGGAGCCTCGTACCAACATTCACTGTATAACACAATTTGCTATCCGGCAGCGTTGCGATATCATTTAAAATGAAATCCCTTTAACAGATTTAGGCAAACACACATTATACATGGGTAGGTATAGATGCACATGTATAAGCAATATATTGATATAGGCATAAATATATAGACTTCGCGTTCGGAGATCACCGCCACCTCCTCGCGGGGACTCCACATGAGGATGAATTATAAGTTTTGGACCGCGGGACCCGCGCGATGCAAAAACCCCCCGCCCTCGCAGGGGCTTGCTATAACCAAACCCTCGCCCGTCGGGCACTGTATATATATGTATATACATGCACATATAAATAAACACGTATGCATATAGTGGATAGATGGCTAAACTACTAAAATTTCTTGACTACTCGTTACGAAACTATGCGTTACCTCAGCAACGTTGATCAGAGAAGGCGATACAGCCGCCGTAAGCAACTCGAGCTTCGCGCATTCCTCTTCGCTGAGTTTCCCCTCACTTTTCAGCCTCAATAATCTCTCGATTCTCCAATCGTTCCCCTTCACTAACGGTATTACGAGGCCATCCGCCGACTTCTTCAAATCGTCTTTATCTCTAAAATCAACATTTATATCGTCTATTATCGGCGAACTCATAGGGTCCCTTTATAAAAACTTCGCAAAGAATATTATTGTAGTGCTATGCCTAGTGTTCCATTTTAAATGCGAGAGAATTACGCGTCAGTCAGACGTCCATATTGCAGCATTTTACTATCCGATACTTGTAGGGTTGATCACAGTTAAAGAATCTGGGTACGCTGTAAAAATGAGGAGCGAATGTTTTCTATGGCTGCCTGAGATAAAGGGTCGTTTTTTATGATCTAAGGATGATAAAGTTGAAAATAAAATCTTGGGGATCAACATAGGAAAGTCTTGATATATTCGAGGTTAACAAAGGCTATATCCAATAGCAATCAATTTTCAAGAACTGAAGAAACACATACGGAGGAAATGCGCCATCTTCAAAATGCGTGAGAGGTTTCTTGACTGGTTCCACATCAACATCTGACGATAGTTCCTCATCGCCATGCCATGATCCTTGATCTAAAAGATTTAAACCACCTCGCAGAAGTTGCTCTTTTTTCTTCACACCAAACGATATCTTCGTTGGGTTGTTTATTTGCTGTGCGGCATTGTCTTCAGAAGGAACAACGCCAGAACCTAGCAGTGAAGATGTTGTATCTGTTGAATTCATTATGCACCTGAAATATCAATTCGTGGACCATAGAATGAAAGGTGTTTAAACGACTCAAAAGAGAAGAAGAACGACGCAACAGGTATATTCTATGGGCAGAATTCCACGACTGCCCATAAAGAACTCATTGCGCTAACGTTCTCTAAAAACGAACCGCCGCCTCAACACATAAAAAATTCGTACATGCAAAAAAAAAATGCCAGACAGTCTACATCATTGGCATCCACTCGGGACATAAACAATAACATAGGAGGTAAAACCCTCTAACAGTACTAGAATACCTCAAAACACTGCGACAGAGACCTGTCTGACCGATGATTTCAGGCAAGTGACTATTTGAGTAATCAGTTTAGAGCATTTAATAATAAATTGAACTAAACGAAATTCTTCAGCAATAACTAAACGACATTCTTCAGCAGTATCGTACCTGAACCAAGCTGTCCCAACCGGTCTTGAGGGGCTGTGGGGTTTTTTTTTGGCCAACGTAACTAAGCCTTAGAGCGAAAGAAGTCTCGAAAACTCACCTTTACTTAGTAAAAACAAGGTAAAACACAAACGCTATAAAGCACAAAGCTGCAGTTTCAGTGGGCACACCTTACGAAAATGAACGTCGGGGCTCGAACCGCGAACGGACACGAACGTATCCGTACAATGCAGTATCGTACCTGAACCAACCTGTCCCAACCGGTCTTGAGGGGCTGTGGATTTTTCCTTCAATGACATGGCCGTGCGGTGATGCTCTGTGTTGTAGTGTGACGTGTGTGGAAGATATTATGCCTACTTGTATTGTACAGGAGGTCTATAGTAATAGCCCTGCAGCTTGTTCACGTGACTACAACCGAAGTTTATCCCGGCCGTTCCCTGTATCCTCAAACCGTTAAGAAGTTAGTGGCTTAAAGAATCAGTCATAGCTATGACAAGCTCGTCAAACCGGTGCGGCGCGGGATTTCCGTTCTGCAATGGCGCTTCCGTCAGAGACCGTTTCCTGGGCTCTTCCGTTACCGGTCATTTCGTCTGGGTCTCCTCCTTAAGAAAAAACGGCTTCGTTTGGGGGAAGGGGAGGGGTTAGGGGTAGGAGGATGACAGGAGCTCTGATTTCTTTCTGCTCAAGTTCTTGTCGGGGTCGTCGTTCGATTAATCGCCTCCCGTTGGGGGACACATCTCGAACTAAAAACTGTTCACTTTACAAAAAATCTGCTTTTGTGCTGCAATAGTTTTCTACAAATGGCATTGCTTGAAGTTGTGCTGAATCTGCCGGATCGGCGTGCAGGACGTAGACATATACAACAAATATGGCACATATACATCATTATATAGCAAACCTATACAAATATATTCAAAGCACACTCAAAAAAATAGCAACTCAAAATACATCGTACAAGCTGGTGAATGATCTTTATTTATCCATACAGGCACACCCCAAGACAGCATATATCTTTATGTTAGTACTCTGGGATGCACTAGTGCCAATGATAGGTATTAAGGGCCAATATTTAATGAATATTATGTGTGGAAATGAATACTGTAATATATCTTCATACAGTTGAGAAACAACAACAACTAATTGAATGTTCGTCGATGAAACACACAATAAAACTGTTGTTTCTGAGAGAGGATACCCGGAAATGAAATTTGTCTTTCTTATTTGAATTTTGCTCAGTATGATGACTTTTTTTGGAAAATGTGCTGTTAAATAAATCCCCTCCTCTCACCTTCCACCCCTCCCCCTCCCCTCTCCCTCCCTTCCCCTCCATCATCAGCTAACTGTAATGATGAGATTACTCGCAAACATAAGAAGGGAGATGTAAGCCACAGAGGTGAATATATTACCGAACGGACTTGTATTCATCTGGCATAAATACGTAAACAAATATGCTCTAATGCAAACGATTACAATGCGGTTTTTAAACAGCTATGGTGTGTCTTTTTATAGTACTTCAATATGCAAAAGAGAGCTGTTATCTTTGGCACGAAGGTCCTAAAACTATTTCACTGAAGGGAATTACCAACTTGGGGGAGGGGGAGGGGGGAGTACGAATCTTTCGAATTTCTTTTGGCGGTTGTGCAAATCAATCAATCTTTGAATAATTCATGTTCATTTTAGCGTGTGTTGTCATGTATATGCTCGCTTCGAGTTTTTCGTCAGTGTGCATTGTTGTGGTGAGCGGTTGTTTTGATTGTTGCGGTGCCGACACGATTGTAGGTATGCAGGTTTGTACACCTTTATTAAGGTTTATGCACCTGTATTAAAAAAATACTCATAGTTATGCTAGTTTGTGTATAATGTTCGAGCAATAGACTTTGATTTTTTTCTTTGTTTTGTTTTCAAAAGTCTATCTGCAACCGACAAATACTTCGACGATTGTTTTTTTTTTTTTTTTTCTAAACATATGGAGGGTGTTGAAGGTCAGTGACTTGTGCGCTTTGTAGAGGTCTTCTCACCTTATTCGTCTCTCATCTTAAATGAGGTGCTTTTGAGAAGATTCAGGCAAATGGGGAGGCATTTCAGAAAGGCGGCAAATGAACTTTTTTTTGCTTTTTAAACCGTCAATTCACCTCGCTACCTAGTTATATGAAGGTGACGATGAAATGCCGCATAATGCCTTCAGCTTCAATTTTCTTTCTTGATCGTGACCGGCAGATTGTAGTCTCGGAAATTCATGACTGCTTCAGGTGTCAGTAGCTCATACTCATGTGACTGTCACATGATTAGTCCTTCCGGAACTGCCACATGATTAATTTTTCGGAGCCGTCACGTGATTGATCCTTCGCAACCGTCATGTGACTAGTCTTCCGGAACTGTCGCATGACTAATCATCTAGAACTGTGAACCTTAGGTTTGGTGTACACTGCCAAGGCGCCAATCGTCAACTTCACCGCTGCGCGTTTATACAGCAGCTTGTGAGGGCATTTTACTATCGGCTCTCATGTGCGTTTTCAAGTGGTTCTTTTTCCTCAAGTGAGTGCACTCTTTTGCCGGAGCTCTTTCATTTCCGATGCAGTAAAATGCTCACATCACCATTAATCTATCACCTTGTTCATGAGGCCTTCGTTGTCAGCTTGCTGGTCGATGCGTTTCTCATCGGTGGTTTTGTGGATAGTTGGTGTGGATTGCATCTGCTTGTTAATATAGTGTCCGTGGTTCATGACCTAAAAATATCGGATAAACAAAAATGTACATGCACGTGTAACTTCACAAGAAGCGCTTAGCTGATCTGGTTGCAGGGGGGGAGGGGGGGGGGGAAGTGGGTGTTCACTGAATTAAACTCGCAAGCAACCACCTAAATTCGTATCTCCCTCTCGACTTATCTCACTTCCATGTCTCAACCAGTCTCATTTGCTAACCTCTCCTAACCATTAAATGCGCACCTATCCTTGCATGGTATCGTTGTCTCGTAAATATCCAGAACTCAGAATATCAACTGCATTTCGTCGTCGTTACCACATGATTTTGCCGTCTTGCCATCTTATTTTTCAATCTGTCTCATGCAACATTCAATTATGGATTCGGAGATGCTCAAATCACCTGAAGCGTTTTGCTTAAGAAGTAAACGCTTGTAAGCCAGAGAAGAAGGCAGTAAAGGAGAGATTGAGCTATACAGATGCAAATAATATGCACCGTGGTGGGCAGAGACAAGTAGGCGGCGCATATAATTGGCAGATTGATTTGAATCCTTTGCAGGTTGTCGTAGAAATTTAGGACTATTAGAGGGTTATCCGGAATAAAGCCGAATTATTGCGATATGCTTTTGCTGAGTTGTTCCGTCTTTATCTTCCTCTGTAAATGCTCAGAGATGGTTGTTGGTTCCTTGCTTAGATGCTCTCGCTAATCTTGATCGATAACCACTCCGGTAGCGTCCGGAGTCAGAAAAAAATTCCGTTACATATAGCAGGATGCAAAGTGATATGGGGAAGAGCGGCACATTTGAAGAGATAGAATCGCTCATTGTGATGGAACAAATTTCATCACGTTTTCTTTCATAGCATCTTGCTCGTATTTCCGCTTTATACTCTTCGATCCCTCCCCCCTCCCTTCTCGCTCCCCATCCCCTTTGAATTATTAGTAATAAAGGATACTAGTTATACCAAGTGAATCGTAGTACTGATAATCCTGCTCAAGGCAGTGCGCGGATACCCAAGCCCCAGTCCTACCTCACCTGATTTATTTCCGCCGTGCAGCTCGACTTCCAGCCTACTTAGGTACCGTTATTTCCCTCGCTATATTCTTTTCACTAGTTATCTGACCACAGCGCACTCGACAGTTATCCCCTCTTCTTCCTTTTGAGTAAAAAGGCTTAGGAGTAAACCCATCGTTTCGTATACGTTGAATGAAAAAAAAAAACAACTTTCTAATGATACCGGTCATTAGGACCAGCAGACGTGATGGAGTAATGTGCGGCGTGAAGGAAGAATACCAAAACAGTTGCAGTGGTAGTAGGGTATCACCTGTGAGCCTAAATCTCCCAGTCAAGAGAAGTAGGATTGCTTCATGGAGAAACCAGTGTAAGTTCTAAGCGAGCCCTAGTTTCTAGGATGGCTCCGTGGATTCCTCTCCCACAAAGGTGCCAATGGGGATTATGGAGATTCCGTTATGATTGCTGGCAAAGGTGAATGCAAGTCTTCGTCGTGCCTAACATCCTTTATTGCCCACCGTCTAGTACAATCGAAGACAAAAGAGTCAGTTAATGCGCTGAGTTGCGCTACTCTTGCTTCTAAAAAATATGGGTGATGTTTTGTTTGAAAAAACATGCAGAGATTTTGTTGGAATTGAATTGAAGGTGGAGAATTTTTGGCTAAGTTGAGGGCCTTGCTTTTTACCTAGGAAGGCCAATAATCGATGGCATCCTTCATTTCTAGATCCTCACGACGATGATCTTCATCGTTTTCTATCATTATTCATTTGTTCATGGCTTTCCCATTGAACACATTAATTGTGATTCTTATAAGCGCCATCTCATTTCGCATATTTAGTTTATTTACTAAGAGTTCCTTCATGTCCATATTTGCCTGTTTACTGTTAATTCAGCCACCAGCATTCGTCAAAATGATGCAGCACTCTTGTCACCACCTCTAATTTACTGACGAGTTACCTGATGATCTGTTTAGGTGTTAGGTGATTGGTTATCACTCTGGTGAGCTATGATTCGTTTAAATCCAACGATTTTGAGATTTTCGATCGTTCTACTCTCTCCCTTTAGCCAAACTCTGTCGTGTTTATCATTGTTATATCCGAGGCATAAATGTTTTATCTCTTTCTTTTTGCGAGTCTCATATCACCCTTGCCACTTCTTTTTTTTGTGGGCAACTTTTTATATTTGTACTTTTTATGTATAATTTATACTTTTCTCTTCTCATTTCCTTTGTTACTTTTCGATAACGATATACATTTGTAAGTTTTCCGTATAGAAAGCTTAGAATAAATAAATAAATAAATAAATAAAACAGTTATGGGTTGGGACCTGCGATAGGTTTTTCCGGACCGCATCATTGACACGTTACTTAGAGCGCTGAGCTGGAGGAGGGTCATCCACTAGCGTGAACTCATTCACACTATCTCCATGTGAGTAGTTTAGTGTTCAGGAAACTATGGCCAGCTCATGAGCCCTTTTTTTTTCGCGACGGGCTGCTCCTGTAATTCCATTCTTCCCTGTTCTGCTCTTCACTTTTTTCTCGGCGATTTGCTGCTTCCGTTGGTGAACAACAACGTGTAGACCCTCTATCCTTCCAATGGAATCTTTGTTAGACCCAGAATTTGAGAATAAGGTAGTATCAGTGGCAATGGAAAAACAGTGCAACAAACAGCAGTGATGTTGACCATTGTGTATGGATGTGAATGCACGAAGAGAAGACAGCACAATGCAAGGAAGGAAAAAGTTCTACGCGACGTTCATCAATCAGAGCGCATTCAAAGGGGTGTCTTGCAACCCAAATGGATGGCATTCCGAACGATGCCGCTATCGTTCTTCGAGGAACAGGAGCGCAAGACGTGTGACAGACTGTAGTGTTATTGATAGATATTGCGTGTCGTTTTTTCCATCTTTTTTACATTCTCTGCTGTGTGTTCATGCTTTTGTACCCATGTCATTCCTAACGGGATACCTTGTTAGGATGCTTTTAAAGGTGAGGGACGAGGAGGGAGGTTGGATGGTGAGAACAAGATTCATTGGCTGCATATCCAGTCCCGACAGACCTGAAGAGTGTATATAGAAGTGATGTATATGAATGATAATGTCAACAATATTGTTCGCCTTACACACCCCTTGCGCAGACTTGTGCGCAGATATCGGAGCCTATAAAACTTAACGCCGATACCAGTGATCATCTTTGGCCCATTAGACAAAGGGGAAATTCGCCTTACCTCTAAATGTTGAGGCAGCAACTTCTTCAGAGATGTGTTGATGCTTCTCGTTCCCATTTTAAAGTCAGATTTGACGATAACCCGACAGCGACTTTATTCTTTTTTACTATCTTCACGTACCACTTTTATTGCTCAGTTTCTGCGCTTTCCTTCATAGAGATCGCTCATATATATATATATATATATATATATATATATATATATATATATATATATATATATATATATATATATATATATATATATATATATATATATATATATAACAAAAAAAAAGCTAGAACATCGTACGGTGAGAATAATGAAGTAAAATTAGGGCATTCTGTGATAGAAATATGACTATTATTTTGCGCCACGAAAATTGCTTGCTAAGATTGGTATTTATGCTTTCGTAATTGCGAGTTATCGAGTAGAATTAACTAAATATTATTGATCGCTGATTGTGGGAAATTGGTTTTCAAGCAAGGAGAAGATCTTGGAGTGGAAGCGTCTTAAGCTGACGCATTGGTTGCTGGTGTGTTATCGTCGCGGATCGATTGCCACCACGGTTTGTCGTTTGTTTTATTCGTTTTTTAATCGCCCTAAAAACGCGTCCTCCTCCCCATAGAATAATTGCATTATGGAAAGTTTGCTAACGTAAAGGAGATAATCTCAGTGATGCACTTGGAAGGATAAATGGCTAAAAGCCATCGGCAGACGAGTATAAGTGAAACACTGTTTCGAGGCAGTATTCTTCTTTTTTTTTTTCTAGCTGGTGATTTGTATAGTCGAACGCATTTTATTTGAATATGAAGTAAAGACGATTTGTGCTGGTCGTTCACAATCTTATTTTGGCATAAATGTTTACGAAAAGTCCATTGATGAGTGACTTTGGCGGCGAATATTGCTTTATCGGAGATTTGTAACGAAGAATGTCGATTTAATCTGATGACACTTTGTATTTCGTTTGCTTGCAGCTTGAAATCGTTTCCCCCTACCGCAGTTTCTTATATTTGTCTCCATCCGTAAACACCTTTAACTGAATACACCATATTGCACATTGAAAAATAATGACAAACTGCTTGAAAAAGTTCAATGATTTTTTTTTTTTTATATTCTCACCAGTATGGACTAAAGCCAACAAAACGATGTAGCAGGTGTTAATTAAACTCGGAAAATGATATGAAGCTCAGTTTGGGGTTTCTTAAATAGTCTTTAACAAGGCGATGTAATGTCAAACACAGACCGATAATGTTCTCTCGAGACGGAGCAGGTGGTAGCAAAGAGGGAGCAAAGGTAACGAGCAGAAATGACGACAGTTGAAACTGCTTCCGATGTCACAGAAGAACATTTTGAGAGGAAGTTTGCTTGTAGAGAGTGCAAGATGTCGGATGGCAGCAGTGGTGAAGAGCAGAGGGCACCGCATGGTGAGCAGGAATTAGCCAGCAAGATGCTGCAGGTGCAGAGCAAACGATTTTACGTCGACGTCAAGCAGAACAACAGAGGCCGATTCATTAAACTTGCTGAGGTAAGTTATTGATCTGTTGATTGTTATGTTTATGATTGCGCGCATTGAAGTTTTACTTTTGTTTTTATCATTTTGCATTATAGTTATTCCAAGTTTCATATCACTTGTCAGCAAGACTGGAGTATATCACTTAGATAGCATCCTAAGTTTCCATTGTAAATGGCTGCCAACAGTGAGTCTGAACTCTTATATACTCTATTGCGAGTAACATTTAGAAAGCTGTATAGGCTTGGCAATTCTTATTCCGTTCCTTGACTTCTCATAAACGTGGGGGACGTTCGGAACTATCCAAATCAATGTTATTGTGACATGCTACTGCATGCACTCTTTATGACCTCTACGACTTAGATGTTTGATCTGCTTCAGGTAATGATAAATCCAAAGTAGAGACTATGAAATGGCCTGTTATTGTCTGCGAATAATTTTACTGAATTAAGGTTGGTCTTGGAGGTCGCAAGAGTCGACTTATTCTCTCGATGACGGCCGCAGTTGCGTTCCGTGACCATCTCGATAAGTTTGTGAAGTTCTTCGACGGTCTTGGTAAGGATCTGTCGAATTGCTTCCTTCTAGGAAATAAAGGACTATTATGTTCCATAAAAAAGGGCAAATAGCGTTTGTGATGATACATATTTGAAGAGCATAGGTGAAACATTTTGAGGAAACTTTTCACCCATGGGCAGTTTTATTAGTGGAGATGTTTCGCATGTCGCAGTGGGCCCATGATAGTGCTTATGAGTGAAATCGTTTAGAAGGAGGTGGTCGTTTCTTTTATGCCTACTGTTGCATCTTTAATGGAACTTGTCTGTCTACATTTAGAAGGAGGTAGACTTACGACTATGAGAGGAAAAAGATATATAGGTGGCGATCTTATCTTATTTATGACGTTTTGTTGTGTGTGTTGCGTTGTATTTTCCAAGATTTCTAAGTTCTACTTCATTTTTTTTCATGTGTCGCTATGAATCAATTGTAAAATGAAAGTATTTGAATAGAAGATTTCCAAAAATTAGTGAAAAATTTCTTTTAAATCAAGGAAGCATATTGATTGATCGGAAAGATAAAAGATCTATGATTGACTTCAAATCGATTTTTGATCCAGATCCACTTTTGGTGAAGTAATGTTATCTTAATTTGGTGAATGCTCGTGCTTCTATCCAGCGATTTTAAATCGATTTGCTGAGCCGAGTATATTGCATTATCTGCTGTAAAGCGAAACTATTGATCGGTACCTTCAGTATGATAGTCATTATTGAATTCACTTTAAGGATGTTTTGCGAAAGATTTTATCTTCTGAATACTTTTATCGCTGTTAATTTAAATCGTTTCAAATGAGCTTCCAATTTCTTGGGAAGAGAAACGCAATATAAGCGTCATACTTAATTGATGTTAGCATTTTCGATTTGCAAATTGAGAGGACGCAGCGTGAGATGTAATTGTTAACTCAATTAACTTGGGGAGGGGGGGGGGGGGGGGAGGGGGCCGGAAAGCAGTGTTATTTGACGTTCACTTTCTGAGCACTAATTAGAAGGAAGAGGGAATCGTTTGTTCTCAGTTTTTCCTATCGGAAGCGCCTCGCCTTAATAACTTGTCGGTGTTGTGGTCGGAGTTTCATTTCGATTGCCTATTGTATTCGTCTGTTGGTTTATATGATCCCGTTGAACATGGTGATGTTAAGGCATAGAACTAATTGATATGTTTAGCATCTGGTGAGCAACTAAACGTGGGCGAGAACGGACAATTGAAATCGGAGATCATCATCTATGAGTCGCGTCGTTACTATTTGGATCTAAAGGAGAATCAAAGAGGTCGCTATCTGCGTGTCTCGCAAACGGTTTCGCGTGGTGTTCCTGGTGTGCGCTCACAGGTGATTTCAAGCTTTCTCTATGAAACTCTCATTGCGCAAGCAATGGCTAACATCGTTAGGTTATCGCTTCTCATTAAATTGAAATACTATTTTTGTATGGGTTTCGGATGCAAATATTAATTGAGAGATTGGGAAATTTGAAGACGCCGTGAAAATGAACTCCTTTAGGTATTCGAAATTTTGATTCGTGATTCGATTTCTCTGATGGACTAACTTTTGATCTGATTTGATCTGATTTCTCTGTTGAACTAAATTTTGATCTGATTGCTCTGATGAACTAAATTTTGATCTCATTGCCCTAATGAACTAAATTTTGATCTCATTGCAATTACTGGACTAAATTACTGGGTTATTATTTCAAGTTGTCGGTAGCAGTTGATTGTTTGTGCTATTGTTTGAGTGCACAGTGCACAGCGTTGAATATAACGGTGAATCTGACACAATGAATGTGCCTTTTTCTGGTTTGTGTACACAATGTGGAGTTTCGATAAGTGCACTCGTGCAGTATCTTTGAATGGTCAGTTGTGGCACTATGGATGATGAAAAGTCCTGTGCTTGATTACTCAAACATCTTTCTTTATTCTCATTATTTGGACTTGCTTATCGGTGTTGCTCAAAGCTGTTCTGTCGAAAAAAGGGGAAAGCAGAATGGGCGAAGACATACATATGCAGGATAGTAAGGCACTTTTCTGTCGTGTATAACTGTCGTATGTCGCACAGTAAGTGATGTCGAAGAGCATCGGTTGTGGTTAGCGCAGTCTGAAATAGGGCAGCAGTTCTGAATGTTGGCGGCGAAGTTTTACTCCTCATTACCGTAACAGGTGAGTTATATTTGAAAGAAAGGTCTCTTAATGAAAAAGAAGTGCCCTGTATTTTCGCAGCTTGCAACAGAGTGTTAGCCTCAGGTTCAGGGAATGGCAAACCGTAACTCGGATGCGCATTTTTAAGGAGAGAGAGAGAGAGGTAGTTGATCTTGATGTATTCTTTTCGCTGTAAAATATGATATTTGGTTTGTTACAGATAGCGCTTCCAGCTCCCGGAATGGCGCAACTTCGCGATGCGCTTAAAGAGCTGATCGACAAGTTTGGAGAAGGATATCTGAACGAAGTATGATGTATTCTGCTTTATGCAGCTGTGCTATTTTTTTTTTTTTTTGAAGTATGAGTAAACTCGGGCTCGAAGTCATGTTTATCTGTTTGTTTTTTACGGTATAATAAAGCAAAGAACTGGATCGGCTTATTTTTTTTTCTTTCGAGACGTGAAAGACGGAAATTTTCGACATTAGGGCTCCCCAATTACCAAGTAGATCGGTTCAGTCGCTTTCGAGTTCCGCTGGATTTTCCAAAAGTGCTGCTTCGGATGTGGGCTCGTATCCAGTGATGGTTGATTGGGAGTAGCTCTATAGCATTATTGAGAGTTTGCCATATCCCATTAGGACTACATTTGATATATTACGAATGCTTCCATTGATATAATTCATTGTTTTGTGCATTGAGATTTGAGGTGATGTGTTAAGCGGTATACTGCATCTCTTTGAAAGTAGTTCAACTTTTGTTTTTGTATTGCATTATCCGTAGCATTTGTGGTGTTATATGCAGCCGAATGTTGTCACATTAAAGGAGGAATACTTTTCAAATGAAATTTGGGAGATTGTTTTACCGTTGTAAAGCATAAAAAGGGAATCTATCTTCATAAGAGAGGGGAATTTCTTCAAATTCCCGCCACCTCTCCACATTCGTTTTACTTTTTTTTTTTAATTCTACTTCTACTTTCCAAGTTTTGTCATTTTATGGAGCTAAAGATTCGTCGTCCTATTTTCAATTTTCATTTTGCATCATAGTCGGACCCGGATATTGAGCTACCGGAACCGAAGCAAGTGCGAGCCGAGAACAACAAGCTGTTCTACTTTGATGTGGGACACAACGAGCGCGGAACGTTCGTCCGAATCTCAGAGGTTTTTTTTTAATTGCTGTTTTATATTTACGTAAAAGATGATCGCAGTCTGATAAAAGTCGAAGACAAGTTGATAGTCTTGGGGTATTATTATTTCCTAGTGTCCACATTCCTTTGTTCAGTTCTGTTGAAATGATGATGCGTACACAGCCTCGTTTATAACGGCGTTGGTTTAGACATCCAGCCGACCGTACACTTTGTGGCGTTCGGATTTCAGAGCGTTCGTTCGACTGAACGTAGAAGACTGTGAGTTTATAAATTTCTGGTCACTGAGACACGGGAAAAAGAAAAATGTGCTGGATTCGTTTGGAACCGAGAAAAGGGTTCATATCAAATACTTATGGAGCCAGTCTATAAATATTCACTATAAGTTCGTGCTTCACAGTAGGGAAGCAGATGTTGGGTTTTCGCAGTCTGTTGTTGCTTGGGGTCGATTCTTTGTATCGTTTTACTCAATGTCTGAAGCTTGTTTGAGCAATTATCCAGTGAGGTCCAGAAAGGGGCGGCCAAAAAAATCTAGACGGAGGTGGATATGTTTTTCAGGATAAACTTGAGATGGCTCTAAGTGTAGAAGAGAGGACTCTCTTGTGAAAGTATTCTGTTGTGAAACCTCTCAATTGCAATTCTTTCAGCGGAATGGGTTGTTTTTGTGGCCAGATGAAGAATGATGTGAAGTAATGAAAATGCCTTTATCTAATGTATGCTCCAAAGTCGGTCGGCATTTAGCGTAAATAAAGAGAAGGTTCACTTCAGACCGCTAAATTTCGCGTTTGCTTATAGTCGTTTATTGTTTTGGGGGATTGATATGATATAGAGTGACGTTATGAAATAAGATGTCTGCAATGAGGCGATTCGAAATCATCGAGTTTGTTGCAGTATGCGAAACAATAGAATTTTTTGCGTTTTGCAAGGCAACAAACAGTCAATCACTAAACAACCGCCTCAGAGAATACGGTTACACTGCGCTAGCCTTAGTGACAGCTTTCGGATATTTAAGAAGGTCAAGTATATGCACAAATCCATAACATATTATTTAAATCGGCATTCAAGTAATAGAAGCATCCTTCACTTAGCAACGAGCAACAACAGGAAGATTTGCTAGAAGGGGAGGGGGCACCACTTCTCGTAATGAAGCGATCGATGTAGCTTCAGAATAAAACGGAGGGATACAGCGGACTTTGGTGTTAAGTTTGCAGTGAAATCAGTTTGTAGTGGTTTGTGATAGTAAAAAATGTGCCCCAGAAGTAGCACAGAGTGCAGTAATGATAGGGCTACTGTAACTGTAGAGGAGCTAATGATCCGACTTGGAACCTATAGAGGGCACTGTTGCTCTTATTTGCTGTTATTTAATATTGTTGCTAGTATTGCATTCTCACTAGGTACAACGGGCACCGCTTGTACTTGTTTTGCAATTACTGATACCTCTTACTGCTATCTGTACTGTTTATCGCTGAAGCTTGTCGTGTTTTAATTACTGTCTGCTGCTTACACTATCGCCAATACTGTTGTTTCCACCACTATTAGTACTGCTATGCTGTTATGGCTAGCATTGCTGTTGGCGTTACCACTGCTTTTGTGGCTGTTTTCTTATTATGCAACTTATTTGCTGCAAGTGCTGTTGTTTTTACTACTCGAAATACTAATTGAGCTATTGCCAGCTATCAGTGGCATTACTACTACAGCCACCGCTACTATTACTCCTTTTATTACTGAGTAATTGTTATCATACTGTACTATTGCCACCGTACTGGTAACGGTAGCAGCAGTAATCTCTGTAATGGAAGCAGTAATTATTGTGCTTGATGTGGCCATAGTAGATATCGCATAATATGATAGAAAGAACTGCCAGTTATATTAGCAGGTAATATTGATAACCGTGCAGTTTAAATTTCTAGTTATTAATTTAATTTCTTTTTTTTTTAACTCCACAAAGCAGGAAAGTACGCGCAGAATGAATTTGAGTACTAAAAACCAGGAAATGGGCAGAATAAACAATTGGGAGGAACAGTAAGAGAGGCGAATAAATAAAACATCCGCAAAGCAGCAGTGGATTAAGCGTGTATGGAGGAGCTGGAAACTCGCTAATGTGCTCCATGCGGCGTTTTAACTCATTTTTTGAATGTTTCTTTCAGTCTTGTAATAGTCAGAATCAGAAATCCACTCTTCGATGTTGCCCATATCGCTCATTTTAGAGAATAAGGTTTGTGTTCAATGTGGTTGACTTGCTTTTGGTTGAGTTTGTTTGGCCTAGGAAAAATTGGTGAGTTGGCATTAAACATCGGCAATCACATTTTTGGCGATATATGATGTGAACACACGGTTTCAGGGGGGTAAAATGTGGTACCCATTTTTTTGCGGATGGAACATTCCGGTGGACTGCATTTTTAGTAAAGAGACTAGATGAACGAAGAAAAAGCAAGAAATTGGAAAAACATCGACTATGAGGGCTAGTCACCGAAAAGCGGCCAAGTTGATGGATTATTAGAGTGTATTGTTTGTACACAGCATCTTCGCCTGACTGTCTGATGAGGCGATATGTAACAAGTAGTGATTTATATACGCTAGCGCTCCTATAGCAGCCATCTTTCGATGTTTTTGCTTACTTTAGACTATCAGCGGAGAGTTTGAGGGAGGGGGGAGGGGGGTGCATCGATTGCTGTTGGCCGCGGGTGCGGATTGTGCTTTATGTCTAGAAAGGTTTGAGTGATAGACGGTTATGGTTAATTATACTTGCAGGTTAAGCAAATTTCGGGTCACCGTTCATCGATTGCTGTACCACAGAGTTCGTGGGGCGCGTTTCGTGATGTACTCGGCGAGTTAATGGACAAGATGACCGCAGCGAAGAATGCTGAAAGTGGTGGCGAACATACGGCTACGAAGAGTGAGGCTACTACCCCCGCTTAAGGTCGACATCAGCGCTGAAGGATCTTTTCGCAAATGTTGTCCCTTGCTCGTTATTCCCTTATGTTTTCCACGTTGTCCATCCAGCCCTTCTTGTCATCATTTCAAAAGTCTTAACTCACCCGTTGTTCATCTGCAGGACTGTCGAGCGCTTTTCTGTTAATTTTGCTGCTTCCTCTAAATTATATTCAAATTTATGGGTAGAAGTTTCAAGATTTTCTGCGATTTACCTAATGAGGAAGCAATGAGGATGCTATTTGGTTTATAAGATATACTTGGTGAAGCAGCACATCCTTTAACAAATGGCCATTCTGTGAACATCATTTTTTAATGGGATTAACGTAAGGAAATGTAAAACCTTTCCTGAATTGTAGGAAACTATTGTATAAAAATAAAGGATGTGGATGAGAGATGACGATTGGCCGCTTCATGACCATCTCTCGGCGACTATTCGTCAGCTTGACTTGCTAGTCTCCGCTCACCTACTTGGGACGACAGGTTATAGCCACCTATACCAAAAATGAGGCATTTGTCCTGTTTACATTTGCCTCATTTGTGAGATTCTCACTGATTTTGAAAGAGAGAACCGACTGTTATATGAAGAGTGGCATCGACCTGCGGCGTTTATCCTTTCTTTTTTTTAAAAGTAGATCTGTTTTCGGGCGGACCTCGTTTCGAAGGAGGAATGCACATTGTCTAGTGTGCTTACCTGTCCTCTCGAAAGTTCCATCATTTCTAGTTCAACTTTTCTTCGACCCCATTCCTCGTCTCCCATACCCTCAGCTTGCCTTCATCGCATCTCAACTTTACTTCCTATAATATATCCATGCTTGATTAGTTCATGCTTTCTTTTTTTTTTTTTTTGCAGGGATTTATATCTTTCCCTCTCTTGATTTCTTGTACTCCTTCAACAATTCCATCATGTCTTTTCATAAATATCAATGCGAATTCTAATGGTAATTTTTTTTTTTTTTTGACATGGAAATAGGGAATATTTGATAAATGTTTTATTTGCAGGATTGTTGCTTCTTTTATTTGTTTATTTCTATGGGTATGCTATAGTGCGAGTGAAGGCAGCTTTGGTTGTTTTTTTTTTTTCAATTTGATTTCCCACCGATGATACCTCCTCCACCCTCAGCGGATGACATTATCTCTCGCCTATGGCATTTAAACAAACAATATCCCCCTGTTTCCCTTTGATCTAATATTCTTTATTTCACATACATATGAGTGATGGGTTTTTACACTGTGTTCGGCATCGAATTATATCATTTGTATCAGTCTTTTTTTTTTTCTTTTCGTTCTCCACAAATCGAACAGCCACTTGCTTGTTTTATTATCTCGGTATATCGGCATAGAACTTCTTTCCTTCTTTTCTTCTTTTTACCTGTTAGGACGTAGTCTTATGCATTTAATTTGTTTTATCTCTTCATGGCATCTTGTGGCACTATTGTGGCTTTTTGGCTCGTTTTATCGGCTCTGATAGTAATGTGCTTGATTTTGGGAAGCGATAACATTTGTTATATAATGTTGATTTTCTTTAGAGGAAATCTTCATGTGGATCATCTGATAGCATCAGTTGGGCTGTTGCGAGCCTTTCCACGATCGAGGGTTTTTTTTTCCATAGGAGACGGTTCAAATAGAGGGAGGGGGGGGGGGGCGGGCTACCCTCATATTAATTCGTCTGTTGATTGATTAGTACGTTGAGAGGCAATGTTAGTTGAAGTGCATTGCAATTCTCGAATAGATCCGTCTTTTGTCCATATAAGCACAAAATATGCCAACAAGTTTATGCCACCTTTATAGCACCTTTGCAATTGTGGCTGTACTGTGGATAGTGATTTCGAAGTGACCCGATCGTGCAATGATCCAAATGGATGATCGTTCATGATCACATTTTATCTTCGTTGAATCACTTAAGCAAGACAGTTATTAATCATATACGCATCGATGCAAAGATTCGTTTTTGTAGCTCTTCCTATATTTGTGGAATCCTCTTCCTGGTGAAGTATAGCGGCTGTGCGATTAAGAATAGCATTTAAATGGATATTGTAAAAGCTATACTCTCTATGGGTCGCTTTTTAAATGTTCTTTGCATATTTTCGCTTTATTTTATATCCATCTCTCTAGGGTTTATATCAACATCTATCCAATTCCAAACAATTCATCACGTCCTGCTTTTGATGTCATGCTCTCTCTCCTTCTCTTTTTCTTCCTCTTCCTCTCTCTTTCTCCTTCTTTTTCTCTCTCTCTCTCTGTCTGTCTCTTTCTGTCCCTAATTGTCCAATACACTCCAATTTAGATTGGGGTGGTTTTTCGGTGAAATTTCTCAATAAAGCTTTTTGTTGTTGTTGAAATGTTATTTATCTCTGGCAACTTTGAGTTCGTTGATAAGCTCGTTATGATATCTGCTTCCGGCAGATAACGCCTGCATAATATCTCAAGTTTTATCCTTCATAGAGAGTCGTTTCTCTTACTTTGCCAAAAGTTTTGTTGCCTGCCTCTGGGCATTGGGTGCGAGGTGAAGTTATCCAAGCGGGACAGAACTTCCGGATATTTGCGATACTGAGGAAAACTTAAAGTGTCCATTACAGATGCTCCATAGATGGGTCCATGCAACGGTCCACTTTTTTAAATGTGCGGACAGTATCGCGACAGTAAAAGCGCTATTAGAAAATGACCTGTGAAGACTCGAGGCGCATAGGATGCCAACTGAGACGCTGTGAGGATCGTATGGTGCCCAAAATGGGTAACAAATTGCCAACATTTCCATGGGAAAGGCGTTGAACTCGGGGGTTACGGATTCGTTCTGCAAAACACCTCTCCAGCTGAAACGGATGCAAGCAACCCATCTGTATAGGGAAAGAAATCAAAGCTAAGGTGACTAAGGCATTTACGCGTACCTTTCCTGCATTTGCAGCGAGATCTTTCCTTTAGAGGTCGGCAAACGCTCACAAAAAACAAATATAACTGAAGAAGAAAGAAAGATTTTTGCTTGAGTAACACCCTTCATCTGAATAACTCCTTCCGCTCGTCTCAGGCGTTCGCACACGTCCTAATTTCTAATGCGTAAAAGTTTATGCGAGCAAATATCTTTGGCATTGGAGCCTCTTTTGCAGCTATAAGTTCATGAGTGAAGGGACCTCCGTTCACCTACATGATGATGAATCATAAATTCTGAGTCTCCTCCATATCGGCGATGAAGGAAAGGCGGAGAGCCAGTGTTACCTCTTGTGGAATGGAAAATTGTCGAGTAATGGCGTTGTGTATCTCTGCTTAAAACGTCATCTTTCTGATCAAAACTTATAGTAGAAGTGAACAATATTCGAAAAGTTTGCACCCACAAACGCAATTGTTGGGAAAGGAAGGGGAGGGAGAGCGGTTGGAGATGACAACGTTTTATGTATAGGGTGTGGATTAAATGCAGTCTCACCCGCAACCAGGTCAGGTTACCCCAGGCCTGCCTGAGATTCATCAAGCTCGGGACAGATAAAAAGTGAACGGCAGACCAGAGCTGAACTTGCAGGCCGTAGGTAGAGCGTCAGAAGCGTTTCTTCCACATCTGGTTTTTTGCACAGAGTGCGAACATGATCATCTCGGGAAGGAGGTCTTTTGGGCAGCAGTTTTCCTGGGAACATGAAGCAGATGGAGGAGAGGGAGAGGGAAGTAAAGAGATGAGTTACAGAAGAGAGGGAGGGATCAGTTAGAAATATTAGGTAGCACTTAACCGGGAGTGGATGGGTGCCGTAGAGTTGTGATTTGGCTGGAGGAACTTTGGAAATAAAAATTCACCTCGCAGTTTAGTGAAAGTGTTGTTGCGTGGTAGAGAGGTAGCTTTCTGCCGAGAAGCCCTAACAGGAAGAGACTTGTTTCTGGATGAAGGCGATGAAAAATCGGAGGTCTGTTCACAGGGGAGACATATCGGAGATCTTTTCATAGGGGAGACATCTATCGAGAGGGTCCCAGGTGATGAAGTCAAGAACTGCCCTCTTCTGCCACTCGCCTGAGGTCAGTGATGGAGCAACATCAAGAAACGGATCTCAGCCACACATAGATATACCCTACGGATTGATTACTATGACGTCGACATAAACCTGAAATTCGCATTTCTTTGGCTGGTGGTGAGGCGATCTCTTCCTAGCTTTTTTTGTGGTTTAAAAAAAAAATTTGTTTGCACAAAATGATATAATTTGTCGCGTAAAATTTTGGGCGAAGCAATCTGTAATATTTCGATGAAAGGATATTAGGTTTTAAATGAAATTTAATTTTTTGTTGTTTTTTATACCACAATATCTGGATGCATTCCTCCGATAATTTCGTTAATTCCGAGAACGATAGCTTATTTATCATACGTCGTCATTTTCAACATCTTTACTCGACCTTGAATATACATCCTGCTGAAAGGTGGAAAACGTTTATGCACTTCTCCAGTTCAAGCGTAGCGCTTTAATTGTTTGAATATAGGCGTCCATCTAAAATACCATGCAAATTGCCTGATAACGAAGGCACTTTTGGAATGCAAGAATATATTTGTTCGTAGGGATTTGTATTCTTTCTTGAAGGCGTCCAGCTTCACCAACTTTCTATAAATAGGCGCTCTTTTCTCTGTCTCACACTAATGATTCTTGCATCCGATATGAAACTTACGAACTTCCTGATCTCTACTGTTTCGAATAAACGTCTGTCCTGAATTCTGCGAATGTCCTGATATATGTCCTGGAATCGAGCTGAAATTCATTTTTGAAGGCGCATCTGTCTTGTAATTTGTGAACTGTATAACCTCCTTGCTCGCTTTTCTCCTCCTACCTCACAGATACATACGTTTTGGAAAACTGCGAACGTTTATGGATCCCTAGGCGTGTAAATAAGGAATTACGGTTGTTTGAAAATAATCTCTTCTCATGAGTTTCATTTAGTGGTACGAATTTATAAGTGACATGCAAATTAATGAAGGAAACTTTGATGTCCTGAGTTGAATTCTGATAGGTATACTGTGTCGAGCCTCGCTTCTCCATGTCGCCTCCTCTCTTTCCACGCGCCATCCCTTCAACCTTTGTTGGACCATCTAAAGGTTTGAGTTCATGCATGCTGTGATTGATAATTAGTTGTTTCGTCTAATTCACCTGACGATCCGTCCCTTCGCGAAGGGTCGGATCGGATGTGTCGAATTCGATTCTCTCACTCGACTTTTTACCAATTTAGGTTTGCTGTATTGATGTTCGGATTACTAGCCCTTTTGTCCCCTATAGCCGCGGTTTACGTTTCCATACTTAGCCGGGATGATCACTGAGGATCAGACACGCAGTTATCACCCTGTGACCTACCGGGAGCCTTTGTAGCATGGTAGGAGCTGAAAGAGCATAACGCTCTGCTGGTATAACCCCTCAGAACCCGTTGCGTGTCCTGAAAAGCGAGGAGGTGGTGGAATATTGCTTTAATCAGTTGTTTATTGATTACTAATGATTGGTTATTAATACTTGCCATGCGTGCATACGATTGCTTATTCATCTATAACGTATCCGGCTGCTACGTAATCGTTTAGAGAGGATTATATTTCAGCTGATGGACAACGGAGAGAATTGGTCAGTGGAAAGCCTCGTCGATGGCGCTAGATTGGGGGTACGAATGAGTGGTGCCGAGGAATTTCGTACGTTTATTCGAATACCCTTATGATCACATGAAAAGTGTTTTCAGCATTTCGTTCTCGTCGAAAAAAAAGTCCTCTCTGAAATTTTTAAAGCATGAAATAACTTTTGTTCATAACGAAGAGGGGGGAGCGCGAAGGAGAGAGGAGGAATGAATTTGATTTATAATCGATTTTTGTTCAGCGTTAAGCAGGAAGTGAATCAAAATTGTACTAAACTTACAATTCGCCCACATATTGTGCGACAGTCGGTGCCTATGGCCATTTCCCCTTATATGACTTTTTTGAATACTACCCTAATGGGAGAATTCACCAGGTTTAGTCCCCCTTGATCATAATTGGCAATCAAAAGTCATCCTCGCGCGAAGAAAACTGTCATCTTTACAGAGTTTTATGTTTGTGTTTACTTCCCCGCTGGGAAAGGCGTATCGCACATTTACGAAATGTGGGGAATTCGATGATCGCTACTCGTATATGTTCATTTTTTGTTTTAATAGGTTCGCAGAGAGCCAACCACCCGAACTGCATCCCCTGGTAAAAGAATTGAGAGCTCCGTTTGTGAGTTGGTATTGTGGAAGTATTAGCGCATCTTAAAGATATTTCACTCAATTCATAGCGAATATGTGAGAACTTGATTGGTCATATTTTGATAGGCTTGTGACCAAGTTGACATATAGCATTCTCTACCACTCTTCAAAAGGTAGTAAAGGTCGCGACACCTGAAATGATGGAATAGTTTAAGGTGAAGCGGAAATTCTATCAATTCGTATGACGGCGGAACGTAAATACAGATTCTACGTGCACTATTTGGATTGTAATCGACGTTTGGATGAATGGGTGGAAGAATCGGCATTGGATTTAAGTAGTGTACGCTTCCCACAAAAAGGAGGAAAAATCCAAAAAACACAAGCGGAAACTGCTTCAAGGTGAACATTCCTGAAGTTCGTTCATATAGAGCACTAGCTAATGAAATATATATTGATTGTTCTTTTTCCCAGTTTATTAGATCTTTTTTTGGCTCTAATAACTCAGCGTCCATCGCATTGACAAATGACAAGGAAAGCGAGAGAGGAAATGAAATAGTGAAGTTTATAAGGGCATCAACAATTTTTCTTGATGGAAATGACACCGTAGAATGAATGATGTTGAGAGGATTATCGATAGAGCCGTCTTTCTAGAACAAGGGATATGGGCCTTCTATTGAATTGCTTGAAAAAAAATTTCTTTTCTTTACAAATGAAAATCCAGCATCATCTTTTTCGCTTTCGTCTGATATAATCTCGCATTTTGGTGCAAAATTCTAAATTTTTTAAATCTTAGGTTTATTGAAGGAACACATTGATGTTTATCGCCTCCGGCAATTCGAAATACACTGATGTTCAATTTCGTCGATCAATTTATTTGACAGATTTGCAATTCTTGTAGTTATATAGCCTAGGCCGAAGGATCCCCAAGTATTGATTACCCTTCGTCAAGTTTTTGCATACCCTATCATTATGAATAACACTTCGATGCTGTTATGCGCAATGATGTTTAGGAACGAGAACTGTTTTTGGAGGGAAAATTATCGTCATGTGGAAAGCGATTTGTAGTTTTCAAGAAACGCAATAAGTTGACTAGTTTTTATTTCGAATAACTCGTGTTTTTCAACTCGTCTTTTAAGCTCTCGTGCGTCATCGGCAGAACGAGATGTACCAACAAAGAAGGGAGCAAGTCGGAAAAGGAAGCAGGTTGCAGATGCGATGGAATCGCTTAAGGTTGAAGAGCCGAATATGCGTGCTTCATCACCTCTTCCTGTTGTGCCGGACCTCAAAGGTTCGTAACTGCGTCCTTGTTTGTTTTTTTTTTTTTGCCGACCCTTCCTTAGGTACTCGTTATTACTCGGAGCGAAGATGCTTTGCGTCAGAAGTATTCTTCCTCGAGGTTGATTTTAAGACGCAGTGATCCAGTTCTTGTAAAAGATATTTCACCTCGCCAACTAAAATTTTCATTTATGTTTTACAATGAAGTCCGCTGAAGCACTTCATAATTGAGATAAAACAATCCTTCTTTGACGAGATCTTTGCGATCTCAAATGGGAACGGAATAGGTCGAGACCAATTGCTGCACCGGGAACTGGAAAAACCGGAGCATTCTGCTTCTTCCCATGGAATTGTGCTTGGATACGTAATTGCTCTAGCATGATTATTCCATCTAAAGCTTGGAATCTGAGGCTGAAAGTTTATTTCTCTCGTCGTTGTTTTTTAAGAAGTCGGTACCCGACTGCTTCTATACTTTATTTGTATTTGATTTGTTCAACCTCAGTGTTGTTGAGAACAAAGCGATATGTGAAAGGCGATGCACAACGGAAATAGGGTTGGATATGAATAGCAATTGGGATTTATCAAGCAGGAACCGTGTCGATGATAGAAAACTTCAGTGCTGTTGTTTTAATAATTATTTCGACAGATGAGAGTGGAGAGAAAGAGATGAATGTGATTCTGCGTTCCCCTCTATTTATACCTCAGGATTTGGTGCTTTTAGTAAGAGGTAGGATATAACGTTGCAATAATCTACAATAATCTTTGCAATAAGTTTGCAATGAGAGTTGCAATAATCTTTCCATGTCAAGTCATTTCCTGTTGAGCTATTCGTTCACTCATATGTTCGTCCTATGATGATAACCTTTGTCTAAGTAGAGTAGAGTTATTGAAGTGATGTTTTGACTTTCACTTGGTTTCCTGTTGACTTTATTGTTTTATCACCTGAGAACGCCAATAGCATCGCGGTTGAAATTTTTCTCCTCGGTCGAATTCCATCTCGTAGGTGTTTTGCAAGAAGAGCAGACCTGAAATCGAGTTGGATTTATTCGAGACATTTGCATTCAAAGCACTCCAATTATGATTAAGAGTCATTTCTAGCCACATACCGATCGAATGTGTTTTCCATGATGTAGATCATAGTTGATGTATACATTTGCAGCTCCGAGTCAGAGGGGTTCGATGTCAATGGTGGGTCATAGTGAAGATGCATTAACGAGGATACGTAATATCGAGATGATCGAATTGGGCAGATATCGTATGCAACCGTGGTATTTCTCGCCATATCCACAAGAACTCACTTCACTTCCTTGTATTTATCTTTGCGAGTTTTGCCTTAAATTCCTCAAGAGTATAACATGTCTTCGAAGACATATGGTAGGTATTATGAGCGTTGCTCATAATAATATTTTTCAGCTTATTATTTAGGTTCGTTATGTAATCAGTGGATTGTCTTGGATTAATTTGCAGTCATTTTGGTTAAGCTCAGCGTTCAATCCGTGAAGGTTTTTATTTAATTTGCGAAGCAATTCGCTATACTTTTACTTAAAAAATAGCTCCGCGGCTTGATATAAACTTTTGGTTTTGGTGTTTATTT
Source organism: Ascaris suum (assembly GCA_013433145.1). NCBI lineage: Eukaryota > Metazoa > Nematoda > Chromadorea > Rhabditida > Ascarididae > Ascaris > Ascaris suum. Next base: position 12,613,610 of record CM024173.1, read on the forward strand.
ATTCAAGTAAGATCGTTGTTTCGAAGCGGATTTCTTTTTTCGGTTTGTGTGTGGTTCATCGCATAACCATCTATATGCTTATCAAAAGCTGGAAGGGTTGAATTGTTGATGATTTCATAAAAGCGGCAGATGAAGAATAACCATCGTGCGATTGTCGCAAATCGAAAACTCTTCTTGATTATTTCAACTGAACCTTTTATTAAGCTTACATTTAATTGAACGACACAATATTGCTAGTAATTATACACTTATACTCAAAAATACAATTATTTCCTTCTAATAATACAGCGTCGAGACCATCAACTATTAATTCATGCCCTCAATTCATGATCGTGGCTAAAGCATCGTTTCCACTTAAGTTAGATTTTCGATAGTTGAAGAGATAAAACTTTCAGAATGTCACAGAGTTGTTTTGCCTGCCTAATCGCACTGGTTGTTTTCACTTTTTTTCTGACAGGCGATATGATGTGTCATATCCTTTATACCTCATATTTTAATTCTCTATTCAGTTTTGTGTTAAGACATTGGCTGGATGCATCACCCACACCGTTGTTTACCTTGGTTTACCCACACCGTCCTTTAATATGCAAAAGATTCGATCCCCGTTCGGCTTTCGATCAGCTTGAGCAGTTCGAGATTTTGGATGCATAGTTGGACTAGGAGGCGCAGCTTCTATTGTTGAATTATTGTCTTGAAATTTCGTTGATCGTATAAGTGGTAAAATTGAAAGACTCATTGCATCGATACTGTTTGCAGAAGAAATGCCATTTGAAACATCCGCCAGGCAACGAAATTTATAGATCGGATTCGTTGTCTTTTTTCGAAATCGATGGACGCAAAAATAAGGTATCTTTCATTGTTGTATCTTATGGAGTCGTATCTTTTGTAATTCGTTTCTTCCACTACTAAAGGGATCGTTGGGTTTCTGTTCTTTTTTTGAGGTTCTACTAAGTTTGGAAGTAAGGCTTACGGCAACTGTTGTAATGCTGGACGAATAAGCCTTTTAGCAGGAGGTGCGTGTTTTTCAAGAAATGAAATCACATAAGCTGGACCTTTAAAACAAATTTCAACCAAAATTCCTCTGACTATCTTGTCATAAATAAATCGAATTTTCCGCTATATTTTTGAGGTGCCATGTGTGTTTCTGTGGTTCAACGATTATTTTTACGGATCTGTGCAAATGAGAGATGAGGATATCGCATTTTGAGGATAGCCAGTTAAGCTGTATTCAGGAAGATTGTCGTTGTTAAATGATTTAAACGAAAAATCTTCAGATATATGCGCAGAATTTGTGCTTATTGGCGAAACTATTTCTTGATCATAAGACGCTCTATTATGACACGGATCCATTCCTTTTTTATGTGATGACCGAACAGGATGATCGAGGTTTCCATATTGTTGGCTATTTCTCGAAGGTAAGTCTCTTTCGCTTGGATCATCGAACCGATCTTATAAAGTTGCTTAAATTAGCGTACATTTGTTGCATTTCATATCATTCTATGTGTCATCATTATCTTTCTCTGGAGAATTTAATTTTAATTACTCGATGCTCTTCTGCTAAAAACTTTTTATTTTATATTTATATTTGCATTGCACACTTGTATTTATATTTATATCAACTTTTTTTTGTACGTAAATGTAAATATTATATAAGCTGGTTATTGCATTCATCAACTTTTAGGAAAAGGAATCGGCCGAAGAATACAACGTCGCGTGTATATTGGTTTTACCACCATATCAAAAGAAGGGCTACGGAAGATTATTGATTGAGTTCAGTTACGAGTTATCGAAATGTGAGGGAAAAACGGGCTCACCGGAAAAACCACTCTCGGATTTGGGATTTGTAAGTCATTGTCTTTTTATCGTTTATCATTAGATTGCTTTACGATTATGACAGCTAGATTGCTCATGCACGGGATTACTTCAGCTTGCCTATGCACTTGGACATTTTATTGATTCCAGCTGTTATGAGAAGAGGGGTGGAGAAGAAAATTTTTGAGTGGAAGTATTCTTTTCTTCTTTCCTCTCCGGTAGGAAGGCAATTTCATAAGTTTTTAACAGATTTGTTCAATTCTTTTTTCTGTTTTATTCGTTTTATTCGCAAAGAATATACCAAATGGGCTCATTCTTCTATTCATTAAAAATTTCTAGGTATGCTGGCAGGGGGGAACTGGGCGATTTTTGTTGAGTTCTGTGCGAGGAGGAGAAGGATGACAGCAGACAGTTTTTGGGATATCACCGCAGCTAAGATACGGGGAGGTGTTAACCTACTTGCAGTCACTGCGTCTATTATGCTTTATGAGACCTCGATTAACAGTTCATAATTTACATTCTATTTTATAGTTATGCGATGATTTCACCTTCTGCGGTCCGGTTTTAGGTTAGCGCAAGCTGAACGCCTGCGGATGCGAGAAACTTTTCTGTTATGAGTAGTGCTAGGGACCGGTCGAGATTTCTACCGACCGGAGACGTTCGGTAAAAACCAAATTTCGTTATCAGCCGGTTGAGCTTTAATGTTGCTAAACGCGGATGGAATTTCGGTTTCCGTCCGATGTCCACTATTCCGATTACTAGTTCTGAGACGGGTATGGGCTTTCAAGGTGGATTTATGGGAACCATTTAATCTGAACTGTTTGCAGATATTTTTCTTTATTTTTGGCAGCAATAATCTTCATTTAGTTATCTTATCGAAGTTTCTGGTCGCAGACCATAATCGAGAAATTAATAAAACGTCGAGAAAAATGTGAGCCCGGCGAGCAGTTATGTGTATCGGTGAACGACCTCAGTGAGGAGACGAGTATACGCAAAGAAGACATCATTTCGACACTTCAGGTTAGCAGTCAGCTCATTCCAAGAGGGTCATATTAAGCGTTCACGGCTTTCTAGTCTGGCTGCTTCTAGCCCTGACTATGCGTTTTGAAGTGCCGTGCACTTGCTGTGCATAGGCTACATCGGGATGTATTGAAAGCACGACTTGTTAACAGTAACAGTGGCGCACATGCACTCAACAATAGGGACATGGGATCGGATCAGCGCATTCCTTTCAGCTGAAGGTTGAGCCAAAGATTGCGCTTTTGCGAGTGTATCCGCATGGAACGGCGATTCGTTTACTGCCACTATAAAGCCTCTAAGCTGTTTTGGCCAAGACCCTTCGATAGGCACGACGAATTCGCTGCCCTAATGGGGGCATAACTTTTCGCGCAGATTTGCGAAACGACGCCCACATTCATCAATTCGAAAGGTCAGTTCCCCGTTGCTGTGATCGCCGAAGGGATATTTAATGGACATTAACGGCGTGCTGGGGTTCTGTCTGGAAGCGTCTCCAGGACTCTCTTCCGGAAAGGACGCGAGCCAATGCAACGATACTCAACAGGGTGCAAAAAATTTCGCTGATGGTGCTACGAATCTTTGTCGAGCTTGTAGCGTTGTAGGAATCACGATGTTGGATTCGGAAACTTGTGCAGGGTTGGCAGTCTCCGATGGTTGTTCAGGATGGTAAGCGGAACAGTTATTCTGCAGACACTTGGGGAGTTCCATTGCGCAAGCGGCGTCTGCTGCTGAAAGCGTTGGCACTGTTTATCGAGAACAGAATGTTCGGAATAAAGAAGAAGTTCTTCAAAGGGGATTTGAAGTAGAGAGGAGTCTCTAACTGACATAGAATTCCATCGCATCATGCGATATGACGCGTCCGCCTAAATGAGATAATCAGAAAAAAAAACTGGGTTTTCTGTTATGGTTTTCTTAATGATGTTTTTCTTTCTTGCTTGCGTCGTTGAAAGAATACGGCAGGTTATATATATATATATATATATATATATATATATATATATATATATATATATATATATATATATATATATATGTGTATATATCGTACAGAATACACTTCAGTGGACCCTTCGTCCTGTAGCCAAGGCTTCTGGTCATTAGCAGGCTTTTAATTGTTGAGTTTTTGCGAATCAGAAAGCATATATGAATCTTCTACGGCAAGAGGAGCAGGAGTCATCAGCACCAGTAACCCCTTTCCTTTCTGTCCACGTTGTTCAAGGGTCGGGTGTCTTGAATATAGTGAACGATTGGTCCAGGATATTAAAGAAAGATTAATCACATTAATGAGTGTTATTTTTTGCAGCATTTGAACTTATACAAATATTACAAAGGGCAATATGTCATTGTGCTGAGCAATGAATTGCTCGAGGCACATCAAAGAAGACATCGCGAGAAACGACAACTCCGCATCGACCCATCTAGGTTGAACTTTCAACCAAAGGACTGGTCGCGTCGGAGGACGTAATCGTTGGATTTCACAAGGAGGTTGTTCTTAAAACTTTTTGTAGTAGCCTAAAAGAACGCTTTATCAGGGAAAAAGAATTCCGTTCAACTCGTTTATCTGTCAATTTTTGCTTTGGTTATACGCTAGAAATAGGAGATTTTGGAATGAATTTTCGGGCCTTTATTTTAATCCTTCCTGTTTTCATTGCTTTCAAAGAAATAACAAAGTTATCAGCTACTCGTTTGTTGAGCATTTTTGATGGCAAACGTATTTCTATATGGATATGAAGCTGAGTAAATCTCCTTCATTTCAAAAGAGTGAATTGTAGCTGCTTCACTAGGAAGTTGATTTGGAATGAGCAGAATTTATATAAGAAAGGCATCTGTCGCTTTTAGTTATCAGCGAAACAAACGTCAATTAAAAATGAAGGAAAAACAGCAACGCATGAGACGGCTGAAGCAGAATGTTGCTGCTCCTTGTCCCAATGGCTTGCGGAAAGAAGGCGATCCTCCTTACGTCCCTGAGCGCTGCCCGTCAAACCATAGAACCTCTGAAATCACTTTCAGCTCCGAGCTGCCCGTCACCTTTCTTCCCGAGTGAACCTGCTCTAAGCATATTAAAGCTTATGTAGGCTATAGGTGAACTTACCCTCTCTTTTCCTGAGTTACAAGATTTTCGCTTCCTGATTTCTTGGAATTTATAGGCAAGCTTCAAGGAACTGTATCCGGCCAGCGATGCGTCATGCAGCGAAAGGGAACAAATTTATTGGCTCTAGGCTGAGTCCCATCCAACGAGCTTACCGCATCCGGAAGCTGCAAAAATAATTTGTTCCACTAATTCATAACATTAGACGAGACTAGTCCCTAATGAAGTCGATCCATGCAAGCGAGTAGTATATTTCCGTTTAGGAAGTAGCAACATGCAGAAGAACTTTCTATTTCTTTTCAGGACGTAGAAGACTTTGTCTTCTGATTCTCAGAATTTTTGATGTGCTGATTATTAGTGCGTAGAGGTCTTGATATGTTGAAAAGCGTCTTTTTCTTTTTTCTCTCCTTTGCTGTTTTCTGCTTTGAGTACAAATTTCTTCATCAGCCTACATTTTATTGGAAAATACCTGGGTTGTTATATGCATGCACCTGGTATTTTATCTGCTGATGGGGAAGGGGTCAGCTGTTGTTCGTATTGGGTATGCACGCAACATAATTGGATGAGTGATTTATTAGCTTATTGAAACGAGGGCACTTTCACGTTCAGCGAAGTGGAAAAGCGATGGAAGGGGGGTGAGGAAGGGTGGGGAGGGGGAGCACAATAGTTGCCAGAATTCAATAAAGGAATAACGGATTGTTATCGCAGGTACATTGCATTTTGTAGCGGAGTGTTAATGAAGAATTTGGAATCATTTGGACGCCACTTTTGTGGATTGTTGCTAATTCCAGGCAACGTGATTACTTCGAAGGCGACTCACCTCAGCGCTCAACCATACGGATACCAACGAAGCAGTTTTTATACCTTTCACGTAAACACTTTTACACGTCATGTGAACATAAGTGGCTGAAGTACATGTCTAGCTGATCGATTTAAGCAGCTTTTATGATCGTAATATGTAATAATGGTGTGTTAAGGATTGCAAAATGTGTGTATAAGTCAGTTTTTGCATAAAGAATGTGGAAATAGTTGTGTTTTTCTTGTATTTTCTGATAGGTAGGGTGATATAAAATGTCGGGGATGTGGATAAATGGTAGTTATCCTGTCACGGCAGGTAAAGGTGATGATGTGACCACTTCGTTGTCGATATGTGATGCTTCGTTTCATGTATCATTCATGTCGGCTGCTCATCTCCCTCAAAACGCAACAGGTAATCAGTGGAACGCCGCTTTGCCATTGATAATTCAAGCAGCACATATTTGCAAGTGCTATTGAAGCATATAATGAAAGACTTTATAGCACAGTTGGAAAGTATATTTAGCAGCTCAGTTTATTTGATTATGATGCTCTCATGCTCGCATATAGAGAATATTTTATTTAATATGTAAATGAACTGTGGGGAAACTTAGTTTGACGCTTATTACTGCTTCAAGATACGAGCGAAACCCCACAAACTGTAACACAACACGGTCGACGATTAATATATCTCAGTTGAAACATTGAGATAGTTGGATATTATTATTGGTCCTTCATATTAATTTGTTAGACTATTTGATGAACTCTGTGAATGAGTTTTTATGTTGTATTGTGTTGTGCTAGATAATACACTGTCGTAACACCTCAAGTAGACACTGAGTTGTTTGAATTTTCTAAAGTTTTGCGGAAAGGGATTTATTAAAGAAGAGTTTACTCCTCCTCTCGTTCCCTTCACTTAGGCAGAGTAAAGCAGCGTATGTAACGGATATTTGCTTGACTGGATAGTTCTCTTTTCTTTAGGCTGAGTAAATGTTCCTTTCATGAGGCTTAACCGATTACAATATGTATTTATTACAGCAATGATGTACATGTGACAATAGTATGTTTCTCTAATTTATTCCTTCGTGTTTGATGGTGAAAAGACGAGGCAATTTTTGTGGCTACTAAAGGGAATTCTTGATTAAGGGGGAGGGAGGGGGTAAAGGATGATTTTGTTCGAGGTGGTGGAATATATTTTTATTGTTCTATGAATCTGCTATGTGAACGTGTGGCTTTTAATTAAAATGTAATTCGGTCCTGTAAACCCTGTTGTTGTTATTTGAAAGAGTTGTTAGATTGCGACGTTTTATGAGTGTGGAAGTTATCGTTCGTACTTGGCGGTCAATTGGTCAAATTGTTCCATCTCGGCACTATTGTTGTTTTCAGGATGATCACGATGTTTTCAGGTAATTAGTCCTTTTCTTTAACCATTTTCTTCTGAATTGAGGCATCTTGATATGTGGGCTTTATTTCCAATAGTTTGGTATTTTAATGGTAATTGAATCATTTATAAAAGATCAGGATGATAGTTGGTGTTTTCAGAAATATAGAGGAAGAGCGAGAAGTTTCCTGACTGATGCGGCAGTTTTGAAAAAAGCTTGGATGTTCTTTGAGGAGGAGGGAGGGAACTTTCGAGGAGACGGCCATTCTTCTTTGATTGAAATGTGCATATTTTCCTGATGTTACGGCAAACCATTAGGATAATAGTTCATTGTTATGTCTACATGCAGGGAGGTGTCATAACTTTATTGGAAATTTCGCTTTTTGCTTTGTGCGATAAGACTGGACTTCCATTCTCCCTCAGGTCATTTTGCACAGGACATCTACATGGATAACTGGTGCAGTGTATAATGTTCGGAGCTGCGAGTGAGGAGTCGCTTGCTGTGATTTGATGTTCGTACGCTTTCCGTTCTTATTGATCATCTCTGCTGTATCGCTTTAATCAGTGTTTTTGGCCGTTGGCTTTGTTCAGTTTTGTTGTTAATGCTTAACTGTTTATTAAAGAGAGGTGCTCTTGTAAATAAATCCCCGTGGGCAGTTCTCTTTCCCGTCACTAATTTATGTAGCCGTTTTGAAGTTTTATTACGAGAGATCATCTGAAGTTGTGGTTTGTTGTAGCGGAAACAATGCGTGGAAGATTACTAAACTTAAACAGCGACTTTATGTCGATCTTAGCGAGAAAGTAATAGTCCTCTTGAGAAGATATGCTAAAGGTGGGACAATCAAACCGTTGGATAGTCATCCGTTAGAAACGTGTTTAACTTCACTGATATATGATGCTGCCACGCAGATCAACATCGAGGAAGACGATTGGTGGACTTTGTGCAGTACAGCTGAGAACGCATTAGACGATAGTGCATAGGTTGTAGTTTACTTATTTATTTATTTTGCTTTTTGGGGTTGGGGTGAAGAATCGCAACAGGAAATGCGGACTAGTTCAACAATTCATGCCGCAAAGGTGTTCACCCGAAGGAATTGTACAAATGCTGGTTCGCGAGACACAAAAATTCACGTGTGATATCGTTGAAGGTTTTTGAAATTCCCGAGGTGGCTTCTGATGACGATATGCACGAACATGCGAGTATACTTCACATAGAGAGGAGCTTTAAAGTCGAGACAAATCCACAGGGCTGCCACTAAAACACTTTTGACAGATAAATGTGAGAAAAACATTTTCCGGCAAACTTTTGAAGGATTTTATTTACCGAGATGTGAGGTGATAAGTAGCGCTATGTCATTTTTATCGTGGGATGCTGCCGAGGGCGTTGTTCATTTCTATGCATTACTTTCTAGTTGTCGCTGTATTTCAGTTGAAACTGCATTGACCTGAAATTGCACTAAAATGTGGTTGTGGGGGTGGGAAGGGCGATTGTTCCAAGGATCATCACACGAATCGAAGGTGGGACGCTTTTCCACGCCAAACTTTTGATTGCAACTTTAGTGGATAGGTTGTTTTAGCAATTATAGTGAGCGCTGATCAGCTATAGTCACGGTAACTGGTTGCTGCTTACGAGAGTGGATTTAGTGAGGGGGGGGGCAAGGATATGACCCAACAGTTGCGGGGGTCGTCAGGCGTGGAGGCATCAAGTCGTATTCATTTGCTGATCTCATCAAATCGTGCTGATAACGCACAAAAACAATGAATTCAAGCAATCATATTTGCCATCCATCGACACGTTTTCTGCTGATGAATTGAAATTGCACAAGATGTCAATGCTTCTATGGGTTGGTTCGATGAGGCATTTATGTGAAGCCCCATATTCATTGCTTTCAGAGATTATTTCTGCTCGGAATGTATCAAAAGTTGCAAAGAACGCAGCTGAATATTTTTCATTTAGACTTATTGTGGAGAGACGGAATGTTCTCTTCCCTACCGTCTCTTTCATCAAGTCGAAAAATTTCAGCAGGGTCAACAAACAGATGCTAATATCATACTGTTGAGATGAAACTGAGCCAGATGAATTGCTAAAAAGTAGACTCCATGTCATATACACCAATTATGCAATTATGATCCAGGTCATTGGTCGGTTGTGGTAAATCCAGGTAGATAATCGCTTCACTACAGAAATGAATGTGATCGGTTCAAGAGATGTATGGCTACAGTAAATGTGTCGAGGCAACAAAACATTTTTGAGTTAAGCGTGAAAGGTTCGGAGGTGAAAAAGTGTTCTCACTCTTCGCCGCAGATTTCTAAATACAGCTTGAAAAGCTCATAATGAGTCAACAAAAGAGAAACCTCTTTGATGACACCAACCCGTCTAGAAATGTGCCAAGGAGGAATCGTATGCGAGCGGAGGACGTTAACGTTATACTAGAGTGGTTTGTATGTGGTAGTGGAGTGTTCGATGCAACAAAATGTTCGTGAACTTTGCTTTTGATTCAGATGATGGGCATCTAGCTGATATCAACTGATGAAAATAGACGTTAACGTTGAAAGTTCATTCAAGGTCATAAATGAATTAAGCAGTAAATCTTGATGAATTTATTTGATACTCCTTTTGGTCTCATTTCTTTTTAAACACGCTGCAGTTGCGATTCCAGTCTGTTTAAACACACTGTCCCAAAGAAACCCTTTCACTTTCAATTTCGTTGTTTTAGGCATTGTCCTTATTAAAGAGCCCCACAAAAAATATCTCTCGTATCTCTACTAGAAATTATCGACCAGTAGGTTCGACGTCGAGAATTTGCAAGGGTCTAAAAATTATTGCGAACGACGGAATGTTGTATCGCCTTAGTTATTAGTACAGCGCAATAAGTCCGGTCGTTCTACGCCATCGCAGCTGATTCATTCCTAAGTAGCCGTTCACTTCACTGGAGAACATTCAACATGATGTTGTTTAAATCGATTAGGCGAAGGCTTTCAGTGTTGCTGGAGAACTCGTTTATACACACATTAAAGGTTCGTGATGTTCCAAGTTCCCTAATGAGATGGATTCAAACTTTTTCTTAGCCGATGATTTCGAGTTAAAACAGGGAAATAAATCTCTTTCTTGTAGTCGAAGGTTCTTCATGGTATTTAACCGAATCATCTTAACTCCATTTCTCTTTTAGTGTCCATCAATGATGTCTCAGAGAGTTTTTCAAGTGCGTACATAGAGTCCGGCAATCATACGGAAATTATTTCAACTGATAAGCATCATCTACCTCATCTTCTGAGCTCTATGAAGACCAACCGATATGTCGATATGTGACTCTGTCATTCCACTTTGATGTATTCACGTAGAAGAAATATGCCTCCTGCATACCATTTTATAACTACTGTAAATTCTCTAAATGCATGTGCATATCTGTTTGCATGTCTTTGATAATTTCCATTCGGTAATGAACTATAGCGTTCGGCGATTTGACGGCTATAATTTATGTTGCAGGATAATCAGCAACCCGATTATTCAAGTTGTTTGATCAATTCTAAAACGACGTACAGACATTTAAATGTGGCAAGAATTTGCATACACTTCACACGGTTCGATTTTCATTTACTAGCGATGAGAAATGAAGCGATTACCTCGAACACATTTTATTGCTTGCAATAATTTGTGAAACCTGTTGTCAAGTTGAATGAAATCCAAAGAGGTGTCATCAAGACTATAAAGCCAAAAGTATTGCATATTATGTTACTAATGAGACTGAATAATGCATGCTGGGTTGCTATTCAAACATGCCTAAAGGAGTTCTCATTAGAAAGGATGCTTTCACAGAAAACGCTGATTAAAGATAACCTGTGGAGTTCATCTACTAATCGCTCCTGCGTTTCAGTGCTCGCAACATTGAAATACTAAAGATATAGTCCATATATAAAGGAAAAACCTCAGTCATTGGGTGGACAAATTTTCGAATCGTCCTCGAACACCTTACACAAGCTCAACAGGTTTGCTGGTAAATCGTTCAAAAGTCGGATGAAAAGCAGCACTCTCAGAAAGTCTCGCTGAATCAACGCCTCATAATATCCCACCTGATGCATAATGCGAGCGAAGCACACAGTGTTATGGGCAAAGATTGCATCCATAAAAGAGTTGACATAGCGTTTCGATGAAATGCTTCGCTATGATGAGTTTGTGGAACGGAAATATCGGAATGGCCCATTGCCTACCCTCAAAGGAGACGGAAAAACGTCGCAAAAAGAACGAAACAGTTTTAGTAGAAGAGCACATTTCGTTAAGCATACTGACTATGTTGACGAGCAAACACTGCACGATTTGCTTTACATTCAAATGCCTTCATTTACTAGCAATAAAATACACTTTATTTCTCGAATCCATATGCGTCTCATTTATCGTTTCTTAGGTAAAAACTCAAAAAAAAGATTTTCGTTTCAGACAAGGAAAACAGAGGACTTTTTCTCTTCCATTCATAGCTCAGTATAAAAGTGAAATGAGAATGCCCAAATGTCACCGTTTCGGAACGCATACGTCCTCATGTCATATCGGCGATCAGCAGCAATGCTCGCCCATTTTCTTTTTCATTTCTCATCTCATATCGAGTATGATCATGCCATCTAGTTCGATTGATTCTGATGATTTACTAACGTTCCTTGATGAGTGGTAGGTAATCTGCGAAAAATAATGACTTTCCTTGGTAGATGCACAAGCAGAAAATAGTGCCATAGGAGATGATATGACATGTACGCGCAGCAATCATCTCCTTCATAGGACAAATCACGTTTATAAATTGCCAGCGAGCAATTGAACTTCCAGCATATTCGTGTGTATTTCACCGGAATTTACAGCTCCTATAACAATCGCAAAAACTGTGACCTCAAAACCGATCAAATGCAGAATGAAATAAAAACAATCGGTTAACGCATGCAAATTTAAGGCCTATAAATAAGTGCTTGTGATTTCCATAATGTTAGATTGAAGTGCATAGAAAAAAAGCAAGAAGTACCCTTTAATACGGATCAGGCAAATAAAGGCTCTTTGCTTCATGCTTCACTGTCTTCAGAGTCAAAACTTCGGAGCAGAAAATGTGCTCTTACGTACTTATAGAGAAGCAAAGACACGATCGCGCTCTATATTTTCATGGGCAACTTTGTAGAGCTATAAGAAAGAAAATGACGACGTTTAATTGAATTCTCTGCATGATACAGCAAATTTCTATGAGAGAATTTAGCTGATTTAATGCAGTAAACTTTTTTGAGGCGATGTACTTCGGTGCAGTTCTGTGCGTTCTGCTTGCGACATCATTCGTAAGTTTACATCTCACGCTGATTACATTAGTTTATTCATGTGGAAATCTCCTTTCAAAGAGCATTCAGTTACAGTGAAATGTGTTCATCACACAAAAACTTTATTTCGATAGCTGTGGATACAATAACGCCGTTGCATTCAACAAAACAGTTCATCGCCTTTAAATCATGTCCAGCATCTTGTGCAAAACTGTTGCCAACTGACCTCCTCAGAAGAACGAATATGAGCTGAAGAATGCTCATATCTAGGTGTGCTTCCATTTCGATATAAATCCTCTAATGTCATTTATCGCTTCTTATTGTTCACATCAATTTAACCGCACGAAGAAGAGAGTTCAAGTTTGTGTTAGTGTTTCTTGATCCCATTTAACACACACATCAAGCCCTGATCATCGACTTTGTCGTTCTCCTGCTAGTCAACGGTCGGCTATACCTTGAAATAGCAGAATTTCTGCAACGATACATCTAAAGACATCTGCTGAATAGCATTTTTGAGCTAGATGCTGGAAAGTGAATGATATCGATTAGATTTCAATTTCAGGCTTGCCCACCGGAAACGTCAACCAACCCACCAAGCACGGTGCGTACCTGTCGTATTTCTTTGTATTACATGGCCCTTATTAAAACATTCGTTAAAATTGCTTTCTTGATTCGTTAACATAGGAGAACGTAAATGTGAGGTGCAGATTTTCATTAGGAAGTTTGAACTCAAAAAAAGCAAAGATTTATATGGCACTGGTTTTCGGCTTCTGACTTCTCATAATTGATTGACAGGCTCTACCAAAACTGCAGTATAATCAAACCGAACAGCACAAGCAATATATTTCTTCATTGCTGAAGCCGCTATCAAAGTATATCTGTGGGTACAGTAACAATCAATCGCAGCAAGTAGGATGAATTGCTAATATGCAAATGCCATCGAAAATGTTGTATCTGCAAGAACGATCATTAAGTATAGCGAACTCTTAGTATATCTGTAAGAAGTGTATGATATTTTGAATGAAATTTCTGCACCTTTTCGTAACACCACTTATCATCGCTGATTTTCAGGGTGCTCCAGATGGTAGAAGCCTAAAGAAACGCTCAGTTGGTTGCAATCCCGATGAAGTGCTCGTTGAAGCGATCACCAAAGTGCCTTTCGGCGAACAGGATGTGAACGAAAAGACTGATCGAGCAGTTCGCGCCAAAGTAAGACGAGCTTTAGTAATCACACTGCTAAGTATACTTTCCTGCGTTCTAACGATTAAGTCCTTCCCCAAATCAGCGTTTTAGGCAGAATATTGTAACTGCACTTTCAAGGATGATACCGTTCTTGAAAAACTCATTTGTGCCTTTTCAGGAAGTATACGGCCTCTTTGCATTGAAACTATATTGCGATCTAACTTACTTAAATTTCAGTTAAGTGTACACTGCTTGTATGTTTCACTTCAACATCACATAAAAGTCGCTTTCGATGTTGAAGAGGGAGGTAATGCGATGCGACCTTCCCTTAGACATATCTGAATGACTGTTTTGCAGAGACATATATTGCTGCATTAACCGATAAAGGCGAAAATCATCGAAACAAAACGATTGTTGCACAAATTCTTTCACGTTCAACATTTCAATCTTCACAACTTTTGGGAATATAGTGCACATTAGATAACCTTAGCATACTATAAAGCATTCTTCATGAGAATTCTAACTTTGTATATCAGGAGATGTTTTCTCTACCGCTCAAATATGTGAACACAAAAAAATGCTTGCAGATCCTTCAGCTGCTTGCCGAAAAACAGGTCGAAACCGAAAAATACGGGGATTTCATTCATTCAACAGCGTAAGTCTCTTGTCTTCTGATATATATATTCGAGTTCAGGAACCTCGAATTTGAATTGACGCTATTACATCGCACATGCAAAACTGTTTTCAGCTCAAACAATGGATTCCTAACGATACAGTACGCTTTCGCGAATTCACTACAGAATTGTGACGATTTCGCTCTCTTTGGAGAGGCAGGCGTTAATGAAATTCCCGAGGTGGGCATTTCAAAAATTCGGCTGAAAGATGCAGGAAGACTTTTTTCTTTCGAAACATTTAGTTTGCAATAGAAAGTTCAATCCAGGATTTCCTGGAGATTAATTTTCCCTATTCGATTTTTGCATCATTTGCGATTATTCAGCATTTCTTATAGTAAAGTTCAGCGTAGTTTTCAGATCACTAAAGTTGTCGTTACTTGTGGATGCAATCAACCGAGAATTTTTGCATGATAAACATGACAGAGTATTGGATTTTAAGTGATATTAAATAAATTTTTATCTCAATTCTTCATCGACACAACGTAATTCATTTCACTAAATAACTTGTGAGGATGTATGCCAATATATATAGGCTGGCAGAGTATGCGCTTCGCGTTCCTCTCACCTCATCGACCACTTTCCATAAACATCCTGCAAAAAAGTGAGATGCGCCTAATGATAGCTTTATGGTGTAATCAATCTAATCGCTTATATATATCTTCTAAAAAGAGCTCTTCTTTTGTTATTTCACTGGTATCGAATGGTAAATGAACCTCATGCAAAAACGCAGAGAATTCTGTGCACTGTTTAATGGACGACCAGTGTTTGTAACACTGCTCAATTTTGGTGCAGCAACCAGAAAGTTATCATATTCGATCACCTCTACGATCTCAACCGTATTTAGTATTGTAGCTGCAGGTATACGAGCGTTCGAAGTGATATTAGGAGAAGGACAGGCACATATGCACAAGCGATCCCAAATAGCGAAAGTATACAAAATTATGTGACCATATAGGACACGAATGAGTAAAACGTTCGCAAATGTGTAATTCAATAGATAAGAGCAGTTATGGTGTGTAGATAGAAACTACTCAATCACAGCTTAAAAGCTGAAGGAATCGATGCATAAACGATATCGGGAGGGGGGGGGGGGGGAGGGGGAAGCAAATCCCAAACTTGTATAAAAATGGAACTTGAAATTTTGTGCAGCATTATTTTTGCTGCAACATTTTTTGGCCTGTTGGCATTTATGTACAGTTCAACTACGGACAGGAGTGAGTTCAAATATTTCTGATAGTCTGATGTCGGAAAAGCCGAACGGGAAGTTCTGTGACGAGGAATCAAGACGAACTTGAGCCTACGACATTCCAGTTAATGTAAATCCCACCTTTCACAAGAAGGTGTCGCTGAACCCATCGAGCAACAATACAGCTCATGGCATAGAACTCAGTGCAACACTTGTAGCTAGCATCACACAAATGTGCATATTTATAATGAAACGCAATGTCGTCCACTGTGCAGTGGAAGCATTTTGTTTTCTGACCTTATATGTTTCTGTAGCTAGCATTTGTCTGAGTATCACTTGGTTTGCACTGCACTGCTGCCCATACAATCCACTTTCTGCTGCTACCACTTTGAATGAAATCCAACCATCTTGGGGCCAGATATGACGCCTATCATTTTGTGACGCCTGACGGAGCAGGGTGCGAATTCTGTGCAAGGCTGTCCAACAACCTACGCCCCACGTTGCTGCCCGAATAACAACAGATGACGAAATAAAACATCACCTCGTAACTTTCGAGCTTCGCGGGGACAATAGGAGAAAAAAATGGATGCTAATTTCCCGTTTGTTCGAATCCGCTTCGTCAAATGCGAGAAGAGCGAAGCGACGCACGGTTAAGAGCTTAGGGCATTGCGAATGAAATGTTCGATTGTGCCAGATGATACGAAAACGATGGGCTGGCGGTCTTTCACCTTAAAGATTTCAATGCAACAGGCACCGCTGTCGCGACACGCGACCAGAACACTCGACAGGCCTGACAGAGAATAACGCTTTATCCGCATGGCCACTTGCCATTGAGAAGCTCGAGAATTCGGTAAAATGACTCGTGAGAGCTGCCGTCTGGAAGGCGCATCTGACGCATAATCTGCGGCGGATTTGGCGCAATTTTGTTCTCTTCTCCATCAGTGCAGACGTGTACTGTATCATATACTGGAGGTCATTGCGCACATTTAACGCTATGCGTTATGACATAAAAAGAATGAACATACTGCAAAAATTTATGGTAAGCTCATCGAGCTTTTTCATCAGACGTAAGAAATAGCAAAATCGAGAGATAAAATAATAATCTTAACCTGCATCCAAGAATAAAAAACCCCAAAATTTAAGGCACTCTACATCAGCACCGAAACTCGCGGCGAATTGAATCGTTGCTCTAATATGTGAAAATACTCTCTCATATTGTCAATATCACATGAATAATAGCTGGCTTCTGAATTGTTCTCTCATTATCGGTTATTTTAGTTCCGTCTCTCGAGGTTTCTCTTGTATTGCTGTTGTTGGAAATGCGCATTTTTCAGCTGAGAGGTTTCGGATACTTCCATTATCATATATTGCCATAGTTTAGCTTGATTGTGCGAGAGCCTGGTTTTCGTTCCCCACTTCATTCTAGTATATATTTGTGTGATTAACTTCGTTCATTCACGTGATTTCACAGTGTGATCTCATCATGTACCAAATGGATTTTATAAATCTACATTCAGTGATCGCTACCGAATGGGTACTGGACAGAAATTTTATATGGGTAGAGATGTAATGCAAACCATATGATAAAACAATCGATTTTCATGATATAACTGATGTTCTTGATGTGAAGCTGCTATTGTCTCTGAGGATCGCTGTTGTTGCGGCAATTTGGTGGAATTCCTAATGCCTTTTTATTCGCTGTTTTCGCTCGTAAACATATGTTTCACACATAACAATTTGAAATTTAAAGGGAAAGAAAGAATTAAATAAAATCAAGTTAATTCTGATCTGAATACATTTTCTTTCTACATCCATACAGCGATTACAGAGCCTTCATCTTCCATCAAATACTCCTTGAAAGACAAGCAGATATGCACATATCATGATCTCACAAAGTGCATGCAAACGGAAATCTGCAAAAGCTCATGAAATGTGCGTTAAAGAACAGATGAAATGATGAGTGAACTCAGTTGTTAAGCATAATGAGTCAAAAACCCTCCACCATCCATTAGATCGTCTTAGAGATAGAGATGACACTTTTTTATGTCGAGGTTTTGGCGTCAAGCATTAATGCCCGACCGCATATGAAAATCATTTCACCTCGTTTCAAGCGGAAAAAAATTTATATAACGACAAATGAATTAAGAGAAGAACCATCCTGAAGCTATTTTTTGCACCCCTGTTTGCACGAGCGATATGTACTTTTGTAGTTTCTTTAAAGGAGCGACACGTCGCTTCACTCTTGCCATCGAATAGTTCTGTTGTTTTCGATGTTATCTTTAAATAATAAAATATTAAATATAATGCCTTTTTATTTCAACTGACCCAACGCCCATGTGAATGTTTCTTTAAAAAAAAGATTCGTTACGGCCTGATGATCTCTAAACTCAGTGACCCGACGATCCTTAGAGAGCAAAAATCTATGAAGCGGTTCGATGTTGGTCGATGTTGCATTCAGTGCTGCACATTGCGTAAATTTCTTAGCTGATTGTTGCCGAGCTGAAATCGCCGAACAAGCAGACAAATAAACACACAGACACGACGTCGGCATCGCATAAAAAAGCAGGAAGTGAGGAAACGCCATAAGGATTATGAGGCATCACCAATCCTTTAAATATCAGTTCATGAATGAGAAATAGGGATGAAAGTGGACAATTGCATGCCAGTTTTTCTCAGAGTTTCTCTTGAATTCAATTCCTCTTTTCTTTTTGCCTAAAATTGCGTAGATTTCAATGAAAGTTTCTTCAAATATGAGGAAATTACGAACTATGGGGCGAAATGTTTTTCATTAAAGGAATAATGTCTCAGTTTCATTACCTTATAAAAGACTCGGTGGGTGAAAAGTTTTGTGTTTTTCAAAATTGTTTGAGTTGACGAACACGTATCGTTTCGCCAATAATGGAACGCCCATTACACAGCTCAACTATGGAATGTTTCGATATCTTTGCAATCAAAATCGCGTATGCACATTCATTCTCTTCAAACTTCACTTACTGACTTCATGTTTTTTTTTTCTCAATTAGAATTGCATCATCTAGACATATAACGAAACGATCGCCTACGTTTTAAAATATTATAAACGTATTTCTCTTTCGTAGAATTGCTAGGTAAGTCGATGAAGGGATCTTTATAAGTGTGCGATTTTTTGAAGTTGTCGTGAGGCGTTGATGGGATACCTATTTTCCTTACTGAAAAGCTCCTGAATTTCCACTAAGTTCTACTGAAACGTTGCCTTATCTTCAGCCTCTATAAATCAACAAAATGAACAAGATATTTTGCCTCCACTGATAAACTGCAAGATAATTAAAAGTTTTGCCAAGCAAGGAAATTTGCTGATGAAAAGTTTGTTATTCGTTCGATTCTTTCTACTGTTTCATCTGAGATGTTGGTATGAAATAAAGGCTGAAGCACTGTATGTGTGAAAATCAATGCGATGTCGCAAGAAACGCCCTAAAATTTGCCTTGTTCATCAAGTAGTATTTTGCAGTTTGCTTTATTCTTCAATAAAATTGTCTGGAATCTTCGCGATTTCAGTTCTTGGGTTGCTGATTCAGTTCTTTAAGCAGTTAGCGAGAAATCCTCCCAGGAAATCTGTCACAACTGGCAAAAGGAATACCCACTCTCGAGCAATCTTCTGAGAAAAGCTAAGAAAGCTTCGCGATTGAAAAATTTATTACTTTTTAGGCGCATATATTTGTTTGAAGATGAAAAAATCTTTGACTTTTTGCAGTTAGCTTTTCCTAGAGGAAAGTGAGAAGGCGGATGATATTTGCTGCCTAATATGGAACAATATGGAGATATATTTTCAACGTGATTTAAGCTACAATACTGTATTTCCTTTGATCGAGATATAACAATGTTCCACTTTGTACGTTCAATTTCATTTGTGATGAGATAAGAGTGGCAGGTGATGAGAATTTATAATGAGTTTGGATACCATATGCCGTAAAGCCTAAAAAGGCCCCTGAATTTATTTAATTTTTCCAGTATTACGGCTCTTCAAAATTATCTTTTTCTAAGATTAAACGAAATTGAAGCGTGGCTCCATTTTGTTACAATCGTTGACCACATGAAATATGATCGTATAGAAGTAATGTTGTGCTAAACCATAGTTCAGACTGACATAATGTTAACGTAACGTGAATCATTCGTAGTGACCTATTGTTGACCGGATATCATGAAAAACTTCAATGTTTGTCTTGAGTGACCGGGTTTTTTTTTTGCATATTCACCTTCCAACAAGCAAACCGCCTGATCATAAAAAAACCCGCGAGCAAGTTATTGCCGTCATGATAGAAATTAAAAATAAATAAATTCTTAGCTTAACGAACATAACGCATCAAGACATATTTATTGCTTCAAATAATGATCGATTGTGTCCAGTACTTCAATAGAGCATTTTGATGCCTGTGAGCAAAACCTCAAACGCTCCTGAGTTGGATGATTTCTATCCGGTTTTCAACCCCTGACCCTCTATTGAATGGAGTCTAGCAATGAGGCATTCAGTGTCTTCAGGTGTTATTTTTTCGTAGTATTACATCCGAACTGGCGTTTTATTTGGGCACATAAAATCACCGTTTCATTCTATTTATCTTCTCACCTTCAGGAAACTAGTTCCTATTCTCGATAAACAAACTCGCCCTTCATCAGAAGCTAAAAAAATAATAAACAACCTTCACGAGTCGTAAAACTTGTATGCTCTTGCCATATATTGATTTTATCTTGAGGACAACGGTAACTTTCTTTCTCAGTATGCTTCCTTCCCATGAATTACCTTTCGGAATTCCGAAGCTTGATTAGAGTTTATATGAGAAACGCCATATGGAATTCGTTTCTCAAGGTGGTACGCGCGTTAGGTGACTCACGAATGCACCCTTTATTTATGACGCAGTGGTGCAAAAAACATTGTATTTGAAGGCAATAACGATGTCTGTGCTATGTACGTGGCATTTCCGATAAGGAGACACATTTCGTTTTATGTTCAGTGTTTTTGAATCAACCCATCAATACATCGACTTGACCACAATGTGGAAGCCTTGTCTATCGGATATCATCATCGCAGCAATACTTATTTCTAGACACTTTTGCAAGAGTAGCGATTTGACCTATAAATTTCTTGTCTGTGCTAAAAACTGGAATCACCGGGCAGAAGTTAGGTGTTGCCCCATACGACAAAGCATTATATATATATATATATATATATATATATATATATATATATATATATATATATATATATATATATATATATATATATATATATATATATATATATATATATATATATATATATATATATATATATATATATATATATATATATATATATATATATATATAGAAAAATGGCTCAGTGAGCTGATAAAAGGCCGCTCAGTTTACCGCACAGTAAAAAGTACCACAGGCTCTACAACATATAGTTACTGGTGCTTAAAAACACGCATGCTATTCAACTCAACATTTTTCACGCTCATAATGTGCTGTGACCACCCAAAATCAACTATTTTTGAGGCTATATTCCCCTATCTGTCCTCATATGCACCGGAGGTTTAGTAATGGTTGTTTCCATTCTTACAGCACGGGAATTCAAGCCTATCTTGAGCCCTCGCTTTAGAAGTTTCCCTCCATTATAAATCTACTACCTCTGTCCTCTCCTGAATTCATTCGCCACCCTTCTGAATGAAGAGAGTTCGAAACCGTTAGGCGCAAAATATTTGCGAAAAATATTTTCATTACTAAATAAATCAGGTTTTGCGCAGTGAGAACCGGTTTTCCATTTTGGACGATGGACGCCTGTAAATGACCTATTCATCGTTGATTCCATTGCAGCAATACAAAAAATTTCAAAAAAAACTTGGGTTCTCGGAGGATTAAGACAACTATGGAGTGATCTTCACAAATATTGTCACTGGTGCTCTTACTTGGAGGCTATCATGGAACTGGTTCTTAAATGGCGGCTAAGAATGTATTCTCTCTTAAACATCATAAGGGCAATGCACTTTTGGGATGCTGCCAAAATTTCAGACCTAACGTCGTGAAACTTATAACACTAATTAGGAAGTTCGTTCAATTACGGCTGTCTGAGAGCATTGTTCTTGGGGCGTTGTCGGAGAGGTCAGACTCTCGTACCTCAGCTGTCTTGGAATTTGACATCAGGATGCGAATTGGATGTACCTTCACTCCAAAATGTTAGATGCAACCCTATTTCTGGATTGTTTGCAGGAACTATAAGACTCTACGAGTTCATTAGGTATAATGAAGTAACAACCATCGAATTTGGTATCATGATGATATGTGGTGAAGACAGCACTATTTGGTTACAGCGTGGCTTCTCTGCAAAGACAGCCATGCTTCGCGGTGTGTTTTTTCCTGACCTCGCTTCCGTGCAACTCCGTATTCCGTTGTGCACCTACGAAAGCATAGGGACTTATTTGCAAATCTGCTTCTCCGAAGCATGCTATGACCAGATCATGTCTCTGCGCATTAATGTTCCCATGTGCTTGTACGTTAGTTCGGCAATTCCAACAAGAGAAACATTGAAGCCAGTGCTATAAGATTTTGGAGAGATAATCTGCTTCACACTATCACCAGCGATAGAAAGCCGTCATTTGTTCATCAGTTTCTATTGGTGTAGTAAAAATTTGGAATTGCCTAAGCATTATCACCTAAGAGGGCGTTGTGTATAGCTGCTTACTCGTACATGAAACGCTCCAGCTGAACCAGAGAGCATACATTGGAGTAATAGACAATATCCCTTTTCGCATTTTGCTTACCTAATAAACCTTCTTAGGTTACCAAACAATATTAAGATGCAGAGGATGTTATTTCTGAATTTCGATTGGCCTATAATTCCACAAAAAACCCATTTCTATATGACTCGATGGATATAAAAATGGGATTATAACCGGTTTAAAATACATGGAAATACATACCGCAACTTGTCAACAAATCAGTGAACGCGCGCAATAATCATCCATACTACAGCAACAATTCGTGTAAATATCTGCATAGGATTCGTTTCTGCGCTTTGTCGAACCTGCTTTTCAATGGCGAATTATGGCACATCGAACGTGTGTGCATGTTTGTGTGTGCAGATGTCTGCCTTCCTGTTCGGATGTTTTCCATTAGGGTATCACTCTAGAATTTATAAATTTGATGGGTGTTATGTATACCTTTGGATGACGTCTCGCACCATAATCCCCTTTGATTCACTAATTTATGAAGAAGCTGTGAGCACTTAAAGGCGGAAAAACAGCGTCCACTTTATACGAATCATCATTTTTGCTTTTATACAGTCGAATAACGAGAGTGATTTTTTTCCTTGAAGATATTTGCAAGCAGGGCAATATTTCACACATTCATCATTTGTTGCTAACATGTGGAAAAGTTCGCTTAGATAAGAGAGTGCAAAAATCGTTGTTTTACAAACTTGTCAGCTTCTCTGGCACATTTCGAGATTTGTTTTTCTCCATACTTTGCAATCTTATAGGAAACTTTTTCTGCGCATGCAAATTGTTGGACATTTTAAGCAAGAGTAAATTCTCCCGAAATTTTTGATCGATCACCTTCCGTGAGGAGAGCAATCCTGTAGCGTAAAATAAGCCAATAAAATCTCGCAACTATGGCATCAATTGTTCTTGGTTTGAAACTGTCGAAAAGGCAGACAGGCAAATGAATGCAAAAACACACGCACAATGATCCAAGTGATGCTCGAGCAAAATATAAACGAATATATTATTGTACATTCCTTTTATTCACTGAGAATTATGAATCCGCTTATCTGGTTAGTGCAGCGGCACAAACGCATAGTTTCGCAGTGTTTCTGAATTTGATATTTGTATTCAAATCATACTTGGATGTTCATAGAAGCATGGAAGACCACTTATAAGAAGTTATTAAAATGGCTCGTTGATACGAAGAGTGAATTTCAAGAGCTGTATATCCTTTAGGGCTCTGTTGGTGTGCATTGCTAGTTGTTGTGGTAGTCACCAGTACTTCCAATTGGTATCCGGAGTAAATTGTAAAAAACTAGTGTCATAATAGCCTCTCTTTTGCGTTTCCTCAGCAGGCAGCAGTTGCGCCGAGCAAGATTTGTTCTCAATATTTGGTTCCGCGTTTGCTGTCTATTTTACCAGCCTCCACTTTTCAATAAGCTCGTAAAAGCAGAAGTTTGATTTTGATAACTGTTTCAGGTTCTTAGCACTATGACAACCAGCTATGGACTTGCGGGAGTAACCGATATACTTCAACCAGCGCATCAAAAGGTTGTGTTGCATCGTTCGTCTTTCTCAGCTGTAGCAAGTAAATGAATTTTCGGGACGGGTTTACTGGGTAGCAAGCCTTTACAGTGATTTGAGATGTGATTGGACTGAAATGAGACAAGTATGCTATTCAACTGAAAATCGCTTGCGTTGCATTGAAAGGGTAGTGGGAAAATAATATTAGCCTTTTCGCGTTCTCTATTCCACGTTCAAGAATTGCTCTCACTGGAGTACACAATTCTGGTAGGATATATACGTCCGCTGAAAGTACTATACGACATATCGCTACATGCCTATGAAGTGGACAATATATGATTCTCCATGTGTGGCAACTGTGTCTTATAGAGCTGATTTTGTGTTGAAGGAGGGCGGAAGTGGGAAATGTGCCCAAAATGTTTGTTGTAATTCAGTGTGAAATGTGACGTTGTCGAGGGATACCGCAACCATAGTTTCTGTGATGAAATAATGAAAACATCTATCTGTTATTTTTAAATGTGTACGTATACTTTCAATCAAATTCACCCACTTATCACTACAACATTCGACAAGTGGCATGCATATATATATATATATATATATATATATATATATATATATATATATATATATATATATATATATATATATATATATATATATATATATATATATATATATATATATATATATATATATATATATATATATATATATATGATATTATATGAGCGGCGTATTGCCCACCTTTCAGGCCTCTCAAAGGCTAACAAGCCAGAACACGGACCCGAAACGATATTCTATCCTGCAAACGGATAATTTCATACAAGTTAGAGCAAAAAAAGGTTTTTTCACTTTTACGACCTAACTTATTAAAGAAGTTCGCACAAATGACCAAAAAGCAAAGCAGTATTCTCTCATATGCTTCCCCCTATGTGAGGATCGTGCTGAGAAGCCATTCAAATAAGATTCCAGATGACAGTGAATTTCATTGTCATGGCCTTCCGGTTCAAGTTGAGAGTATCAGACATGTAAATGCGCACACCTTTAACGATGCACGTGAAGTGGACAAATTGTTGGATCATGGCTGCTGGAGAAATATTGTTTTGCGTTGATAGATATTCGAGTGGGGCCACTAGCCGAATGCACGCTCCTCTGAAGTTGATCAGCGTTGAGAATAGAAAAAAAGCGCACGATTGCCTTGCAGTACAGCGAATAACCAATCACATAAACTTTCCGAGCTTACCATTATTTCATTTACCGCACCTGTGCTCTCCATAATTGTTGCTATTCGATAGAACTTTTCTGTGATGATACAATATTTCCTTGAATAATATGACTGATTTCATTGAAGCTTCTCGCAATGATACCGTACGATTTGAAACGTTTTTCTCGAATATAAGCCATAACCTCAAACGAGGAGCCCAAATCAAAACCACTTTTGATGCCCCCACTGAAACATGAGAATCAACTAGGCGTAAGACTAAGTTATATGCACCAAATAAGCTCAACATACCTATTTGAAAAAAACCAACGAGATGGATGGAAAAATGTAGCAAAAAATTCAAGCTTATTCTGAAGCAGAAATCCCTCTTGAATAGCTTCTCCCTGAAAATTGCGAAAAGCGAAGCTCGCACTTTGATACAAGCAAGCAGATTTAGCTTCAAGCTTGAATAGCTTCAAGCTCGAACTTTAAAGACTGTAAGGTTACGCTACCGAGCGTAGATTTGTCGAGATATTCCTAGTCATTTGTTGTAAATGTTTACGTATTTCTCTCCTGGGCTTGGGGTCAGCTGCAATAAAGAGCAATATAGTGAAATATCTAATAAGCGACAGACGCGCACCTATGCCGCATTACACATGTGGAATGCAAAATTGAAAGTGCACAAATTAGATGAGCGTATTTGAGAGTGTAATACACAGTAACATGCGCAACAATGGGAAGCGTGCTTTTGCAACAATTGCGCCACTGAGTACCTCCTCAGAAGCAAAGACGGAATTCATGGTCCTCGATCTTTCTTTACTTGGACGGCTGCGTTATTAGTACTCTGATGATCCACCAACGATAGGCAATGCAAAAATTTGTGAGCGGTCAGTTAATGCTGAATGATTATTAACTGGGTGTCATGAATCGAGTTGTTTAAAACGATGATCGATTTAGCGATTGGGGAATGATTAAAAACGGTTACTCTTGTGACGGTCTAGAAGCTTTGAGATCGAACATTCATTGATCTTCGAGAAAACGAGTAAAGCTTACACAGATATGACCAAATTCCAGACTAATTCATATATTCCGAGCAAATCTGACGAACCGATATCACCTAGATGAATTCTGCTTTCATCCAGCTTACCTTCACCAAATTTCATCAGAATCAATGAAATGAATAAGAAACTTAAGAAGTTCTACCTAAGTACGAAGTTTTATTCTATGTTAATTTCAGTTACTGCGTACATTTGTATAGTAATTACGTTGTCATATTAGCAAGTGGGTTATGTTGAACCCTCCTTCTACAGAATATTCAGCAACGCAAGCGTCTACATCCTTCTGCATCGAAAATGTCAGCTGGCACAGATATCCAAATAGCTCCATGAATTGCACCGTATTACATCATAACTGCAACAACATGTAGTCCATGACGCTAGTGACCCATGCACGAGTGCATGATTATCTGCAGAGTATAGACATATCATCAGTTGTTTCTTAAAGGATGCAAAATGATCGAAGAGATAGGTTACAAGTCTGCAGTCACAGGCATATATATAATGGAGACCCTACTATGATGCATGGCGATTGGCATGAGACGATCGGTAAAAAAAAACCAACAGCGGCACCAAACATGCTTGAAATTGCGTCAGTGTTCGAATGTTAGAAGCCAACAAACGTATCAGTTTGTTGATTATGCAGAAGTCAGTAGATAAGTTGCGTCACATCATCAACTCTAGGCATTGTTGCAGAATATGCAGCTCAATTATGCTCGACTCGACTGTGAATGCCTCACTTTCTGAACACCTCAAATAGGAGGTAGTAGGTAAACATTGCTGAATGTATTACATTTTTATGTACATCCTAGGGTGGATATTGTAACTGGTGCAAGAGTGTATTTTGTGTCGAAAAAAACATTAGTGGTATCCCTCTCAAATGGCAAATATAGTTGGATTCTCCAAATGCGACATTGAAAGGAAAAGTAATGCGTAGATGCCGAGTAACTGGACCACTTCAACTTTACAAGAATTCACTTATCTTGGACATATTGCTATAGGTGATGCGCATCTATGACGAAATTTCAAGTCTTTCTTGAATATGCTGTCGCTTTAGAACTTGGCGCGATTTATTTAGAAGATATTAAATGTTTGCCCCGTTCCTCTTTCACCCCTCCCCTCCCTCCCCCCTCCCCCCTTCCCGCACCGTTTGGTTGCATATGGTTTGTGTTTTATGCTTTTGCATAATTTACTTAATTCATGCACATGTGCTTTTGCATAATGAGATGTTGTATATCGTTCATCAATTTGCAGTATAAAGACGCACTATATAATGCTGGTAAAGCGTTGGAGGATTTGATGGAGATATGTCAGAGTGCACAATTTGAAACACACGAAGGATGGGAGAAGCGTGCAAGCAGAAGTCACTGCATTGTATATTCGAAAGCTTTCAATGTTGGAACTGTTTTTACACTTCGAGTAAGTGCTTTATGTCTACTCATTTATGGAGATTTTCGCTTGATTTTAATAGCAATTGTTATCGATACAATCAATACGCATTTTATGAATATCGATATCCAAAAAATAATTAAGGCATATAATTAATCATATCTTCTAAATTTATAAAAGCGACAAGTATTGGTGGATTTATTCGAGGATTTTCAAATACTTTGTATACTTTTCAAACTTTTCTTTGAATTTTTACTGAGATTCGACGGTTAATTATATTTATTTAAATAATTTTTTTTTTGATATTTCACACATTTTAATGGCAATTATAAAATCATTATTATAAGCTGTTAATCTCGGATTTGTTCATAAACACAGTTGAGCGCGATTGCTGATTTATATACGAGTTTCATGGGTTGGGAAGAGAAGCACGAAGTTCGCTTAATGCGAGAGAATTTCTAAGAAGAAAATTGCCTCGCTGTCTTTGTTCACATACAAATTCATCACCTTATCGTTGGAAAACTATTGCAATATCAATTCAAATAGGCGTATAATGAAGTGAATCATAGTAACATCGTTTATTGCACGAAGTGTCGCAAGATTTATTGCACACTTTTAACTCAATTACTAACACAATAATCGATAAATAATTTGTGACAGTATTCATAAACACCTAATGAACAGGTTTTTCATAGCCGACAACAACGCCAACTTCCTATTAGTACTTTGCGTCATGCGATGAACTGAAACACGCCCTGTAGTTTAGCTTGTACCTTCAACCACATTTTTTCTTCAAACAGCTTTACGGTCTCTTCCAAACGAACCCTATTCAACAGTGTATGTGATGCGCGCAACCATAAACCAACAAAAGAAATTTATAAGCATAGTGAAGTTGCACGTATAGAGTCCTGTAATCAGCTATATATATATATATATATATATATATATATATATATATATATATATATATATATATATATATATATATATATATATATATATATATATATATATATATATATATATATATATATATATATATATATATATATAGTTGAAAATTTAGGTACTGTTGTAGGTACAACAGTACGGTGTAGGTTACAGACTTTTGCTAAAGCACGCGCCAAAATTTGATTAATATTTTATAAGAACTCCGTCTATATGCAAAGAGCCTTAGAAATACAAGGCAAATTATAGCCCCTGGACTTCTTTCGAACTAGTACCGTAAACTGCTGTTGGGAAGGAGGGAAGGATTGATACGAAATTATGCTGTGACTATAACTTTACACCGGAACAATTTTTAAGCGCACTTTTGTAAATTCTTCCTACGCAAGCAAATCATAGCAACCTCAAGCGTTTGCGTATGCATCTATTTCGGTCTGTCTGTCTGAAATGACAGCTAAAAAAGGAGTGCAATAAATATTCAAGAGGTGCAGAAAATTTGCGAGGATTTAATATCTGCTAAACCACACAAGAATTATCTTATTTCTGTTCGATATCAACTAAAATAGTACTAATGGTGGATGTAACTTGTTCTCATTGCATACACATTTCTATTGCATATTGCTATCTTTTTTAACGAATTAATGCACGAGTTAGTTTGATGGATTCTATGCCTATTGATCCACTAGATATTGAAAGACGCAGGTCATTTAAGGCCGAATTCAACTTTCCTGTCGAGCAACTTTTCAATGAACACTGGAAGAATTTCGATTGTACTCCGCAATTCAGCAGGAACGCATCGTTTGTTAGGAGGGTTGAGGTGCTTACACCATTCGTTGATGTGATCCACGTAAGTCAGGATGATTTTTTATGCTTATGTATTTGATCGGTTCAGTTTACTGACTCATCCTTCCTGGATGGTTACACGAAAAACAAATGCAATAACTATTAGCAAGTATCATCTCATACATCTGACGATCCGTCCATTAGCCAAGGATCGACGCGGATCTGCCGAGTTCCAATGGCATTTCTACTTCCTTTTTAGCAATTAAGATTTGCTGCAGTGACTTTCGGATTGCCAGCCTTCGTGTCTCTACAGCCGCGGTTTGCGTTTCCATATTTAACCGGGATGATCACTGAGGTTCAGACACGCAGCCGTCAACCCGTGACCCTACTTGGAGCTTTTTCAGCATGACCGGCTGCGAAGATTGCTTAAAATCTGATGCACGTTTAGGGGTCAATCACCTCTAGCGGAATTTATAGATCACTCAGTAAATTGAGTGCCGTAAGGTGTAATTGCACAGAAGGGGCAGTATGAAAATTGCGCTACGGTATTTTCCTATATACCCGGCTCGAATTACGATATAGCTATTTGAAATTTTCAAAGCGCTCACCAAAACTGTGGTTAAATCGTGATTGGTTCAACTAAATGCAGGCTTCGGGCGGTAAACGAGAGTCTTCAAAATCGCTCGTATACCTGTTGCATTTTTATAAAATCATCAAAAAATTTGCATAATTCAAGGTTTTTCAGATTCGTTGATCCCATAGAAATAAAAAAACATGAAAGTTGAGATAATCCACAGATTATAGTATTTCTTTAGGCCATCACTTTTGTCATCTCTTTTTCCCTTACTTTAACAGATATCCATCTTCTATGAAGTAATAATTCCTTTCCAGTATGGTTTAAGTGAGGCAATCGGTATCAAAGCACGGGATTTCTTGGCTGGACGAATACATCGCCGATTGGGCAACGAAATTTTCGTAGCTACTCGCAGCTTTGAGCATAAAGATTTCGAAGAGCTTAAAAATAGCATACGGTGAGCTCATTTTATATATGCTTATTCTGTACACTAATAACGGAGAGTTCATGAGAAGAGCTGAAAACGGCTTCCTTCAGTTCTGAATGTAACAATGGAGCGATCGAAATAAGTGGATTATAAGTGAATTTGGTGAAGTCTTCGTGTAACAATTACAAAGCAAACTATTCAAAGTCGTCCCAAAAACCTTTTCAAAATTTGATAGTAAACACTGTTGAGATAAGAGGACGAGCAAGCACTACTTGGAACTATTGCAACCGCTGATCGAATGCATCGCCTTTCATAGAAGAAATAACTTTATTATGATGGTTTCGAAATCATGGTATCAAAGAAATGAAAAAAATTGTGTTATGCAATAGTAACAATTGTTCATCTCGGTGTGGAAATAGCGAACGAGGATTTTTTTTTTGTTGAGAGTTACAAGTCGAATGCTTTGCCAATTTAAGTGACCGCCCCATTGATGACCAACTAGCTAGTGAGTTTTTTAGGTGCTCCAAATATAGCTGAGGAGTTTATTAGGTTTTATTCATGTCAAGGTGAATGGAGAAAACATACAGAAGTTGATGGGCCAATGAATTGTGGTTGTGCAAATGACAAAATTTCATGGATTTTCCCATTGCAATTCATTTGAAAATGTGCGAGAGTTAAGTATCAAGTGCTCATGCATAAATGGATAAGTTAAGTTACCATATGTTGCGAGTTTGTAGTCTTCAAAGGGAAACAGAAACACATTGAAGTGCAAATTTTTCCCGAATGAAAGTGACATTTTTTGTTTCAGCGGCAACCTAATTTTGGGTGGTGGTCGTATACGAGCCCATCCATCGGATCCTCGAAAGACGATTGTCGATTATATACTTTGTGCCGATCTGAAAGGATTGGACGCAAGCGGTGAAAAAGCTGACCAAACACTGATAAAGTTCATGATAGAAGATATTGAGAGTGCAAAG
The DNA here is from genome assembly GCA_013433145.1 of Ascaris suum. Lineage (NCBI taxonomy): Eukaryota > Metazoa > Nematoda > Chromadorea > Rhabditida > Ascarididae > Ascaris > Ascaris suum. The sequence goes on from CM024173.1 coordinate 12,644,620, forward strand.
GATCAAATCGAAAAGATCAGAGTTCGAGCAAGAAAACAATCGCAAGGCGATGAAGAGGAGCATCTTTTTTGAACAAATCTTCCGTCAATAAGCTATAAATTGCACATTCGTGTTGTTGTACTTGAAGCAGTATATCTAAAGCAGGGCATTCCTTCATGAATGTTATGCCGCTGACATCATCAAAATATTTCAAAACGAGACAAGTGGTTATGCTTCAAAATGGGATATTATGACGCGCTCTTCCAATCTTCTTCGATCCAACAGTCAGTTAAACCATTCTCGAACTACGAACTGCTCGTAACATGCATGTGAAGTATCACGTTGTCGCCAAATCCCATAGCGTTTGTGTTTCTTAGAGTCCACTTTCTAGAGGATTGTCCCTGAGCGAGGAAGGAAGAGTTTTATTCACTATATTACATGCAGGTTACACTCGTTTGTGCTAGGGGGCACACTTGATGAGACTAACGATATGACTGATTTTTTTGAAATATATTGAAAATATGAGTGTCAACTTAGCGAAGAAGGAAGCCCATTCAACTAAAAAAATTGTCGCATTTTGTGGAATTAGATGTTAGAAATGCACTTTATATTTTAGCAACGAATGGGAGATGAAGAAATATGTTCACACTCGATGAATTAGGAAGAAATTATATCCATCCTTGTGCATCCTCAATATATTGTATGAATCAAACGAAGCGAAAAAATATTAGAATAGAAAGAGTACACTAGCGATCATTCATTGTAATAATGTTAAGGTTGCAGGAAACTTGATTTATATTTATTTATTTATTTATTTATTATTTATTTTTTTTTTTTGCACGCTTCTGCCTTTTCTCCATAACATGACTACAGAGATCACATGAGGAAATGAAACCGTTCGTTTCGATAATATGAGAGCAACGTTCATTTCGACAATTTCAAGCTTATTTCTTTGAAATATTTAGAAAATTTACAAAGCAATATTTCCCGCATGAATCGTTATTGCTAATTCCGTTATGGAGATAACAATTCCTACTTATTCAATGACGTACTCACAACGCATTTCATATTAACAGTAATATTTTATAACTAAGCGACTTACCATACATAAACAAAATGTCGAATTAGATGCGCAAGGAATAGAAGGCAGGATGGGAAATGAGAAGGGAAAAGTAAACTGTGGAGGAAAGAATGTGGAAAATGTGTAGGATGGTTTTAAGAAGGACTTTTTTTGTTGCATAGTTCTTCACATAATGCAGGCACAAATTAAAAAAAATATGAGAAGCGTTAGTTGGCCTCCTTCTCCCCATCTCCCTCTCCTATTGCATAAAGAAATATATTTCCTCATATTGGTTTTAATGTGAGATACTCAAAAAACGAAATTAGTTTTATGACTCCTTGCGTTAAAAACACTTTTAACATTATTCAAATCTACCGTTTTGCACAAGTTGGGTTTGGCTTTCTTTATTCATCAATCGATTGTCACCTATTTTTCATTCATTTTATTCTCTCATCATGTACGTCGATATTATAGAGAATACCGTCAGTGTCGCATTTGGCGTAGTAAAAACTAAAACTCTTCCAATGGTACTTAGATTGCTCAGTGGTACTTCAATCCAATGGTACTTCCAATGGTACTAAGATTCATTTTTGCTCAGTCTATCTAAAATTGTTTTTGTCTAAATTCGACTAAAAATTCTTCGATGTTTCATTTCTGGTTAAACTCAAGAAAGCCATTCCTCTCAAACGTCTGGCGAGTAAAGAAACGCTCTGAAATTATACATAATGATCGAAATGTTCTGCTATTCGTTTCATCATCGTTTTTTTTTCTCGTGAAGTTACAAAATACACGCCAATTATTGAATGAGTGAACATGCCGCAAGCATTTTTGATGTGTTTGAAAGCTGCTATAGGAGATCAACCTCTGATATTCCTCATACCTGCCGAAGTTCCTGCTTTGACATTAGTGCTTCTTGAGCTGAAACTGAGGGAAAGCGAATGGGGACGTAGACACACATACGCATAGACACGAAGGCACTATTAATGCACATTGCGGACGCATGCTCGGCTAAATTTATACAAACGCTAGAAAAAGTTATGCATGAATATTAAAGACTAAGTTTTATTATTGATTTTGTTGTGTTGAAATTCTCAAAATCATCGAGTTTATTGCGAAGCTCAGAGCATACAGTAATCGATGTCGAGCATAACGAATAATTAGCACGAAGTAAAACAATCCTCATTTATGCTATGTTTGCTTATTCAATTTGTAATAGTATATAATATCTTCAAAAAGACCGATAGCTTTCTCTCGCATTAACTCCAATAGTGACGCTTTTTCCTCCTCGGGTAGATTTTCCACTTGCGTCTGCATAAGCGCTCCAAGACCGGGCGCAACCGCTAACATTTCGAATGCGTAAATGCGTACAAAGCTGTCTTTTAGCTGAAAAAAAGAAACATAAGAGCTTGATCACTTCACGACCATAGAAATGAAAGGACATTCTAACCACTTCTTAAATTCTTATCAGAGGTTTCAGCAGGATTTCCCAACCACGTGCTAGCTTCGTTTCCTTTAGCTGCAAACCGCATAATAAATCTTCTGTAGCACAAGGACGGCTCAAAAAAAAACGCTAGATTTGTTTTGCTGCAACACCATTTCTTCGATTACATACGCCAAACCAAGTAGTTTACATTCGTGTCCTTCAGCCAGGTGCAGGATCTACGTACTTGAGGTTACATCGTACCAGGGGGACGATTCGAAATTAAAAGAAGACCATGGCACTGGTGTTTCGTCAATCTGTTTTGATGCTCACGTTCGCTCTGATTACTCATATCACTTTTTACGTGCTCATGTAAGGAGGAGGAATATATATATATATATATATTTTTTTTAGTCCGACAATAGCTCAAATGAAGCAGCGTTCAGCAAAAGTGTGTATTCGTAGAAAAAAAAGAAGCATAAATTCTCCTTAATTCGGCCACAATATGCTGAACTTCTGCATGATACTTGAATGCTCATCTCGTTTTTTTCAGCTGTGGCTTGTTCTTTTCTCCCTTACACGCTTAATAGCTGCCATTTCGGTCCGTTAACATATTCACTGCAAAACAACATAACTGATAGGCCAGATAATATGGTAAAGCGTTCCGAAAAAATACGTCATTTGGAAGGTGTTACGACTCGACGTGGCTTCCCAGAGGGTTCCTCTTTCCAAAAAATAGCGACAATGCTTAGCAACAGCTTATGCACAACACCATGCAAAATACAGCTCGTGTGATTGCAACATTCTCTATTCACAGCTTGATCCAGCCAATAGATCAATAATGTTATTTAGATGGTCAGAAGTTATTACGCCAGTAGATTGGTACTGAGCTCAGCTTAAACATGAAAGGAAGTCGATGATTAGCAATGAGCGCTCGCGAGCGGTCACATCGGTCGTTTTTTTGCGAGAGGCCTGGATATAGATAGCACCTCGTCAACTTTCCAGCAACCGTCAGTAGAAATTCAATGTTTTCAGTTGCTGAATAGCCATTGCAAAAAATCTTCCTCTAGCCTATTCTTTATCGCATGAAATTTGCGAATAGCAGAGAAAATAAAGCAAATAAATCGTAAAGCTTACCTAATTCCAGTGCAATCAGCTGCTGGCAAGATTGAAAAATACCTGCTGAAAAGTGAATGGAGGTTCAGTGCGCAGCAATTCGGTCAATTTATTGTAATAGTGCTCCAGTATTCCATTCAAGTGGTTGCGTCGATCTTTTGCACTCAACGAGCTGCCATCATTCTAGCCATATCTTCGGATGGAGTGCCCGGATGTGCTAACTTCAAGGAATTTGATAGCATGGTATCAAGGAAACCTAATGAGTGTTAAGTGAAATCACAATCGCGTAATACTGCAGGCATTGCGAAAATGATTGAATGTAAAGACTGGAGTTAGTAAGTTATTGCATATGATCCAGTGCAAATTTCTGTAGACTTAAAGCGCCATTCATCCGAGAACGCGAAAGCCTTATCATTTTCAATGAAGTTATCCTTACCAAGCGCTCATTTTAGCGCTCAGTTTCAACTTCAATAGTATGAAAGTTCGATCTCTAACGACTTTCTGTTTGACCTCTAAACTTAACCATGATGAGCCAAATATTTAATCTGGGCGAATGGTGAGGCGAGAATCTTCGACACTAACAATAAGTGGCAAAATTTTCCAACATTTGTCTTTTTGGTGATGTGCTATTTGGTGGGGATGAACACGCCTAGTATTATTCGGATCCAATGTATTTGCTTGACTCTATGCTCCGAACCTACTTCAGCTTCTGCACTCACTCAGGCTCTTAGAGATGTTTTGCTACTATGCAGCAGATGCTCTTTTGTTCGCCATTGTCTACTCGGCCTACACAATACATCTATCATGCGTCTTCACCACGCAAGAAACCAAGAGCATTTGTTCACCTGCCAGTCGATAATTGCTGCCAAATTTCTTCGCTCGCCATCGCTCTTCCAAATGACGTTCGCTGTCCAAAGATCACCATGCGAAAGAACCGGTTTCATTCCTGAGCTGATTTAGGTGGAAGTTATGCAGGAATAAAGAACCTGAGATTATCTAAGACAAAGGCTGCTTTCATATACCCACAACAACGGCAATTAATCGCTATATAAATAGTCACTGTGCAAAAGTCTCCGTTTTATGTCTTGTTTTGGAATAACTGACTCAAAGTTACTCGAAGAAACCGGTGAATGATGGAATGGCAAGTGCGCTTTTTTCATAACTTCTTGCGGTAACTTCCTGCGCTACGCATATTTAAATGATTTTCTTTTTGCCTCATTCAAAAAATTGTTCGATCCATTTGCCTAGGCAAATTTCATATATTATGAAGTGCCGTAAAGTCAAGAAAATAAGGCCTTCCCTCATCTAAACTATTCAACAACGGGATTCACGCCTTCTCCGGAACTGCCGGTATTTGTAATCCCTCCATTTAAATAAGCTAAAGTTTGTTGCATCACTATTATGCACCGTTACAAGTTTGCCTCAAAAAATCTGGAGGAGTCATGTCTGTGCAGATGTAGGTGCAGGTACGTATGCGTAAGTTCATATTCATCTGCTACTCGGGTGGCTTCAACTCGTGAACGGCTGAAACCACTTTTGCGATTTTCGATGGGTTGGATGCATGTCATAGGGTGACTGTTTATCTCATATTTTACTCTAACTTTCAAAAAAATCACAGAGGTTTCAAAGCGGAAGAAGACCCGCATGTGTTTCACGTTCATCGGCTTTTCACCGATCGGGCTACAAGGAACCAAATCTTAGTGGGAAGTCTGTGCGAGCGGTCGAGCTGGAATGTATGAAGGTGCTCTTTTGCATGAGTTTTATATACTGGTCTTTTAGTGAAAACAACCACACACGGATGCGGATCTCGAAACTTCCGCTTGCCGCGTAGTGATCAGCCGCAAGGTCATTGCCGAGGCTGTCGCAGGTCACTAATTTAGCCCAGGTGCTATCGCCTCATGTGTGCACCCAATTTAACAGACCTGACAGCAGCAATAAGGCCAATGATCAGGTAGGATATATAACCATCACTTACTAAATATAGAACTTTCCCCACGTAGCGTTCCATTTTAACTGAGTCATTCGCAGCAGTTCACCTTTCAGGGCACCTGCATTAGCTCAGAAATTAAATGGGCCGCCCTTCCCTAATAAATAAGATAAAATGAGATAAATGAACTGCACCACTCTGGCTGGAGTAGGTGATTAAAGATGGGCAACCGGAGAATTTACCTAATTGTATTTTTCTGCTTGCTGCTTATCATTGACATGTGTTAAATAAAGCTGCTTCTCCGGCAGCCTAACATATGTAGGCTCTTTTGAAGGATACCACTTTTTATGCGCTATTCAAACTTGCATCCGCAAAGCGCATTGTGGTAAGGAGATGTCTATACACAAGTTTGTGCGGGTTTTTTTGTATGCTAGCGTATGCAAGAAGTTATTCACCATGTGAAACGGTGAGCCGTATCCTCGCGATGGCTAGGAGCTTTCCGTAGCACCGTGAGAGTTTTTGCGCTTTCAAAATCCCCACGAAGTGCAGGGGATATTCGGAGTACTGACAAGGCTAAATGGTGAGTGGAAAAACGCTTGCTTTCATCATGATGTTTTTATTACGTCTTCATACAATTCTTAAAAGCTGGCACATTGTTCATCCCATTGAGCTGGCATCGTTTTTACGCAGAACTTTGTATAGAACTATACGAATTTCGCATAAATTTTGCAGATACTTAACCCGAACTAACCGAACTTAACCAGAACTTAACCCGAACTTAACCAGAACAAATATTTCTACAACGCGCATTCATTTAAAGTGGTTTTTTTAAATGTTAATGGACGCTTATGTTATTGCTCTTATGTTAAATTTTGCAAATTGTAGCGTTCGAAAAAGCGCAAAATGATTCCAACTAGAGGATAAAAATATTCAATATGAGATGCATAAAACCCTTGATATTGGCTTTTATAACAGCAAAGTTTTGCTGTTATTCTTGCTGAACTCATTGTCGGAAAAATCTCTGCAATTTGCTTTGGTCTGCACTTGCAAACATATTGCATTTAGTAAAAAAATTCAGCTGCGCGATGTATGCGCTATGGCCGTTTTTATCATTGGCGAAGCTTAATATGACGATTTTTAAGCATATATGGAATTTCAAGCTTTCAAATGCGGCATGAGCAAAATTCCTCTGACACGCAAAAGCCGCAGCAATGAAGATATGTTTTGACTCACAAAAAGAATTTATGACTGCAAAAGTATCGAAATATGTCATTATTGTGACATGTGACATTGAAGTATGTCACTTGTTCTCTCTCTACCGCAGCGCTTCATGAAGATAGAACAGGCAGAATTTGCACATAGCGACATTGCAACTCTGCACATTTTCGGAGAGATCTTGAATCTCGGGCTGTCACCGAAATCAAGGGCGTTGCGGTAATCATCGAGATGGCTCCAGTCTTGAGTTGACTCGAACATCAATAGGCTATAAGAATGTTGAGAAGGCAGCAAAGGTGGATGGCTGAGCAAAATTTATTCGAGGTGAAACTTTCATTTCTAAGCTACGTGTATAAGAAGCAGAGTAACCGAAGAAGGACAAATAAACGATTTTTTTTCCAGGTTTGCGGGTTAAGTATTCTATACTTTCTTGCTCACATTGCCTAAATTTCCGAGTAATAAGAGCTTGGATCGCTCTGCTTGCACCCCAGTATTCCCATTTCTGTCCCCGTTCTTCTCGCAGTATAATCGCGTACTGCTATCCTCGAACTTCCCTTCGTCTCATATAGAGAATGCCAGGCTTTATTTATTGAGTATGTTTTGATAATGTGGCAAAAGGAGCACTCAACGAAAGCGCCGATCGGTAGCTTCGCTAGTGCCTTCAAGCGGCACTGTGCGGGGCGACTTTGACCTTGGGGGAATCTACATGGTGAGCCCGGCGCTAACAGGACCCTCAAGGCAGCACAAGAAATTTCATAAAAGTATGGAACCTTAGGGCTCAACCACATTCGGAGTGATCCCGGGCTCATGACGACCTAAAGCAAAGTTTTTTCCATTTTCAAACTGTGCAGACAGCGAAAGTTCTTGAAATATCCAAACTAATGTCACTTAATATGTCCAGGCATAGCTGAATCATGAACAAAAAGGCAAACAAGTCTCCAAGGAGCGCTTATTTCGTTTTTTTAACGCACAATAAACAACAACAAAGATATAAGAACGTAATGCGAGAAATTCTGCTGCTTTTTTCGCCTGGATCAAAACTAGCGCTCCCTCCGTCGGAACAGGAAAATGCAGCAGTTCCTACCCATTTCTTCATGCAGACGACTGACAATGGTAGGATCCAAAATTTCCTTGATATATCCTTCCACCTCCTCAGTTAGCGGCCCCAACTTTTCTTCGTCCAAATTCGTTACTGATTTAAGCATTCCAGGAAGCATCTGAAGCCTTATCCAAATGCATAAATATGATAAAACTGAAAATTTTATACAAAGTAATAAGCAATTAGCAAACTAATGAATGATCGTTATTCTCCTTTTATCTCCCTCACGGCAAAAAATAACAATACACCAACCGAACTAATTTCACTATACGACTCACATAAATCCTACCAAGAAATGGTTATCACTCAACGGGATTCATGTGTTGAAATTGCATGCGGCCGTTAGCTAATAACAAAAATATTGTGAGGCAACTGAGCCATCTTCACTTATACACTTCCAAAAAGGCTTTTGACACGTGGATATGAGAATGAGTATATGAAATAATTAAGGTATCTATAGAAACAAGCATTGTCTAGTTGAATAATAGCACCCACCGAAGTTTGATCGTGAATTTGAAAGAGATCTGCCAGTGATGTTGTGGTGATATTCGCGAAACACTCCGGATGGGCCAACGAATATGCGTTCACCTCTGCCAATGAATCGAAAACCTTTGGAAAATTTGCGATTCGTTTTACGAATCGAAAGAAAAAGCTCGCATTGATCTCGTTCTTTTCTCTTCGCTATGTACAACCATACTTGTTCATTTCTCTCTTCGCTATGCCAGATAACTACAACTGCTGCCAACCTCGACGTTTCTTTGTCGCTATTTAAGCTGTGGTCACGCGCTTTATACTCGGGCCTTCCTCTAGGCTTGCCGCAAATGTAACCACAAGTATAGTCCGGTGCGCTAGTGGAATATTCTGCAGTTCAAGGTCTATTAAACGCTGAAGCAGAAATACTTATGAAGTTTGCAGTGATTGCACACTGGGCCAATTTCTGCAGTCAAGATCAGTCTGATGAATGCCGTGTTTCGAAAAAAATGCCTAAGGCCAAGTGGAGCTCGAGATTATGCTGAGTAACATCGTCTTGCTTGCGGCTAATATGGATGAGGCGATCATTGCAAACAACTGCACCATCTCTAGAAATTGCCGACTATTCGCAGAAACGATATTTCACTAAGGGGCTCCGACATATATCTCTGTTTGTCTCATATGCCAGATTTCCAGTTCGATAGAGTGAAATCACTTGCAGACAACATTATGTGCGCGTTCAGATACTTCCTCCGAACTGAGACTTTCAATTCTTCTTCTGATTTTCCTCATGTGGAAAGATAATTAGAAGTTAGCGATTTTGCAGTCGCGAATTTCGTATGTATTATTTCCTCATTGCGCCGTAACATTTATTTTAATACGGCACATTTTTGGCCAATTACGAATGCTTTCTTCTTGCACTAAACGATCATCCACCCCAGTGGCGAGTACTAACGATTGCTCGAGCAAAGTCGTCTAAATTACTGTTACCATCAATAGCAATATTACCTCGACTACAGTGACAAAGAATGTGGGCCCAATTTACAGTTATTCAGCTGCCATTAACCCTGCGCGGAATTCAGAGATTTCGCGCTTGGTCCTCAACAGAAAATCATTCATCAACTATCATCGTGAAATCTATAAAAGAATTTACAAGTAACTGAGCGCGCAGTCCTTTCATAACATCCTTAAAGTTTTATCACAAATTCGGCAACACATAAAATTGATACAGATTTTATTATTACCTGCATTATTTCCTCTGGTGTGACGTTATTAAAAAGCGAAAGAACTGTTGCATCCGTCCCTTGATCAGCCATCACTATGAAACCTTGATTGCAATGTTCGGTAAACTTTTGCAATACATACGTTTCAGGAACTTTGATATGCATTCCACTCGAATGGACCAACTCGTAAAACGATACCTCTGTATTGTGACACTGCAAATTATTTAATGCTTTAAAAACAGTATGACATTGGTGATGACGAACAATATTCAACTCTTAAAACACTAATTGAAAATCGATGATGATTGCTTGATTTGAACATATTACGGACTCCAAAAAAAAAAGCTTAGAACATTTGAGGAGAAAATGTTGAAAGATTTCGCGGATGTAGAACGATCATCGTGGTGTTGTTGTGCCGGAATTTTCAAATAAATATTGCAGTTGAGTATTAGTCGGAAATAGTTACAATTTTACACCAACAATCATCTCCAAAAAACGTTGCTGCATCTTATTCAATATGCTAAATATCAACTTTTAAAATTTATTCTTATTGAGCACATCCGGGCAAGAAAATATATACAACGTTGAACTCATCCAATAATTGTAGCTGAGAAATTTCGTTACCGAAAAATTAAAGCAATTGATGCCATTTATTAGCCGATAATCAACTCATTTTACAGATAGATATAAGAAATAAACTAAGAAAAAAAAACGACTCATAACTGTGAGAATGCTGCTCATAAGATTTCATATGATATGCGACGACTATAACTGAAGTGCAATGAACGTAAAGCTCTTCTGCATAGGATCCCAATCATCTTTAGCCCCCTTTAACCTAAACTAATTGCTCAAAAGGCGTTCAATGGAGGTTGTAGGACATGTTATTCATCGCATCATTTACTTGAGAGAATTTTTTTCTTGCCATGAGCGATAAAATGGATTTAATCCTCAAAAACATAATCAGCTAGGTTGCCTTTTCACTCGGCAACGATTATGAGATGAAACCTACGATTGCTCCAAAAATAATGGCTTAATAAATCCAGATGTGCCTTTAGAAATGCAAATTTGGCAGTAAACGATTCTGATAGTTGAATATTAGAGATGAGTAATTTAAAGCCATCAAAAAATGCTCATTAGAGCTCAAACCTTTCTTTTATTGGTCGAACAGAATTCTAGGCACGCATAAAATATCAGTTCTTCCCATCAAAGGCCTTATAAATAATCGTACTAAATATGGCGCTATTTTAACATCACTCTTCTCGATCATTTGAACTACGTTTAACAGACATATTGCTTGCTAGAGAGATATTTTTTCTGTGCTGTCACTTTTGGGAACATATTCTATACTTCAATTTATATGCGCACTTTGCCCGATTGCATTTCCTTAACCGTATGTGCGATATGTTGTGTATTTTCGTGAACAGAACTGTTCTGTGATTAATTCCTTTTGCGATAATCCTTTCATGATAGGTGTATATCGCATCTCAAGAATAACTGCTAAGCTCAATTTGTGGTGCAGTCCCTCTCAAATTGCCAGCTAACTAACCTTTTAGTCAAATCTTTCGTAAGATTAAATGCATGAAATGAACTGGCGCGCAAATCCTCAGCAAAAAAAAAAAAATCCTTCTTTGCACCGCAAGGCAATATATTAGCGCTGGCCTGGGGTTTTGAAATGTCTATACTTCAAATACAACCATCCAAATACATGCGCTCAAAAGCGACATCACCATAACACACTTTAATTTAAAAAAATGTCCAAAATTACAAAAATAAGCATAAAAATATGCTGAAGAGGATGAGAAAATGGTCCCGTTTGAAATGCGACTAACTTGATATATGCGCACTAATATTGCCCATGACGAAACCAATAAAAATATCGAATTAAAACTATGGAAGGTTTTTGGTGTAAAAATGGAAACCTTGTAGCAATATTTTAGGAAACAAGAAGCATCTTTTTTTTTCTTTGTATTTTCAATCATAAGTTTGGTATTATTACAATGTAATGCTTCTAATGGCATTTCAAAAAAGACTATATTTTATTTTACTATTGCCTAATTTGCACAATATCAATTTACACTCGGAAGAGAGCAGGTGAATGTACATGCAAGTTACCTATCACAGGTACAGCGATACTACCAGATTTTGCATCGGTAGGCAGTAAGAAATATACTGAAACAAACGCGAAGAAAGAACAGTTGACTCTAATTAATGAATTATTATGTCAAAACATAACCAAAAATCTTCTTTAAAAACATGCTGCAAATGTTTGAACGCAGTACACGGGTCTCGACATCCTTGGTATCTGATCAAAAGAAGGGCTTTTAGTTATAATAAGCCCAAAATCTCTTTGAAACTTCTTTTGGTACTATAAGCGATAACGTTCAAGGAAACAAACACGGGGCGAAAACTTCTAGAAATATCAGGGGAACAGTTTTGAAGGAAGAGGGCTGTTATGGATTCTCCATGATCTGAGAACTCCAAGGCAAGGAATAAAACAAACAAAGAAGAGTATCGTAATAATTTATTCAACCGTTAGTATCGATAATTTATATATACTACCATGGACACCTGTGAATTCATTCAGCTGAAAAGCAATATTCTACGTTATCTCTAATGAAACTGTCCTGCACGCTAGAAAATTTTGGCATATCGAAGACCGAAAAAAAACTTTAGAATGTAATGAGTGATAAAAAATAAGTTACCTTCGCAGCATTGGCTCGAACTTGGCCAATAAGATTTCAGGATCGGAGTTTGCAGCTTTTTCCATTTCACCTTCAGTGTTCATGACTTTGATCAGCTGCCTCGTAATGTCGATTGCTGGGATTTTTATGACGACCGTTTGAGGTAGATCTTCATTCTTCGGTATCCAGTCAAGATGGAGACGACAAATGTAAGACACAAATCCCTAAAAAGTGTTCTATAGCAACTACTCTTAGTATGCCTCCTAGCAGAAATCAAATATGCGTTTACTATAGCGCGAGTGTCCAGAAATGTAGAGGGAAACGCTTGGAGAGAGTTAACAAGGCACGAGATTGTTGAGCAATTTAGAGAAGCGAAAAGAAATAGAAGGGATCTCCGTCAGCAGGCTGCTACTCGTCAGGAAATGGCATGAAACGCACTGACGGTGGAGCATTTTATTCTCAACAGTCAAACTGTGCAAAATTCATCTTATTTCGATGGCGATGAAATTGCTTTAAAAAATGCATTGATTCCTTTTCAGCCGCATTTTCCATATTACTGCCATTTCAAGGTTTATTCATGTTTCCCCGTCTCTCCACTTCAACCCCTCATCCTCCTCCGATCCGAAATCATTCATTCGGATTTTGCTTTTAATGAATTGATTGCTGCCTGGAAAATAGATGAGCATTCGAAGGAAAAGGAAAATGTGAGGGAATGTAAATGAGATAAATTAATGGAAGCCACAGAGTACTCTCGCCTAGTGTTCTGCGAAAACTTGATGCCCTGACGCGTTCTCCGCTCCCTAGTTCACCGATCCTCTCGTCAACTAGCTTCGGCCTCTGGCTTCCCGGTTATTTGTTTACCATTCTTTGCTGCCCTCCTCCTTCTCGGCCCAAACTCCCATACGGTGGGAGCTCTCCATGCCTCTTCGCCTCGCACTTTTCGCGCATAACATCTCTACAAACGGTAATCACCTGGCTGCTTTAGCTGGTTTTTCTGTGACGTGTCGGGGTCTTACTAATATATGCTTCGCCTAATGTTATACTAAACTTATTGAAACAATTTGTTTATTGAAAGTGGAATTGTGACGTAACAAGTTCAGAAGACAAAATCACTTGTTAAAAACTTGCCTTGTATGATTCCTTCATTCTCTGCATGTTTTCATGTAAGATAAAGCCGCCTAAGAAAGTTAAAGTTATGAATGACAAGTCAAATTTTACTGCAAAAATTATGGGTATGAGGCAAGAAACAGTGTCGCAAACAAATGCACCAACCAGAAGACAATTAGATGTGATTCTCATCATCCGTCATATAGATTCCTTCTTGCACTTTGAGAATATGCGCTATGATATACCAGAAATTAGGAAGTACGAGGGAAATGCTGGATATATATATATATATATATATATATATATATATATATATATATATATATATATATATATATATATATATATATATATATATATATATATATATATATATATATATATATATATATATATATATATATATATATATATATAGGTTCATGTCAGCTGTAGCAACTGTCTATGCCAGTTACCGTAATAATTACCGAAAAGTATTACTGCACAGTGCAGATGTAAACATGTCAGAATACTTCTAACCACACAATTTGTCGAAAGCGGATTTTCTGCTGAACAAAGTTGTGAATGACCTGGCCCATTCCGATACGATTCGCACTCTTGTTGGCTCCGAATCGCGACTCCGTTTGCAGTGCACATCTCAGCTTTTCTTCCACCCAGCTCCATTCGACTGACGTTCCAAGAATTCTCTTCTCATCGTCTGAATCATTGTCGTATGCCATCGTTTGCGCTACAAGAGCATTATTGCATAGAACTGCTTCGTGAGAAAGAAAGCTAATCTAATAGAAGGATCGAATTAAGAACCGAATCAACCGACATCGCGAATAATCAACAAGCATGCGGAGTATCACCTATATGTGACCAAACTATAACGCAAATTATACTCAACAAATTCCATAACCAACAGCAGTAGTTAGTATAATGAATTACTGAACAATAATGGGCTCTAATGCATTCCTAAATAATGCAAATGCATGCGCACAGACATAACATCGCTATATTGTATTGTGAAATGAGGAATAATGCAATGATCTTTAAAAAAGGCGCTGTGATGGGAACTATGAGAAATGCACGAATGTTCGATCAAAGAACAAAATGTAAACAATTATTGGCGAACAACATTTTTATTATATGTTGCCTTGTGGATATGAACTCTGTTTAGGCTCAATGATCTGAAAGAAACTTCAAGAAATTTTTTGCAAATTGCCTGCCTCATTCAACAATAAAATCGGTCTACGTCTCGCTTTTTCCGATGCAAAAACGTTTGAATATGGCCAACTGAGAGAGCAACGAAAAGCACACATTCGCACCAGTGATACATGTTCAGGAAAAGAAAATTTTGAGTATCTTGAGAGCATAGCTTGTTTCACAACATTTGACGATATTGTAATATACAGTTACTCGCATATTAATCGATATGAGGATCAAACATCCAATTATGATTCCTTTTCAGCCCTGCTAGAAAATAACATCCCTATTCCAAAAGCAGCAAATCTGTTTAATAAATGAAGCCGTCCCAAACCGCAAATGGAATCCCTGCTCTTTGCAGTTCCGGAGATATCATGTTAGTGGCTTCCAAGATGTCATTCTCAGCGAATTTGTAACACCGCTCTGGGTGTTGTTCATCAGGCAGACATGATTTTATGCCTTTATGCAACGTTTTGTTCGTTATAAAATAATATTTCTGTTCAATGTCAGCCTGTAACATCATTTTATTAACGGCACTCCTGACACGTGGCAGAATATTACAGGATAAGGGGCATGAAATGGGGCAATGGAAACAGGACGATGGGAAATGGTATAAACCAAAAATGAGCATTTTAAAAATGCAGCAGTCATAACTTACAACGAGTTATATGCGCTAAAATTTATAGTAATTGCCAACAAAATTTCTCTAATTGTTCTCAAGGGCCTTGAATATTGTAAACGCTCTCAGCAAGATCCAGATTACATTTATCCAAGTTTGGAACACAAGGAACCAAATAGTATAAGGTGCATTTCGGCAAGCATAAATATATTCAACAGAAATATCTCTGATGGCAAATGTCCGCAGCGAGACGAATTCTTCCGCTTGGACTTTTTAAACAATATCTAAAATATACTCCTGAAATCATATGGCAACAATAACGTTCAAATCCCAGACTGAGGGAGAAGGCAAGGTGAAGGAAACTATCGATGGAAGGAGGGTTTCCAGAGTTATTTCGGAAGAACCAAACTGATATGGCACCATAATTGAGTAGTGTTACATTGAATCAGTTCTATATGTTTCTAACAGACGCAAACACTCCGGCCATTGCCAAAAAGTAAACATTTGCAAATAGGTAAGGTGCATCTGGGCAAATCATTGATGAAGATGAGGCAAAGAAGACGGCGCAGTTGTGGTCCTTGTTAAACTCCTCTAATAACACCAGCCTTCATGGAATCGTGGCGGCAGTGTCTCAGGTCGCATGTACAGTAGTCAACTATGATGGCAAGTGTGCAAATTACTGCAAGAGAATACGTACATCTCTAATGCCGTCGGAACCAAGCGCTGAATATGACTCAGAGAAAAAAAAAGCAAGTTTAAACACTTAAGGAGAACAATGTGGATAGAGTAAACGTAATTTCCTACGAAGTGGCCACTCTTGTCCAGTTCTAAGTAAAAATGTTCAGGGTCAGATTGATAAGGTGAGAAAATGTGATTGTCACAGGAAAATTTACGACCTTTGGCGTTAGCGTGCTCTTTGCAAAGTTTAATGTGTTTATTGTGCATACAATGCATGTGTCACCGTTTAGAAGAGACGGCCATATCATGATTCAATTCGATTGTTTATTGGAGTAGAAGACGAGATCACCTCTTTCTACTTATGATTAATTAAGCACCTTTGCAAAGCATTTCTCAGTTTAAAATGTCACCAATGAAAAAACTGTACAAGAAGGCTTGCTATACCCAATTAGATATCAAACCCCTTCTCAATTACCTGAAGACGAAAAACGTATCAAAGATCATATCAACGTATTCGTAGCAATGACACAAGAAATAATTGTCATCAGCATATCTGATATAGCGATAACATCCGCTATTCTGATATGTTGATTGATTGTGAAGCAAATACATTTAAATCAGTGGACGCATAATTGTAATTTTTCAACTGACTCTGCGGTATTAACGCCGCAGAATGGCGTTAATCCTAATCATCCAATATAAATAATCACAAAAAAGAGCATGGAAATCGAGCATATTTGAATGAATCAAATGAATGAATGCGGCAAGCTTTGATATTTTCCTCAATCAATAATGAGGAAGATATCAAATGTTGCCACAAAGGGTAGAAGAGGACCGGTTGCTGATGCGGTGTACAACGACACAACTGCAGAGAGGTGACTTGGTGGAACCGGAGAGCACAATCGACTGTGTTTTTTCCCCGTACATGTCAAATATTGACTGGACTAAGAGAAAAAGGGATGCAGTTACGGTAGACATAACAGTGAGAAACTTGAAGCCTAGAAAAAAAGAGTGAAATTGACAAACGCGCAACTGCAGAACTTTTGGGGCAGGAGAGCGAAAAATAACGAAGATGATTGTGTTGGAGATTTAAGAGGAAGATAAGACCGAAAACTGACAAATGTAAACGCAAAAACTGTTCGATGAAATGAAACGGAACGCATATTCTTCGAATGTAGAAGTAAGATGGAATGGGCTAGGATTAAGGATATTAGATGATGAATTTACCGAGAGAAAAAAGTTATGGAATGGTGATGGTAAATAATATGTGGAGATGAGGAAGTGATGAAGCAAGGAGATTGAAAGAAAAGAAAATGTTGTTAACAGAATATGATAAAGAAGGATCTTAAAGGAAAGGGAAACGTTGTTAATCAAAACTCATCTTAAAATGGACTTACGAATTAACTTGATATATATCTGAATATAGCCAATCTTACGAATAAAACACCGATTGTACATCGATGGATAGAATAATCTTTAAAATGTGTGATGATGATAAATGTTTCCTAAGGTGTTTAGTCCTCGCTCGTCGTTGATTTATGTCCTTCTTTCCGAAATTCTTGCAAATGCAGTGTTCACCCGAGCAAGCTTGCGAATATTCCGCATTCCGCCATCTGCTCACATCATGATTTGCCGATTTATTCAGCATAAAACAATAAAAGGTTTTATTCAGGTGAACCAATCTTTTCTCTTCTTCTAGCGTTTAAGGAATGAAAGTGTAAAATGTCTTCCACCAAACCGATCATTTTTTCGCGCATCACCGCCAACAATTCCTCTCTTCGTTCAGGATATCTCTTTTCGATGTCCGAACGCATGACTGGTCCAAACGCTAGCAAAGCCCCACACATCGCAAAGGGATAGACTCGAATGAAACATTCCTCCAGCTGCAAAGTAAACCCTTTCAGTCATTGAGATGGGAGTTTAAGCTGTGTTAGGAAGAGAATACTTTCATTTGAATGATCCATTATATAGATAGAGCGCATTAAAGCTGTGCAAATGCAATATGGAAGCAAAGTGAACTGCACTCCGAATAGAGTGCAGCCGTCCCTATATAGAAAATGGAGCCAGCATGGCTCAGAAGTTATATGAAACACTCCACCGTCTTAAGCAATGAGGCTCAAGAACTATGGAACTCGATCGGTGCATTTAAAGCCCGAAGTGTTACGTAAATCCGGAGCGATACTCGAACAACCGAGCCATGTGGGCGACGTTTTGATATGCCTTAATTCTATGCTCATTCATAGCAAAGCTCTAACACCTTCTGGTTGACTACAGGGTTTCAAGAATCCATTGTTTTTTTCATCAGTGTTGGTGCCTATTCTGGTGAATACTTCAGGAAAATCTAGACATCCGCAAGTTTTCTACCAGCGCAAAAATCCGGTAGAAAACTGAAATTTTTGCTCTGTCGGAAATCAAGGTCTGGCCTTCTGCACATTCAGATCAATAAAGTAACGGAAATTAAGCAGATGATAATCGGCCTTTTCTGGCAGGCTCTTATGTACTTAGTATTTTATGATAACCATAATGCTTATCAACCCCATCGTCCGCTGACCATGCTACTCTTCACAAGAATTCATGTATCGACCAATCCAGCAAGATCAGGACCGATGTGGGCTTAAAGCACACTTGACTTCGCTCACCAGTACAGGGTACCTCTGTAACTCTTATGAACAGAAGAAACGAAGTGTCCGTTTAGTGAAAAAGAATTATTTCTAAAGTTTTTTTCGTTCAAGTCGTTTATTCTGGGCTATTTACCGGCGGTGAGTCGTTCAGTTGAATTCTAAGCCTATTCTGTCTATTTTCGGTCTAAGCTCATCCTATCTGCCCTCAACGAGGAGAAATAATCACTAAAAACCTATCATTGTATTGCTTATCACATAAATGGACAAGTGGCGCCATGGTAAGTAGTCGAAGGGCGAGGATATCCCAAAAAAACAAAACCCACCTCAACGGTGCAACAGTATTGCCTCAACTCCGCTATTTGATGCGACCTAATTTCTATTATACTCTAGCTGTAACGTATTTCATTCTAACTCAATAACACAACTTTTGACTTATTTTCCTGCATTCCGCTTGCTTGCTTCTCTTATGCTCCTTGCCTGTTCAAGTTACTGCAGCATCAGCTTTCTCTGCATTCACGGCCTATTCCAAATTGGTACTTTGCCATCTGCCTTACTTCTTGCATTTTCTCTTCGAACACGAATAAAGTTTTGATGGACTATATGCATCATTGTTAGATAGCTCAAGCAATCTTGGCACGATCATTTCACTGAGGGCCGAGACATGAATGTCCAGCTTTCCTGCCCTTTGTATATCACCATTTCCTTCTCATCCAGCATTCAGATATTTCTGCCTCGGTTAAATTTTAATTTTGCTCAAAAAATTTAAAAAATACGATTCGTCACATCCTTGAGATGCGATTGGCCTATATGATGCTGAGGTGAAGCCATTAAATAAGCGAGTGACTTGATATAAAATGTAAACCGAAAAGAAGCAAAAATTTAGTAGTTGTCAAGTGTTCTATTACGAAAACATGTTATGATCTTATCATACCCGATATATAACGCTCCCTAAATCGTACAATCTGATAGCAGGATCGTTATCACTTATTACAATTGATGCATCCTATAAGTTTATCGCTCATCGACGCTTACCTGCTCGAACAAAAACGGTGGATGTTTTTGCATCTTTTCAGCGAGTTTTCCATAATAATATTGGAGGATGTCTCTCCAATTTTTTCTGCGTTCCTTCGCCGTCAAGGAACAGCTTATAATCCTTCCGATATCCTCGACTGCATTGCCAGGATGCGATGACTGTTCTTTTAAATAGTGAGTAATAATTTTTGAATAAATAATTTCAAAGTTTTCGCAAAAAATCATTCACTGGAAGCAATAAAAAAAGTTCCAGCCGAACAATGACTTGAATGATTCAGTTTTTCTGTATAATCTAATAACCTCAATAATCAACTAGAAGAATCAAAATGAAGTTTGCCGACTGATGCGCCTAATAGATGAGTAGCGGTTTTTAGCGCATGTTTACTTTTCGATACAAACGTTCAGCTGGACATTAACTAAGCCAAAACTAATGAGCACATTTTTTTGGCACATTTACAGTAATCTTTGAAGTAAAGAAAGAATTTTACTTTATTCGCTGCTTACTGATTGTAAACAATTGCATTTTTTTTGATGTACATAAATATGGTGCAAACAGGCATTATTTCGATATTCCTTCAGATCGATCATAGTGCAAACTTCGAGAGTCTACTGCCACCTAGCGTGCCTTCTTTATGGTTTTCTTTTAATGGCTCATTCGGTAAATATCGGAGTGTGAAAGTATGACTATTGAAAACCGTATTACTGGAGTCACATGATCGCTAAGACTGGACCTTCGTTTTTAAGTTTGCATTCAATGAAGAAAATAGATCGCACTTGCCAATCGACTATAGCTGCAAGTTCCCTTTTACCATTATGCTCCCTCCAAATAGTATTTGCAGTCCACAAGTCACCATGAACAAGAACTGCAGGCATCCCTGAAAGCAGAGCAAAATGATGGATGGATAAGACGCATTGGAAATGCTATTTACCTACTAATATTATCGTTAAAAGTAAACAGGCACAACTAAAGAGTGCATCTCTCTAAAATCAGTGATTCAATTTATAGAGGAAATATATCAGCAAAATATATATTCTGATGGTGGGATTTTCAGTGATGGAATTCTGAACCTCCCTTAACTGCTTACATGTGATGCGAGAAACTGGAATGCGGTGAAGGTTAAACGAATTCTAATGCTTTCCCCTAGAATACGCTTAACAAATACTCTAGTGCGCAGTATTCAACAGCAACAAGGAATGATCGCATAAGTCGAATAAATGTATATTTGGATGCCACCAGCATAGCCTTTTGAAAACACTTCAGCTTGGGAAAGAACCATATCGACTCCGTAAAGCATTTCTGCAAACATATCTCGATTTCGCTTATGCTCCATTAGCTGCAATACTTCTGCGTTTTCAACTCCAACTCCGCGTCAATACAAACTCTGATTGAGCCATTGAAAGCTCTAATTTATGTTCAACTTTGCTGCTTCATTGCTGTTGATTATTGTGGGAGGTTACCTATCAGGTTATGAATATTATCAATAACATCCGCATCGCATATGTCGTACCATAAATCGGCAATATGATCAAGCATCGGAGCCATATCCTTCTCCAGGTACCGCAGCGATCTGACAAGTCCAGAAAATGCCTCAACAAGAAAGCACTGAACTCATGAAACTGGAAAAAGGCACTCATAGTAGCTTCAATTATTCGCTTGATTAGAAAGAAAGATGCGATAAGCGAATGGAGGCAAATCTCGTTGTATCAAAACGATGAAAGCAGCCAAGTGAAAATGTAAAACGCCGCAGTAGGTCGGAACCTTCGTAATGATATTTTGAGAGTTCAACTGCTGGAACGGTCAACAAAGTCGGTTCCAAAGAAACAGTTCTTTGAAGCTCCATCATAGTTTCCTGGATTAATAACAATTAGATGCATTCACTTTGCAAGCGAAAGTGAAATTCGTTTCGCTCATGCAACGCACCATAGAATATATATTCACTATTGAAATCTATGAGGAATGCAAAATAATGCAATACAACGGATTGTCTTTCTGATAAGCCTGATGGATTCTGAGCGCAATCATTGCATTCAACATCGTCACGAGAACAACTTCCGACAATCAGAAACAAAACAGCAAGGCAACTTTTAGTTATGCGTATTGAATTAAAGCGATAGCATTTGAGATGATACCTTCGCTTGATCCTCCATTCGTAGGAAACGAGCCAACGTAAAACGTCCTATGGAAGAAATGCACTCAGGATGTTCGAATGAGAATTTGTGCAACTCAACCAATTGGTCGATGATCTGAAAATGATTTCTGTTACTTCAAAGGTGGTCTTTCATCACTCAACATGGTATGCACAACAAATGGAGTACACAGTCGCTGTGCGTATTTCTCCCCGTTGAAGGACATATGTTCCCAGTTGTTTACGTTACCATTTGGGTTGTGGAAAGAGTTGACCAATATGCCCGGAGCATCCGAAGGTGCGGTGTGCACACTGCTTAAAAACAAATTGAAACCGGATGGTGGTCATTTTTTGCTCATTGAAATATCTATGCTGAGGGGGGTCATCACTACAACTCATTCGTTATAGCTTCTTTTTTTATTTCAATTTTAATTGAATAAATAAACGTTTTATAACTCGTGCAACAAAAAGTAATTCAAATACTTACGCGAAAACTATATTTAATGCCAACTGCCGCTTGAGTTATCAATATAAGATTGTTGAGGCATTTTAATCTAAACATATTTCATTAGGGAAATCGCTTCGAATATGCCCACTTTCCTGCTGCCCTGCCAAGAATAAATGTTCCAAGTACCATGCCAACAATACACACTGATATTAAAGACCGACACAAATGCATATGTCATTTGCGGCTGTCAAGCCAAAAGTCTTATAATAGCGAAGTAATAATTTCAAAGAGAATCTTATTTCCAATGCAAAGTGATAAGCTGGATTCAGCAGATAAAGCACTACTGCATTTGCAAAAAAACCATAAAGTGAATATATTTTAGAATGGACGGCCTTAAACGAACGGACGCCGTGAAAAGATACCTCTGCATTCATGAATTTGGCCTTCTAAACAGTGAACGTGCATATCATAGCATTTTAAGACATAATGCTTGATTTATTTCGAGAATCGCTGGTTGCCTAACAGAGTCGGCATCGTTTCAAAAGTACCTGGTATATATCATCGACGGATATTACATGGTAGACACCGAAAACTATTGATTGTTCGCCCATGTCCTCCATGACAATAACTCCTTGAGCACATTCATCGTCAAATTTTTGAAGAACATACGTTTTGGGAATCTTCAGGTGTAAGTCATTGTCTTGCACCATCGCATACAACGAAACCTCGGTGTTATGAAACTAAAAGGATTGGAAATTTGATGAGCAAGCCGATCGTAACGAATAACCTACTAGATTTTATGAACCTATTCTGAACTGAACTATAACCACGGGAATTCGTATACAAATTTCTCCTGCAATATTGGTGCTTTAATGCACCATCTTTCGAAAAGAGCATAAACCACCGAGTCTACGTTCCCACCTCACTCAGAAACAGAATTCATGAAGTTCAGATGATTTGCTTCGCCTTAAAGAGAGAGGATTTCACAATTAATGGATACTCACTAAGCATTAATTGCTCTGTGTAGAACCTGAGTGCATTTCTCTCGGTCGGCTGGCTTCACTAATAGAGGCGTCGACGTGCGTCGTGACGCTTCCAGCTGCACTGAACGACAGCACTGTGCAGCCATTCTTTCTATCGTAAAGATTTTTGGGCAACAATGGCAGTAGGTTAAATTATACCCACTATAGCGTAATGTAAGTGCATCATATGTAGCAAATATGAATTGCACTATCGATATATAGTGAAAGAAACCATGCTTCTTTGTGTTCACAAAGGAGCAAGCTTTCAACTAGAAGGTGTGTAGGGCTATATATATATATATATATATATATATATATATATATATATATATATATATATATATATATATATATATATATATATATATATATATATATATATATATATATATATATATATATATATATATATATATATATATATATATATATATATATATATATATATATATATATATATATATATATATATATATATATATATATATATATACAGAAATATCTTTATGAGTGCGTCGTGCTCATGCCATAAGGTGCTTTATTGCTAACGCAGTCAGTGCTGAATTTTTTTTTTCTATTGTTCTCTTCTTACTCAAGATTTGGTTGGTAGGGTTCGGTACATTCTTTCTTTGTCTCCTACCGCTTAACCATCCTAGGTTGTTAATAAATAATATTCCACTTACATTATTTAAATTTTTTTCCAAATTATCCATTATACTATCAATTTCAGCAGTTTTACAGGGATCGTGTGGTGTCTTCTGATCATTGAGGATACTAGGAATATATTTTAGCGATGGTATTTTGGCGATAATCGATTGCGGCAATGATCCATTCGATTCGGTCCATTTTGGATGAATGCGTGCCATTACGGACATATATCCCTTAAACAACAGTTCACAAACACGTATGTTATCATGACGAAGTATAGAAGTCTCTTCATAACTAATAGTCAGTGGTTTTCTATTGCAAACTTTTGCATATATTGGGTAAGAACAAGTGATCTTGAATGAGATTTTCGTTTCATCATTGTAAGAAATACTGGCGGCAAATGCAACTCATATTATACACTAAGGAAATCCAAGTTGAGCCTTATCGGAGAATCAAAAGCAATCAAAAGGTCGTTATCAGCTTCAGTAGATTTTCTCTTTGTGTGCATTCTTCACTCATTACAACGTTTGAAGTTTGCGGATTTAGCCACAGTTCAACAGTATATAAATGCAGTCATGTGTATGAATGTAGCTTGACACGAACAGCGTCTCCAACCAAACTTCATTGCTTTTTTAGCGAAACTCTCTAGTGAGGATTGAATCGTGATGTTACCGAAGAATGGTGGTGGAGAACATCCTGAAATTTTTGCTTGTATGTTGCAAGCTCATAGCTTCTAATTAGCTTGAAGCATACCCACTGATTGCTGAAAGCAGTCAGGTCCTACAAGAAAAAGAAGACCGATCGAAGATAGTCTGAATAGCGGAAAATATGAGCGAGAGGAGTTACCGACCTGTCCCGCTCCGACTTGCTGCGCAGTACAGTCGGCGCCGAATTTTGCACTGGTGTTCAACGAAGTGCAAAGGTTCTCTTCAAGCCAGCTCCACTTTATAGGTGTTGCGAGAATGTATTCTTCACTATCGAATTGACCTTTCATCGTTTGCATTACATCTGCTCAGCTCACCTGAATTTCAAAAAGCGAGCCTAAATGGCTTCATTCGTCTAAAAAGAACTAGAGATGTTCTCTGTGTTCAACGACATGTCAACTCAGTTAAGACACTTATCAATCCAATAAAAGCAGAACGGTTTGTTGCAGAACCTGACAAATCATCAGCGATACTATCGTTAGCAAATTTCACCCACCTGAGCGAACCGCCAATGCCGTTAATGAGTGCTAATTCGAGCACTGTTCACATTTTATTTGAATAATACGAGTTGCAGTGGTGTTGCAATCTAAAAGAATGCAAAGACTATGTTTACGAGGTACAAATGTCAACTATTGGTTCTCTTATCACTAGACACATCTACTGATAAGGCATTCTATCACATTCATGCTTATCAGCTCTAGACATATTGTTCGCAAATGCTGCACAATATTACGCAGGATTGCAGTATTGCTGTGCAGTATTGCGGAGTATCACGTAAAAGCGCAAATATACATCGTACTGCAGGGTGATGAATTTCCAGCATATATTTGCATTCCAGAGAGAATATGTTTTAATTAGGTGCAGATTATCCGGAAACAATATTTGGCGGTTCGATGCAGTTGGACTTTTTAGCCTGAGCATTACGCAAGCCTTTCGGTCTAATTCAGAGAAGGAAGCATATGACAATGACTCTACGAAATTCGCACCCCTTCACAAACTCAACCATCTGTTGTCAATGATGATATAAACCAGACATGAAAACGTGTTGCACTGAAAAAGTAACTCTCGCAATCTGTTACGCAAGTCTGCGGACCCGCTGGGAAGCTCCCCTGATGCAGCTAAAAACGCTGGCTGATGACTAAACTTGCATCATTGGCAAGCTTCTCTTTGACATAATGATTCCTTGGTTTAAACAGTCGTCTACTCTCTATCGCCTTCGATTCTGCGTTCTTTTCCGCGCCTTCCATGAACCTCCGTCTTCTCTTCGCACGCTCGAATCCGCTGACCGGTCTTTGCTGTGGTCGCACAGATGATCGAAATGCAGGTAGTGAAATATGATTCTGTTCCAAACTAAATTTCATCCGCTTGTTCTACTACTCGCCGCGATGAAGTATTTCCTAATTAAGTGCACCTTTGTTATGTGCTAAATGGATCTTTGCATGTCCATTTAGTTCTGTTCGAACGTTATGAAAGGAAAGCATTCTTGACACATGCAAAGGTTGAAATCCATATATATTATAGCGGGAATTTCTCAGCCTTAGACGTTTCCACCTCATCAGTAGGTAACGCCATAGGACCAGCAGGTCAATCTTAGAGGTAATTGTTTCGTTTGAACGTCTGCATGTATTGGTGACTTTTCGTATTGCTAAGCTGTTCGCTTTGTGCTTCATCGATAACAAAGAGAGAAAACGGACATCAACTTTATGCATCAACAGTAATGAGATCGTGATGAGAGATTCCACCGAGCAACGAAAAAGAGATGACAAGTGAGTTCACGTTCAGTACAGTACATATAAACACTTCTTTTCGATCAGTCGGAAAACATGACATATAGTTGTTTCGCTTCAGAGGTCAGTGAAAACAATTTTGCAGAAATTTGCACTGAACTTGAAAGATTTTCCTGAGAGAACAAACAAGTTCAGCAGAAGTTTTGAAGTGATTGTGAAGGCAAGGAATAAAGAAAGCTCTATTCGTTAGCTAAAATTGCGATTTTTGACGAATCAGAATAAATCGAAGGGAATAATTAGATGTAATTCCGTCAGCTGTTACGGCTCTTTCTGATTTCGTCACCTTTTTTTCGCAATAGGTTTAGAAAAGGCGAATTAATCGTAGGTAATTTGCTGCCAGTATGATAACGGTACATGCATGCACAACGCGTTTCTGTAGTAGTCAATCGAAAGTATAATACAATAAATGGAGAAGGATGGCCGAGCAGTTAATAAAGACTCACAAGTTGCACAAAAAATTACACAGGAAATCTGTTCGTAAACGACCCATCTAACCAGCCAGCCGGCTTCATAGATTGTCAACAAACGGAACAAAAAAGTGGAAAGAAATTGCATGGCGTGAATGGTGGAGCACATCAAGAAGTTGGCACGCTGTATTCAGCATCAACTCAGATGATACATGAAGCACTTGACATGCCACTTATGTGAGACGTGCAATGCGCCTAACAGGTTTTCTCTGATATCTGCCAGTTGCAATATTAGCCTTGGTAAATAATTACGAATAAAGCGACCTCCCGTAACACATTTGTCTGCGTAAACAATACGAATGGCATGAATAAACAGTTTTCAGCAACAGCGGCCAATGAATTGCTTTAGAAACATGTGGAGAACCATGCCAGAAGAGCTCCTAGGATATTCCCTTTTGAGAGTGAAACGCTCCAAAAGATGTCAGCAAAAGAAAAAATGCAGAAGAAGGTCTCCATGTTATATTTTTTTGAAGTGTTCGCGTGATTCTTCTATCTAACGTTTCCTCGTACGCCTGACCTTTGTAAAATAAGAAAGCGACCAATGTGAAATAGATGTAACTTCTTCCATCTTGAAGTGTCCATAAATCCTCTGCAATTTGACGGACCAGTCAGTGCGGGCTCATTCCACGACGTACACTGAACAGGCAAAATTTCTTAGCTCTGGTTTCAGCAGTCTGCGAGTTCGAACTGACGAACAGGTAGGCGGATGCACATGGATATTTACAGACACAATGTTACTATGATGGGCTTTGTCAAAGCAAATTTGCATATGCACGACAGGTGCTTGATCGGCGAAATGCAATACGGTTTTAGCTGCACTCAATTTCTTCGAAAACAATTTCGCCTGAAATAAAATCGAGAGGACACCCATGGTTTCGGTTTCGTGTAATTAATTCCCTCAATCTCTCACTGGAGTTCCTCCTCGATTTAAAACTATGAAACTGACAAAATGGGCCCCGATAGCACGATATGACCTCATGCTCCCTCCTCCCTTTTTTCTCCAAGATATTGTGCTCAGATGTCAAGGAAAATATATTTTTCACAAATTGTCAGGCACAAAAACAATATTTACAGCATTTGGTGGCTGAATAAATTATTGATGATAAATTATGATCCAGCACTCACAGTTAATTTCATGTACTGCTACATTATTCCTTTCTCCTATCGTTTTTGCCATCGAGCATGATGAAGGCAAGTTAAAAGATATAAATACATGAACAGAAATTCCCAGAGAATGAGGTATATTATTAAACGTTGTTGCAGAAATGGTGCAAGCATGTTAAGAATGATAATACGTAATTTGTCCAAATTAAACAAAGAAATGGAGCAGAAGGTACCTATAAGATTCCTGGGAATCGCCGAATTAGTACTTACAAATGAGTGCTAAACATAGGCAAAGGTTACCGGAGACAAAACTGCCACAATCGACAAGTAAAGAAGCAGCGAGTAAAACGAATGAAGACGTAAAACGAATGATAGTGCTCTTGCTGTCAATGCGGCAGCGCACTCAAGAACTGACGAAAGGCAAAGATTGATATTTCTTCTCTTCCCTTCATGCGAACGAGACAGTAATGAATTGATCAGTAAAGTTCTTGATAACATTCTGCTACTGAGTTTCATTTCTCTAGCTGACCGTTTCTGAGCCCTTCCTTCGATAGAAGGTGAAGGAACGAAATGATAAAAATTAGCCATCGGCAGGAAAGCGCAAACGCCAGGTGAACTTCACTTTGCTAATTCAAAATTCTCGTGAATCTCCACTTAGACATCATTTCGAACTTCTCTAAAATATTTGATTACGACGCCAAAATGCACTTTTGGATCAATCATGGGTCTTCCTTCACAGCCAGGATAAGAGGTTCAAACGATTGCAGCGGTATAGATGGAAGCGCCGACGAGTGTCTGCGTGGTTTTTGAGCAAAAGGTGACGTCGAACTGAATAGCGATGTCTTTTGTGTCAAACACGAACGGTTTAATGCTAGGTCACGCACAAGCAATCCGGAGTGTCTCGTGCACAGCAGCGAACCCAGCCAAGAGTTCAGCGTAGCGAAAAATTTTCTCCTGTAATAGAGCTTTTTATTTGCATATAAAAGCTTATATCACTTTGCCAAATGAAAGATTGTGGAATGTCTCACGTGGCGTAACAGAATCAGTCAATTTCTCGACAACGAGAAGCATTTTTATAGGTGAATATTTTAGAAAAATGGAAGAAATTAAAGTCTGCAGGCGCCGAAAATAATCCAAAGAATAGATTACCTCACATATTTATCGGGTAAATTGTGAAAGGCGAGGTCGCTGGTATAGTTAAATTTCTGTGCATCTCATTCAAAGTCACCTGTTTTATTTGCACTCCAGAGCAGTTTATTCTTTGATGTCCTTGCACAAAATATCCCAGAAAATGTAAGGTAGCCTCTTTATCCGGTCCTCATAACCTGCTTCCACGCATGAGTGGATCTGTCTACCTTTCCCCGCTCCATTTCTCTGCCTTAATGCCTTTTTATCGAACGGACAAGGCGAGGGTGGTAGAAAATTCGTGATTTAGTGCGCTTGAGTAAGAGTGCCCTCCAACAATGAATTTTGCCAAAAAAAGCAGACCACGGGAATATTTCAATCCTATGCAAACTATCGCTTGCAACCGATATTCCTGCACTATATGGTCCGGTTCAGAAAAATTAGCTGAGATGAATGCAACAACAGCTGTGCTAATGTGACTCTGAAAGCGCTTTTATGTTCTTATATCACATTCATCACAACAAGCTTGGCTAGCGTCAGCCAGGCCCAGCGGTTCCCAGTAAAAAATGAAGTTGGAATCTCCTGAAGTTTTCGTCTGCCTGAAGGCTTCCCATAATTTCCTTATACTGTTTAAAAAAATACGAAAATTGAGCTATCTGCTTAAACATATCCTTGCGAGTGAAATGTCCGGCAATATCATATTAGAATTTTTGTTGGTGCTGTTAGAAATAGATTTGAAGACTAACGTAAGCTCTAATCTGAAGTAACCTGAAGTTACCTGAGTGAATCACCTAATAGATGAGTTACCTGAATGAAGCACTCGTTAAGCAAAATAGAAAGACGTTCAACATTTTGCCAGTGAGAACGAGGAAATTTGTAATCGACGAAACAGTTGCGAATGTTTCCGTTTTCGCATCGCTGATGAGTTTCTCGTAGAGAAAGAGCAATGCGGATGGCATCTGTGTAATTGTGAAGCACGAAATAATAGCCACCACAGTGATCGTCATTTTACGCTCTTGCTCATGTACCGAACTTGAACCGATCGCATTATTCATCGATTTACTCACGAACTCCTAGAAATTTTAAAACGTTGACTATTTCACGAGATGATTTCGTTCGATGGACGTCTAATTGCAAAGTTTATTCTTTAACTATTATGCATCATAGAGGCTGTAATGCGCCTATCGGTAGAATGCGTTGATCCTGGCAATTCCAACTATGTGAAACAATAATCAGCGATTAGCCAGACTATTTTTATACTGGTCACATAGAACAACAAATTCAAGTTCTACGAAAATTATACTAAAAAGCACTAAAAACACTAACTGCAATAAAGCTTTCTACATCAGCACGGATTGCAGCTTTCTCATGAGGAAATAGTGAAGTGCTCGGAAAGGGTTCTCGATGGGAAGGGGAAGGGAGAGGTGACATCTGGAAGCAATTCGTCGGGGCGGGAAACTCGACGACAAATAATCGACTTCTTCGACAAAGAGCAATGTTGCCGATGCAAGCAGCCAACCGAACAAATCAGGGAAGGAAAAAATCGACGAATTTCACAAAATGGGTATCATCGAATAGTAATTCGGTTTATACCAGCACTAGCACAATAGTGCCATTTGCGTGCAATACCTATCACTGACCACGTTGAAAATTTTCCTTCCAATGAGTATCAAAGTGCATAATGACATAAATATCTTATTCAACATATTATTCCTTTTTTTTCCTCTGCGCATTGACGAGATGATTGCGGAAATCGTCAATAACGGCATAAATCGCTGACATTTCATCTGTCAACTAACCTGCGTATTGCGACGGTGTAGAGAACGAATAAGTGAAATATTGAGAATGGCAACCACAAAGACGGGTACGATAACGCCAATGATAGCATTTGCAACTGCGCTGATATTCACATAGGAGATAAATGTTTCGGTGGGAGGTGGTTCGGCAGGGAATCCCAATTTGCTTAGATTCCATATAGCCGGCAGACAGTGTACATGTACTTGAGTCATATTACACAACCATATTAGAGTGCATTTATATGACACATGATGATAGCTGAAATTCGTAGCGAAAATTATAAGGAGCAAAAGACACTCTTTTTAAGTCCATTGAAGTAACGGTTATCTGTAGATCCTAAACCTGGATACTTTTTTAGCTTCCTATTTTGTGGTTGAGATAGAGCAGCTCAGGCTTATCAACTGCTATTTCTAGGCTTAAAATTTCCTCCACAGTGATAGTGCTCCGAGATTCATTTGTCACCACTTGCAACACACAACAGCTCAGAACTGAACGACCGAAAGACCCGCCGCAATGCATGAGCAAAAATCTTATCAAAAGTACAAGAAAATAAAATAATTTTCTGAAGGAAAACTACGATTCGTTTAGAATTGAGAATTACCAAAATCATCACACGATGAAAGTTTCGCTCAGAAGTTCTATAGATTCATTAGCAAGTTGAAGATTTTTGGTAGTAATACATAGGAGGCTTGTTTTCTACGCCATTTTACCTGTCGTAATGAAAGAAGCAGCTTTTAGAGTTCGCGCGAGCACAATACCACGACTTTTCATGCTTCTTTTAAGCAGTGCATAGCGCTGAGCAAATTAACGCTAAACTACAGAATAGAAACGAACAGTTTTGGATTGCAGAGAGAAGATTTGATTTCAGAGTCTTTCTTAGATAAAATGCAACTTTCGACAACATCTTGTAATACAAAGGTTGACCACTTTCTTAATAAAACGGTAAGAATAAGCGCGTTCTATTGAAAATTCTAGCATTATTTCTTTGCTTAACATTCAGAGGCACAAGAACTTTTCACATTTATATTGCATATCAAATTCGATCGAGCTTATAAGAGGTGATCTTTGAGAGAAAACAAAGCTTATTGTCGATTTTTTCACACGTCCCTAAATTTGTTCAGTTTAGCAGGAATATCGCCCATCCCAAAGGTCTTAGCTGAGCCTAAAACTAAAATTTAGAATTGCTCAGCACTATGCTGAGAGGATACTTTCTCAATTCATTCATCTTTTATCTCAACTCATTCACCTGAGAGAAACCAACAAAACACAACCACTATGTTCAGCCTCGTCAGTTTTTGTGTACATGATTTGAGGAAACACAGTATTCGCAGTGAAACCAGAGGTTTCTTCTTTGATTTCTTCGTCCAACAACGACGCGAGATGCAAACAATAAAACTATTGTCATGGATAATTTCGAAGCTTCTGTAGTGTTCTCGATCAGATACAGCCGATTAGCGTGCATGACCCAAGATCGGCGAATTCGAGTAGCACGTTCAAAAATTTATTTTTACCCTGTTCGGCAATGACAGAAGAAAGCATAGAGCTTTCATTTCGAACCTCATTCAGAGATAGGGGGATGATCAAGAAATTTAGATCCTTAATCAGTACCTGGTAAGTGCTAACGCAAACAAGAAGATCGCGACAATCGTGGCAACGGACTCGAAGGACTGAAAAGAACAATTCACTGGATTGACTTTAATCATATTTTCCGTATTAATCACATTGACCGTACTAACCACTTTAATCAATTGTTATTGTGGAGCCTTTAGAAAAGATGAACAGTTGCGAACCTGCGTTCCAAAAGATGATTTCAGCAGTCTTTAAATGACGACAAGTGAATTGATGGGAAAAGCATTTCTACGCACCTTCGGTTAAATACTTCTTACATTCGTTTACAAAGTCATTCAAATCTCCTATAGTAATATATCGGTCGTCTTCTACGAAATTTTTTTCCTTCACATTTGCATCGCTTCCTTTTCTCTTTGATCAAAAAAAGGTGAATTTCGTTTATGAGTATAAAGCTTTGAATGAATAAATGACGCTCTAATGATTTAAAAACTTACATGATAGGGTTTCAGCGAACGAAACGGGAACTTTATTATCAGTAGTCGTTCAATTGAAACTGCCAAAACAATCCTGAATGAAATGAAATTGCATAACGTATTGCTTAAAAATTCGTATTGCTTATAAATTGAAATAATTGAAGATTTAAAAATTATAAAGTTCATTTAGTGGTACACCAAAAAAAAAAACGAATTTCCCAGAATTCGCTCATCCAATTCTCGAAGTATGTCTTAAAAGTCATTGAAAGGGCACTAAAGATGATAGGACAGATCAGATCATTTTTGAAAAGATAGAAATCATCTCGAGGCTGAGAGTTTAGATGCGTAAGATAAGCACATTATTACTAAGATTTTAAATTCTATTGACTTGAAACTTTGAGTGTCTTGAACATATCAACGGTCTTTTAATGCCGGTAAATGGTACATGTTTCTTTCTTCGAACACTCAGTAGATAACGCCAAAAAATTTCGACCAGTATCGGATCCTTCTTTCTTTCTTCTTAATGATCAAGAGCTCAGTGCGTAATCTTTATCCGTTGTCGTGGCTTTTTCTTAACATGGGAGGAAAACTCAGAGCAGAGAGAGATTTTGTTAACTTCTTCCGACTTTACTTAGTAGAATCGCGTTTTACTAAAGGCTTACTGTTAA
Source organism: Ascaris suum (assembly GCA_013433145.1). Taxonomy (NCBI): domain Eukaryota; kingdom Metazoa; phylum Nematoda; class Chromadorea; order Rhabditida; family Ascarididae; genus Ascaris; species Ascaris suum. The sequence continues at coordinate 12,677,991 of CM024173.1, forward strand.
ACAATGCAACCAAATTATCCATATTCTCATTGGCAGATATCTTTGTCAATCAAGAGGTGACTCATTGCTAGCAATGTCTACACCAGCATTGTCTTTCTTGCTGAATAGCAACCTACTTAAGATTAACGATACGATTGGGCTCGCACTCAGGGATGCAATGAACATAATTTTATGCAGAAATGTTGAGTTACACAAGTCGGTGGCTTGTTCACTGTGTGAAACATTATTTGAGCGAGTACGAATATGCGTCCCTACATACTCCCTCCTATTTCGATGGACTAGTATTTGACCGATGTGGAAAAATGAACTCATTAATTCACTTTTCTCTAGATATCATGACCTTTCCCATAAAACTACCAGTAAAACTACCACAGAGACAATGTTGGCTCAAAAATCGAGTACTATGTGATCGTTGAAACATCATGAATATATAGTGTAAATCAAAGGTTTTGTTACCTCCTGAATGCGATATGAGTTCTAGAACCAACACAAGCTCACTAGACTTCTTTAAGCTTCTCATTGCATAATCGCATCCTTATTCGTTATGGATGGCAACGCTTGACGAAAATGACCATTTGAAATTGCCGGAATAGCACGCTTCTACGAGAGTAGTGTCACTCACATTTTGAAGCATGAACTTTGAGTCAAGAACGTTTAAGAAACCGTTCATTTGATTCTCTTATATGCTTCTAAAAATAGGATAACAGGTGAAGGCATGACGTTGCACTGACCTCGCCGCAAAGAAACGAATCGTTTGCTGAACATTTTTTTAAAGAGTACGAAGCTGTTATGTAAATACGCTGTAATCATTTTCTACAACTTTTTGTCGCCGATACACTGATTGCTCAGGTGAGTGAAAGACAATATTCTCTCACCTGTAGCCGCACCATCCAGCAACCCTGTCCTACTATGTATTCATGACTCGATAATTGCAAAATGAAAATCTCACCTGTGGAAGATTCATGCAAAGTTTAGAGCACGCTTAGATGTTTACAGCTGTCTTCAAGTTTTATAGATCGCTGTGGGATATGGTGAAAAATGTCATCTTGTGGACTTTATTACACTCAGCAAATGTCATAACTCGAGCATCGGTGGTTTCCGAACTCAAACAAACGAACAGACGAAAAGACATGGGCACATAGACTCATATAGGCAAGACATATGTGCTCCACAGCTGCGAATCCGCAAGGCATCCGAAAGCGAGCTTACTGAACATTAAGCTATCATGGCATATCTTCATCGTGATGTAAAATATGCCAAGAGAATGAATGTGAAGACAAATGAAACTCCCCCATATTGGCTTGGAGTAAGAAATGCGTTGTTCAAATTAAGCTTTATCAGCACGTTCTCTGTTTTGCACAAAGATCAGTCTGATCTTTTTTGGCGTCTTTAGCGGAGTATAAGGCGGATTTTGGCGTACGACAGCTGTCAATACAAATCGGTCTCCCTTGAGATCCTAGAATTCGGCAGACATGCAATCATCTGTATTATGGCTTTCATTATGCGATACCAGTTGCAGATACCGGATAAACACCAAGTCTTCTTTTATTGTCTATCTACGATGTTTACACTCGCTTGATGTTCAGTCCTCACACCTACCCTCCTTCATTTGATGCTACGGTGTCGTGGCCTTAAGTTATACTACACAACAACCTGAGAGGGTTATTTTTTGCTGCTGCTCCACTTGACACAAGAACCAAATCCCTTAGATTGTATTACTCTGAATGCATTAATACTAAGCAGCATTAAGCTGAATATGTGCATTCATATAAATTGGGCATAATTCGATAATTTCTTTCCTTTGGAAAAAGTGCCAATGCTATTGAATTCCACTTAACTGCATTTCGACGTCAAAGCCTTTGAAGGTTTAATCAAATTTAGGCGCCGAAATTTTCAGTGGGACTCATTTCGGTCGTCCTTGTTTTGGGTCGAAATTGCGGCGTCCTCATTCATCCGCGACTATGGTCATAGATCAGCATCAACTATCTCAACATGTACATGACATTAAACGAGCACATGCTTTGCATGGCTTATATAAAATCGTTTCAACTCACCCAACTTAAGCTATGTTCAAATGGTGAGGTCTTTCGCAATTATATTCTAGCAAAACGCCCGAAGAGATGGAAATAATGAACAAATAAGTTTGGCGCACCACTAATCAATACTTGTGCAAGTAGAAGCAAATTTCAAGGGATGTTGTGCAAGCGCATTTAGAATTGGACTATGCGAAATATTTGCAGTTCGCGTTTGGTTGGCCAATTTGGTCTCACTAGTCCTTATCGTTGTAATCGAATGAGCTCGGCGAAACGAATAGTCACCTCCATCAAAGTATGCTCTGTTTCTGGCAGCGTAAATGTTGTGCGAATTGCCATAAACGGAAGCCATTGGGGAATCGTACAAGTGCACATTACCTCGCAAACAACCACTTTATTTCCAGGATCACGAGATCGAGGAAAACGTCAAGAAAAGATCGAACAAATTCTATAAACGTGAATGAGGCAACTTTCATGATACCTGTCTTCATAATGGAATTCATATGAAATGACACTTCCTAGAATCATTTAATCTTCATATATATTTTCTGCATATTTTCTGTTGTCCACGCTTTTCAATGATTTTCCCTCAGTGCATAAACTTCTGAAGCTATTGCAGTCTTTGTCACTGCATTGGGAGCGATCCCTTAAGGCTCACAATCATAGAAAAAAGTATCGCTTTCTTTACGCTTACTCGCAGCCGGATAGATAGCCAACGAGTTAGGATGTGTTTGAACATCGATCACTTCCATGCGCCCAATAGATTTTCGATTTAACGGACTGTTGTCTCGAGTGTAAGATTTCAGGACAAACACGTAAGCAACGGTCCAAGGGGGGATGACGTAGGGTATGTGCGCTGAACACACTTTTAAAATTCAACTGTGTTGTCCACTCATAAAGTTTCATATTGTACTCCAGTGGAATATTGCTCGCTATTCACTCTAGGACGTCACACTTGCAGCGATATTCTCTCTAAGAGAAAAACAGAAGTTTTCCATTCAAGTCATCATCAGAAAAGAAAAAGCAATGCACTAGTATTTATTTCCTTCTTGGCCGGCTAAGGTAATTAAAATAAAATGAAGAAAAAACGTTTCATCTATTCAAACCAATATTTTAGTTGATTGCATTCAAAATGAAGTTTTCGACGTTTTATGTTTAACGCAGCAAAATAAATCATTTTGTTTTCGTTCCGTCGTACTGAGCACAAATTCATTAACATCAGCCCATGTGCGCAGATTTATGGCTATATAGCCGGAAATTTTAATGGCATTGTGTCGAAGAGCGCTGTGAAGATCGGAATGCGAATCATTCGACCCATAGCGTTAGATGAAGGTGGAAATTATCTAGCGAGAACATTTTAAAATCTACCAAAGAAAGATAGGTCCCCAGAAAATCTTTCTGTCACAACGGTTCCGCTAAGTTCACAGAGCCGACAGTCAAATGAGGATGCAACCATTGTTAGGCTCTCCTTTCTCTCCATTCCTGACTCGACAGCGTTCTTTAACCACCCCACTTCCAAGCAGTAGCATCTAACTTATGTGGGGCAAACGATTTCTCTGCCGGAAGCGTATAGCTGCAAAAAGTTTCCAGTATGAAAATTTCTGACATCAATACATCCTATATGGCATTTAATTCGGCATTTCATTAAATTTTTCATCTCTTTTGATGGAGAATCATAAAAAACCAACCATATAGCCGCACAAGAAAACCAATTCGCTGTAGCCGCGAGATGAATCTTCGACGAACCAAAGATAATACGAAATGAAATGCTCGTATAGAAAGGCGAAAATGCTGCGAAACAAATCGGTAGCATCAAGAAGAAAACTGCCATATCGGTGAATGCGAGTGCTGCTAAGAGATGATTTGCTCTAAAAGAGTACAGTTACTGCGAAAAAAAATATTTATTCCATTTTTCCACACGCAATTTTTGTGACATCAAGAATGAAATATAAGATGATAGCTTATAACCAAATTGCTATTATGTGACCTATAAAGACAACAATAAATTCTAAAAACTCATACAGGCGCGATCAAACGTGCACGTAGAAAAACGGACGATTGCGAATTGAATACCTCTGATTTTACTTGTGTTTTAAAATGTAAATGCTTGCATAGATGTGCGCGCAGATTGCTTCAGGAGAGGACCCCGGTCAGGATGAATTCAAATATTTGATGAGCGCAATTTGCATGAAGAAGCGTGCATTGAAACGTCGTTGGTGAATTCTTGATAACAGCAAGTGCTATGCACCTGTGTTTATAGTAACTTCAATGTTTTGCCAATTATGGTAGTCATGTTTATTTGCAGAATATTTGTAGAATTCAGAAGACTGGATTAAATCAGAGGCAATAAAAAATTGTATACTCCAATGAATTTCACTGCATCTGGATCGCGAAATTTGCCGCATCTTAAAGATGATAGCACGATAGCATTGAGTTTATGTGTGAAGTACAGCTGAAATTTTGGAAGAAAACGGCAGCATAATTCGAATGTCCTTATTTTTGATCCAATTTATGTGCTCAACGCTCAAGGTGCGCTTATTAGAAGAAACTCTGATGGAAAATATGAAGGAAGTACAAAACGAGCGCTATATAAATTATTTTGCAGAAATCATTTCGAGATATGTTTTATTCTCGGCAAGATGTTTATGAGAGAGAATGGCGTCCTCGCCATTTTCATTCTCAACGATAAAAAGTTGTATGTAAGCTGAAGTAGTGAAAAACGAAGCAATGGATAATTGCAAAACGCCTACATATAAATTGAATAAATAAATAGATGAAATAATAAATATAAATAATATAAATAATAGTAACCTGTTCCGCATATGAGGACTAAGCAAAACTGATAGCGTTAGCGAATTGCCAATGACGATAACGAAGAACTGCAGTGGAAATGCGATCTGAAAATGAATGAAAATATTGCATATAAATGTAGAATCTAATGAAATAATGGGAACATAAGAATCTAAATATGCTTTATGCGCGTATTGAAGATGACTGGTACGCGGATGCAACATGTTTCGATGCTATATTGCATTTCTAAGTGGTTTTTGAAAGACCACTGTGGTGGTATTTTGGGACTAACATGCGCACGCAACAAAACCTCACGAGCGATCAAGCTCCATTATCTCTAGATGCATGTCCTCTGTAGGAAACTAAAATAGTTTGGTTGGGTCCATGAGTACAAAAGATATGCAATGAGACCATAAAAATATAAGGTATTCAAATTTTTCGAGGGGTTTGAGTTTTGTTATTGGAAAGAAAGGTCTGAGAAAATGCATTGCTCGCGATTTTCAATCCTATTACCTCTATAAAAATTTCTTCCAAATGTACTACTTTATGCCTTTAAATGGAGTAAGTTCTTCTGCACATAAGTATATGTGTGACGGTACATAACGCGAATACATCGTATTCATAAAGGGTCATATTAGTCACTATGCATAAATAGGCTCATTTAGTGCAATAAATGCGCAGTGGTTTGCTTTTGCAAAAAAGTACTTCCGAGACGAATCGTGCAAATCTCGCGTCCGTCTCTAAAAACATTCGAAATAAATATTTTCTTCCCAGAGCAGCTTCAGTCTGACGACTATTACAACTAAAATGACAATAATGTAAAGCTTAGTTTCGTATGCATATTTATGCTCAAACTGATTCATCAAATTCGAAAACAGTTGCAAGCGCATAAATCTCCATACGAATTTAAAGGAGTTTATTAAGCAGTCGGATTGCATTTCACGACGGACACGAAAGGATCACATGTAAGAACAAATCCATATAATCTTTTGTATAAAAAGTGCGCTCAATTTTAGGGAACCGATGCGCTTGAAGTATTGTCGCGCTATTATGAGTTTATTATTTGTTGAGGTCTTATTGGCTGTTGATTGGTTGATCTGCTCAGAGGAGTTGCAAAAGTGCATAGAAAGTACCGCTGACATGTTTCGGCACCTTTTTAATTCCAACCGTATGACCAGTTTGAGACTTGAGAGATTTCAGCACTAGTTCAAATATTAGTTTTTATGGGTCAGTTGCTTTGCCCATCGTGCATTATGTTTCACTTCGCACGATATAGATGTCTTTCAATGGAATCTGTTGAAAAATTGTTATATAAGAAGGCGGTGATGAGGAAAAAAAAAGAAATATCCCACTCCAGTTTCTCTTTCACATAGAATATAGCCAGGTATTGTTACGTCATATGATATTAAAACCGGGCGTTATATTATGCCATCACATTTTCATGTCGTGCAAACGGCTTATCGTTTTTCGCTCACACTATGACGACTGTTTCAAATTTTAACACTGAAACAAGATTTCTCTATTTTTTCGCTGAAATTTCTAATTCAGCGTCAAAATACCGCAAAACGCAGCTTTTACTGGAAATAAAGACTCCGAAAATGGCCCCAGTGGATGTATCTCCCTGTGGAACATTTCCGAGTAGCATAATTTATAAACGGCCGACAAGGAGTCACTTGTTCGCCAGCTTTCTGTCATTGCACGGCAGAGAGCTTTTTATCAAAATTTGCAATTTTTTAACGCCTTATGGGCATCAGATGACCGTAGATTGATTTGTTTTGAACTCATCTCCCCCTCCATACTGTATCGTTGAGAAGTGAGTTGATGGAAAGATACTATACCATAATAGAACACAAGAGAACATTCGCAGTAACTATTTCATTGGTGCCCTCATCACCCATTTGTAGACTCGTCACTGGAAGATTTTTCCAGCCAGGAGTCCGGGAAAAATTTCAAACCGAAAATGTTAGAAAACTGCTGAAGATAACTGCGAAATATACTAGACAGGTTCATAGAAGAAATAGGCCGCAGATATTCCACAATTCCCCGTCAGACTTTGTTTTTCTAGATTGGCGGACCCCACAGATAGGCGCACTGTGATCATATTCTAGTCTCCTCTTCCATCCGCTCTAATTGAATCTTTTAATGAAAAAAATTTTGAGAGAACTTCTGGTTTCTATATAGGTTTAATGTCCCGTTTTGATTAAAAAAAAATGCATTTACGGCTTTCCCTTCTTAATTTGCAGCAAGCATTTCAAGCCGAACGAGCAATTCAATCAACACGACAACTGACGTTGCATCCATTGAAATTGTTGTGCAAATTGATTATTGCAAGTGCGGTAATGTTTTCATGCTGCATAACGGAAATTGTTGTTGCATTGCAGGTGCTAGTGCAATCTATACTGAATAAATATTCCGACCATAATGCTTTTTATTGCATAAACAAGGTAAGTACTTTTAAACTTCATAAGAAATCAGGTCGGTAAAGCACAAGCGTCGTAAAGTCGTAGCATATATCAAATAATTCTTGAAGAAACAATCAGACGTAGACTGAGAAAATTTATTCAGGCTTCGGAATTTGGCCAGCTAGTCGGTTGGCATATTGGAACGGTAGTCGGTTACAAACTGAGAGGTATAAAAGGCTTTGTTCATACCAGTAAAGAAAGCAAAGAAAGAGTAAGTTCAAGGTAAATGTGCAATCTTCATAGGCGAAACTGAGAGATATATGAATAAATTTCTGCAACAAAAATGTCTTACTTGTACATTGTGGCGAACTGTCTCACTTTGTGCTGAAAGTATGGCGATTTTTGTGCTCGATCAGCGATATTGAATGCTTCTGATATTAATCTCCAGAAACACTCAATTCGTATATAAACTGACCGGTTCAGTTCTGCCTCACAAGCAGAAGTTAATTTCGTGCTATGGGCTCCATAAACTGTGCTTGTCCAGTCTTTTTTTGCTGCTGAATAACGCTTCGAAACTCCTCATTGTTGATATTTATTGAGGTTTTTTACTTGCTTGTTCTAAAAGCCCTCTGAAAGTTCTCTGGAAAGCGAGATATTATTTCGTAGGAATCTTTCAGCTAGATACTTGATACCCTTCAAAAATGATATCCTAACTTGTTTTATGAGCGGGAAAGTTTTGACCATTGTTGAATGCAAGAAAAAAAAACAATAAACTGTCACGTGGAATAGGCAGATGCTGACAGGTGCCTATTGAAAAATTCACTAATTTGCTCGTTCGTTCTCTTTTGGAAGGCGAATGGAGAAACCGATGAAATAGAAAATTAATCTCAAAAAAAAGAATTTTTTCTCCACTTGAGCCGCAAGTAACTCAGTGCCTCTACTGCAGTGTTTCTTGAGAAAATCGCAATTATGGCACACATATTAATGTGTTGTGCTTTCTCGAAGTTTGTTTTGCGAGAATAAAATTTCACCATCAGCGTTCCTTCTTAAAGAGCGTCTAGCACCTCAGCGAGGGCTATAAGTCGCGGAGGTGCCAGAGATGCCACACTATTTTGACAACTTCCGTTGAAGCAAAAAATTGAGAGACATATATGTTTGTTTCTTGTTTCTGACGTATATTTTCTGGGATCCGTTTCTTCATTTCTTGTTAAGCTTGCGTAAGTTGCGAACAATTCTCGCCGTTTTATTTGATGTAGCCATGCCGAAGGCACTGGACGGTCCTAACCGCCAGAAAGAATGCAATTTACTAATTATCTCAAATTTGCTTCAAAAGTTTTTAATGTTATGATGTCCGTCAATTGTCCCCACGGATCTAAGAGAATGCATCATAGATCATAATTCCCTAGCCTCATTTTGTGCTATCTTTTATGAAGGCTATAATCGGAGCCCTAATATAATGCGACCATGATGCGCAGCTTGAAAGAAATGGTCGATTAATTTGAAGCGCCGCATTCAATATGAAAATAAACAAATTTGCCATTGCAGTAACATTACCTAAATTCATCACTCATCTCTTTTGGTAGTTTTAGCCATAATGCCCTCACGAAGAACGAAGCTGGTAAGGAAAGCTGCAGTCGATAGCATCAAAAATCAGGCTAGATTCCACCGAAATATTTGGCTATACGTTGGAGTATACAAATGACCTGAACCTGAAGAAATTCCTGCCCGTTGATATATTTTGGGTGGATATTCTCCAGCACCAAGAGTACCAAGGTGTGGATCGACTTAACAATTCAGAAGAGATCATCTCTGAAGTTGTTTAGTTTTCTCCATTATTTCACAGTTCAGAGAAAAATAGCAAATTAATGATGCCAATAGTTAATTGATCCGGCACACTACAATGACACTGTGCGAGAGGCGCTAAATTTTCAGTTGTTGGGAACAATATTGTGAAAAAGTATGAGGTCCCTTTTGACTGCAATCTACTTATAACCGGTGATGTCAATCAACGGTAGCGTCCCTTTTGAACTTGCAAACATTATGGAGATCGATGTTCCTGCAAATAAGATATTGTGGTGAACCATTCATTCGTCACCTGACATTATAGTGGCGAAAGATCGGATCGGAATGGAAGTGGCATATTTATTTTGGAGGCACATTACTATGAAGGTATGAATGGTATAACCAAAAATTGGGCATGCATTTAACTAAAGAATTTAATTTTGAGTAGTGCTACCAACGCTATGAGCACTTCACCGGGAGTAATGTTGTTTTTTCACGCTTCATCGAGAAGTGTTTTCGAGTGTATTCGCTCGACTTTACGCTTCAGCTAAACCCTTTTTATCAAAATTGGGTCCACTTCGATTGCCGTAGAGAAGAAATGAAGCGAAAGTTTTTATTGACTTATTGTTATGCCCCGGAAATACCTGCAAATGTTGCAACGTTGTGACTGCCAACATACAGAAGCTAATTTCGGAAGCTGAACAGAACGCTAAAAGGAAACAATTGTTCAACGAAGCACCTATAATTGACACAGTTTGAGTTCTAACGTCACAGTCAGCCAGCATGGTCGGTTATTAAATGCACCGAATTACTTCATCACTTACATGGGCAATAATACTGTTCGTCAACAACAAAACGCTTGTAACTGTGCGACTGTTCAAAGTCGACCTGCGATTTGTTGTGAGCTAATTACGCGAAGATTAAAGCAGGATTTTTTGCTGACTCACAAGAAAAAATGGAAAATTGGTAATGAGTGAAACGTGATTTCCGGAGAGCGGAAATGAAGTCTTCCCTTAAGGCTGCTCAACTATGGGCAATTCGAATTAAGTGTAAATTTCATGGAAACTATGGACCGTTCCCGAAATTCAGTATAGGAAAGCTTTTTAAGTAATTATTTACAGAATTTTAAGAGCGCTCTTCGATTGATTTCACGCTAGTATTGGCAGCTGCGATCACAAAAGCCGAAAACATTTATCACGCGGTGCATTTCATTGTTCACGAGAGGGCTGAGCAAGCCATATTGCAAAAATTGTGTTGCACTCTTCCCATCCAGGAATTTGCTCGTATTTCTGGCAACCAGAAATAATTTGCTCTCTGCCTCTGTCCTGTCTCTGAAGTTGTCAGCCGCGTTTAATCTTCATGCTGTAGACTTCAAAAACTACGGAAATAACACAACATTATAAGAAGTTCGAATAATATTACGGATACCCTTGATGCCATTAAGAAAACCACGAATACCCTCGACAACTTGAGGTTTTCTTCTCATCAAAAAAGTCAAAAACGTCCGAGTTTCCACATCTCTGAAAGCCGGAGATCCTGTGTGAAATCCCGATTACGTTGGTAGCCGAGATCCCTAACATGGGAGGCCTAGAAAAGGGGAGGGGAGACAAGGCAATTAGAGGCAAGACAATTAGAGGGAGTGGGGAAAGAAGAAAACCAACGGAAGCGAACTTCAGTCGCCATGAAAAGAGATTCACGGTCGACGAAGTCGAAATTACGTTAACTGGGCTTCCAAGCCCAGAAGCTTTTTTCAGGCAGTAGCACTGTCGTTGGCACTACTTGCAGTTCATGTGAACATATGCTACTGTATCTAGTTCCGCTGGATGAAGTAACCGCCACCGTTAAATAAAGAAGAGAGAGAAATAGGAAGAAATAGAAAACAGTTAAATAGAGTTTAAAAAAACAGTTAAATAAAGAAATAGGAAGAAAGAATACAACATAGTATAAATTATTTTTTCGTCATCCTCAACAACTGATTGCATTTAGCGGAAGGATATGGACATTCACTCATCTATTGATTTTTCACAGAAATCTCGCATAAATAGGAGTTTTGGGATAATGTATAGATGGATACAGGATGATAAGGAACAATGAACTCTCTCCACACTATAGTTCCCTTTCCATACAAATTACACATTCGATTATGCAAGGAACGAAGTCATATGACGGGATGCACACTTAGAAGGAAGGATACAAGAGATTCTGCCGCGAACGAAGTGTGTGGCAACCAAATATGCGTAAAATATGAGTCTACTTGTCATTAGCTCTGGTTTAATGCCCCAAACCAGAGTTTTTACTTTAAGACGTCATAAGATTTTACTCATTTCATAGACGGATGATGGGCGACTTGAAATGCGACGTCATTATATGAGCATTTAGGGAGTTAACCAACAGCTTTGTCTAATTATTTCATTTATAGTAAAATTTTTTTCAACAGGAAAGCGTTTTTCTTGAACGCTGGCGCGTGCAAACGTAATGCCTCATTCACATTTATATTTATATTCTGCATTATTCGGCTTCAAGTCTCATGTGTATGACGTTCCCCTTTAATTCCGACTGGATCTGCAACTGAACATACGAAGATGTAAGAGGTGCCACGAGAGGTTTATTATTCATTTGGCGTATATTTGATTGCGATCAGCGAATGCGATAAAATATAGCACATACGCTACAGAACATCGATCACTACGTCAATTTCCATCATGCTGCCATCAAAGAACGGCTCTATTGAATCCTAGAAATGTGCTATTTTGATATGCAAACTAATGCATGAAAAGAAAAGCGCTTTTCGGCTCAATATTATACCAAACTCAGTACAACAGTGATGGTATAAAACAGTTTAAGGAAAGAAGGGTGAAAATATTCAATTATTGGAGCGAATGCCTCATCTAGCCAACGATATCTTCACATTTCCGCTCATGATAGCATACTAATTTGAACGACTTGAGATATTTGGCTAATCGAAAACAGAGCAAACACGAATAAAAGCGGGCAATATTTTGCAAGATTTTATGAAAGCATACAGCACAAACGCGAGGAAGGCAACATTTGCGCATTCTGAGGGAAAAAAAGTCATATAAATTTCCATTGCAGCTGAGCATATGCTCATTTGTGCGAACTTGCTGAAGGTGAAGCGCAACCATTAATTATTCCTTTGTTCGCCAAGTAGCACTAATAAAATAAGCGAGATCTACATAAAAACAACCTTCAGATTTAAGCTGTTCTCCTAGTTGATCACATTCATCACGCCAATAGTTCATTCGCTGCAGATGAAATGAAAAGAATTTGAATGAATTTGTTTGTTAGTCAAGAATATGTCTGTTTCATTCGAGCATTCTTTCCTATATATTACATCCACAAAATGTACGGATGAATCGTTAGTGAAGTTTTAGTGATAGCGATCCGCACATTGACGATTACCTTCAATACGGTGAAACAGAATGCTACAACGCAAGATAAAGAATCGTCTTGAATTCTCTATATCCTCATAAAACTAGCAAGGCGAAGACCCTTAATTACGATGTTCTTTTGTGGTATATGAGATGTTGTGTGCATATTGCCTCATGAAAGTCACGCATGAGTACACCCTTCAGCGTTTACATAAGACAACAAATCTGAAAATGCCTATAAAATACTCCAATAGTTTCGTGATTTGAAAAGAGACATGATGAGGTAGACCACATGGAAATTCATCAGTATTAAACTTTCCCTTCTCAATCATTTCAGCGTATCGAAGAGAAGTGAAGCAGAAAATTTTACAACTTCTATTTTAATGAAAATTTCGCCCTCAAACACGACCCCTTCTCTGTACAGAAAGGAATAGAGCTGCTTCTGAGGACATCCACAAATAATATACCACACAGCATCTCCAATTCGAAGAGAAATTTAATGAGATGGGAAACTTAATTGAAAGCACTAGAAAATGTGGCAGGTAAATTAAGAACAATTCATGTCAAGCATGTCGCAAAAGCGATCGGAGCACAAAAAAGCCTCATCGAACGATAACCATTTATATAGAATACGCTTAGAAGAGCACAAAAAAGTCACAGGAAATCGAGATTGCAAGGGAGTCGAGAAGGAAGTTTCTGAGTCTAATATGGCAATATAACAAAAACAAGGACGAACACATATCGCTTAGTGTGCGTTTTGTTTTGTTTTCTTAATTGCTCGTATTGTGTTGTGCACGAATAACGCAAGCAAGTGTCAAATTATCGAATATAACATGCTGAATTTCATCTGTGTTTATTATGACACATTGGGTTCGTGAATTCATCTCATTACCTAGTCAATTTGAGGAATATTTCAGATACAACCTCTAGAATTAAAAAAAGATTATTTATTCATTTTTTATGGTGGGTAGAAATTACACCTACGCTATCGAAAATTTTACACTTGATTACTGAAATCTTTTTTTTTTTCAAGTTATATGCACACATTGGCTTCACTTATATTCTTGAATAAAATTGCTTTTGCACAGTTCATAAAAATGACGTCACGCTTACATATACGTGTTCACCTGTCTATCCCCTTAATGAGCTCTATTCAAGCGCCATTGTTTGTTTAAATTACGGAATGTTAGATTGCACTCGTTGGAACTAACGTCACTGAGCGCAAGATCTTTTTTTTTTCTGCCTCGAATGCTTTCTATTATATTATTTATTCATATTCTTGCTCAGAGTCAGGTGTTTTAATTAGTGATATGCTTACTCATGTTGAATTTATTATACTTACATTTTTTGATTGGATGTTTTTTCTTTGCTTAGTATTAACGAAAATAAGCAAGAACACTGGAGCTGAAATGTGCCATATCTCGGAATTTGCAGAAAAGTTGGGAATAAATCGGTTTAAAATTTAATTTTTTTTTCAACGATTAACCTCATTTTTACGCCGCATGCGGTTAAAACAGAGTCAGTTAGCTCTATGAACTATCGCAAAGCACTTTGGTTGCACAATGTCTAAACATTTGGAATCCTCTCATTCGTCGACATACTTACAAGTGTTTATCCGACTGGTTTGATGCCGTTTAATATACAAATGCCGTGGACAGTTCGTTTCTTGTGCAAATAAATGCCTTGCAACTGTGGCTCATTTCAACATCAAAAAGCAGCGTTAATGTTCGAGCAAGTGGAAGATCATACGAGAGTGTTAAAGTGATTTGCACTTTGGCCTTCTCACCATCCGAGCAATCAGCTTCATATATTATCGAAGAAAATGAAATATGCATGATAATGCGGTCATATTTTAATAAACAGTACTACCTATGCAAATGTTTCCCAAGAAATCCTAGCAAAAATTTTCGTACTTAGTAGTATTTCATTTGAGCAAAATACTTCGTCGTCGATCGAAACAAATATGAAAACAGTGCAGCGCGTTTCCTTAAATTAGAAGGTGAGCATATTTCGGACCTCAATGTGCTAGCCATCCCAGTAAACTTATTTGCTCGTTTAATTAAAATCAAGAACATCTGGTTTGCTCGTTCAATTTCACGCCCAAAAGTTTAGTATATAGAGTAACGTCAACATTTGATCTTCAACCTTTTTGAGTACATTAGTAATTATCGAAGAAAAAAGCGCATAGTGGCGAAAAAAAAGAAACATTCACTTCAACTGTAATAACTTTTAACTTTCTTCAATTCTATATTGAATTCAAAAATGTGTTATGAGTAGTTTTCTTAAAATCTCGCAAAATTGATAATTACTTTCGATGATCATTTTTCATTGCTTAAAATTCGATTTTGTTGCTTTAAAAGATTTTTCCGTTGCCATAAAGGTTTTTTTTAAACAAAAATGATACCGAAATCTTAAAGAGATTTAAATAGGACCGAAGTTAACATATAATTGTTGTCCATAAAAATATTTTAGTATGCGTAAAATTGAATACAACATAAGCAACAATATAAATTCAATTTTTGTATACAAACATGGCAATATATAAGTGGAAATCTCAATCAATCATGAAATATCATCGATCTCCTCGTTGAAATCAATGAGTGCTTCTTTTTTGCACTTATCGCATTCTCGCACTGATAAAATTCACCTATATTTTAGCACTCGATGTGAATGCTTGCAGCACTTAGCGAGAATCCTCGCTCTACTTTGATTCACTGAGATCACTTCAGAGGATGGTGCTAGCACCGCTATGAAGCGTCGAATTTTTTATTTGCCCACGAGTTCTTAGCCGCAATGCTCAAATATATGCCCAAATGTCCGAGTATCATAATTTCTTCACAGGCAGCAAATCTGGTCACCGTATGGCCCTGTACAAGTCCTTTTGTTAAAGTGAGGTTACTGTTAAGCTATAAATGTGTGCGTTAAATACGAGAGACGATGGCAAGCAGAAGTATCACATCCGCAAGGTAATGCATTAATTTGCAAACAACCTCAAGTTTCACGTTGCCTGTATTCGACGTTCACTTGCTTCATTAGCCGCCTGAAGCAACATAAACTGATAGGAACCAATAAACGACTTGCGTGATATATGACGATGTCATCTTCATAGCAGCGTTCGATCTATTCTGCGTTCAATTTTTATAATTGAAATTGCAAGAATCTATGAGGACACCCGCCGTATTTCGACAGAAGGTAACTCTGAGAAAAACACTCAAAAACACTCTCTGCTTCCTCACAGTTCGCGAGCCAAAGCAGCCAAACTTTTCGTTAAATGCGATGAGACAAAAGCGAGGGTCTAAATTTGCATATTTGATGCCTAGTCATTACAAGCTCCAGTTGTCCTCTTGCTATAAAATATACCTAATCGCCATCTAGGCACGATCGGTACCACAAACTACATCGTAAGCATTTCCATACTCGTCCTATACATGATTTACCTTTTCCAGTTGATCATACTGTCGTATTCGCGGCAGAACAAGAATAATCCAGCAACAGCTAATCTTCAGTCAGTGGTTGAGTTGGTTGGAAATCTCGGAACACAGTAAAGGATATATGGATAGGAAATGTGCGAACGCTCAACACACAACAGAATATTTCTTGTTGGGGTGTAGGGCGTTGTTCTATATTTTAGGCGATGTAAACTTGAAGGTTTTCAGTAATAAAAATAATTTCATAGTTGTGGGGATTGCTTCCCAACTTTCTTCACCATCGCTTCCCAACTAAGAGGAATGGAAAACATATCAAGAAAAATACGAAAGGAAAAACATGAGACTCCGAATGAAGTGGAAATTTTCGAATCTTCGAAAGAAGATCCCTCCGAAACGCAGAAATTCGCAGAAGCTTATATTCTAACTTTATGGCAAACTCATGGTTCTATTGTTACATATGAATTATTGACGTGCAAATTTTGGCTAAAATCACTAGTCGCCAGATCGCAAATAGGAGATATTAGTTCAAGCCAAAAAAGCCAAAAAGTATTCCGAGAAAGAGGGCGGAATTAATAAGTTATAAAGCTTTAAAATTTTTGAAGAAGGCCTGGTCTCTCCTTACATGTGGCTAAATTTAGTGGCAATATATGAGAAACGCGAACGTGCTCGAGTGAAATATGTGCACGTCTTTAGAGATAAAGACTCACCTAGTACTGGTGGAAATAAGGGAAGGAAGATAATAGCTTACGAGTTGCAGAAATCATCGATGTCAATTGAATAAAGCTAGGTGCTACAAGATAGTCTAATTTTTTAAGTGCAGAACACTTCGTTGCATTCATGCTATTGCAATTTTGCCAATTCTAACACGCTATTCGATGCTTTCGCATTTCGAAAAACTCTTCAACAGCAGCAGCAGGAAGACTTGTGCAATATAAGCTGACAACAATGCTGTCTGTTTATAGATGACGGCTATTTGCCGATTGAATGTTGATATGTAAGAGGTGATTAATTGATGGGCTCACTGATGAACCGTTAACGGATCAATGAAATTATGGAAGGAGATCGAAGTTTGCTGCAATAAACGGACCTCTTAATAAAGGAAACGATTAAAATCAAGTCGCGTTGAGCAAAATTGTCTTCTATTAGGGTGAATTGACGTTCACTTTCAAAATGGGCAAAAATGAGAGATATATTTATAAGTAATCTGTTCAATAAAATGAACCACATATATCAGCCGCAATTCACATTACGTTAAAAACATTTACGTTTACGTTTACGTTAAAAACATCGTACATTATTAGTTTTCACAGCACTGAATATAGGAATCTCATTGACAGTATGTTTTTGCAGCAAATCATAGCATAATAAGATTGGTCACAATAATGGCTAGCTTTAAGGCATTATTAGTGATTAACATGCAAGCTCATTATAGGATGGCGAGCATCGCATGAAGGATCACATGGTAGCGGTTTTTTTTAAAATATTATAGCCTTCCGGTGGAAATCACCGCGAATATGCGAAAGTGACTGCACAATTTCTCATATACTGTTGAACGGGATGCGAAGTATTTACACAAAAAGTGTCTGTTATTGTTGCATTAACCAACCGGTTCTAGAGCAAAATTTGAGCGGCAACTGTTCAGTCGCTCAAAGACCATAAGACAAGCATCAATCACAACGAGATTTGCCCTGGAAATCATTGATACATATGAACTAAGTCGCCAGGTTTCTTTTTCTGCCTACTAAAGTTCATTAGTTGGAACTTTTGATTATGCCGAAAAACACAAACACAAAACACACTAGGAATGCGCGTGGCTTTACCTCAAGAGGTAAAATAACTCACCTGATAAAGAAAGTTATCGGTAGGCGCATTGAGGCGCAGACTTTTTAGACACTTCGTATTCATAACGTATCACGTGAACGGATTAAGCTTCAGTGGATGGCGACGAAATAAGGCGACAAGCGCTAAGTGGCAGCGCTTGCTGTCTGGCCACTGGGCTCCGCCCTGAAAATTTTGTTCTGTTTATTGTGCTCCTGTTCGACCTGGGGCGCTGATCGTATATCGTATGGCCAGATGCGTCTCATACTTCGAATAACGACCTTGCGGAAGTTAGCTATAGCATACCTGTATGCGAACTATGAATTCGAGAGCATTTTCAAATATCACTAATCGATATGCTATTACAACAGCAATTAATCGCGAACATTTTCCCGAATCAGCTATCAGAGAAACTGCAAAAAACGATTCCAGCAAGAATGCCTGATTGTAACCTAACTTCTAAGAACCAATTCTGAAGAGACACCGTCCTCAGCCGACGCAAAATAGTGCTAAATCATGCAAAATATGAAATCCAGACGAGATATACGAGCGAATTTATTATTCGCATCAACACATCATTATACTAATATCCGTAAATAATCATCATCATTGGTACTGAGGATGAAAATGCGGAAAAACACAGCCATCGTTTCATGTCACTTTTCGCCCTCCCTCGCACACTCCTCCCTTCCTTCCCCCTCCTCAAAGTGTAGCGCAAAAACACGAGTAAATTAGTACCACATCAAATATAGAGAATAGACGTGAATTCAGCCTTAATCAGTCATTGCATAGGGAGCGCTGAGCAACACAATAAGAATATCAGCTGCGCCACAATTGGGAGAAGGAGAGAAATGCCACAATTAGAGAAATATGATGATTTTTTTTTCAACAGGTGAACACCTGTTGAAGAAAAAAAAACTAAACCTTTAATGAATGATGGCGTAGGATATACAATTTTCATGCCTTTTTTGTCATTTTTTTTCTTTTTTTTTCTTTTGCACTCTATCATAACACATGAAATCATTTTATTTTATTTTAGAATTAAACACACTGCAAAGAAGATTGATAAAAAAATATATACATAGTCGTTAAATATTCAAAAGCCGCAATTAATGTTTTCTTTTATTTCTTTCTCAGTTGAAAAAGTGGAAATACTAGAAAAACTTATTATCTATAAAATACGATGTGCGAAAACATCGTATAGATGTAATGAACATGTCATTCAAAATTAAGCGGCAATTTCGAAGGCAAAATTCTTCTCTCGAAAATCACTTCAACTAGATTTGGCGTACAGAATCAATCAGGTGTTAGAAGGATGGAAGAGTGTGTAGGAATATAGCGTCTAAAAAAGACAAAAGATAAAATAATGAAGAATTGATGGACGAAACGATCATAGCTCAAGTAAATAAGAGAACAAGAAAGAATTAGAAGGAATTGATGCTTTGATTGAAGAGTATGCAGTTGAAGAGTGTGCAGCTGTCTAGGACAAGACTTCAGTGATCTTGAAAGGAGTATTTCATTTTTTTTTTTTTTTTTGAAAAAAACAGCTTGAACCTTCACACCTCAAATTTACTGTTGATGACAAATGTCAGTATTAAAAGTGCCATAGTAAAATGCGAGAAAAAAAATGTGCTGAAACGGAAGAAACAATCATTGATTGTATGTGGGCATAAAATCGACGCTCGCAAGTTGGCGTCAATATGAGTGCATTGGTGCCCACAATCTCTGATGAACTCATTCGCGAACACTGCAGTTCAGAGGCTGAAGAATTGGCGAATTCGAAGAGCTCATTTTTCTCACCGCCTATTTTAGCCATTTCATTATATCCCTTTCGGCAATAAACTATAAAATTCCGAAGATGATAACGTCTATCGCTATCGTTTTTCCACAACATCTATTTATGAAGCTGCGATTTTATGCTACTGAATTGCTGAAATCGCAAAATACTGTAATAAACATCACTTAAAAGAGAACTGCCACGATCAATTTCTGCCCATAGATAGGAGATATTAATGTTAGATTATTTACTTGCTTATTTCTTTCATTCATACTTCATACTGTAATGTTTGTCAAAAAAAAAGAGAATAGCGTCAATCAGTATATGATACAACATATTGTCAGCTAGAATTTTCTTAAAGAAACAAAAATGATAATAAGCTTTGCTTCATTGAAGAGCATACATGTGAACAATTTCAATTAAATGCGACATATCTTTAATAGATCTAATAAAATATCGTCAACGATGTCATGCAACATTTCTCGTCTGGTAATTATATGAATGAAGCATTAAGCGGCAAAATCACAACGCTAAGCGAAGATACTTTTATTTTGATAAATTTGCAGTGCTATTCGCTCTATTCAAATCGACTAAAATCCACTTTGAATTAATGCTTTCAAAAGTTGCGACTCGCATATTGAGCGATAGGAAATTTTAGAATTTGTTGAAGATCTCTCGCTGATTTGCATTATGTCAACTACCATGACGTCTGAGTAATTATTTTCAAGTAATCATTCCTAGAATTAATCCGATTTTTTGCGATTATATGAAAAGTGCAAATTTTCGACATATTATGAAAATAGCGCATCATAGATTTTGTAATGAAAAGGTGCATTTTCAGTGATTTTAACTGTAAAATTGCCTGTTGATTTTCCCAAAAATTTAAGTCCAAATTGAATATGAAGCAATAATGAGGTATATAAAGAAGTGAGAACGTTGGGTGTATTCACATGATGATGCAGGGGTCAAAGTTTAGAATAGGCATGATAGACCAATCGTGGACGATCAGGTCATCACCTGTGGTCAAACATCCGACCCGTCAAAATTCTATTAATGTTTAAGGAGGAAAGTCGAAAACAAGATATATGGCAAAATACTCAAAACAAGTTGTTAATTCAGAGACCGAGGAAAGCTTAAGCAATTATTTAGAATAGGCATGAACGTAAGGAAGGCAAAATAAGTAAAATGCGAGAAACGAATTCAAGATTGGTGCGCTAAAATTTTGCACATCATTGCAAAATTGTGATAGGAATTAAAACATATTAAACAGTGAAGATGAATCTAGCAGCTGTCCCAACGAGGCAATTTTGGATTTTTTTTTCCTGCGCGCACTATCCGACTGTTTAATAACGGCACTCCTTATCCTGACTTGTAAAAAAACATGACCTCCGGCCATTATCATTTCTCAACTCTAAAGTCTTAAGCGGTCCAGAGTATCACACTTAGAACTAGGCGTTCTTGAAAATCATTGATGGAAAGAGCGAAATAAGTCAAGCTCGAAAGGTTGGTAGGTTACGCTGCCATATGTCACTTGCAAGTACAAGATTTTGTGAGATAACAAAGCTATATCCTGCAATGTTAGCATATCTTGCAAGCGCAGTACTTCGTTCAGTGAAAACATTTCCAAGAATAAGGTGATGTCGGAAATGCTTCTCGGCAAGCCACTGGATTTCCTTTTCGAGCTAACTACTGCACTCGCTCCATGTTAGTAGGCGATACCGATCATTTGCTCTCATTTCCTATAAATTCGTTGACACTAAGCTGAGCTCATATCGCTCGACAATGAGTAATCAAATTGTAGCTGAGCTTATCGCCGAAGTGACGCAAAAAGGAATAAAATGAAATCCATCAGTCTGGAGAAACCGTATGTTGTGTTTCGAAGGCTGAAACAGCATTAGCCGAAAATTTTTTCTTCATAACTATTTTCTCTAAGCTGATAGTTTACGAGAAGATGAAAAATCGAGAAGCACTCAAGCGCAGCAATAATTTCCTTTGCTACACTGCAATGTTGGTTAAGCGTTTGCTATTGAAAGATTATTTCTTTATACAAATGGAACTTGGAAATGCGTCCAAAACTGCAATACGTGCTGTCGTTTTAAACGCTTTACTGGAAGCATACAAAGGATGTGTGGAATTCCCAAGTGCGCAATATAAAGCAAAAAATAGCCGGAAATAATGCGCTCTATTACTGCGATGCTTAATCTGTACTTAATGTACTTTTGTTTGTGGCTATATTTGTCTATACATATGTTTTTTATCGCACTTGTGAATGAGAGAGGTTAAAAAATAACATTTGTATCATATAATCTACACCACATTTTACCTTTCATTATGCAGAAAATTTCCGTCAAATCTCAAAGTCATGTGACCTTCACATCAATATTCATCGGACATTCGACAGTTGGAGCCAAGAGGAAAGAATGATTGAAAATTTAAACACTATTGATAAAAATCATCACTTTCCAATTGAGAATTCTATCGCCTAACGTTGTGGCATGCTGATCTCTTTTGCGCAATTAAAACTGTCGAGATTTTGAATTTTATTTACATCGAATGGTTCTATCATCTTGTTTGCGTCTTTTTTTTTCGATTCGAACGTAAATTAAGGGGAGCAGAAAATAACTGCTGATAATAATGACGTATGCGTCTAATTTTTTCTTAGAATTCATCATTTTCAAATGCTCAAATGCTTTTTGCTATATTATTATCTATTACTGCAATCATAAATGAAAAGCGTTTTTCTCGTTACATGATTAGCGCTCCATTAATAGCGAAGTGTGTCGCGTTCTCCGCTTCACTAGCACGATTATTATTAGTCATTTCCGCCTGCGAGAGAATATCCAGAAGAAAACTTGGCACTTACTTTTAGCGTATTTTCAATAAACAAGAAAAGAAATTCTCGTTGAATTTTAAATCATAATACATCTATGTAGATTTATCAGCGAATGCCAAAAAAACTTAGAATATATTCGCTTAAAAAAAATTAAAATACATTTGCAAACTTATATTCTTGCGTTTTATTTGCAAATGCATAATGTTGCGCCAATTCCTCAATTTGCAAAAGTGGGTAAAAAGCAAACAGAAGAGGTGACAGCCTGAGGAAGTGTTCATCCTCGAAACGTGATTATGAAAGCACAGCGAAGACTTCAACCAGTAAACCGCATTCGAATGAGCATGCAATCCCATTTTTAGAGCGTCACTCCATCGAATCGAAAGTATTCTAATAAGTCAGAAATTTGGAGAAAATTTCAAAATCACGCATTTGGATTACAGAGATATTTTGCTTCATAGTCTCCGACTCTACTGTCGTTTGCATCGATAAATTCATTCATGCTACTTCTTTATTGAACGAAAAAAAACATGTTGAAGCGAATATCCTGAGCACCTGTTACAGCAGCGCATAGGTTAATCTTAGAGATCAAAGGAAGAAAATGAGACAGAGAGCGTCGACGAGCGAACATGAACAAAATTATGCAAAAGAAGTGAAGGCGGTAAGGGCTTTCTGCTCTTTAGTGCAGCGAACGTTCTTGAAGGTTTAAGAACTGCGGATCGACTCGAGCTTCGAAGACATTAGGCGCTTCCAACTGTGGGCAGTAATAAGTATTCTAGACAGGTTCTACCGAAATATTCTAACGAATTTTAATAGCGCATCTGCTAATGTAATATCTTCTTATTATGCCGTCGAGCTACCCTCACAGCTCAAAAGCAAGGTGTTTAAAGCATAATAGTTTTATAAATCTTCAGCTCAAACCTGAGCAGTTGCTGCAAAAGAATAGACACTTAAGCGAGCAAAAGTGAAAATTTGTTCTTTGTTAGTGGCCAACAAAACGCTACAGATTGGTCGATGAACGTCTTCCGCATAGCCGGGACATTATTTCTAAGATATTTACCACCAGTCCAAAACATTGCTGCCTCAACATCGAAGAACTTGCAACTGCATTTATCTGTTAAAACACCGCATCGGTTGCATATGTCAGCAGTCAGTCCATCGAGCTTTCGTTACGAAGTAATCCCTCAAAAACTTCACTGTTCTAATCACTACCACTTCCCTCCCCTCCCCTGCCTTCCTTCCTTGCCTCTTGCCTCCCAAGCGTCGAAAAATTTAGATTTCTGGGGTCCAGATCTCGGCAACAGGTTACTTCAGGCACCCACTGCGGAGAAAATATGCATTATTTATGGTCTTATAATAACGAATAGGTGGGAGATCAAAGAAATACAGCGAATTGAAAACTTCACGTGAGAAAGGATAGAGCTTAGAGTGCGAAATTCAAAGCCTAACACAATTGGATGGCGGAACGCATGTTTCGCCCTTTGTTTTAACTCAGCTTTCAGCAGAACATTCGTCTTAAATCGTGAGGAGGCAACTCGGCGTTACACGCAGTACTCCAGTATTCCGAAAACAAGCGGAAAAAGGTATCAGAACAGTTGACACGATAAATGCCTCTGCAATTACTCAAACCACATCAATCACTCTCATAAATTGCTAGCAAATAATAGGACATTTGGGCTAAAAATGCATCGATATTTCATCACACAGTAGAAGACGATCTAACGGAAGATGCACATTTTTTCGAAACATTAGTTTTTTTTTGCTATTCTAGTGAAAGTAATTGTCTACATCAGTAGGATGCAGAACCGGACGTTGTGCCTCGCTCTCTAAAATGCTTCTCTAATTTTCCTAAATTCGTTGCTTCTAAGAGTCAAAGCGAGAACTAGATCCTTGAGGACCGATGGCCTCAGGCTATCGGGTAGATTTTTTCATCGCAGCTATAAATTGTTCTTCACAGTGATGGTAATCAGAAGAACTTTCGCCTTGCAAATGATCGCATGCTTTTAGCGCTATGCGCTGATCGAATACCTCAAAATCGGATTCACTAATGAAAAAGTTCAAGCGAACATATAGGCTGGGAAGTTCCAGAGTGCCAGTAACAGTAATGGTCGTTATCGAGTCATAAGATATCAGAGGAAACATCCATAATGTTGTCGACGGGAATTGTTGCATCTTGGCGTTATCGCAGCCTGGCGTCTCTTTACACTTTTCATGGATTAAAACGCAGTTACAAGAAGCACCATATAAAAAAGAACACATTAGCTGTTGCTTAAAACTTTGAGCATATAATCACGGCGCGGAAGCCGGTGGATATGCACCTAAGCCGACATACTTTCGCCGAGTGGACACACTACCACCGTTCACCACCGTTTATGTGCGGACGAATAATGCACATTTTGTCTCACATTTTGAATGGGCTCCACATGGTGCGAAGTCGAGCTCGGTGAATTTCTCGATCTAGTAAGTGTTGACCAAAATC
The DNA here is from genome assembly GCA_013433145.1 of Ascaris suum. NCBI lineage: Eukaryota > Metazoa > Nematoda > Chromadorea > Rhabditida > Ascarididae > Ascaris > Ascaris suum. The sequence continues at coordinate 12,702,719 of CM024173.1, forward strand.
GTGGTAGAGCGCTTCACAAAGCTATCACAGAAAAAAAGAATACAAGGCGAGGAAACTTTGTAGATCACCATCTCTGCCTGAACTTCATACATCGTAACAACTATCTTCGAATGAGGTTGAAAAGCAGCTACATTGAGCACCTTATATTTCCTCTTAAACGAAACAATGTTTTCAATAAGAAATTTCAACTCTTCGACCTGCCATCCTTTTAAGTCCTTTTTTCGATAAAGCGCTTTATTTGAGCAATATGTAGATGTTGCGAGAGCCAGAAATTACTAGGATAAAAAGTCTTTTGAATCTTCTCTGACGCCAGGGTGGAGTAATGGCGATAATTAGTTCAACCTATTTCAGTAGCTTTTGTTAGTCGGTGATATTTATAGTCAGAGAGCGCTCCCTTTTTATCCACTGATGCTCTTCATTTAATAAAACGTTTTAAAGGATTTCAATAAAGAACCGATCCTGGAGCATAGTATGCCAATTACAATTCTATCGGAAATTGTAATGTCACCTCGATGGTGATACAGAATTTTTTACTTAATTTTCCATTCAGTTCATTCCGATCATTAATTCCCATATCATCGCACAGAGAATCTGTCGTGCTTCTCTTTGAATAGACTCTCAGCAAACACTGTTGGATAAGCTTACCTTGGAAAACAAGTTGACAACATTCAGCTTTCAAAAATGATATATCCAATGAGGTATGTTGAAAATATGGTATTTTGACTGCCACAGGATTGAGAGGACGGATAATCTGCACAGCCAATTCACATAGTCCTTTAAGATTCAATAAGCATCATCACTGAGTTAACCGCTAATCTTTCTTCATTTCTTAGAATCGATGACATCGCAAAGACGGGCCACTCTAATTCCTATAGAGTGGATTCATATGAACGAATCAACAATTCATGCCAAGCAGAAATCGAGATTTATATGTGTGGTAAAACAAATCTAATAACACAAAACAACAGACCTTTGTGCGCGAACCAATCGCTCTTTCAAAAGAAAGAAGCCGGATAATGAAAATAGCCATTAAAACACATCCTCATATCATAATTAACAAAAGCTTTCGCGTGCTCATGAATTCGATAAACAAATCATGACAGCTATGAGTGTAAATTTATTGGCACCGATTCGATGATAAACAAATGAATTTTTAGCTAGATCATTGAAGCACTGCATCGATCATTGACAGAGAGTTTACCAAAAACCTTGAATTTATGTCATATATTACGAGATGAAGATATGTGATGATGGCAAAAAGTTTATAGAGCAACGCTGCAACTGGCGACGCTATACACTACTACTTCACTAAGAGAATGAAAAAGAAGGTACGAATTTTTTCTCAAAAATCACTCAACTGAGTTCGCCGTACAGCTAATAGAATGATTTCTGAGAATCCTTTTTCATGCTCTTTTACTTCACTGTCTACGATTCGGGTTGCACACTTCCGTGTCCTCAAAATTTCCTTTCCTTGACTTACTTTTTTCACCCTCCGGTAGGTGAAGAAATTGCGACTCCGGTAGGAGAGGGAAATTTTTACTCACTGTCAGGAAGGTAAAAAGTTTTCTGTGGGAAACCGGATGTACAGTAAATGTGCCTTAAATCTACTAACTTTGACGTTGAAAAGTGGTTGAAATAAACGTGATTTCTGAAGAAGCATGAATAAAGGAAGCATAAATCTCTTTATGTACCTTTTAGTAGAAAAACGGATTTAGAATCGTCCGAATTTTGACAGGTATAACTGAATAACAGGAATTAAATCCCCGCCCGCAAAAATCGCACAAAACGCTAAGAAATTTAATTGCAGAGAGCACGCTGATGACCAATATAGTTTGGATGCAGTTAGCGAAACATCAACTGACCGCACAATGAAAGTTATTTTATGCGGCAAAATAAGAAGAGCTTCTGTTACTAGAAATAACACGCAATATCACTTCTTTCTCTAATCAAGCTTCCATTTCGTTACATCCGCTTTCTCTACGAGGCATTCTTTCAGCTCATCGTCACCATTTAGGCGTTTTTTTCACCACTATCTAGCTGCTTCTTACATATGTTTCTACGTATTCGCGTTCGTGAAGCGTAATTTAGCAAGGAAACGTCTATGCAGATGTGCGAGCAGGCGAACATATTTATGTTTGAGAGTTTATTTTCGTTTGTCTATCCTATAACTCTAGCGAAACTCTCCGTTCGTTCACCACTTTTCTAGAGGGAGATGTAGACTCCGAAATATTTGCCTATCAAACCAAGATGTTCACCTTCAACAACTGTATACATTAGAAACGACGGGCAAACGGGTCGAGCGGTCCATCACGATATTTATTCAAGAAAGAAACCGCTATTACTAATCTCCCAGAAAATCCCATAAAAACGCGCATTATGCATGCGTGTTTTCATTGAAACGATCATCATCCGAATCTGCGCAAAAAAAAAATGTTTTTTCGACCGATTTAATTTTAAACTGCTGTTGCAAGAAGCATGCGCATATTTGGTTAATTGGAGTGCCTATATATTTAGCTCGTTCAGGAGGCTGTTCTTCAACGCTTGCATTAAATCAACCTGCCATATATATATATATATATATATATATATATATATATATATATATATATATATATATATATATATATATATATATATATATATATATATATATATATATATATATATATATATCGCTATCACTCAAATTTACTTTCAAAGAAGGTGAATGCTTTCAGTATGTTCCTTTTTTAACTGCCGTTCTAAAAAAAACTGAAAAATTGATTCGCTAAAGCACATTGTAATTATGGCATATGCCCGTCAACACTGAGAATTATGGTAATTTTGCTTGTCGCGCCACTTTGAGCAGAGCAGTTTGTACATGACCGAAATGTCGAATAATAAAAGATGATTGCCTAACACAACAATTTGGCACATACATATTATGTGCCAAATTGTTATGCGAACAATAATTCGTATAATACGAATTATTGTTCGCATAAAGTTATTGCGTAATAAATAATGTAGAATGTTGCTCACTTCAAATTAATGTAATTCATCAATCGTTAATCCGCTGAAAATCATTCCATAAAATGAGTAACACTTTAGGGAAATATATGAAGATTTATAAGAAAGCTTGCAATGCAATATGACAAATTTCCTTCTTTCCACAGCATACAGCAAACTTAAGGTCGGATTGAGTCAATGCAGCATCACTTAAAAATCAAAACACTTCTGCAATATTGGGAGGAAACATGTGAAAGATTGTCATTTTCAAGGAGCACTCCTTCAAAGAATTCTCGTTTATTTTCACAGATATCTCTTTTTCTAGTGGGATCATCTTCGACTGGAGATAATCAGGTTCACAGATGGATCGTCCTTACTCCGATTCAGGGTATGTGATTCCACTCTTGCCGAATGTTTACAGTTATCAAGCTAATACTGTTACATGATGGATCGTGTGCGTGTGTGCCGGCATAAACACTGACACAGATGTCAATTGTTTTAAAAGTTTGGTCGTATTGAGTACAACGTTATGTGATTGAATGGTGTTGGCCATAGCCGACACGAAGCAAAATTAGCGCTCACATTTTGCACTCATTAAGCGCAAATACGTGAAATGGATGTGAGATGTTGGTTGCAGAAAAACTAAGCACTATAAAATCGAAAAACAAATTATGTAGGCATACACAGCAAGCGTGGGTGTAGTATTCGAAAAAAAAGTAATCAAAGAAAGAAGATAAGGGTGGTCCATAAGGGGCCAATCTTCCACAACCGAATCCACAAGCGTGAAATAGTTTCATTGAGGCAAAACAACCGATCTCGACGAATTTCAGCTCCTTAACTTTGCATATTCATAAGGTTTAGCTGACACTAGATGTGGCACAGCGTGAGTCCAGTAGCTAGTATTTTATCATATCTATTAAATATCACATTAGTAACAAGTTTTTTTTTTCAATTTTGATAATTTGCCAGAATAAGAAATTTCAATACGCTATATATGAAATATCATTCTTCTTTATGTGCTGCAAATATAAATAATAATTTCATGTTTAGTCAAAAAGCATTAACAATATGATTTTCCTCGAAAAATGTAATAATTTCTCAAAAGATATGATCAATTTTTTTTTTCGAAATGCCATAAATTGCTAACAGATATATCTAATCTTTCTCAGAAATATCTTCACAAGAAACATTTCTTCCACATAACATTTACAAACGAACTAAATGAGTCAATTCCATTCTTGTAAAGCGATAGCAATTTCAAATGAAGCAATTTTATCCGTCGAAACAGATGAACGTTGAAATAATTCTGCTCGCCGTGGAAACTAAGAGATACCAGAATGGAAAAAAAAAGACTGACATTAACAATATAATAAATAAAATGAACGTCCCAAAGTGTGCTCGACGACCAGCTTCTAAATGAATTATAAGCATTTGAGGATATCGAAAAATTTTACACTAGGTCGGAGGATCGATGAAGATATTTTACACCATAAGGGCTTCGACACACCAAAAAAGACAGTTTGCCTATGGAATTATAACAATGTTCGGTGCTTCTGAAGTATGGATCCATTATGATGCAACCTTTAGCTTTTATGATGGTAAATTATGAGACTGTTTGGTTTAAACGAGGATAATCGCAGTGCCCTTTTTGTGCACTCTTTTTGGTGGTTTCTCCATTTGCCTTTACCGTAGGTTGCAAATTTGGGATAAAGACACCTCAAACATACTTAGCAAACTGATTTTAATAGGGCTTTAGATCAGAAGCGAAGAAACGCAGAGGACCTGGATGGAAGCAAGAATAGAGGAGAAATTTAGGCTGCTATCAAATTTCAAATAAAGCAGAAAGGAAGAGTTACTAAGGTATGTTTATCCATAGAAGAACAAAGGGACTGCAGTGAAGCAGTGGTATACAAGAACAACACAAATGCACATGATTAGAAAAACGTCGACGGGAATATATCATAAAGGAGCACTTCAAAGCACACCATAACATATCCACGCATCAATCGCCTAAAATCTGGCACTAACTGACGGATTTTCAGCGAATCATTCCTACAGTGGCGCTCAGATTACAAAGAAGCAATTCTTACAAGAGGCAGATAAACAAAGTGCAACACTATGCTTACAAACCGTTAAAACATCCCAAGTGACGAACTGCTTGCCTGACATGACCTGCCAGTATCTAAGTGAACTTTTTTGCTCATGCCATAAACGCCAGTATAGCTATTACAAGTATTCTATTGCTTGCAACATCAGGATACGCTACTAGCGGTAGTCATCGAAATCTACCACAGCCATTCATCGCTTACTAATAAATTATGCAAGATGCGATTATACTTTTGTAATAAGTTTTGCTGCATTCAACTCCTCAAAAAAAAAACCGTCTAGTATTCTAATAATTTGATTATTTCAACAAAATCTAAAGAACTATTCAAATACTTCCACTTCTTTAACGTTGAAATCATAAGCTATCAAGATAATTCAAATTTTTTTTCCATCAGAATTTGCCAATGATTCATGCACAACGTTTCTTTACAAAAATGCTATTAGCAATTTAAGTGATTAGATTTTTTGCAGCCATAACTTAGCAACTTATATGATCAAACCTAAATAAACACTTAACGACATTTTAACGCGTCCATGGGTAATCGAATTTAGTGCTCATGGATAATTATGAGTAATCCATATCACGGTTAATCTCATGGCTAATCCATGAGTAATAGTTCCTTCCAGCTGTTGCACAGCTCATCAATCTAGTTGTTGCTCCATTTTCGTGTGATCGACCACTGAATGACTTTTTACTCCTTGCAAACTCCCCACTTTTTTACTTCCCCTTCCCCCCTCTGTCTTCTTCCTGTTCAACTTCCCTACGCACTTCAGCTAAGACGCTTTTGCATTAGCTGATATTCGATGAGTTCTGATCAATGCAATCAAGCGACGAAAATTTAAATGAACGGCGCGAGTGTAATTGGAAACACATTTGTGGCTCCCAGTTGAGAGCTAAAAAACGCCTTATCGCCTAATGAGTTTTGCCCGTAGCAAAGTAGAAACTTCTCGGCGCATTACAACACCTCGTTACTAAACAGTTACCACTGCTGTAGAAGTAGCCAGTTACATGGGTACGAGGAAATCAAGAGTGATAATGTGGTATAGCTTTCCGGTTATCAGTTTCACTTATCGATAAATGAGCGCTAATCAAAATCTAAGCCACTAAATATGAATCATGGAAGGAGAAAAACAGTAAAAATGAAATAGTGGAAAATAATTTTTGGCTTATCAACTTATAAGGCAATGAGGGCAAACTATAAGTTATGGGAGTTCTTATTGGTATAAGGAACGCGAACATGGAATTTCACCTTTCAAGCACAGCTGTTGTTTTATCAGATGATAGCACGAAAAGGCAGATATAGCCAATTTTCTAGACAACTGGGGGCGCATGTGTAAAGGTTTCAAATCAGTTTCGGATGTTTAAAGCACATTATGCGGCAACGATCATCTGCCAAGCGGGAAAAGAGACCAAATGATGCCTCATTGCCATAAGTACAAAGTCTACGTTTGAGCGTGAAAGCTCAGTGTGGTGAAATTTTAGGCGGTGAGATAAATTCCGATTAAATGCTTAGAAATCTAAGGTGAAATTTATAGAATTCCAAAACCGTAATGAATATTCTTTTCCAAGGAAATTCATGAGGGTAATTATAAACCATAAAACAAATTTTTACAGCGTCGAAACCAATTCAAACAAAGCATTTCATCCTTGTTGCGAATAGTTCAAATACAACGGGTGAATTTTCCAAGAATTCGTTGAAAGTTTTAAAGATATGATAAATTTCAGGCGAAATTACGAGTAAAAACTCTCGAAAACGGGGGTGGTCATTTACATCCAACGAAAATTTGAAGAATATATGAAAAGTACGGCCATTTTTTAGAATTCACAAGACTTTCAGAATACCAGAGCATGCGTTTAATTGTTAAACCCTCAAAATTGCATTGCTTATATAGAGCATTATATTCTTCATTAATGGTGAGCACTTCAAGCAGCACTCTTGCAGTGCTCACAAAGACACTCTCACTCCTTAATGACATAAAACGTTTAATTTTATTTTGTCAATGAATTAAGGCAAAGAACAGCAGCAATTATAATATGTGTAATGCACAATGCTCAAAGATGTTACGCAGCCAGGCAGATAAAACAAATCACTGAATTTGTTTATGCATTCGGATATTCAAAAGCACATTTATTGGTAAATATTGATGATAATCCAACCATATTTGTCGTTGGTATAACATACCGATTTGCTCTGTGAATAGATACAACTATTTAATCGTTGAATCTATTGCAAAAATTATTTGCCTACATAGTGGATAAATTTGAAAAGAGAGAAACTCGTTAAGTCATCCGCTTAGATGCTAAAGAAGCCGACGATAGCCCTAGCGTTACTTTTGATAAAATAGCTCATCAATTATTCAAAGGCAGCTAAAAAATACTATCAAATCAACTGAAAAATCATCACGTCGGAAAAGAAATTTACATGCCATCGACATATAACGAAGCTAGCTCACCTCGTAAATAGATTGCAGCAAGGGCTACTTTGCCTCTATCTTACCGCTTTGCACTTTCTAGCTTTTACGTCTATCTAACATTCAGCATTAATGAAGAATATCCACTTTGTTGACAATCTACTAATCGGAAAATTTTCGGAATTAATCCAACTCAGAGGTGAAAATGTGACAGAGGTGGAATGGACCACCTCAACAAATGGAACAACTATCATCCCATGAAGATCTTCGACTTCCAAAATAAACAAATATCATAAGAATAGAAAAGAGAAAAATTCTTCACATAAATAGTGAACACATAACATTTCAAGAGTATTTTTGCACTCATTTAAAATCAACTCCACATCTTTCTACTAGGGCCGAGCAGTCAGACATCTCAGTAGGAAAGTAAGACAAGAAACACCAACTGACCACGTTATCAATCAACGCTGGTTCTAAAAAGTATGTTTCTCGTAAACAACGTGCCACTCTCTCAGAGCTGCCTGCAATCCACAAAGATTTGACCATATAGCAAATACTATTGAACAGACTCAGCAATTTGAGCTTACTTGAATTTGTGGACGTGGAGGAAGCGATAACTTCACGCAAATCGATGCAATATCTTATTGAGTTATCAACCTTATACAAACATAATAGGACAAGAAGATAATTATACATAATAATGCCTTAGACCTGGAATTCATTGTGTAGGACAACCAAATATCTAGTGAGATCTCTAATGAGCCCGATAAAAAACACTAAATTGGCAACGAGGTGAAAACTCAAAATAGTCGGTTTCCAACAGATTTCGAAAGGAAATTGTGTGACTCAGTTATCTAACACAACTTGTTTGCGTTGTATCGTATGCGATCAATTCCCACTTATCATGACAGGTAAATAAATGAAAGAAAATGAGATTGAAATGCACAACTATGAACTTGCAAAGCGGTTCAATTAGATCGCTTGCAAAAAGGAATCAATTCTACGGAACAGTGAAAGCAGTAGCGACGTTGAATGAGAATAAAACGGCACAAAAGTGAGGGGAAACAATTTCACTTGAAAGCGCAAATATGGCCTAAGCAGATGTTTTCCAAATATGGCATATATACATCATATCGCTAGGGGCTTCTTTTACAGTTGCAAAACGTTTGATAACGAAAACGCTTTATTGTGTTTTTAGAATCGCTTAAAAAACGAATATGAATACATGGCAATTTCATTTCCCCATCAGATTTCAATGAAATACGTGGAAAGACTAAATGATGAAGTGGGTATTGAAAGGAAATTGTCAAAGATTTAAAAAGTAGTGATCGTTTTCAAATTTCAGAATACAATTGTGCTTATAGAATGCCGTTTAAACTCGTTTATAAATTTGCTCCCATGTTCACATATGAGGTATCCAACAAAAATCAAGAAAATTTCGCTACAACGATGAAAATCCTTTTGAAAAGAATGAAATTTGGCTGGATTTCATAGTAGGTTTAAAACGCATGCTAAGTTTCTGAGCATAATTTACAGGGAAAAAATTTAGACGATATAATAGATTTTCAAAAAAGACGAATAAAATATACCGTACGGCCAATTTCGAAAACACTTCTAAACGCTTGAAATGATGCGTATTAATTAGTTCGTTTGGTTAACACGAAAAAAATGCCCTTTCAAAAATCACTTCGCGATATAGTTAGAGAGACCGATACCTGTTATGCACTCGAAATTCAGTAAAAATCTCAACTCCAGCAAATTTCATGTTTCTTTCCTTGAAATTTGGCTCTCAATTACAAAGCAAATAAATAATCGCGACTTCACGTTGCGTTATTGAAAAAACTTCCGGTTGGACCAGATCAAACTGAGCCATGCATAAACTTTTCGGATCGGATGAGAATAAAAACCACGGAATACAATGGGGCTCGTTGTATAACATGAGAGATTTTTAGAAAAGAGTGAATTTACTGCATGTCCCGAGAGTTCATGCCGTTTCAAAACAAACTCGATAAAGAGTATTCATAGAGGCTTGGTTCTTTTCGATTTTTTTTCTTCTTTTTTCTATCTCCTACAGCTAATGCAGCAAACCAATGGTAACAAGTACTCACTATTCATGTGTAAACTTAAAAAATATGTTTCAATATGTCAGAATGCTCTATAAGTAAAAACGGTTAATTCTTTATAGGTTTATGTTCTTTACTTTTTAGAAACTAATGTTAAGTGCTTTAGCTTTCTCAAATATGTGCTCCATATTGCGAGTTGATTACAGTAAAGGTAACAACTTTGTGATATTATGTATTTCCTGTTATTTACTGCGTAAAACTGGAGAGGAAATGTTCCCGTCTCGCGATAGGCTATGAACGGAATGTTTGTTCCTCATATTCTTCTTCCTCCATACATAAGCGCCCTCCAATCTGTTATCTTTGCAATGATGCTTCCTACACGTTACTTTCCTCCAAAATCGATCTTCTTTAGAAGACTGAACGTCACTAATTGCCATTAATTCTTATATCTATTTTGGAAGTCCTTTGCAGGTGGAGTTATATTTACGTTTGGGAACGTCGCTCTTGTTAATCATCCCTGACGCAGTGCCTCTCTCCCCTGCTACTATTCGATAAGAGCAGCGTCATGGCTGAAATTATAGTAGCAGGTAATTGATAGCAAAACTGAATTTGCTGCAATATTGTAGTGCTATGAAACATATTGTAAGTGGCAGGTAAACAGATATTGGATGAAATATGAGCATATTGGATGGAAAAAGCAATCAGTGCACTGCCACGGTAGGAAAATATCAACAGAAATCTACTAGAACGTATCGAGCAAGCAAATTACATGCGATAAATCACATGATATGAAGGGCTATGATCCTCAAATTGCTAAATTTTCATGTATTTGTTTGTTTGTTTGTTTATTCTACTCCATCGCCTTTCCACCTCTCCCCCATCCCACTGAATGAGAACGTTTCAGGATGATTTCTCGAGGTCAGCAACTGCGAAAATCTCACTGTTCTGGTCCTCATTTCTTGCCCTATCAAGAAAACCAAGGGCGCGTTGAAATTGCTTCAGTGGGAAATGAATCCATTACAATCATAAGTTTTCCAACGACTAATCCTGAATGTCTGAAGAAACAGGATCAGTGGCCCCTCTCCACAGCGCAAAAAGTGGTTAACGAGTTTCAACAGTCTACTTACCAGGTCAACCAGCTTCGTCCTTTGCCAATAAATAGCAAAACACGTCACGTGATGATCGGATTTCAACTAAACTCATCGTTCATACAAGTCTCGAGCAAAAGATTTCTCTACTCAGCTATATTGCAAGACTCATCCACACCACCGAGCTCTGCAATCTGACAAAGCTGGAATGTGGGTCGAACGCTTTTATGATTCAGGCAAATTTTTTTCGCCTTCATAACGGTCATTCGTTTCATCTGAAGCTGATGTATTAGATCAAGCGATGACCGAGGAGGTCATCGTATAATGATGATTATAGAAGCAAAATTCCTGCCTACTATTGGTTGCCGAGTGAAAAGTCTCACGCAAGTATCACATATGCAAATACGCATCTGTCCACGGATATGATGGCATCAGTTGTTAGGATATCCTTTACGAAAGTAAATTTGCCAAGTATATTCTTTAAAAACCAATGAGAGCTTATTACGTCTTAGCGACTTATTCAGAAATATAGTCTCCCTCACCAGTCGCTCACTGCCCAAATCTTAGAAGTAATTCTTGATTTTCCTTCATCACTTGACAAAAATAAAACATTAATGCAAAAAAATACCGACTGTAAATTTGCGTAGCACGCTTTGCTCCAGCAGACTTCTGTTGCAAATACTCCTATTTTTGGCAGTTTTTGTCGCCAATAGTTTTGCCACCTCTATCAAACTGCTTTGATGCAAAAAAAAAAGAATCAATAAGTAAGCTTTGATGCAAAGAAAGCTGAAATATGGATCAGCTAGGCTGGCAGGAACAATTTTTCCCTATTTCCGCTTATCACATTGGTAGACCGCGTATCTTATCAAAATGAAAAAAAAAACATGAAGAACAGTTTCTATTTTTTTTTTCTAACTGTATCGCGAATTTTCCAGGTATTCTTTCCTCCGCTCACTTTCGAAAGAAACAACTGAAAACCGCTCCGGAGATATGGCATTTTTTATGGGAAAAGCTCAACTGTCAGCTATTTGAGCAGATTTCTCAATAAGACATGAAAACCAGTGGAACGAAATCATTGACAAGTTTATTGACCGGAAAATTTTAAAGCCGCTTGTAGACAGCATGGTACTACTCTGTGACTACTACGAAACATCATTTGTGCATATAATATGCAAAATCGGACCCATTGAACTCCCCAGAAATGATCGCTCTAAATTTTAGGGGACGCTGAGTAGAGCTATTACAGTTCTTATTTGCAATGTTCAGTCGCGTCGAAGTCCTCCGACCTCTTCAACAAATCGCCAATGCGCACATATATTTTCACATTTAGTGGTAGGTTTCAACGATAGACATGATCAAAAATACTAGCATAATCAAAGTAAAGGATATTTTTCGAAAATTTCCCATTCATCATCATAAGCCATCTGGCAAGACAAGGAATTAACTGAGACTTGCGAAGGTGGAAACCAAACTGGGTGGGATTAAATGGAGTATTCCGCGTAAAACTTTCTAGCAAAGCGCATCTGATGATCAACTCAAAAATCTTGCAAATAGAGAAAGTCGAGTGGATTGGAGAGCAAGTCCCATCACATTTTCGGTAAGGCTATAAAAATCGCTCACTCTGTGTAATGATGGATGGAAGCCTATTGAGAGTAAACAAACACTGAAAAACACTAACACATAATCTTCCTACAAAAAATTAATAAAAATGCTCACTTTTAATGGAAGAAAGAGAATGAGCTTTTGATCCAAATGAGATGGTCACTAGAGTATTTGAGAAGTTTCTTATCGTATATGACCATCTGTGAATGATGAGGTCAAGTTGTTCTCTAACGAGATCCCTGCTATATTGATTTCATTTTGTTTTATCACCTATTTCAATCACCTTAATTAGCACAATATCATCCTCTGTTGAATCAACAACTTTGAAAACATACAGTCAATCACAACAGTTAAAAACCAGATAGCAAAAAGCAGTTAAGATGGCGAGATAATAGGTAAAAGCATCAGGGAGCTAGTAATCGAACGAATCAACAGTTACATGAACTTGAATGGGAGAAGTGGCAATCTTGTTAGAACTGGCGAAGAAGAAGTAAAAAGGAAAGGAGGTGGGAAGAAAAGGATGTGCTATGATATCGATGTTCATTACTCTGCAAGAAAAGGCCATAATGCAGAAAAAAGCCCAAATTCAGTGTCGAATGGCTAGGGACCGTGAAAAGTACCAAGATACATATCACAAAGATATCTGGATAGATTCATATGATAGCAGCCGAATTAAAAAATAACACAGAGGCGCAATAAGACTACACCAGAACAGCTGAAGTTTGACAATGAACGCGCATCAACTGCCCATTATGCTCGTGCGTGGGGTATTATCAATCGCTCTTAGATTAAAACCTCAGGCAATCGGCTGATACTGAAGAGCGTAGTTCATATCAATTGCAGTCGTTATGAACTACCATTGGTGCGTTTTTCCACCATTCTTTATACGGTCGTAAATTTTCACATCATTACAGCATTTAAGGCCCGGTCATTAGTCTTGCTTTTCGACCATCTTTGCTTAAATCAGTTGAAATATGCAAATTTAATGCGGTGAAGAGAAAAAAGTAACCATGAGATTGAGACGACACGTTGTATAAGTAATGAATAACAAAAGCAGAAGAAACAACCAATGCGTTTTTAAATTGAGAGAAATAAAGCAACGCTATGTTATCAGTTGAATTACTTTCAAATTTCATAATAGAGCCTTCATGAAGTGTTCATAAAGAGTGATTGCGTGAATTCACTTCAAGAAGCAAAGATTTTTTCTATATGAGGCTCTCATATTGAAAGCATATGAATTGCATGGCGCAAAAAGAAAAGCTAACTGGCTAAAAACTTCCTCAAATTTCAACGGACAATTTCGTTCTTCAAGTTTTCTATCGCGGCATATACTTGTAAGCGTAACACCATTATATTTGTAGAATGGAAGATGTTCTCTCAGAATTCATTTCTTGCATATATATATTTTTCAAAAGTCGTTTGCGTTTGAGAATGCACCATCTTCCCTATTTGAGATGCAATAATGTTATATCTTTTAAAGGGTACTACACTGATAATTCTTTATCAATAAAAAATCCATTTGTAGCGAGTAAAAATTTGCTTGCGAAACCGACCCTTCAGCTTTGCCTAAATGAAATGAAAAGCTTCTAAATTTACAGAAATCAACTAGCAATCATGCTACAAGCAATACTATAAGATACTAAAAATTTTGGAAATTATGACTAAAGGTTTTTCGAGAATGTAAATTTTTTAGCCATTTGTGCCCTTTACTGAGTCAAACACAATGAAATCATTTCAGATAGTCAGATTTAGTTGTTCGCAAGTATTTGCTGAAGCAGCGAAAAGACAAAGTCAAAGGCAATGAACCGTAAAGTGATGTCAAAAGCAGTGAGCAACAAAATTTTGCAATGACCAGTGAAATCTACGTGAAGTAGAGAAAATTTTCGGTTTCTATTTAGTGTATCAATTTGAAACACAGAGATCGAGCTTATTCGACCGACGGGAAACTATGAGCTGCAAAAAAATTTAATTCGATTATAATAAATATGGTTTTGCTAGCGATATAGATAGAGAAATATCTTTTAAGGATTTCGCGCATGATGCAATCCTAAACCGACGAAAATTTATAAGTTGCATTCCAATACATACCCGATCCTCTATGCGAAAGTATTCTCTTCAAAATAATTGGGTTTTTTGCGAAGCCTAAATCCTACAAAGTGAGTTTACATCTATCATGCGACAATGATTTTTACATCATTGTATTTGTCTGGCTATCGAATCATTGACGATGGCAGAAAATATAAGTGAAAAAAATGCATCACATGCTCTTCTTTTCCTTGTTAATGCAAAAATTTTTCGACTTATTTCTTCCCCAAAAAAGCATTATGACAGTGTCATGTCCACGCTTAGTATTGTATTCATCTGCCTCTCTGTTCATCTCGATCATCAACTCACAAACTGTTGAAACTAAATTATGAAATATGGTCGATGAAGTGTATAGCATCGGTTAATCAACTATAGCGCCTTTCACTGTGATCAGTAATGTTCTAGAGGAATTATGATAGATATTTAACAGGATTGAAAATTTTTCATACATATTAAGTATAATATATTTTTCATTTTTCATTTCGCATTCGTTGGATCCCGAAATAAGCGAAGCTTTTGTAGAAAATTTATAGAGGCGGCAAATTACTGAGTCTACTGAGGTATTTTTTGACATGTTTCCCTTTATAACAACTTTTGAGATTTGTTGATCGGTTGAACACGACGGAGAAACGTGAAGTGCCAAAACTTCTGACAACCTCTCCACCAGTTGATTAGCCAACCGAAACGAAAATTCTTCACTCATCAGTAATCGATCTGTCGCTCCAATTGTACTTTCCAATGAAAAAGCAAAGAAAATGCTTGTTTTTGCTGACCACGAGAACATCTTTGCGTAAAACTTGCACACATTGGCATAACTCTTTGCTTCTCCATCCATGCTCCCCCTTCTTTTTGCTTTCAAAATCCACACTTCGTCGTTGTCAGCAAATGTTCTTATTTTTTTTATGCGCGTGCACTGAGAAATAGCAAATATGGAACATTTTTATGGTATTCAGGTGAGGATATTTGATTTGAATACATTCGGCAGTCATATGCCTCAGCTTGTGTAAATGTTAGCTATAATATATTGCGATCTGCATACTAAGCAGGGAGCAGGGGAAAGGAACTGCTGATTCGATAGACTTAGTTTGTTGCTTTAGTGTTGCAAGTAGTTGCAGATGGCGCTATGTGTTGGTGCGGAGAGGATGCGCACAGATGAAAACGATATGTGGCTTAAAGAAGGAGAAATATCGGAAGTGTTTGTCGAGAGAGGTAAGGGGTGCAGCAGGTGCCCCTAGCGGTGCAAGCCACTAACGTGACCAACCAGCTCGTGTTTACCGCTTCGGCTGACCACAGCATCGTCCTTTGGGTCATAACAGCGTTATGCCGGATGAAGCCACGCTCACCACTGATCCACAGCTCGTACAGAAAATTATTGCAAGGTTAACTTCTTTTAATTTATTTTCTCACTTTCAATACTGCTCAATTTTCTCGTGTTTCTGACTTTTCTTATCCTGTTTCCTGCCATATATTTTGTCCTATTTGCGACTGATAATGAGTGAATTAGATAAGCCGTTTCTGTCGCAGTTTCTTTCGAAGGATGATTTCGGGTATCAATTTTCACTTGATCGTCATCATCGAAAGCAGTTATAGACATTCAATATGCTCATAGTTAATGTGCACTTTTCAAATGATTTTCTCGCTAGATATATATTTTATCGAAAGGTGCACAGTTAGCAGATGGACGCCGTATTGTTTATAAAAGCGGCTGCTCTTATGAACGGAAGTGCAAAAACGCTTATGGTGCCATCGTCTTTGGTGCGCTTTTTTGATTAATTAAACAAACGACTTGAGGAAATCAATTTGCACAAATCGAAAATGGCACCATCAGAGGTAATCCGAGAAAGTGCGATGAGAATAAAGTTGTGAACTTTTTCTTTCGGCATTTATAGCAGCAGCATTTTGCTGAATATTACCCAATTCACTAGCGCTATTTATAATGGGAGAGAAGATCGTACTACTTCGCAAATTATTCAAATTTGACGAGCATATCTCTTAAAATAGTTAGTCACTAGTTAACTGAGGAAAAAAAGATTATTGTGAGCTATCGATATAAAGTACTCAAAAATATGCAACATTTTTTAGCCGCTAAACGATAGAAGTTGTAGTGCACAAATGACAGCAGAAATGTTTCTTATAACCGAGATCTTCCAAAAAAAAACTTACTAATATTATATTATTTATTCCACTTCTCATACGTTTAAGAACTTCATATTATATGCTTTCCACAAGACGCATCACATTTGAATATGGTGAGAACGAATAACATAAATTGCAGCAAGAAATGACTAACGAAAAATGTTATTTCCTAGCGACGATTACTACTTTCGAAACGATTGAGCAGCTGTGCATTCATTTAAATATTTGTCTCATATTTCTAAGTACGTATAACGAAGTTGAAATCACTCGAAGATCTTCTCCGCTACGAAGTGATAAATCATCAAAACGTATAGAAAGTGAAGAAACTCCCATTTTGCGCGCTCTTAAACATATATTACGTTTTGTGTCGTATCGTAATATTTAATTAGGCCATCTATTCACATCCATGTAAAGCAATTATCTATTTATTTTAATTCATTGAGCTATCCATCTATGTTCTACTCACATTCATTTATTAAACTATTCGTTACGTTTAATATTATTTCTGTTATTTTAAGTTTTTCGCTCCATAATCCAATTGATCGAATAAGAGAACGAGGCGAATCACATTACGCAAATGTATCTATCGCCTCATTTTGACAAATCGTTTCGGTGTTAAATTGGTGTCGCTTTAAAAGCGGGCGAAACGCTAAACATTTGGCATCTTCTTCTAGTCAATACGTCGAAATTGTTGGCAAAATATTTAGCTTTTTGGCTGAGAATTAATTTCTACGTCATAAGCCTTGTTCCAGTTGTCACCGACTGTTGTGTATGCCATCAAAAATCATAATTTCAACACTCATGCCCATTACTCTCTCTCAGATATCCATCCTAAAATGCAGAAACGTACAGGCATTGAAACTAGATACCTTCAAGTAAAATACTTCATATGCTTTTATAGGAAATTTTATGTCTATCAAAGTTATTTAACGAAATATTTATTCAATGCATTTTTTTCAATGTTCGTTTTTTCGAATAATTTCGTCGCATTGCAAGAAATAAGCATATCAACGTTAGTGTCACGAATAATTTATTGCGCATTTGACGTTGATGAATGCATAACTGTCGCAATGCATATTATTGCTCTTCACGAACATCGAATCCATTAAATATATGCGAGGACTCGTCCAAGGCGCTATGCAGAGTGCACTAAGTTATTCGTTATCATTAATTCCCTTAATCTGAAGTTTTCTTACATCATCGGACATTTATCTTTTCCAAATGGCTTGCGAGGTTAGTTTATAATTATTTCATTTGTTCACTCATACAGATTGCTAGATCCTAATGTTAGAAAAAGAACTTTTGTTTGTCCAATAATAGCAATGCAATTGATGAGTGCAACGCTTGTTGAAGCGGTGTGAATTTTTTTATTGATTGCTCAAGAATTTTAGTAATTATTATGGGAATTCTCTGAAATATCCTGAATTTGAGGTATGAACACGAAGAAGACGAATTCCTTCGTGAACTTGACAATATGCAAGCACAAGCATCGCAGAGATCATCGTTATGTGATGAGGCACCCGTGCTCGGTTGGTTTTCTTCTTTAATGCTCTCAGAACCAAAATTTTCCATGAAATACCTTTCTTTTCCGAGATTCATTGGACTCAATTCTACCTCGTTGCTTCAATATTTTGATTCAGATCATCTTGAAAAGATTTGAAATGAAATATTTATTATGGAAGTTTATAGTAATAAATTTATTATTATATAACAATAATAAATTTTATTACTTCGTTGAAAGTTATTATTATATGGCAGTTGCTTCAAATCGCATACGCATCACTATAGCTTCAACTAAAGCTCAGCTAAAATAAACTCCAGAAATGTGCTCTTTACATTCTATAAGTTTTATTTAAATTCTATATGGTTATCCATGCGCTTGTGTTGATGTTTATGTATGTCTTTGCATATTTGTGCGCATGCATTTATGTGCATAAAATATACTTCTGGGCCATCGTATATATACATGTGCACATATCGATGTGTTTAGATATGGTGAACTAAAGGTGCACGTTGCATTAACTACAAAAATTCAGGAGGTGGCACAATATAAATTGTGGATTGCTTCATCAAATACGTAAGAGGTCATTAATCGTGGTGATAAATGTGAATGATCTAGCACAAGTAGTTTGAGGTGCCCGAGGTGATAGGTTGCATTGCGCTGCCTACGCTTTCTTACCAACATTCTGCGTTATCTCATCTTGCTATCAAGTCGTTCTCGGCTAATTCTACAGAATGGTGATCTTTCTTTTTTCTAATAACGCATATCATACTCTGGGTGCTGCGCTATGTCTTTTCATCAAAAGCCCTACCCAATAAGCGAGTCTTTTATATCGGCTGTCAATCTCATACAAGCGACTCCAAATTTTCCTTTCGTAAACTGTAAAAAACATTTGATTTTTCAGAAGTCAGCCAAATGGTATATTTGAAGGCTACATTCAATCATCTATTACTATTAGAATAACTTATAGTACATGAAAATTATGAGTGATATATGAGCGGTGTTAATGGTCATAAGGTGGCGGGTTAGAGTGGATTACCAAGGCGTATGATCGTTTCCTTGGGCGGAATCACCAAGACAGATTTTTTTTATTCAGTTAACTGTAAGGGCGATATTCATTATGCAAACGCTTTAGCATAATCGATTTGCATGATTCGTTAATTTTAGATTATTTAATGGATTTACTGATACTTGAGAAATCCCTGTTTAGCAGTCGCTTTTTCTTTCATTCTTATGCGTTATCTTGCCAATTTTACCTGAATGGTCAAGTGAATGAGCGGCTTAATTAGTGGAGTGCACTGTGATAGAAACCTTCCGCAATAACAAATCGCTATCTATGTTCATTTATTGACAATATATATTAGTTTTCGAAAAAAATTATGGGGCAGTGAATCCTATAGAATGAACCTACTACGGAGAGTATTTCCAAAAATCCAAAATTAAGCTCGAGCAAACTCACGTTTGTTACCAAGAAGATAGTCTACAGTTGGAGTGATCGTTGCACCTCAAAAATTGGTCTTCGAATTAAGCGATGCCAATTGAGCGGAATAAATCCTACGACCAATAGTAGGGAAGCTGAGCGACTGAAAAGATGCAAGCTTAAACGGTGTTTCGCAAACGCATCGTAAGCAAAATCTCGTCTTTATCCACTAATGCAATTATGCTCATAAATGAGGACGTCGTGCCTTTGCGTTTTTGTGTCTAGTTGTCTACGCGCTGCTCTGTTAGTCGAAATAATGCCGATGTTGCAAAATAACACATGAAATGCGTATCAGATCTGATATTCTAGCAATAAAGTTGATTGATTTGTTTCGACAATAGCCGTTGACAATATGTATGGGTGGACGGACCGGGTGGACTGTTACCGCTCTATTTCGCGCATTTTATTACTTATATGCAATTAAATGATTGGTCTAGTGAGCAGAGCTTTTAGAGCACATGTCTAATCAATCTCTCTAATGGTACGGCTCTTCATTTGTCCTCTGGCGAAAAAGTGTTCTCGATCGGGCAGTCACGCTATCACCGTCGAAGCGTATGTAAAAACGGAATCTCCTAGTGTTTACTATGTAATCCAACGCAGTCAGAAATCAACCAGTTGTGTGGACATTGCGGGTCACTGCGAAATGAGCCTTGTTTTCGTGGGGAAATATACGATCAGATAGCGAATAGCCATCATTCAGCATGTGCACAGCTTGTCGCTCTAATTGACGAAGTAGTAAAGAGCGCATTTCGTTCTATCACCTTCAGACCATTCCCCTACTCTTTCGTTTCGCCTTATATGCTCACAGCTATATGAGATTGCTAACTGGAGAGAAGAAAATTGCATGATAATGGTTTATAGAGGCTACTATGATCTTGGACTGCATAATTAAACGTATATTGAGTGATCTAAGCGTTCCCCATCCCCATCCCCACCTCCCCCTCGTTCATTCATTTCAGCTATCATGCGAGTCTTAGGCGTGTGCAGATCTTTCGTATCCTGGAGGGATGAAGGTGAGAATCGATCAAACCAGCAGATTCTGGCAACGTTCTAAGAACGTTGAATTTGAAAATGAGTAAGTCTTCAAAATACTCGTCAACACAACCCAACCATCACAAGCAATCTCCTCTACCTCCGCTTTCCTCACCTCTCCCCACCCGAATTCTGCACATAGTTTCTTGATATCTCAACTATTTGCCTGACTTATCGCTCAAGAAATATAAATGCAACTCATAAGCTGATTGAAACCATTTGAATCAAATTGCACATAACTGAATTATTTAATAAAGTCTTATAAAATAACTCCTTGGAAATTGAAAGTTAAGCTGTTGCTAAACATTTGGCATAAATCCACTAGAAGTCATCAATTCGTAACGCCTGTGGAAGTAAGCATCTGTCCGCCCTTATCTTGATTGAGGGTGCTTATAGATGCGCCATTCTTTGAAGCGTTTGAGCAAGCATCGAAAATTTATCTTTGATGGCTTACGGGTTCGTCCTGCGTACTTGAGTGATCGAATCGAGCCGGAAATTTTTACGTCATGGCAAGCGAGGATGCTAAGAAATTGGCATTCCTTAGCGATTTTCGTTTCTTCCTCATATTTCTCTGATCGCAGAAGGGAAGGACGACATTGAAGAGAACCTCAAATCTTCTCCTATCCTTTTGCTTGTTAGTGATGGCAATCCTTCAAGGTTTCCCCAGCTTAAAAGACCTCATCGCCTATTTTAGATGCTCATCTCTGCGTTGCTCGAGATTCAGTCTTCTGAGGAGCTTTAAGAGTCTACAAGATCTTTGATTCCATCCACCTCTTTGAGATTCTAAGATTTGTAGACTTCGGTATTACTAACTTTTTCATCACCACAATAACAGTTGCTTTTCGCAGTCGCCGATATTCTGTGCATGCTTTTCCTGTCTGTACAACTTTTCGATGCCATTGCTATTGTTTTGTTAGTGCTATCATCATTACTTAAATGCCATTGCCTCCTATATGACTTTCCACTGATCTCTTTATTAATTGGATCTGAATGCTTATCACATATTACTATTATTACTACTAATTGCTCACCTTTAATCATTACTTCTCTCAGTAACAACCAACATTAATATTTTTACTTATCTAAACTATTAGTCTTTAATAGTATTAGTTTAGCGCTGAAAAAACAATGCTGGAAAACTCTACAGCTATTGTTCAATAGTAACCGTTGCTGGCTGCAATAGCATAATTATCAGCCGTGGCGACGTTAAGGAGCAATAGTGATAGCGATAATCAGCCATAATATTGGCAGCAAATAGTGTACTTGTGGGCCGATTGGGTTGATTAGCAATAATTATTGCACCGATAATTAGCGAAAATAGGAGTGAAAGTATTACTTTTAGCAAGTTGGGTTGAAAGTGGCGGTGTATTGATCTTTGATTTTAGTGTGGTGTCTTGCGGTTTGTTTCAAGTGTTTCAACTCCTGGTGATCTTTTACCTGTATGCTCTTGCCACCTGCCTTGGAGCGCATAAGATGCCACCATTCGAGACCTTCTCGAGTTTGTTGTTTCTCAAGCTAATATATCTGCAGCTTCTACTTCGAAGGCACCGATTTGATGAGATGGGCCACAAGAATTGACGCAGTAACACTGCTGGCTTCTTGAAGCAACACTACCCAACATATTTTTAAATGATGTTTTACTTACCCTACACACGTTTATCTCACTTGCTCATAGCAAGCGTAGCATATTTTGAAATACTCGATAATTTTGTTAGTAATATTTCTCCAGTGTTCGCAGTGTAAACGAGGGCTGGATAGGATCCGTTTATTTTACTCCAAGTTTAGTTGTAATTTTTGCTGAACTGATATGATTAGGATTGAAAATTTCTACCGAAATGATCTCAGCAACAAAAAAAAAAAATTGTCAGTTTCAGGTGCGCTGTGCAGTTTAGTCGGGGAAATTGGTGAGCTTCGACGAGAGAATCGTAAGCTACGAAGTCGTTTAAGCGCAGTAGTCGAACCCCGAAGAGGAGTGGTGCATAGAGTGGGCGCACTTCTTGATGCACGATCCAGCATTCTTCCTCGCATTATGGGTCGCCGATGCAGCCAAGGTGAAATACGCTCCGGAGCTCGTGAACGCCTTTCAAGCCCCACGCACAAGGTTTCCTTCACTGCTATTTACCTTACCACTCCGACTGAAAAATTTTACGCTGAAGTGTATAGCAGCTCCATTCTCTGAAATTTGCACTTTTTAGGTGGCAAGCGTTATGTCTTTGTGCTCATGTTTGACTGTCAATTCGGGTAAGTTAACAGGTATCATCTGCGTCAAAGATGCTATCACTGAAACTTTCCAAACTGATTTATCAAGTTTGTAAGGAGATACAAAGAGTCAAATGTGGGTGGGAAATTTGCGAACACTTAATGATTGCTCTGATAGCACTATGCATCGATGCGGCTTAGATTCTTCAAGGAATCGGGCAAAAAACGGGAATGAGATACGTTGGTACGGTGTGCAATGATCCCTATTAAATCAAACAATTTCTCGAAATGCCACCAAATAATTAAGCAAATGTGCAGCACATCCATATGTCAAATGATCTAGCAACATCTACATCAGCTGTGCGAAGGAATTTTCTTTTATAGTCATTTGCGAACTTTTAAATACAACTGAATCACGACGGTCACGTCTAAGTGATTCAAACTCCAATGTTTCCCATCAACCATAATACGTATGATTCAACAGTCGCTTCTATAGTCACTGAAGCTAAAATTATGAGATTGCTACGAGGATCATCCTTTTATAACAGCGTTCAACTACCTCTATAATGATTAAAATGGTTTATAGACATTGAATGTGCCAACAAATTTGTCTGTATTATGCGGCTGTTGGGTTGCATTTTACGCGAGAAGGGCCTCAAAAAAGAGGATCAAACTTTTGCAAATGATTTGCATTAGTGATTAGAGTAAAGGGTGCATTGTTCTGCTTGTTTTATTATTTGCTGATAGCTTACGAAACTGTTTGGTTAAGTAAGTGGAAGGCAGACCCATATGTTGCGCCAGTTCAGCCGGCATTTTTCCCATTTCTTTTGGAAAATGAGATCGAAAGCGATGAGTAATCTTTCAGCGCAATTTACCTCCACTTTTTTCGGTATGTGGAAAAATAGCACTGAGGATCGGGACAAATTTATGCTGTGCGGTCAGGAGATGTAGCCATGATACTTCGTTCTTACGCACATAGTTAACGCTTTTATATAAAACGTACTCACTCTTTTTTTACCGTAGCATCGTTTCATGTATTTCAACGTGAAACCGTTGTAATTGCAAAGCTCTCCACAGGTCATCTTGATCTAGTTGGGAAAAACTGCCTCCTGCATGCAGATTTATAACAACACTCAGGCATCATTAACTGCAGGGTTATGAATGAAGAAGTTGTAGTTCCACTCTACTGTAAGAACTCTCGACATCAAAATTTCGCTTATCTAACTTCATTCAGTCACAATTTTGAACCATTTGGTAGAGAAACATGAACGCTCGCATGGATGCCTCGTTGGCATGCGAAATTTAAAAATTAAAAGAAAAAACAGTCGAAAAACTTGAGAGAAAGCTCAGTTTTGCTAAAAATTATTTTCAAGAAAATAGGAGTGGTGGATGCTCAGCAGGAGCATCTTCTTATTCATTGAGGGGGAGGAGGAAGTGAGAAGCAGGAAGAGGATGAGGAGAACGCAACTGAGGCATAGCAACACCGACTCATACTCATTCGTGCATCGGAAACGCTGCCTGATTGCGTTTTCCTGTGTGTTATCGAGACGAAATTTTCGTTTGGATATGACTTCTCCTCGAGCCATATTTTCCCAAGCGTAGTTAAGTCGAGTCCCCACTCACAAAAGAGAAGATGCTTCATCCTACCTTTTCATCGTCAACCATTTGTTGTTCATTTTTGTGTTGTTTCCTTTCACAGCTGATTTAATAAGTAGGTTTTTTTAGTTCGAGTGTTTCTACCTACCTCAAATACTACATCTTTGTGCATTCCCTTGATGAATACGTACGATAATGTGGATATGTCATAACGGGGATCAACTAGATTGAGATAAAATATAGCTTTAGAAAGGACAATATTCCGACTAGTATACATTACTTCAAACGCTTGTTGAAAATGTTTATAATGTGTACTTAAAAATCATATTGCAGAAGAAAGTAGTGGCGAATTCATTAATCGAAATGAATTGATGCCGGAAATAAAGGTGCTTGCTGTCCGTTGAGGAAATTTTCTTCGCCATATTGGTGCCGTTTTTCGAACGTAACCGAAATGAAAAAAAAAAAATACGATGATTTGGCAGCAGTTAGCTTGTGGTGTTTGTCGATCTAGAAAGTTTTACAATGGCGCCGTTGCTTAAAAGCAGACGTAGTGCTGTAAAAAAAAAAAAGAAAAACCTTCATCAAGAACACATCCGTTTTTTTTTTTGTTGCCGCCGACTGATTAGAACACGAATTGCTGAATGTTACTCGAGAATATATCGATCTGCCAACATTGCAATTGTTCGGCTATTATTCTTTGTATTTCCTCTCTCTGCTTGACATCAATTGCTTCGGTGCAATATCTCTAATCAATTAGTGGAATTCAATTTGCACTGATGAAGAAATAATTTTTAATTATTCTAAACGACATTGATAAGTTTTCGTGGTCCGAATTGAAACAGTCATCACCGTCGATAAAAGAGATATCGAAGAGAGAAGAGAAAAAACATAGACGATTTGCGAGACGTGATATTGGAATGATATTTGATTAGAGGTATAGAGAAAGTAAGAGCCACATTTTCGATAGTGTAATTGCGAGAAAAAAAAACGAAGAATTCATTCGACTCCAAAAAAAAAATTACTTTAAAGACGCTATTGCTATCAAATTTCTACAAATATTGCCGACACTTTTTTCATGACTTTCTTTCACGATTCTCGCCGATAAATTTTCTCGGTGTTAGAAAGTTGTGAAACATTTTTCATTAAATCTTCAAACATGTTATGTTGCTGGCAGTTGTCGCCAGCCACTTCTTACAACTATCTCAGCAAAAAAAAAAATGGAACAAATTGCTTAGAAAAGAAACATTTAGACAAAATAAAAAAGAGACAGCACAGTTCAATATTCATCTTGATCCCAGAATTTTGAGTTGATATAGGAAGTGATTAGAATGCTTAGGATTAGGAAAACATTGCCTACTATACTAAATGAGGCCACAAGTGAAAGTTGCAACAAAAACCTTAACAACCATAGCAGTGAAGGTTCACTTATCGAGGCATTAAAGAGCGCACTACATAAGTCGATCTCTAATGCGTTTTAGCGCATATTTGAGATAATAGTTTGCTTATTTGAAATGATATATTAATAGCAAATGGATTTTAAAGTATTTCTTTATATTGGTTAAAAAAATTATTTTCACTTACATCATTATTCACTCAACAATTATTTGCATTGACTAAATAAATAAATAATAATGAGAATTATCTAAAATTGTTGAGATTGCTAGAACATAACAATTAATGTTAAACTACTAAAGTACGCAAAAAAAAGCATTGAAAGTTTTATTGCAACTGTTGCACAATGCACGAGAGGAGTGTGTATTCGGTTCATAATCACTTCCGCAGCTATTGCTGTCTTCTTTTACGCATAGTACACTCATCTTTTTCTATGCAGATGTAACTTCTCTTTTTTTTTTCTTCATTTTACGTCGATTGACGAAGATTTAGTACGCCTCTAATCGAAAAGTGATCTTTTGTTATAGAATTTCAAAAAGAAAAAAAAAACTTTCTAAAGACGTAAATGTTGCCAACTTCAAAGAGCAATTTTTCTATAGCAATTTGCCCTCAAATATATCAACATCACGGAGCAAAAATATTTGAAATTTTTCAATCTTCTTCGTTCGTTATATAGTCTTTTACAACTTCTTAACTCGACGATTATTCTTTTTGATTAAGCAATGAGTGATGAGAGTTTATTCCGAAACGATTTATTGTCATGTTATGCATCATCATTAGAGCTCATCGATAATTCGTTTATCGAAGATGAAATGGTGTTAAGGTTCCTTACGTTTACGAAGATTTATCATTCGATTGTGGCAAATTGACTAAGCGATGAAAAAAAAAAGTTCCTAAACATTGTTGCATCTTTGAAATAATATTTATTTTTCTCATCGCTATTCACTATTTCGAAGCAATAATTTAATGCAGTTAGACTATGAACCATTATTGGCAGGTTTTTCTGCTTGATTATTTTGGCAACTATTTGCTCCCTGAACATAATATCGTCTACTACTATGATTTGCTAAAATAGACAGTAATACTTATGAAGGCCTTATTTTAGTAGACAATAATCCTTATTTCATACAAAATGAAGTGAGGCCTTGATAGTATCATTTGATTCAGTGATGTGCGGAAATGAGGCAGAAGGAAATTCTT
Organism: Ascaris suum; assembly: GCA_013433145.1. Taxonomy (NCBI): domain Eukaryota; kingdom Metazoa; phylum Nematoda; class Chromadorea; order Rhabditida; family Ascarididae; genus Ascaris; species Ascaris suum. The sequence continues at coordinate 12,729,596 of CM024173.1, forward strand.
TTTGTGCAAGCTGCATTTCTGTGGAGAAGTTTATGAAGATATACTTACAGATAACATGAAAATTTAATTACATATTTTAGCATTTTATGCCACTAAATATAACGACATCGTTTATTGATAACGCAAGAAAGTGTTTGATTACTGAGTAGCATCGTTACGTTTTTCTCTGATTTAATAGTTGATCTCGCATTTCACTTCATATTAGATCATCTCAGTGAGTTGTCCATCTTAGCGCTTAGTAATGCAGATTCGCTTTTGAATCTCTTTTTATTTCACGAATTAACAATGGAAATATTTCGTTGTTGCTCGTTTCCCCTCTTTCTTCCCTTTCTTTTTTTTTTTCTCTAACTGCTAATGAAGTTATCCTCTCATGAATAATTATTGCAAATGAATAGGAAGAGAGTGAAAATTATTGCTTTTTTCTTTAGAAATTTTTCATTGTTCAATTTTTGTCCTCTTTCTGACCTCATCTCCATCCTTCGCAGCTAACAACGAATTTAGAGCAGGTTGGCAATATAGATTTATTAGTCAAACACCGTTCGGCTATCATCATTAACCGTTTTCTTGCCGACACTCATTTATAAGGCGAACAGAGGTTTTCCAAAATGAAAAATTTTTAGCTCCTCTGCACCAATGATATTACACCATTCGTCGTGTTCGGCTGCATTGGTCCTATCTGTTCATTGACAAACTTCTTCCGATTGTTCGCGGCTGCCCTCACATCGTTTTTGTTCGTTCATGTCAGCTTTATACACAGTATTTGACAATTTCTATAAATTCACTGAAAGAAATTTGAAGATTAGTGGAGCTATATTTTGAAGTACAGATGTGCTTCAATTCTTTAAAATCATATTCCATTGTTCTTCCTTCAGTCATGACAGCCTTTTTTTGAGAGAGTTTATTTATTGTCTGTCGCAATGCATTTTTTTTTCGTTCTTTATTAATGAGCGCTCGTTGATCGTAATTTACATGCACATTTGTGACCTGGCAGTAATAATATGCTACAATTGCCAATTAGAAATAGGTGTTCAGTTGTAAAAGAATGATGAATGAATGAGTGAGTTAGTTGGTTAGTAAAAGAGAAAGAGGACTAAACGGGCAAAAACGGCACTACCCTTATAGTAGAAAATTGACATTCTTAGCGGTTTTTCTTGCTTTTTTTCATCGTTCTCAACAATTTTATGCCCTTATCCAACCATTTCGTACACTCATTTGGAACGATCTCCGATAAAATGCATTAACCTCTAAAATTATCCGGCTCAACTGCTTCCTCCATATTTCCGTCATATATGCAACTGTAACCTGTATAATACTGACTTCATGGTGGTGAAAGACCGGCGCGCTTGATCCTTCTAGAGGAGCCATCTTTATGCATTTGCTTTTCAATGATAATATTTAACACCACTTGAATACCCCCCTTAACCATCGGCACGATGACCTTTTCTTCCGAGATTCCGGGAATTCAAGCAAGATGAGAGCATTGTATGGCCAAACGGCGTTCAGCCAATGCTTTTGAGGCAAATTCAATGTTTCAATTTCAAGTCCGTGTGGTTCTGAGAGGGTTGGATACATTATATCTACTAATTTTATGTTCAGGGGAGTCTAACGACGAGCTCCTACTCGACGGATCTTTCATCGGATTTCTCTGAATTCCGTCGCTGCGCGCTTCCGTCGAGTCGCCGAAATTGTGCTCCACCCCTCGTACTTCCCGAAATGTCAGACTCCGATGCTGAGCAGTCTGTTTTCTCCGAGGTATTCGAATTTGGCTTCATACCTTTCAATGGTAAAATAAGAGCGCTAATATTATTCTTCAAAAAGATACGCTTCAAGCGTCTCATATCTTATTGTTTTCATTGCTTTTACGTCTCAACTATCCCGTGTAATATATTTTTTGGAGGTGGCTCTTCCTGAGTATGAAGGACGGCGATCACCGAATCGTGGTGGAAGACCGATGGCACGTCGCTCACAAATATCGTCGATTTCCGAAAACACGAGTCCCTCGTCCGCTTCATCAAGGGATCATTCAGAAAATATGAGTTCGTCAACTTTCATTATTCATTAATGAGTGCATCGTCACTAAGCATTCATTTTTGCCTCTATGTATCATCAGTGCTGCTAAAAAAAACATTGAATTATAGTAGTGGCAATATAAATGACGTAAGTGAAACGATCAGGATTGCATTTCAGTAAAATGATATGCAAGAAGGAATTGTTTAGGTTTGAAAGAGCGATATCTCCTCTTTCGATTGCATGGGTAAGATTGCTGAAATAATTCGAGCAAGCGAATTGTAGAGTGCTAATCAAAATGTGACCTATCTTTGAGGACCACTTCGGGAATCACAAAGAGATGACACATACTTACAAGTAAAAAAAAAATCGCTAAAAAAAGCAATAGCAATGAGGTCATTATTAGAACTTTGTATGATAAACTTTCGCTTGGATCGCCATTACATCTCTGCAAGGCGTGAAATGCATGAACTAGATATTATTTGTATCGTATATAAGAGCCTGTTGAATATTCTTCTATATTTTTCTCGTGTCCTTCCCATTTAACTCGTGCAAAGTCGTTGACGATTTATTGCAACTAGTAATTCCTGTATACCACCAGCGGTTGCAATCGACCTCAAATTTCCACTTTCAACTAGTCACTGCATTTGCCTCTTTTGTTCTAGAACGGTGTATTCACTGTTTTTACGAAGTATTTGAGGTCACTGGCTGTTTTTTTTGCGTGGCTATTCACGTTATTCAGCTAGCAATAAAGCGGATATAGCACAAATTCGCGAATCTCGTATACGAGATGCCGTTGTTCTAGGATATATTTGAACGGCTGAATAACTGTTCTCATGATTCGCATTCCTCTAAAGCTTCTATCCTGTGAGAGTTTTAAAATGAGGGACAAGAGTATGAGCATATTTGGGAATGAGGTAATGGGCAATCATATCTCGTTTAATCGCGCAAATCTTTCTATGAAGCAGCGATAATCGAGAAATCTTTTCATGAATGACATTTCATCATATATGAGCACATATGCTTTTTAAGATTTATCTTGATAAATGTTGATATATTAATAAGATTAATGAATTACATTTACCGAATTCCGATATAGCGATCATAAACCTCGACAATTGCGCTGAATAAAATCACGTTCAAAATTTGCAATTTCTTGTTCAACGAAATGAAAAGCTCGATTTCGAACCGAGATTTCAACTCATTTATCTGCTATGGTTCGATAGTTGGCACGATAGTAAATCTGCTTAACCGAGCAGCAAATGTAAAGCAAACGCGAACGACGCCTCTCTTTCTACAACAAAGAAAATCTCCAATCATTATTGACTCGAATATGGCGGCACTTTTTGGCAACGAATTTTTGTTGTATTTTCACTTACGAAAAACTTTTGTTGAATACGATAAATAAACTGTCCATGATTAATTCTAGCGTTGGATTTGAAACAATAATAGACGGAAATGCGTCTGTATATTTTTCACAGAATTTGCCAAATAACGCCAATCACACAACGCACAATTCATACTTCATTCGAATTTGCCAGGATTCGTTCACTATGTTGCTTTTAGTCTCTACCGTATAGCAATGACAATTCGTAAAAAATTAATGAACGGTAAAGAAAAGCCAAAATATATTTTTTTTTTGCAAATGAACGAATGAATTTTATTCACACGACAAGATTTTATCAATGGCACGAAAAATGCATACTTGCTATGACTTTCGGGGCAAAACAATTCATGCTTATATTTCGATCAGCTGGCAGTTTCTTTCTTTTTATAACGAAGATTGACAGCAGGGAGATTAGAGCAAGAGACGACTTCACAAGAAGAGTTAAGCAATAAGTGAAGCCTATTGGTGTTGAATGGAAAAGACCAAATACCTGACGAGCAGAGAATGCCAACTGCACTTGGAGATGCCCACCATTTAAAATTCCTGGATAAGGTGGGAATGTGAAAGGTTGCAGTGTTTAAAATTCTGTTGTGATATGTTGCTTATCACAAAGATTTGCTTGTTCAAAGGTCAACGAAATTTGTTCAATAAAGTACCCTCGTTGGGAGGGACCTCCGATATAATGCTTGTCATGTAAATTCCGCGAAGGCTTTTCCTATACGCTAATCTAACTCTCACACCGATGATAATGTGATGTTCACTGATGACATAGCGTTTCGATCTGATCATGAAGGGAATGAAACTGCGTTGCTATTGCATCAACTTTTTTTTTGTTCTATATGAAGTATTTTTTCCACGACTATGAGCGATCATCACTTTTACAGCATCGAGTCGATCGAGTTTTCTGGAATTGATTGGGCTACGAAAGAAGAAAGAGCGCGATGAATGCGTCAAACGTGATGTTCCACTAACGAGGGCAGCTATTAAAAAGCGTAAACGTAAAATCAGTGAGAGCGATTCGATACAATCATCTGGTGAAAATACACAGAAAATCGGTAGCTAAATCTTCTATCGACAACTTCATATTTTTATGAGCTTATACAAATTAACGATTACGTATTTCTGTCGCTTTCTCTCCAACACTTTCAAATCGCCAAAGCCGAACTGAAGATTATGATGCTTAATAGGCATAATTTATGAGGTGGATAGAGCTTTTTTTTAAGCTTGAGCCAGTTCGAGAACAATCATAAGCATTTGAAGAGAAAAAAAAAAAGCTGCATGCATTTTGTAGTCGCACGAGGTTATGTTTTACATCGATAGAGTGGCAGAAAAGCCGATCTATATGTGATCATTTTCCTAGCAATCTTATACGAGAGATCAGGTTGCTTGAAATATTCTTGCTTTATATCCTTGCTTTTCCTTGCTTTATATCTTTATCCTTGAAATATTCTTGCTTTTCGTTGAGAGCTTATGAAATTAGTTGATTTACGGGCGAAGTGCAAAAGCGTATTTGCGCCTGTTCCACTGACGCTGTCCTTTATCTGTTCCATGTTTTTTGCAGGCGAGCAACAGAAAGTTATACATTCGTTTGCAAAAAATAAATTTCATATTAAACTTAGTGCGTCAATATTTGCATTGATACATATGATGACTAATAGCGTTTTGTTGCATGGGATATTATTTCCAAACAGCCTTACGAAACAGTCAAATTATTGTTGGATTATTCAGTATGGGATTGTTAGAGCTATGATGAATGAATCAAGAAGATGCTTTCGTAATCTTTTCGAATAGAAAGTCATTTATGCAATGTCTGGCATATTTTATTATGTTCAGTATATGCAAATATAACGCTTGCCATTAGCACGTCTTATTATCACTAAAAAAAACTTTTGGACTCATCATATTGCATTAATGTCTAATCTATTATCAAGGGTAGTGAATGCGAAAGAGCCGGGATGGGAACTAGTCACCATCAAGATTGGCAAGACAGCCTGATCTAAGCAGCGCCAACTACAGTTGTACGGAAAGCCAGCACGTCTTATAGCTGTCTGTCAAGGATTCTAACTTTTCTATCCTCCAGTCTTTCCAAGATTTGTGGTGCCATCGAAAGTTCCAACCCCGTGCCCGCGGGCTATTTTTCATCTACATCTTCCGTCCTATCATTGAAAGGCTGTCACCGCACAGCATTCTGCAAACGGTTCTAAAGTGCTAGTTGTTACTCAAGCTCCAAAATTTACCTGGCGAACCTGGAAAGAAATTTTTGCGATAACTTCTATTCCACTTGAAAGGTGCCAAAACTACTACTGTTTTGGTCATTTTTCATCGAAATCCCTGTAGTTGTTTACTATCTATTGTGGCTGACTTTCTGAAAGCCCTATTATTAATTGGCAACCTTCTTTCAAGTACATGAAGAGGACGAGAGTGGCACAGAAGATTCTGATGACAAGTTGAAAGAAACTAATCAAAAAAATTTGGGATAATTGCAGAGAAACGCATTGCACCTTCGACTTACAATAGAGCGCCAACATCTACTCAGCACGAATCTGGCGAGCAACCGAAAAAATCCCTCTTGCAAACACCAAAGCAATATCGGCCTATGCGACATGTAAAGTTTTCTTTTTGTTTTTCATCCTTGCAAAGAGAAAGTTATTAAAGAAAATAACGCTTTGTTGTTATTTTATCCCTCTTTATAATCGTTTATTCCGACATCATATTTTTTAAATTAATGCTGCTAAAACAACATATTTTAGAAGTTATATAGGCGAAAAACGATGTACTATATAGTTCGTGGAGAACGTACTTAGAGCTTATAGGAAAAGTCACTTAAAAGCGAAATCAATAAACAAGTATATTTGTGGATCCCTGCTTCTTATATAAAATGTCTCGCTTTCATGTAACGAAATGAAGAATAGATAAAATTATTACAGAGTCGTACATCACCTCGATACTTCGATGAAAGCGACGAGGAAGAATCCACAGATTCGTGTCGTCCGCAGTTAACGACACCTTTTCTGGAACCTGGTAACGAAGCTGCCTGCCTCGTTTTGCCGATTACATGATGTTCCCTTATAGAAGATTTAAAAAAATATAAAATTTAGCTGTTCACTCCTTGAGCATAGGAATCTACGGCTAGGGATGTTAAAACATTCTGAATGAATGAGTTAAATTCGCGACAGCTTAAAACTTCGAAATTGACAAGAAAATTTTGCACGAAGAGCACCTCTTATAGGTAGAATTCATGATGCTGTCTAACCGAATTGCAAAAAAAAAAAAATGGTGCAAACGGCATCAACATATTTTGCTTTGGAGTGTACATTTCGGAGATCGTGTTCTTAATGAAGATGTTTACTTCATTTTTTTTTTTTGAAGAAGTATTCATTGGCTATCGGCTGTTATTGCTCTGCTGAACTTCACTAGAAAGTGATTTCATCAAAGCACATTAATAATTTCATTGGTTTTTGCTATTTGTTATATTTGTTTAATTTGCCTTAATTGATAGTGTTTATGATTAATGTGGTTATATATATTGCTTTTTTTTTATTATCGAGCTAAATTAATTGCAGAAGGGATATGGAATCGAGCACAAACACATGTGTTACGTGACGATAACGAAGTAATCCGCAATGAGTTGACAATGATTCGCAATCGCAACGCTAGACTTATAGAACAGTTACGCGAAAAATCGATGGAGCATTCCAAGTTGACCGCTCAAATGGCTACTCTTCAGAAACAGGTCATTCTTCACTATCATCGCTTATTTCATCCAGTTATTTTCCTGACTCATCCAGATTCAAAAGGGTTTTTATCTTCCATGAAAAGCATCGGCCTTTTCTGGAAATCTGGATGGGAATAGAAGGTAGGAACCGCCTAAACAAAAGACTTTAATCTCGAAATTCAAAAAAATACAATACCTCGTTTTGTTGACCGTTGATGACTTAAAAATTTTTGGGAGGAAGACAGCTGTTAAAAATATAGCTCTTTTGTATGCATTTGAAAATCAGCTTTTAACTGCTTATGACTAGATATACACTTTGGTTGCTTTACAAGTAAATATGAAATCGCTTTGTTGCTTTCATCTGAAAGTGAAGTTTTCTTCGCTATACTCTCATAAATCGTCGAAAAATGTAAATTTATTCCCATACGCTAGTTATTAAAATTGAATAAATAACAACTGCATCATAAAGTTGGATAAATTTGAATAAACTTTTTTCTTCTTAAATAAATAATTTGATTTGAATAAATAATTCGACTAAATTAAATTTGAATAAAAATAAACTTGAATGAGCAAAAACTTCGGGAAAAAAATACTTGAATAAACTTTGCACCTCTACAAGCTCAGTTTCACTAATGCAATCAATGACTATTTACATTTCTGTTCATTAGACGCTTGTGCTAGGAGAGAGCAGTTGAATGGATAGCTTTTTTAGTCACTAGAATATTCGTAATCATTTTTTATGATCACTTTGTATATCCCATTTGCAATGATATCTAACGGGGGTTTTTTTTTTCAGCTGGAGTCACTTCAAAATCGATGTCATTTAAATGCCGAATTGGAGCGTCTATCATTAACTGAACGGTTAATCGCGGGGCCATCGACTGTGATGAGTGCTATCGAGGAAAAATTACGCCATTTTGAGGAGGATTTGCAAATTGCCAAATCGGAAGCACTACGAAATCAACAGGCGGTAATTTGTTTCCGCAATTTTTCAATCTTAGCATCCACTGTCGAACATCTCATGCATTCTTCTAAATCCCACTCTACAGACGTTGCTGCAATATTGTATTCTACAACTAAAATTGCTGAAATACGGTGCATCAATTGAAATGATGAGGACTGTGCAAAATTCTGCCCTCTTGAGCATATTCATTAAATTTTTCCACTCGTAGATCAACGACGAATAGTTGCAGTCTCTGTTTCAGCATTAAGAACTTTCTCAATCGTCATCAGTAATCACCTCTTAGTTGTTTTTTTTAGAGATGAGGAAATGTATTTTGTTAAAGATTTTCAACACATCTGTTAGAAAGGATAGGCCAAGCAAGTACTCTATTAGCGTTGATTTGATAAAAGGCGACTGTATTCACTTCCATGGAAAGTGCTTCTTGAATTGACGATTCGCTCTTGAATCCTCAGAAGAGTCAGGAGTCGTAAGCCTTCTACTGAAAGAAACACGATATTTAAAGTTAAATAGGAGCTGTCTTAAAATCATAACCCATGATGGATTCTTTTGATGCATTACTAAAGCAATAGTGAGGACAGATTCACTAGATGTCGATGTTATTACGCTGAAAATTGCTTTATTTATAACTATAAAATGTGCTTCATGATGCAGCTCATTGATCTGAAACAGATTAGCTATTAAGTTTTTGATGCGTTTTCGCAAATTCGCTTTCCAAAAACGCATTACGGTGCCAACATATTTGTACGTCAATGTTTACGTCCGTGGATGTATATCCGATTATCCAGTAAAGCAATTCTATGAGCTAATAAAGCTAGCTTATCAAATTTGTTGGCCATAATGTGCAGTCTTGGAGGACCTTATATCAGTCATATTTTACATTGATTCGTCGAATTCGAAAACAATTAATAATACTTAAAAGGATGAGAAAATTTGCATATATGTAACTACCAATTGAATATTTCTCTTCTATCGCCTAACCACAGAATAGCGATTTTTTGTGCGATTTGTTGAGTGAGTTTAAATATAAACACGTTTTTCTGCATATTCGTTCTTTTCACTGACTTGTGAAATCAACTAAACGTTCTGAATAATTTTTTATATAATTGGTGAGAGCTGCTACATATGAATAAATTTACTCTATCGTTTTTATGATTGCTTTCCTTTTTTTTTCGAAAAATACATCACGAGAATGACACCTTTGTGCATTTGCATAAATCCGTCTGGCAGCTATAAAAACGCCGAAATATAAATGCTATTTTGATGAAGTTTCGTAAGAATACTCCTCGTTACAAGATGATTTCATTTTCCAACTTCTTAGAGCACCCATTAAAAATAGGTAGAAATGAATGAAGAACCACCAGGTTAGCTTCTTAGAAAATATGCGAATTTATCTTCTAGGCGAAGAATTATGTTGAAAATGATTGAAGACACTTTTAACTCTGCAAAGTTATTTGTCTAGGCAGCTAGAAACAGCGGCACTAATTGAAGGCTAAATCAGTCTGCAAATATTTGGTCTGCGGGCATGCACACAAGGTGGCATCTATAACGTTATTATTATATTAGTTGGTGCATGATGGTTCTTATTCGCACTAAAAGAACACGGAATATATAAATCGGCGTTATTCTACATATGATGAAGTACGTTCAAAAGCAGCAGTTTTGGTGGAGAATTTGCGCACATTATTGGCAACACAGAACACGAGCGGCCGATGTTGTTGGAATTGAATGACTTAGCCGATTATGCTGACGATAGAGAAATGGTCAATCCATAACGAACACCTGGTGGTTTATGGGGCTTTTGATGAAAGGTTTATTGCAGCAGCATTTAAAATCCATGATTTTTTAAGATTCAATAAAATCATGAGCAACCCAATGCTCTTGACAGTGGTCCATGAAGTATCGAACTGATCAAATCAGGGGATAGAAGATTATCTCAAAAATTCCCTCCCTGTTTCTGGTGATCTTTGAAGAGTGAGCCATGAAGTTCAGAATTTTTGGCCAGAAGTTTATGAGTATTGTTGTGACCGCAATTGATATTGGTAGTCAAGAATGCAAGCCTAATATGCCAATTTGCATATTTTAACCCTCCGCTCTCTTTGCACTTATTATAATTTTTGAAATAATTTTTATTGGATTTCTTTAAGGCAATTAATTCATCGTTGCGTGAACAAAGTGCCTATCAAGCATGTCTTGAACAAGTTGAACGCTTACAACGAGAGAATTTTTCACTTTTGCAGCTTCGTGCATCAGGTCAGTTTTTGCTCTTCGATCTCACTTTCTTTACGTTTGTGCTTTGTGCCTTCAGGTGCAACTAAGTCTAAACTTTATGGTTGTTCGCGCTTCCGCATGAGGTATTCAGTGGAGATGTGGTTTTAAAAGCTGATGGTGTTTTTGTTCATGATTGTATTATATTGTTTATAATTGCTAACGTTAGGCGGTGCATAATTTCGAAATATTTTATCGTTATGAGTTTATATACACAATATTCTGAAAGGGGAGCGGTAGAGGATGATTTGGTAGCGGAAAATATAATCGTTTTTTATACGTATTGTAGGAGCAGCAAAGTGACATAAAAACATCCCTTTTTACTGAAACGTTTCGGCATTTTAGCTGCAAAGTTGTCCTATTGATCGATCGATGCTTACATATTCGAGCTTCTTACTTCATCATCAAGGTGCCTCTGATGTTACTGAGATACTAATTGTTTGCCAGCAATTCGGCAATATTGTCATTTGTCTTATCAGTCTTATCACAGAAATCGTTGTGATAGGTCTATTCGAACTTCGTGATAGTATCGCGATAAAATCGTCTAACGACCGTCTTTCTTAGCATGCAAAACCGTTTTGGTAGTGAACGAATCAAGTAAAAGTTGCTAGCTTTTTTTTTCTCGCACTAGCTTCAGGATTGTTTATTCAAAAGTTGCTCTAATTTATCGATAAGACGGTGCCCTAGTGAGCGGTGCAGGACAATATGGCAGGATGTTGCAAAATGGACGTCTATATGGTGAGTCTACGATGAGTCATGAAAGGATCGAAAGGAGGCACTGATAAGAGTCACATGTCATCAGCAACAATCAACTAATTTGTCTTATTGATCGAAGCATTGATAATGAGCTATAAATTCAGAGCTGGCAATGCAGGATAAGCACATACGACAGTTGCTTGAAATGATGCCTTCCTATGATGCACTCTACTCATTTACTATGGGCATCGTTCGCAAGGTAAGACGTCGCTTCATTAAGTGTTAAGGACGTTATTACCATTCTCATGTGTGCAATTCTATGCCCTTAATAGTGAAATTGAACGTTGATTCGATAGTGCAGAATTATATCTCGTTCGCTTAATCCGCTTGACGGAATGAATAAATGATTTGGCGCTTGCCAAAATTTACGATGGCAATCAAAACTAAGGAAGTTATCGTAATAAAGTCAGTTACTGTCAACATATTTTCAAATATTTATAATTTTCAATACTCTCTGCTATACTTAGCGTCGGCGCAATTGCTTCCAAGCATTGCGTCGCTGCTCGCAAGCCTCTAATGATTGAAGAGAAGGAGTCGGAGTCAATGTGAGAGGAATAGAAATCCAACATGAAAACCACTCATGATTCTGATCCGATGGAAAACTGAAATATAGGCGAAATGCATCACTGTCTTTTTTCACTTCTTAATTCATCTATTACAATCACTTTCAGCTTAGTCAAATGCGAACGTCGTTTATCGATAAGGCTGCGCATGCGAGTCGAGCCGATCTTGAGTTACTGCACACTCAGTCCTCATTGTTGATCACTCATGCACAGGTTCGATGCACAAGTATACATACTATAAACACTTTCATATGCTTCTTTTAATAAGTTTGCATTCCTGTATCAAAGAGTACTACTGAAGAGGTACAATCGTAGTTTGCAATAATATAGTTGTTATAGTTTACAGTAATTTGTTTTTTTTTTACTAATGTAACAGCATGCATCAATTTTACTATATAAATCTCGCATTGACTGTACAGCAATCAGTATTCAGTTCTGCATAAACTACGAATTATATGGACGTGTTTCACTATAGGTCCCTATCATCAAAATATTCCATTGGAGCTTCACATTATAATTTGAGAGTGCTAGAATTGAAGCTTTTAGTTTGCGCTTTTCAATCTTTATATTGAATTGTTGTTTTCGATTTTACACTTTCAGATCGAGCGTATGCGATTACAGCTCTGTGCTTCAGCCAGTAGGCATCCTCCAAGACCAGTCTCCTATCATGGCGAGGATCTTTTTGAACGAATGGTCAGTTGATGGTTTTTACTCTCAGTATCACTTTGAAGAGGTCAAAATGATTATATAACTGAACACTCGAATAGATTGCCGCCTTCCGTCTTTCACTGTTTCGTCGACCTTAATTTATCCATCTTTTTTTTAGAGATCGCTGCTTTTTTTTTTAAAAATTTGCCATTTTTCTTCCTCTTGCTCATCGCTAACACAGTTTCATTTACCAAAATATAGGTGATAAAGTGTCAACAGAATCGGTATGACTTTGTGGCTGTTTTCAGAACACATTGCACTGCTTCAGCCCCTATAAAACAACCGTTTGCCTAAACACCGGAATAATGTAACCTTTGATAATGTGATCTCGTATGGAAGCGGCCACTTTTACGAAACCTCAGCTGATGAATTTGCATTCATGCCTCATCCATACGGTAGCACAACAAATTTGGGTCACAAATATGGTGGCGTCTTTAAGTGATCATAACTCACTTAATTTTCACCTATTATATATACTATGCCTGAGAAATTTTATTACTCAGACTTTTGTGGCTCCCATATTGAAACTGCTAGGCAGAGAAGCACGATATCATTTACATACATAAATGTTTACGCAGACACACAGACAAACAGGCACACACAATGATGCAAGAAGTATCGCTATTAAACACTCTTTGGAAAATTCATCGGAGCACATAAAACAGCGAAATTTTACATAGTCGGATGGTATTTGTTATGCACTGAAGACATTTTCAGATCAAGCCAAAATTGAATTTTTTATTGCCATTCAAACTTCATGGTCAACGAGTTGATAAATATCGACGCTCCGAATCGACGAATATGGAATCGGAAGTCGAAAAAAACGAACAAAATATCGAAACCGAATTCTTAAGGCTATTCGATTACGCCAGATGTACGAAACAGCTTATTATCCTTTATAATGTCGCATAATTTTATTTATTTTCCAAAAAAAAAGGCAAATGCAAATGCTTTTAATACTGCATGATAAGCAACTTATTGCAATATTAGTAAAATTCTTTTCTAATCCTTTTCACACAATTTTCAACGAATCAAAAAGTTTTGAAAACGCTAAACACAATCTAATAAGTTTTAGAAGTATAGGCATAAAGTCTAAAGAGAAGTTCGAAAGCTCACCTGGTGCTGGCATAATATACGCTTCGCAATACCTTCGAAACGACCACTTCCACAAAATGTCCATACGAGTGTTTAACAATAATTTTAATGCCAGATAATGAAATAACAAATTATGCGCAATAAGGCACCCATATTTCAATTGATCTGGCAGCTCGGACAGAGGCTGTACAAAAGATTTACTTTTTTAGCGTTACCGGATGTGAAAAAAAAGCGTTACCGATGAACCTTCCCTTCTTCTTTTCCAAGCATTTCCATTTCAAGTTAGATTATATTATGAAAGCGTCGACTTTAGCATAGTTTTTGCAGGTTTATCACGTATTTGCGAAGGTGAATTGAGCGACACGGATCGTGAACGAACTCCACCAACGCCTCAACTATTGCAATCAAAGAACGATCAGAGCGCAATAACCACAGCGGGTGAAGATCGTTCCTGTTTCACTGTGAATTGTAGTTTCTAGATGAATTATTTTTCATTTACTTCAGAAAAGTCTAAAAATGCGAATATTTGTGACTTATGATGGTAATTAATAGTAACCAATTTAGTAACAAGTGGTAATAAGCTCACAAATAGCAATAAATAAACAACAATCAAGACATTCTTTGTCATTTCAAGGTACTAATGCTTGAGGTCGATTATAAACGAAACTCGTTTCCTCTTATTCGTCTCTCTATTCCTATCTTCAGGTCTAATATTGGGAGAGCGAGGACAATTGTTGAAGAATGCAGTGAATAGAACTGCAATAATGCAACGTGATAGACGAAACGCTTATAGTGGTCGTCCAATAAGGTATGCATGCTTATTAAATTCTTGAAATATTTCGCTTCTATTATTTCAAGTCATTTCAAGATACAATATGAATTCTTAGTGAGTGAATATTTACTGATTGAACATGGCAATTATTCAGATTCAACCAACCTGATTTCCTGTACTTTCATGTACATCTCTTCTTAAATTTAGTGAATTCATGAAGAGTACAATGGTAGCCGATGTTATTGTAAATTAGCTATTACAAAATGAAGCAAATGTTTAAGGCTCGTTTTTTCACGAGTAAGAGAACCCTAAAAGGCAGAAAACATATCCGTGCTAAGAGCAGTCAACTGGCTACTTTCGATGAGAGTAAATGAGTAAATATATGTGGAGGAAGCATTTTCATTGTAGTGCAATAAAGATACAAATTTGCAATTTGTTTGCCTATCGGTCTATATGGATTTTCCGTTTTATCTTAATAATGCCACAGGATTGAAAGTTTTGCTGCATATTCTCATAGGCAAAGGTCGTAAATGCAGATTCGAATTCAACTCAATTAAGCAGTTCCTGCTCGAATTATTGTCCTTATCTTAAATATTCGACCCTATTTGTAACTGTTGTATACTTTCTATTGCAGCCTTGTGGAAACTCCAGAGCGGAAAATAAGTGGTGCGGCTTGTATGAGACGATTCGCGGAAGAGGTGATTAAAAGAAATGAAAGGCGTGATGAGCCTGTATCGAATCTCAAGTGAGCGTTACATTACTGTTCAGTCTTTAGTAATCATTTGAAAAGCTTTTTTTTAATTTTACAGGAGAAATTCGTTTGATTCCATAAATAAGTCCTATGTTATTTAGGCCATTCTCCCATTTGTTCATTTCGTTAAATGTCCCTGATGGGGACAGTTTCATGCAATATGTTTTCACAACTACCCGATGTTTTCCAATCTGCCGACATCTTGGATTAGGAAACTATATCCTCGATGTGGAAATGCGCTTTCTAGGTCCTAGATAATCGAAGGAAGGAAAATTACCTTCCGTTATCTATACTCGCAATTTTCAATCCTTCTTCCGTTATCTACAACATCTTTCAATTGTATAAAATACAATTATTTTTCGGCCTCTGATGTTGGCGAAATGCCGGAATGTCGAGCATTTCTGAGTAAACATCGTGCGCAGTCGTTATCATCAGCAACATAAAACAGAGTGATTTGAATAAGAAAGAGGTCACCGAACGTGCTTTCAGGGTGAGGAGGGGAGGACATAAAAGCTTAATGAAACTGAGAAAGAACTACGATGAACAAGCAGTTATAGAAGCTATAGAATTATTTAATTAAATGAAGCAGTAGTTATAGAATTATTTAATTAATCAATTTCTATCATTTATTTAAGAATTAGTTCAAGATTCATTCAGCGATGAGTGGCCATTGCTCAAATTTAAATCATCTTAGCCTATTTCAGTTTACATCGCTTTGCCAATTGTGGGCACGTTAAGCCGATTGTCTCCTCACTACAAGATGTCAGCAATTCGCTCACTCGCAGTCCGTCCTCTACGCCGATCATGACTCGTCGAATACCCTCACTGGTGAACTGTCAAAAACAGACCAGTCTCGATCGCTACAGTCAACCCGCCTCCCCACATTATCATCACCGTAAGTCATAACCACCTTCAAATTGTTGTCTCACCTGGGAAGTGCAAAAAAACCTCAGTATTATTCAAATCATCATCCAGGATAAAAGCTTGATATTGCCAAACATTTTTAAAATCTGTGGTCATCACTTTCGTGTGAAGCTTGGGACTTCCTGATTTTATATCACGAGTTTGCTTGCAGCACTTTGCGCATTTATAACTTTTGCCCAAAATCCGTGCTGAGGATCCAAAACCTTCATCTAGCACCACTCAGCTTTTGCAGTCGAAAATTCCACAATTGGATAAAATCCTTCCAATACTGGTTTTCAATTTACAACAGAAACACCACTACGTTCTGAAAATCGCGATCAAATCCGCTAAATATTGTCACCCAACATATGACTGGAAAATGCCAAAGTAATAGTGAAATAAAGAGGAAAGAATAAGACATTGTTGGAGCTGCATAATTATAAACTATAGTCAAGTTTTTCACCCTCATATTCCTCATCGATCATAGTGGAACCGTTGTGGATTGATCAGCGAATCATTAGCGAGTTTTTCGAAGAAATATTCCAGAAAGTGTGTTTTACTGTGGATCCGATGGACGAATACTTGATACATTAAAACATAAAATAATATGGAAATTGAAAATATAACAAGAATAAATTGAGGTGATGCTTTGCAATTGCGTGATAGTTACCTATGAATGTGAATTTGTAGTATACGAAGCGCACAAATACGATTGTCCACCTTCACGAAGCAGTCAATCATCAGATTATGCGGCAATAAGTATAAAACAATCGAATATGGGCTATGCTAATATCGAAAAGAAGCGAGCGCTCACATCGAAGCCATCTCCATTGTTGAGTGGTTCTCGCCTTCGGATGCCAAACAACTGTAGCCCAACAGCACTGCCGTTTACACGCGATTCAGGCACACAAATGGTCAGGATATTTGATGATCCTCCTTGCAGCATCCAATTTTAGGTCTTAAATGCGCCAAAACGCTATTGAACTTATTTTAAAGGTGGCGAATATTTGATACTGCACCAGAGTTGGAAATTTCAGTTACAATTCTCAGTCGATTAATGAAACATATTTGTGGATCATTTTAAGAGAATATTGAGTAGCAGTTCTTGTCAACTAAAAGTGACATGAAAAAGGCGCATCATGCTAGACAGTATAGTGCATTTCCTGATCATTGTTGAATGCAGCATAATCGAGTCAGAAACTCTGTAAGTTAAAAAAAAAAACGGAAACCCCCTAATGCTACTGCAAATATTTCTGCGTTGCGTAAGAAATTATGTTGTGCTTCGCTATAACGTATTCAATCCAAGCACGATGCTTATTTGGTGAAAATTCGAAGAGAAATTTTTATGAGGATTTATTCCATTGCAACATGATGCTCCGGTTAAAGTGCATTCTGCTCTGTCGACTAGTGCATACCTACCGATCTCTAGCTTGTATTGATGAAGTAGGACTGTCAGAATTGTTGTAGCCTCAATATGCGATCCGTTTAAAAAATGAACTGCTTCCTGTTGAAATCTGCTAGAAAATCGTTTTTTAAGGGGAGGGGAAGGGGCTTTCAAGCCTTTTATGTGTTTAAAGAACAGCCTATCCTGGTTATGAAAAAGCAGATCGGCGATGCAACCTGTAAAAGACGATTTTGAGCGCAGTGCAGCTGATAAGAGTCAAGTTGCGCCTGCAGCTAAAAGTCATGATAATAAATAAATACGGGGACTCCCGAAGATTTCGACCGGAAACCGATCCTGAAGACAGAACTGAGTCCTTAGAGCGTAACCAGCAGTTAGAAGAAGAGCAGAGCTGATCTAGTAATGCTGACAATGACCTGTTGTCAAGAGACACGGTTCGTGACACATCGAACTTTGCTCCAGCCGTCCAACCCAGTGCACCATTGACTGGTGATTTCCTTGGACTGGATGGAAGCCATGGACCGAGGTGGCTGTCATCACAGGAAAATAGCTGCGTTCTGACCTCGACCCACCTCACCATCTCCCCTCGCTACACAAAAGGCTGAGTTCATTTCGATTTGTCAAACCATGAAGATCAACAGTACCACGTAGCAAAACAAATTTTTCAAAAACCCTCAATCAAACAACTTCAATCTCACTCCAAGACCGGATTGTGGCGGTTTCGACAGTTCTTCGATTTAGCGAATAATCGACAATGGTCTAATCCTTGCTCCATATCATCATATCATAGACGGTTCCAATATTGGAGGCGGCGAGTTTTCAACAATGCTTCGCCAGCTCTGACTCGAACCCGCTTCATTACGCACTATCTAAAGATTAAGACCAAATCTACCAGAAATGAAATCTAATTCTTAGCATCTCATCATCCTTATGTCCCTCAAGCGCCTGGTCGCTCCACTGTGGAAGTCAACCCGTTGTAAACTGGTTGTATGCCGTAATCAACGCGCCATGTTGTAAGTTGAAGGCATGCTTTCTGAACATTACATCATAGTCATCGTTGTACAATGTAATTAAGGCAAATACTTAATCGGTTAACTTCCGTATCTTCCATTTTGTCGTTTTTAGGCCGCAATATGTTTGTCTCAGAGTTACTAAATCACCCGATATTTTTTGGCCTTCTCCTCGCAATTGTTGATTTAACATTTGTTATGCATCTGTGCAGCTTTTTATGAAACCATGCTGTTCTCGTTATGGAGAAGTTCCTACGAATGATTTGACGGGATGTGAAAATTGCTATCTGCTCATTTAGATTGTATTTTCAGCGCCGAAACACTATCGGATCCAATAATTCGTCAACGTCATTGAATGCTCCAGATGGACGTGGTGAGCTGCAAATTCGTCGCAACACAGACCAAATCAGTGTTATTCGTGAAGAAAGTCCTCCACCTACGTCGATCCTACCTGAACGAAGGCGACTCCCCAAGCCGACGCCAAGTCCTACAGAGAAAAAGAAAAACACTTCCTGGTTGAGTCGTCTAAAACCAAGCAAAAAGTGAACTCGTCATCGTTTTCTCCTGATCTGCCTCATTGGAAGTGCACGATGTATGTCCATGTGGGTTCCTATTCCGCCTTCATCTTCCTATGCACTCGACTTCTTTGCAGTGTGCACCCTTTATCTCTCTAGCCGTCATAGTCTAAATTCATTCATCATTGCGATGCCTGGAATGCGCGCATGTCACTTGTACAATCCTGTCCTCTCTAAAAGATTCCTACCCACAAGATTTCCCCTCATTCCTCCCCAAAACACCAGACGGGTAGGTGCCCATGATGCATCGCTGCGTTTCTGTTTAAAAAAGTTTTAAGCAGCAAGTACACCTCGAATAATAAAGTCATGTTTTGTTGGCACTGTTAAATGGCGTTATGTCCAACAGCTAAGAAGATGGATTTAATGCGAAACAATTTCTTATAAAAAAACGCTATCCGCCTGCACAAGAATCGAACAGCACTATCAATCATTTTTAGGAAAAGTTAGCGAGAAAGCTTCTCAAGCATTTCACATAATATTCGCGTAAAAAGAATCTCCATCTAATCACGATGATATACCTCACTTTTGAAAAATTAGATAAGAACGAGAAATTCAAGTAATAAGCAGCAGCTCACAAATTGTTCCCTATTATTTAGGACCAAGAAATGGCAAACTCTTCCTCATCCCTCACCTTTTTCACTGTTTCTCTTTCACTCTCGTAGTTAATGAAGAATAAGTGCGTGAAGCAGAGATCTACGCAAAGACAGGGGTGAATATAAAAGGTGAACGGACATGGGTGAATATAAAAGAAAACTGAACGTAAATTTGATGACTCAAATATTCACGCAGAAAATTTATCAAAGAGCGAGCGTGATAGACATGCAACAGCACTCCCGGCCATCATTATAAACACAAGCGGTCATATGATAAGCTAAATAACGAAAGGATATGCAACATATGCCTGAATGTCCACAATACCCATCAATGCGCACAATTCTCGTCCTTCCAATTTTCCACTCCAATTCATTAATTTACTCGCCTCAAAAGTTAAACAGCAGTAAACTTACAGAATCTGTGAAAACTCGTTTCACAAAACGTCTACCTAAGTCAGAAGGAACATAAGGAACATAACCTGTTAGGGACGAATTGATCGCATGTGCTTTACTACTTCTACATGCAAGAAGTCTGAACGACCTATCTGAAACATATAAAATCGTCTGTGTGTTTCATGACCTTGTGCTACCTGCGTTCACTCAGTTCGTACTGCAGCAATGGACCACTACGAATAACAGACTAAAGCTAAAGACCATAAGAAATAACCTTCAAAGGAAGAAAGGACGTCTTCTGCAACGATATGATGAAGATATTTGATATCGTTGTTTTCGCCACTTCCGGTCTTCAAACGCTGCCAGAAGGTTTCGAGTACGAAACACGCAAAATTTCATCACTTATTCCTTTCTTTACTTCCAACTTTGCCTTCCAAGTTCTTTTGCAGGGTTTTTGTATTGTTTTACATATTGTATCCTTCTCTGAAAATTGTTCTTCCTAACGTTCAACGATTACTTTCTTACTCAGTTGCGGTAGCATAGGAAGTGCATTCAGATGCTTTATACAAAGCCTGCAATGTCGTATCTGGACTCTGAAAGACTCAGTCATATACCCCACCCGATGAAACGGATGCTTTTTAAAAAAGCTGCAGGATAAAAAGAAATTTCATCATCAGGTCGAGAGGTAAGCTTTATATTGCGAATAGAGCAGAAAAAAAAACACAACACAAGCACATCACAACAATTATTGAGCATTGGTGCAAAATACAGCCATTTCGCCCATACGGAACCAGATAATCATACGTTTATATCACACTCGTATACAGAATATACTGTCAATGATATAAGACAGGACAAAGAGGCGAAAAATGACCCGAATTCTTAGGCGATGAATATAAGATAGAGCTCTCTGCAACATGAACCTTTCACATTGCAAAGAAAACGCTCGTAATCTGCAACCTATTTTATGAAGTTATTCAATATTGCAACTGATGAAATGCAATTTGTCTAATTTAAGCAAAAAGGCTACTCAAGTTTCTTAGATGACAAGAGCTCCCATTAGACGGTACATGAAATGTATGTGGGTTGAACTGAGCAAATTCAGATTATCTGGAACGTAACCGATAGCTATGACATCCCCACTATCCGAATCACGATCAACTTCTGAAGGATTTATCTTAGGGATAAAAAATGCACAACATTACCTAACTTACTATAAGGGCGGTATTTTCTGACAAATTTTTTTGTATATTTGCACATATGCAGCGTTACGTTATACATTTCATTAATTCTTAGATCTCTCAATAATAAATCCGTTCTCAAGAAATCAACAAGAGAATGCCACCAATATATGAAAATATATGAAATATGTTCAAAAGATATGCAACGATTTTTGATAACAAACATTTCGCGCAACAAAATTACCTAGAATAGCGACTGCAAACACTCAACAACATTAAGGATGCGGGGAAGAGAGTTGTCAAGTTTTTTCGTTTTTAGGTGCATCCACAACGTGTTGTCGATGTTTCGATGCACTTTCACGTAATGCCCATGCGAGATGTGTCGCCGGTAGATGCTGATAAAGTGGATCGCGAAGGCGATTCAAATCTTTACGAATCCCTTCGGCAAGATCCTGAAGCTCGTTGTACCTGAAAATAAAGCTGTAATCTTAATTTTTTGAACAGGCATAAAGCAGGCCATCCATCTCATCGATTTGGATGCAAAGGACAAGGAACCAGTTTTTAAAAACAGTTGGATAAAATTCTGCGTTGGCGAGAAAGAATGATTGACTACCTTTACGCCTTAAGCGAGAGCGGATATTGAACGACTCCTTAACAACAACTGCTAGCAGACAACAGTTCCAACAGTGATGCCTGTAAGGCGGTAAACCAACAGTCTACGGTGACTACTGCCCGAGGGTTTTTACAATTTCGAAGAGAGCTGTTGTTTTGCCAGATTTAACTATAGCCCATTATTGGCAGATAACCGCAAGAAGTACATAAAGCACCACGAAGCATTTTTACCGCATCTTTGGTAATAGAATTAAAGTACGCAAACATGCCAAGCAATTGCCGCTATTCTCTGTAGTTATTGCATCCGCGATAACACAGGCGAAGACGGCGATCTGCAAGCTAGGGGGACAGAAGGAGGGAACGAAAGAAGACGAGAGGGGGATGTGGCTCATGAAAATAGGGATGCACTCTCTCCGATACAGGATTGATAGCTCCCTGCTTCCCTCCCTCTCCTAAAACAAGTGCCTCCTAGATATACTTAGATGGAATAACTTAATATAATTCCGCTAGCTATAAAATAAAAAACTTCAATGATATAGCAAAACATCGGACGCGAAAAATATTCCTCGTGGATGCATTCTATAGACATCAAAAATTTCAGCCCGTCCAATAATGAATAAAGAATGCCACAAACTTTCATTATCAATCAACCCTAAAACCATTATAAAAATTTATCAAAACCTGGCGTTTCGGAGTGAAGGAATAGAATAGAGATATCCGTCAAATGGTACTACTAGTTTCATTAGTTATGTTACACTTTAGTATTCTATATTTGAATACTCTGTCTACAATTCTGTTTTTATATATAACATTCTCAAGAACGAAAATAGTCAATTCGAGCCTCTCAAAGGTAGGAATATATCACGAGGAAAAGGAAATTATAAGATAATGATTCGCACAAAAAGCAATTATGGGCATTCTCATGGATTCCCAACCGTTGTTTTAGCACTAAATAAATGGCAAATTAAACCTGCATAGGTTCATTATACATTCAGGTAACTAGACTTGGCTTTAATTTTATCAGCCTAATATCTCTGATAACTGTTCATCTATTTCTTTTCTGTAAATAATAGAAAACAAATGTGAAAAGCAACTTTCCCTATCACAAGACCGTTCCGTTAGTAAAGACATACAGAGAAATATGATGAATCAATATACACCTCGCAATATCGAATCCATGTTTTTGCGCCCTTTTATAGAAATAATTTGTATAGCAGCGATTTTTCATCGTTGTATATTCGAAATTCTGGAAAATCACTATATATATGCGGAGAAATATGCCAGTTGTATGCAATCGGAACGCATTTAACCAGTTTGCTGAATTCATAATAACTTAAAAATATTCGGATGATTCAAAAGATATTCAGGTTAAACTGATTTAAAAATATTCTGGCAATTATAAAATAATACTTCAAGCAAACCTTTAAATTTATAAAAGAATTCAATTTATGCAAAAGGGTGAGGGAATTCCCAATTCATAGAATATATGCTGATTTTTTATAAATATAGATTAAAAGTGCTTCGGCACAACATGAGGACTCGCAAACAATGAAAGGATTAATAGGGAAAACCATTTGCCGATGCATAACACATATTTCAGATTTATTTTCTCACATTACCCCCTCTAGATGGACGACCCTATCTATTATAATCCGCCGGCCGCTTCAGCCCTATTCCATCTTCTTTCAGCCAACGCTGCCTTTGCAATAACCGTCTCGTTGCCATATGATTCCTAGATTAAACGGCTTGAGTTTCCTTAATGCGAAGTATACAAACGCAATGCTTGTCCCATATCCTCCTATTCACAAATGGGATGAACTAATAAAATATCATTTCGAGATGATCACAGATTATGAAGGAAAAATGGAAGAGGAAATAGCCGATGAAAAATATCGCCTGAAGATCATGACGTCTACCGATTAAAAATACAAAAGTTCACAATAAAGAGAGATCGGCGAAAATCCCACATATGATAGGAACGCACTTGAACAATACAAATGCTTGATGAGTACATGATCGTAGCTAGTAATTGACTTCTTGTAGTTAGAATTCGATTCTTAAAATGAAACCGCGCAATCTAGACGTCTCATCAAGGTAAGATCTGCACACATTGAAAAAATCGTATTTTCAATAATATTGCAAGAAATAACTTCGCTAAACCGGGTTGAAACTGTTAAAACGGGTTAGGAAGTGGCACCTCTACGACGGGAGAGCGGGGTAGGCCATAGATTTTTAGAGAGGCTCAATGAAATGGAGAAAACCGCGCAATGTCAACGGCGCCCTATGAACAGTTGAAACTCACTCTTCAGCGGGCATATCAGCACATTTCTTCGCTGTCTCAGCAAGCAAATTCAGTTGCCCACAATTATTTCGACATCAATGATCGATGGTTGGTTGCTTTATAGGCAAAGGAAACGTCATAACATCTTGTGCCATATCTGATTCTGAGAAAATCGACATAAAAAACGACTCATGCAGAATTCAACGCATTAATTTCGAGTCTATTCAATAAATTGTGAGCAGAACGTTGAAATACTTGATCTCGAAATTCTTTCTCTATCATCATACAAACAAAATGCATTATTTTCTTCCAAAATGTGCTCTTATATTGCCTGCATAGGTTTTTTTTTTATTGCATGGTATTAAAAAGTCATTTGAAATGTGGACTACAAGTAGCGCAGCTAATCCACTGGAAGGTTTTATTATATCGGTGAATGAAAAGGTCTATCAATGTGTCGCTTATGGGGAAGTTTATCAGTAAATCAATCCACTGGAAGATTAAAGTCTATCAATAAAAGTACAGCATAAACCTTCCAAGTGCGGATTTCACGTGCTCACAGAATACCGTTCAACGAAACCCGATATTACTTCTTCAGCCAGTACTTTAGACCACTCTACTAGCAAATCGTGGTGCCTAGGAAACGCCTCAATTCGCTAGAACATAAAGTTAGTGCGTTATCGACAATATGAGGGCGGTTAAATGAATGGTTTTCGGATTATCAAGACAAGCATTAAAACGAACTGGGAGCAAGACAAATGCTCCTAAATATTCTGGACAAAATTCCCGGAATAAGATAAAAAAGACCAAAGATGGCAACTATTCCACTTTCCCTTATATCGTCTTATTCTAAAAAATCCAGTATAATATTTGATAAAATGGTATATTCTTCGAAAGAAAAAAGAGTAATGGTAAATGTGTGGAAAAAAAAATCGTAAGAATTTCAAGAGAACTCAGAGATTTTTATGTCCGATACGAACACACTTCACGCTTATATCGTGACTTCTGTGGCAAGCAGAAAAGTTGTTGAAAAGTTATTCGAACTACTAAAATGAGTTTGGAGAGTGATAATAATATTGATGGTACGTAAGAGAATTGAAGAACCTTAATTGGACTCATGGAAGCACCTATATTCCCCGATTTGGAAATCCAACATACATAATTTATAACAGCTGAGAATACTATATGACATGAAAAACTGAAGGAAAATGTCCCCGCAAAAAAACATTGATGCGAAACGCACACAAATCAATCTCTACTGTTATCACTGATTTTAAAAAGAAATAAGGTTGTTGCAAATGAAACGAAGTGGTTCTATAGCTACCGGAAAGGGCAAATCGAATCAGTGCACATTGTTGGCGTTGTTTACACTAACTCTAAGCATGAACGCCTACCTGTCTCGTATATAAATAATAGCCATATGTCGCAATAACGGTGGCATAAGTTGCAAAATATGTAACTGGTTCCATAATATCCCAGCTGTATTCCCACCAGGTGAGCCGTGCAAAGATACCTGTTTGAAGACCCATCGCTGCGAAAAGGGTCCACATTATCCGCTCGGAATGTGACTCACATTCCGCATCAATACGTGCTTTCACCTCAAAAAGGAGGAAATCTTGAGAAATTGAAATAAGAAATCGAGAAGAAAAAATTGAAGAAAACAAGCTAAGAATTTTTTAAAATCTGGAACTCTGCTTATCCGCGCATGCCCCGTCATATACCCACACCATCACAAAGAATCCGAGGAGAAAAATTATCTCGTATTCCACGTGCTCGTAATTCGTAGAATTTAGGAAGAAACTTGCAATTTTTAGAGGTCAGATATTCGCAATGAAAATGCAATGAAAAGAAGGAATGATAGTGAGAAAAAAGCAAGTTCGGCTTAACGATGCTTCTATTCAGAATTGAAGTTCAAATGATCATTCTCAACGCTGAGCCGATAAGAAACCCATCGATGTATAGGATGTGTCGGAAGTAAATAAATATTATATAAACAAACAAGTGCCATCTCACTCTATCTTGAGTGATTTCAAATGGATTTTGTTTCTACTTTATTTCTCGTTTATTAAATCCTATTAGCTATCATAGCTATCATAACAACCCAATGAAACGCGATCATATACCACGGAGTGAAAGGAAAGTCAGAAATTGCTTCACCCATTTCAATAACTCGTAGATTTCATTGAGTTCAACAGATTGAATGTACTTTGATGCAGTGATCTTAAGGGAAAATTAGATCGCTAAGCTTTAAACGCATATATATAGTAATGTGCAACATGTGCAACAGCTATTTCAGCTATGGCAGTCCACGCCAACAACTACGCTCCAGTTATGTATGCCTAGTTTTACATAGGAAAATAATTACTGTGGGCTATTCTATTGCATTCTAAAAGATACTATGGCTAGCTGTGCTTTTTCTCACTCCAACGTTGAACAGGTAAGAAATCTGCTCAGTAGATAAAAATTTGTTGAGCCTACCAACATAGATTCTTTTTTTTTATTGGCGAACTTTTGAATTTGCTGCGAGCAGCGGTCGACCAACTATCTGTGAGAGGGGAAATTATTTATAAGACTATGTTCTAGTGAAGTTCAGCAATGAAAGACTTTGTTGAAAATAGTTCGTTCCATCGTTTTTCTGAATCGAAATGCAGTCTGCTTATATGGCTTTTGAGAGTATGTTGAAAATATGTACTTATGACAAGTGGCATAACAAAGGTGGAGAGGGGAGGGAGGGAGGAAGAAGGTGAGGAAACTTTTATTCAAAACTTCTCCACCGTCTTAGAATCTTCTGAAGTTCTTCAGAGAGACATGTGAGGAAATGAATGCTTACAAGAGCGAAAGCTCAGTATTACCCTTCACATATAAGTACAATTACTCACTTCTGAGCTGAAAAACCGCTCACTATGGACTGCTGAAGAGCACTACTTACCTGTCCATATTAGTATACTACATTTTCAGATCTACTCGAAAACTCGACGGTGTCCTCAGCTTTGCTGATTCTAGACCATTCTCATAAGGTCTACAGCATTTGTAAAATAATCAGGTGAATGAGGCAAGCAAATAAACTCAGATAAAACAAACTTCAAAAAGGAAGACTTGAAAGACTTGAAAAAAGAAAGAAAGTTTGTATTAACAAGAAATTTTTATATACATGACTTCCCAGGGTAAGAAAAAATCTGATCAAACAGCATAGGATCTCTTCAACGAAAAACAATGTGAGCTGACAAAAATGAAAATGAAAATATTTCATTCACGAAAACCTCCATCTTTGATTGCGGTCAAGCCAATCAGTAAAGCTTTAAATTTTTTGCAAGAGATGATTGATTATCTGTGTCATCACTGTCTAACTGAAACCTCTAAAGAGGATGATAACAAATTACAGCGGCAATGCGCTGAGATGCAAACAGCCGAAGTATAAGTAGCTAGAGCGCAAATTACCGCAATTATACGGCACAGGTAGCAAGAACAGGTGCTAAAAAATCGCAAATCAACCATCACGCATATTTAGGACGCATCCAATTGGCGTGATTAGTATGCTACCAGATCATCGAAACTACCTTTATGGATGAATTAATTGAACTTAATGTATCCCCAACCGGGAAAAAGTTCCACTTAAGTTGGAGATATCACATAGCAATATGATCCGTTTTCAATGCTTAAACAATATTCCAATATGTTACTTTATTATTTTCTGCACAACGAGAGGCATTTTCTGACGAGCGGGCCTTATATTAAATGCAAACATTCTCAGTCTCAAAATAACTATGTCTGGAATAAATTGTTTTAATAGTTGAAACTAGGAAAGCAATATATATTTCTGATATAGTGAAATATTTTCTCGCATATTTCAAATAAAGATAAGAGGGGAGTTTTGAGAAATAACGACACATGTCGCATTAGATATGATCATAGGAAAAAAAAATTCTATTTCATTAATCGTTAAGATAAGACTTAATTTTACAGCGAACAAAATGAATCATTCGATGAAATATTTGCATTCATATTCACATGCAATATCTAAAGGTATATGAATAATGTGACAATATCTTTATCAACTTGTACTTCTATTTTTTTAAAGATTTTACTCGAAAGTTTAGCACTGTTACCTGAGAGAATTTCATTGTCGATTATAAATGTTTTATTTTAGGCCAGTAAAATCGGCATTGAAATCCCATAATTGAGATGAGACCACAATTGTTTGCCAATATGACAAAATTTTCACTCATGCATCCCACATCTAATCCTATTTTTATATAATTCTTGAAGAAAAAAATAAATAAAATAAAACTAAGAGTATTTCATTATATCACCTAATCGATCATCATATCATATCACTCCACCAAGTGAAGTAATGATTTATCATATCATAATTAATGACTTTAATAAAATATGATCATCAACTGTTTAAATTAAAAGCGTTCCTTAGATAAAACATAATGAATAAATATAACGTTAAATGCAACGCAAAAGCATTTTGAAAGAATAAAAGATACATGATATGATACGATCAATGCAAATGCGAAATCACCTACCGCTTCAAGGGGTTTCAGCTCAAGCTCGACCTCCTCGAGTTTCTCGATTAGCTTTCTTTCTCTATCCAACTTGAATTCGTCAACGTTAAAAATGGCATGAAGAGAGGCGACTGTTGCTTTCATATCATCGAAGCCTCGAAACCTTTCGCTCGACAATTCCACCAACTGCAGTACTAAGCATAAAAGTTTTATTTTCGAAATGTTACTTCTCTTTTTTACCGGTTATGTTTTCCGGTGACCGATTAGTGGATTACAGCTTGAAATTGACCTTACCGGATAAATACGGTAACATAAGAAATATATACACATGCGCATGCATCACGTCGTCAGAAGCGTATTAGAAAGGCAAAATTTGCATAATTTCACGGAAAGGGCTTTGAAAATGACCGAGCAAACCACCACGTAAAATATGCAACTCAGGTAAAAGACAGCTATTCAAAAGAAATGAAAAAAAAATTACCGAAGTAATCCCATTTTGTGTTGGTGGAACATTAACCTCATAAGTGACGTCATTTATCCGCAACTTAAAATCACCAAGTTGAAGAAGGTGCTCGATTGAAGTGCTTCCTGCGATCCGCGTTCCCTCTGTAAACGAATGGCTTCATAACAAAAATAAAAAATAAAAATAAACAAACAAAACAAACGGTGATTACACTGAAAAAAAAAACAATTAAAGATTTAAATAGTCAAAAGAGATCCGATAAAGTAAACTCGTTTAATAATGCAAACAGAAAGAATTTCAATCGGCAAAATTGATCACTTCAGGTTATCGACGTATCCCATTGCCTAAAGTTTCCTCTCCGGATCGGTTAGTGAGATGTTTCTCAACAAACATCAATCTCTCATACTTTGTGCTAACAATAGTATTCAATAGAAGTCAACATACATATCAAAATTGCGCAAAGTAGATGTCTGGATGAGAGAAGAAATTCAAACAGAGATCGATTCATGCTAAAAAAAAAAAAAAAAAGTTGTTGCATTTACTCGAAGAATTGAAACTTATGCGTTGCTTAAAAAACACCCTCCACTTTTTGCGATTTGGTATTTCTTTTATTACCTCATATTTGATACGCATTTAAATACTATTTACATACGTAATATGTGTTAAAGTAAGCGAGACTGTTGTCATAAGCTATTGTATAAGATCTGACGTTGTTTAATCGAGTATATGAAGAAATTCGAAAATGTAACCCATTCGATAGATACTAACAAAAAATTATTGCATACGATTGTACAGACAGCTAACTGACTGATCGTTTCACTAAATTTTGATGAATATGAAAAATTGCTTGGTGAAACAGCTAAATGACTGACCAACCGATCCAACGCTAATTAATTTATCAAATGAATGATCAGCGGAAATGCAAATGAAGGAACTATTTGGCGCATGCAATGATCCCTATATAGATGTAAATAAAGCGTCAAAACTTGACTACACAAAATAAGAACGGTAAGATGGAGGCACCCGTTTGTCATGTCATACTCTACCGCATTACTTCTAAAGTTTGTATTAAGAACATTTGATCGTCTATACAATAAAATTCATGAAGCTATATCCGTTTTGCGATAGGTTCTATAGGGAGAGGATTAATGCATTAAAAATAACGATAAAAATTATCATTAATTTATCAAATATAGCGTTTATCGTCCCGTTACAATCAACGTTCTATCACTTCTGAAGTAAAACGAAAGAGAGGAGAGTACAACTTAGAGAGTCATCATTAATTGCAGCATTTCATTATTTTATGCGAAATTATTTTTCATACGTCATCAAAAATTGATATCGCATTTCTCGAAAAATTTCATCTCGGTTGGCGTATCGGTTGCTCGTTGCTTATGGTTTCTAAGTTTTAAGGCTCATAATAAAACTTTGCAATCGAACGAAGAATTGACTGATTTACGAATGGTGAAATCGAAAGCTTACCTATAGTATATAATGCGACAAAGTCAATGCCTTTATCTTCGGCTGCTAGATAATTACAAAGATTGAAGACCGTATCGCTGATAGGTTTAAGTGAGAATTGACAGATTTCACGCCGA
The DNA here is from genome assembly GCA_013433145.1 of Ascaris suum. Lineage (NCBI taxonomy): Eukaryota > Metazoa > Nematoda > Chromadorea > Rhabditida > Ascarididae > Ascaris > Ascaris suum. Next base: position 12,760,098 of record CM024173.1, read on the forward strand.
GAAGGTAGCGGTATACTTATCACTGGGAGACCTCTCTCGTAACGCATTGTTACAATTCCTGTTATGGCACTTTCCTGTGCTTTCGCCAAACATTGCTGCAAAAATTAGCTTATCTTTGAAGATAAACAAAATAGTTCAATAAACATAAATTTAAATTGTTGAGCAAGCTATATAGATGAAAATTTTATCTTTTCATTTCGTTTTATGAGTTCTTTAAACTGAAGTGGAAAAAAAAGTTTCATTTTAAGGCAAAGATTTTGTTTTTAGCGCATCAAATTGAAATATATCAGCGAAAAATAAAGAATGATTTTCTCAAGAGGCTTTTTACTAAGACGATATTTATTACAAATATTTTTGTTTATAATATTTAATTTTAATTTATCTTCTTGCGAGAGTGTCAAATGATTCGTTTATTTTCAGCAATAAATTTCGAATTTTATTAATAGCCCTAGCATAGAAGCGAGAATAAATTATCACAAAGTGAAATATTCCGGCATTATGTATGGATGATATAATGGCAATACTAGCACGATAGAACATCAATGAAAGTCCTAAAATCTGCACACATCATGAACCCAGTCGTGGATCCGATATTATGTGGTAATATTCATGTCGATAGTCGCAATATAAAATAAACTAAAATAAAGTGAACAACACTTCAGATATTCAGCAATGTGTCGCACTGTTTGAATGCTAATACACGAAGAAAGAACACAACACAAATGGGATGATGCAATCAGTGCTGAATTCAGATTTTAAAAAAAAACGGCAAAGTGGAAAAGCAGAATGAGGAAAGATTTCAGAAAACATCATAGACGGGAGAAAAGTTAGACGTAATATTTGAATAACGAGCATGCGAAGCATAAAACCCTCTACACTCGTCTAATTGCTTCGGTTTTTATGGCGAAAAAGAGTGTAGTGAAGTTGGGTGGGGAAGAGGGAAGATGTAAAAAAGGGAAGATGTATGGAATGTAGTGAAGTACTTATGAATTTAATACCTTTCATGACAGCCACAGTGCGCAGATCTCCGAGGTAAGAGTGGATTCTGGCGATAGATTCGAGTCATCTGCATTGCAAAATTTTCACGTTGTAAAAGAAAAACAGGACTGATCCAAGAAGTGTTCCCCCCCCCCTCCCTCTCTCTTTCTCTTTCTCTCTCTCTCTCTCTCTCTCTCAAAAAAAAAAAAAAGAAGTGGTCTTGAAGGCAGTTTAGACACCTACGACTTCGCCACTTGTTTGTTCTTTCCAGTGGGATCGGTCAATTAAAGGTGCTTGCGAGAGGAAAACTTTGCTCAAAAATTATTATCCCATGAAAACAATAAGTAAAATCTATTAACTTACTCTTGTATGTACAAGGATAGGTGAACGTTGTGCATTTCGTCTCAGCAACAGGTGAGTGGAAAAAGTTCGAAGGTGCGCATACAGGTGGAGAATTCGATTACATGCGGCGCAACGCGCTGCACATAGTAGCTGCCGTCTCATGAAAACGCACCCACAGCCCTCTTGTCGATAGGAGTTTGCCTCAGTCACTATCTGCCACGCCTCTCGCTTCGTGATCAATCGCCACGTTCACGCTCCGTTTTATGCCTTAAGCGATCTTTGTTAATCTCTGTTGTCAATTATTTAGTCACTTCATACAGCGATCGTTCGTTTTTACCGGCTAAAGGCAGGCTGATAACAAGAATAGGATTATTAGCCGTATATCATACAAAGTTAGAAATGAGGTCATGCTATTTCTCATGCTTCAATTCTGTTGCATGCGAATTAAGTTCGGCCAAGGATATCTGGATATCAGTTCGGCCAAGGATGCCAAGAAGAAAGGGGATTGCTTAAGCAGGAAGTTGAAACCATGTAAGCGTTTTGTTTGTGCTGGATGTGCTGCATATATATGCCGGCTAAAATCCTGAAGCACTCCCGACGTTTCATAAGTTTTCAATGAGCAAAGAAGACATGCGAAAGGTAGTCACAATTTGGCAATAGAAAGCTGCAGCAATACCGATAGCGCTTTTACGTAATGCATTGTTAAAAGCAACGCGATGAACTCCACTATAGTCGTCGTCGGGGAGGAGGAGGAGCCCCTGGCGCGGCATGACGTGAGTGGTGCTAGATGGATGTGTGGAGTTGTCGCATGTAGAGCTATTTACCTATATTTGCAACCGTTTGCGTAATTCGGCTGCTTGTAATTTTCAACATCCTCTATACGTTATACTGTTTCTGGTTGTTCAAGTAAAAACTCAAACTACAATGCTACGGCCTGCAGCGCTTTAACCTTCGACCTCGACAAAAATTATTGCCTGACTGAATTGAGCGTAACATATAATCAACTATGCAAGAGACATAGAAACTAAAAAATAATAATAAAGCCGGTTATGGCGGATGTACCAGATATTTCAAAATCATTCTTTAACGACGGATCGGATGGCGTTTATTAGCGTTTGGAGGAAGTTTTACCATTGCTCCTTTACCTTATAAGTAATAACAGGGCATAAAAAAAGAAAGGTCCCCCTCCCCCCACAATTGTGAAATACCGCAAAGGTAATCTACGTTACTGAGAACGTCTCGGGATGTGAAATCTCTAACCGTAAAATCATCAGCAACGGAAACTATATTTGGCAGCTTTGTCTAGCAAAAGTGTTTACTTCGGCATGCTTCTTACCAATAAAATGATAAAAAACGAACAAATATGGACGCATAAGCAAAGACATACCACCGCCATAACGCCGTCTTGCCTAGAGTGCGTAATAAAACGATAAGACGACGATGGTTTGAAGTGGTTTAGATATTTGCATTCTCATGCAGAAAAACGCTTCCCTCTCTCTAATTCGTTATTTGTATTGAATTGCGTTGGCTATTCAAAAATGTGCAAATAACACATAAAATGAGAGCATCACGCGGCATCTGACCTGTAAAGACCAAAGAGTTGAGGATACTTGATGCAGATTGAAACATCGACCTCAAATACCATATAACCGAATATTTCATCGCATATTAGAGGGTTGACAGTTTTAAGCTGTACTAGTAAGCGCGCAATAAAATGACATAGCTTTATATCGTGTGGTGTGCATCACGCTGATCGTTTGCAGAGTGATAGTGATAATGTTAGTTTTGCAACGTTTATTGAGAGATGAAAGAAAAGAAAAATGGTTTTGAGGCCTTTATTTCAAGCATGAATGGAATGATTACCTAAGGAGGATAAAAAGAGAGGAAAATATCAATAGCAGAGTTAGTATTCAAGCAAATACGGTATTCATAGTCGTATTTGACGACGGATAGTCAGTCTATCACCGCCCGAAAAAAAAAAGGTGAAAAAAATTTAATAAATATATTTAACTAATGTCACTAATACCTTTTAGCTGATGAGAAGATACAAAGAATTGTCATCAACAAGGGAAATGTGCGCTAAACTAAACCGGAACTTTTTCATTTGTGACGTTCCCGTTCAATTAATTGATGCGGCACACGTGAAGTTGGTCGGTTCATGCGCTATGAGCATGTGCTTTGCGCCATTATTCACAGTCAATTTGTCGATGTCACGTGTTTGCTGTATTTCAACCACCCACCTCAATGTTGTTATCTTTGAAATTACCTTGTTACCTTTTTGTAAATTATATTGTTGCTAGTTAACAACGTATATGCACTAAGCAAAAACATGATGAAATCGATGAATTCTTGAGAGAAATTTGCATACTTTTCACGACAGCAGTGGTATTACTTGTGGTCGCTCGAGTTGATTCGACCAAATCTCTGTCGAAGGGAACGTCAGCATTGGAGGACCTCTAGCACTAATGAGCCTCGTCTCTCGGAGCCCCTCTTATTTTCACTTAGCTTTATCGATTACTCCTAGAATTGATACAACTTCATCTCCAACCTCAATGATAGCCGGATAGAAATCTGTCTCCTAAAAGTTTAGAAATGAATCCTCTGAGTCATAGTAGCATTATACTTAAAATTATAGACATAAGGCTTCATGCAGCGTGTTTTAGAATAGGTTTCATGGCAAGCTTCAAAACTTCTATCACATCATCATCAAAGAATACAAAGTTTGTGAGCAATCAGCATCTAGTATATAATCGCTGTATGGGAATATGTGATTTTGGGATTATGTGCGCTGATTTTAGAGCGTTTCATTTCTATTTCGTTGTCTTCTAAATGCGACTACAAACATAAAAAAAGGCATGTATAGGTGGGGACATATGTCTCGCCATTCATAAGCGAAGCGTTGCAATGCTCTCATATGGGTGATAGTTAAACAATATTGCATATTATCAGCCGAATTGAGCGCAACCTAATATTTTCATCCGTAATTTCGTTGTCTTAATGAAATTCCTAGAAATTTGGCGAAAGTTCTATACAACTGAGAAATGAAATGATAGAACGAGACGATAATATAAAATTTAAGAGGAAAAAGAAGGGGAATGTTTAAGAGATGATTCGATTGAAAATAAAACGATGTTGATGTTTGCGACTTCATCGATCAATATAAAGAATGATTCAGAAAAAGGAAAGCGAAGGCTTCATGAAAACTTCAGAAAAGTGGAGGAGGAAATCGCAGAGTGTGAAGAAGGGTGTAGGAAAGAAAGCGAAGAGAATGCAAACAATGGAATACGACTTATAATGTTGACAAATATAAGTTTTTTTAGCTAGTTTGAAAGAGCGAGTTCAATGCATAGATGGACATTCCATGGCAGTAATGATGCGACGATTTAAAAAGCCACCGTCAAATCAATGAAGAATATTTTGCAGCATTTCTTCGTTTTCTCCATCAAAAGTTGTCTTGCTTCTCAAATGATCTAGCGAGGCAACAAAGAATAAATTTTAAAAAACATAAATACTGTCAAATAACATATGTATTGCTGAAAGTTCGATTTATGTCGAATATTCACATCATACAACACAAGAAATCCTTCGAAGAAATAGTGACAATGCAAGATCCATTTAGAAGGGCAATAGCCACTACCTACGAGGCGCTAATTGAAAGTTTCGTGCAATAAAAGCTCCACTCATCTTCACCTTCCTCTTTCCATCCCCCCTCCCATCCTCCTTTCCCAGTCATAAATGCGCCTTCCGCCCTGGAAGTTCAACGTTTCAATTTTCCAGCTAATAAGGCTTTCTGCATCGAGAGGACGTTACCGTAACACACGTCAGCACTATTACTGCAAAAGAGAACCGTATGAGATAATCTTGTTTTTGTCGTTCTTACGGTGGATGGCATTTGTTTCATGAGCGATTTTGTTGCAGTACATGTTGAGGGGGTTATTGACGGAAAAAAAATGCAAAACAGATCCATTTATGCAAAAAGTTCCTTTTCAATGGAACATATGAGTTGGCATTCACTGCGCAGATTTTTGTGTTTCAATTGGAGAAGGCAAATAAAGTTTTCAAGCGACTTGGAACAAGATTGAGTAAAAGGTAAAGAAACATTGTCACAAATTTTATTTGCAGGATGTCTGATTCGTATTTGAGTTGTATCGCACTCGTTTGCATAGCACCGCAAACGTCCTTGAAGGACGTGTCAATAGTTGTGTACTCAGCTAAAGATTATTCGCTAATGCCACTCAGGAACGCAAATTAAGTAAATAGTGAAGGTGTTGAAAAGGAAGTGCAGAGAAAAAGGCTCGGCAAATTGAGATAAAATTCGATATAATATCGCTATCGAACGAAAAACTTAGCAATAGATTACTTGTTCTTTCCTCTTATGCTATATTATTTTTGAATCTGCAAGGATCATAATCATATTCGACAATAGTTTCGATTAGCTCAGTTCTAGGTTTATCCTGTATCCGGTAAAGCTTCGATCAGATCGGACAATGTTAAAGTTTGAATCGAACTCTCTGTAGACCTTCAAAGCGCGAACCAGACGGCGAGATTTATAAAAAGCGCAAAAGCAGTCGTAGCCATTTTGCAAGGTAAAATATTTGTGTACGAGAAGAACGCAGTTGTCGTATATAAACGGCTGTTTTCTACAAACTTTTGCTCAAATCTCGAAACCACCTATGGTCGCGACAGTAAATTTGAAACGGTCGGTCCTCCTGATTATATACTGTATAGAATTAAGAAGTAACGTTTAATCTGATGCGATGAGCGACGAAATAAATGGCACAATATCAGTGCTCTGAGCATTAAAATCAGCAAGTTTCTTCTATCTGGGACACACAATAACGGATTGAAATGATGCCAAATACAGCAAGCCTACCAAAATAATAGCAAAAGATGAATGATTCTGATGCAATTTTAGATATTGACTCGTCCAGAAACAACATAAATATAGAGGATAGAAATGCAGCAGTAATGAAAGGAAGTGATGGTAAAATGTAGAAGTTAGGTCATTTTATTGGTCGCTTAACTGCCACCCGTTAGTGTTTATATGTCGCAGCTGACACGATATTTCGCGCATTTGAAGCTGTTGTTTAGTGTGAGTGCAATGTAACTAACACGATCCGAAAGACGTGGAGCATTGAAGCTATTGAATAGTGGACTGGAGAAGACGATCGTGAAAATCACGCAAGTGCATTCACACTATACCTGTAAAGAAGAACACCTGTGCCTATAAAGAAGAACACCTGTGCCTATAGAGAAATTATAACGTAAATTTAGAAGTCGTATTGCCAAACTGTTATACTGGTCAACGCAACTAGCTTGATGAATTTACATTTACGAAGCAATATGGCGCAAATAAAATGAAACTGTGCATCGACTGTGGACAGGAAACGAAAAAGAGGCTATCTTGCAAATCGATCGCGTTTAAGAATAATCGAATAAGAAAGAAAAGTTTTCGAGGAGTCTGCTCTTCAATCGCAGCGCACACGCGATATATCATCTTATACGTTGAGGCATACTTTTTGATCTTATGTAGTGAGTGATGAAGAAGGCATGCAATCGCAAACATTCTACAACTAACTGAAGTAGGTTACAATATTCAGTAAAAGGTCATAACTAACCACCAGCCAGCCTTTATAAAAGAGCTGGGAGTAGATAAGAAGTAAAACAAATCAGTAAGAATTAGGGAACGTAGAAGTAATTAAGCAAGTGGCAAGAAATTCTGAGGAACAAAGCTTCGGTCTGCGGCATATCACAAGCTATGAACTGGTACTTTTTAGTATCACACAAAAATTAGCAAAGAAAGCGTCGCATTTCAAAAGCATTACCTTTGTTGAAAGAAATTTTGAAAAGCGATCTCGAAGTTAGGCGGAATCAATTTTTATATTTTAGGCAGCAGCCATGTTTCTCGTATAATGGGCGCATTGCGCACTTTGCTGATTTCCCCGTTGCAGCGAAAAACTCAACGTGCTGTTCGATTGTTCAGCCCAGCACGAACTCTAACGTAAGCTACTACTAAAATCGAAACTTAATCCATACTCAGAGTTTTCAAATTGCTGAAATAAATCCGAATTACAGTGATTTTGAGCGGTGGCTATAAAATAAAATTCAAATTTATATGTGCTGATGCAATTTCTGCAATGAAAAATCGATTAGAAATGCATGTGTTCTTGCGTAGGCGGTGTAATGATGCATTATCAGCAATATGAGATAAGAAAATAGTGGGAGTGCTATATGAGTCTTCGAAAGAAACATGTAAAATATCAATAATTGTGCACAATTCTGAATAGCTTCGTGAAGGAAGACGAGATTGGTATAAATATAAATAAGAATGATATATATTGTTTGCATATTTGCATATTGTTTCATTTGCATATTTTGCTGGCAATGGCCATGTGTTTTCTTGTTTTTGTTTACTCTATTAACATTGTTTTGTTGTGTCATTGTGCTCAGATGCAGCCGGAAGTGATGTTTTCTGGATGAATTTCACGAAAAAAAAAAGAAACAACGAGTGAAATAGTGATAATTGCATGATTTGAGCAGAAAAAAATTAGATAGACTGCGTGTTTACTGAAGAATGCATATCAATAAATCTCTTCTGAGAAAAGATATTAGATGAATGTATAGAATTATTGCGACGATCTATGCTATAGCAATGGGGATATTTCTATCGGTTTAATGATACGAATAAGGAATGAGAGTTGCAAGTAGTGAAGCGATGTCAAAATTTTTTGCTCAGTGGACGTTAAATATTGCAAATAAATCTTAGTTTCTTACCTCAAAACACGACTTTTTAAAGTCTAGGTCAAATATGACGTTGTTCGTTGCTGGAAACAAAATTGGGATCGGATTTAACTATTGAACGAATATTTTGAAACCAGCCGTCAGCCGGCGATCGAGTCTGTTCTTGTTTCTAATTGATCGCAGATTAGATGATATTCGGTCTGCGTTGCGACAAGAATTGAAGTTGGATTCAGCTAGCGACATATGAAGTGAGTATTTTTCCCCAATGACGTGAAGACGTCGCATTGGTCGTGCGAAAGTTTCACTCTTTTATTCTCTAAGACAATGACATTACAACGCAGCTCAATTTTTTTCTCTGTTTGGACTAATTTTTTGCGTATTTAATTCCCTTACATTCGCCAATTCAAGCATATCATCGGCTATAGCCAAGCTGTTTTGATCCATTTTCATTATACCTCTCGTATTATTTAGAATGGTGAGATACTTCGCTTTATCACCATATTATCATATCTTAATCATCATAATTTATTTTTAACTTCGATAAATAAACGTTTAGTTAACTAAATTTAAGCTCCGTGATAGCAAATCAACGCGAAAAACCTATCGTTGCAATTATTCGAGTATTTATATCGAAGTTGAGAAAATAATATAGCCCTAACAAGTTCTTGAATGCATGCCCATCCCTTTCTTTTAAGTTTTTTTTTCTCGAAACACACTTGTTTCTAAAAAAGCTTTCATTCATTAAGCACCACGATAAATATATTTACAACGATTTTTTTCCCAAAAAGTTGTTAGTACACATAGCTCTGGGAGAGGAGGGGGGGGGGGTATAAACGAAATGATACGGTATACACATTACATTAGCTCTTTGAAGCAAATGTTTGCGTAACAAATTTGAAAATGCGACACAGCGATTTCCGCATGAGAAAAAAATTCAAAAGAGTCTAACGCTCTAAGAGTCAAGTTCATTTTTCTCCTGCTCTCTCCGCTTAGCTTCAGAGGATAATGTGATCATTTGAGTGATCAACGATGAATGTGCAATCGATGGGTGATATTTCGTTAACTCATTATTTCATAAACGTTCATAATCACTGTTAGTAAATTTCAGTGGATTTTCCAGAACTATTACACTTGCTTTTCCAACTATTATACAGAACATCTGCCGTTAATGTTTTAGTTGATTTTAACTTCGCAAATTTTTTGTGCATTTCCTCCATCGAACAACCCCATTGAATGTTTTATTCGCTCATTTAATAAACGTCGGCGTTTATGACGCTCACGCTCACAACATCCAGAACAAGCATTTATTCGATAACTATATGGAGAAGAAGAGAGGCCTATAAACGAGGAAGCAAAACAATATTTAAATTTAAACCTTGATCATATTTGCACAATTAAAATTCCTTGAAAAAAAGTAGTGATAAATGCGATACTCAGAAATTAACATGCAATAAGCCTTAACAAGTATTTAGTATTGATTTGTATGAAGTGATGAGGCATAAATGTGAGCACAGTATTCGTTAATGATTTAATCAATCTTTTCGAGTATAATTTGCCACATATGCCATAATGCAAATAAAATAGCAAACAACGAAAGATAAAAATATAAGCACAGCATATCACATCAATTTATTTCAAAGCACAACTGTTAGCGCAATTTGCCTCCTCTCTAGAACATTCTTGTTGATGAAAGAAAAGCGATATTTCTGATTTGTACTTTTGCAGTAATCTATATTTAAGTGATGTTTTTATTGTAATTCAAAGAATGTAGAGTTGAAAAGAGTTCGATACGAAGAGAAAAAATCTCTTAACTTCCTTCCTTTTCGCCTTATGTGATTTCGCTATTGTCATCAATTAAGTAATTTCTCTGTTATCAACAATGATAGCTGCCTCTTCTTGATCATGCCTATGTATTTCATTCCTTTATATTCATTGAAACAAAATTATTTCGTATCATAAAATGACTTTAATTAGCGCAGCGCTTTCCTCGTTTAATAGAACTGGAATCGAATGCATATTAAATACAAAAACTATTCCCTACTTCTGAATATCAAAGAAAAATAACGAATGCAGAAAAATTATTAATGAGTAATAAAAATTGTGCAATCACCTAAATAAGCTCGACTAACTTTTATTAATTCCATTCATTTTGCGCTGATCTGCTGCCGATAGCATAGAGCACATTTCGCTATGGATCTTCATAGATGCATTCTCCGCTCGCATTAATTGCAAAAAAAAAATTGAATGGAAGAAAACGGATTATTTATGGAGGTGAACAAAGCAAACATCATTACCTAACTGTTCAAGTTCCCCAAATATCCCCCAACGGGACGTCACATCAAAGCTTGCTAACGGTTTTGTTCTTTTCCATAATTATACACTTCCTTCATTATATCGCTTTTTCGGCAAACAATTTAATAAAGAAATCTGTGAGAGGAATTAGATGCGCTCTAAGTGCACGACCTCGCTAATATGACACAAAATGTGGACTCCTTTAGCTAGCTGTACGACGCCTTTTCTTAGCTTTGAAATCACACAGCTGAACGCTCGGCATTTCAATTTATACGAACACATGTCCGATGATTTTCTTTTCTGGAGAACTTTGAGGGATTTAGGCGTTTTTTTTTAAAGATTTCGCGATGCACTTAGAGCTCTTTCGATGCGACTTTCTCTGAAGCGCTCAAAAATATCCCTGTTTTCTCACTAGTGACATATGCTCCTTAAGTTATAGCAATTTAAAAATTCATTCCCCCTTCCAGACAGAAAAGTATCATACATACATAATAAACGAATATATATAAATATTTAAGCGCTATTATATATATATATATATATATATATATATATATATATATATATATATATATATATATATATATATATATATATATATATATATATGATGTGATAAAATAAAGCGGTTTAGAATTCGTAAAGCGGCAGTAAATTAACACATTGCTGCTTTGGGAGTTTTAGCAGAAATAATTTTGTAACCAAATTGGAAAAAGGCCTCCAATTGAAGCAAACGCACTTCGAAGTCGATGAATCTCAGCGACCCATCTCGTTGCAGCCAATTTAGTTTATTGATTTCATTCCAACAAGGTGCCCACCCATCACGAAGTTTCCGATCATACAATTCTTTGCGCCATAAATTTATCTGAAGTGAAAGAGGAAAAGCTTGTAGAAGCCATTTTCCGTTTCATTAAGCGCAATGCGATGACTGAAAGCGCTTAGCGTTTAGCAGTGTGATTCATAAGACGTCAGCGATCTCTCTCCGATGATCAAAAAATAGGCATTTGCTAAAGGAAATAAATACATCGCTTCTGCAATAGCCTCAATATTAAATATCCACTCGTCTATATTGGACTTTTGCGAAAAAATGCTCTTTGCTATTCATATTCACAGACGTTTGCATGTTTTCCCATTACAGGAGTTTGAAAATAAAAAATAAAAGGAAATGAAGTCGATCAACCACGATCAACAAACTGATCCCTCTTTTGAACTGATCAAGGTAACTAAGCATGCTAATCGTACTCACTGAAACAGCTAATTAGTGTTCTAATTCCTCGTTCCGTTTAGTGCGTTCTACTAATTCGAATGTTGCCATAAGTACTAGATTTAGCAATTGATATGCCGACTAGTGTTCGAAGTTCACCGCTATCCACTCCGCGAGGCCCCAGCATTAAGATGAGCGATAAATTTTGGACCGCGGAGATCCTCGTGATCAAGAAATCCGCCGTCCTCGCGACGGATTTGCTGTAACCAATCTCCGCTCGAGGGGACCCGCTGGCGCCCCGGTGATTTTCATCATCTCTGTGAGATTTTCCTCACCGAAGTGGCTATCACTACAACTCCTTGAACATTATCAAAGTCTCCTGTCACTACCCACGAAGCGAATACCCTTTCCTCGTAAGCCGTTTCTAAGATTTTGACACCATTGCATTTAACAAGACATGAAACTGCGTTCGACAAAAATATGCACCGTAGGCTTCCGCTGCGATTTCTGTACCAAACGAGTTGCCAAATGTAGGCCAAGTCTGCAACTTTCGAAGATTGTTCTTACTGCAGCTTCCTGTGAAAACGATATAGCAAAATAGCGTGAACGCTGTGAAAAGTCTCGTAATAGAACTGGGCGTTTCTGAACCTTCGCTGCGATCCTGCTCCACGAAACTCCCTCGCCCTCGCAGGAGTATGACTCATCATTTTACATGGCTGGGACCCGTTCACGGGAGCCCCTTCCTAACACGACAACCGACACATGTAATGCAATAACTTCGTCATGTTGATGTATCGCGACTAGCTAAAACAATGGATCTCACAACGGAGACATAATTATGGTTGCTTGCTGCTCCGACGGATTCGAAAAAATTCTCGGGATAGAGCTAGAAAAAACTTGTCGATTCGGCCTTGCGTCCGTCCATTTCCCTCCGTCTCCCTCACCCCCCCCCCCCTCCCAAGTCCCGGCAAGTCATAATCGTGGTTACGAGCTTGGTTGAGAGATTTGCTTGCACAACGGTTTTTCCCTTATATCGTGTCAGTCAAATCTTGCACGCAAAATGTTGGATAACTTGAACCTCTGCGGTGGTCACGTGAACGGCGTACGCATTCAAATGCTTGTCGCTCCTTCCCAGTGAGCATTGCATCGAGAAAGGTTCTCTGCTTTACGTCCTCTATGATGTGAGACCGTCAATGAATGATTTGACAGTCGTTTCGAAATCATTTAATATTTTTAGAGCAAATACGAAATTGAGTAGTACAGAAGAGACATTAGTAAACAATTCCTAAACCGGACAATTAAATTATAATACCTGTTAGCGCAGGAAGATGTAAGCATGTCGAAATCTAGGTATTTGAAGAGATCATTAGGCGTTTCCTTTAGAAGTATAATCCCTTCTTCTCAAATTACCTCTATGATACTTCCTATTTCCCTCCATGGAGTCCTCTTGTTTTCGGTCTTCTTAGCAGTCATGTGCACTACTATATGCTTATATACAGTTTACTATGAACTTATTTTACTTTTTTTGTTTCATGTATTATTTACATTTGATGCTCTTTTTTTTATCAGTTTCTTTTCTCCTCTTTATGTTGAAATAATGATGAATTAGAAAAAACAAATTATTTAAACCGTTCAGCATTCGTATTCGTCAAAAAGTCCTCAAAAATCTCTTAATTGCAGTAATATTTATGCGAAACATTTGTGCTTGTGCCATTTCTCGCCATATGTTCCATTCCCGACAGATTTGCGTTGAGTCCTCTGTGAATGTCTTTTATTCCAAAAAAAAAAAAAAAAATTTCGCGTTTGAAATCCCATAGTAAACTGATTTGTAGGAAGTCACCAAATTTGAGCAAATGACCCGTATGGAAACTGTCGCTGAAAGTGATATGTCTGCTTAAAAAAGTTTCAGTGCAGGGAGGCGAGGGGCGGGGGGGGGGGGGGGGGGGATAGGAGGAACGAACGACACGGTTGACCAAAAAATCACCTATGTTATACGAATTCACCGTCGCAACTGTTACAAATCCCTTCGAATATTGAACGTTCTATGGAAGTAGCCACATCCTTGTTGAATGTGCTAAGACATCCTAATGATTTTTTTTTGGAGAAACAATGGCCGTTTTAACTGCAATGACGTTGTTTATTAAAGAAAGTAGTGAATGGTGTTGAATTCAAAATAACGGTCGTTCGTCGATTTCAGCCAAAAATTTTCGCTTGATTTCTATAGTGAGGCGGCTACAAATTTCACTGCATGCCAATCTCGTCGAATATTGCTGCACAATTTTCTTATTCCTTTTAAGATAAAATGACCATCCAGGAGGATACTTGCCAAGTACGATAGATTGTATAGGTTCTTTCTAGTTCTTTGCAAAGTGGGAAATTCACTAGTTCGCCGAAGTCAGTTGGTGATTCTGAACGCTTTCAGCGCCACTGCTTTACTTTGGTCTTTCGAAGGAGAGACGGCATCATCTGCTGTCGTCGCAATCACTTCGATTCAGACAATCTGTTATACTTACTATGTCGTAAACGGAATCTGATGGCATCACGGGTAGGCGCGTAAGCAAATAATTAATTCATTTCAGCTGCAATGTTACGAATAGCCAGGCCTCCTTCGATCAGATATGTGCGGACGTCACTTTCTTCAGTTAAGAGCATTCGACACTATGAACGTGGTGGAGGTATCCGACTTGCTGAAGATGTCGAGAAAGAACATGCCGACAACGTTGCTAAACAACGCGCCGAAGAAAACCCTTTCGAATACACTATTTTTGGTTAGTATGCTGTTCGCTAGCTATTTTTATTTCTTATTCTTTAGTTGATCTTTGAGAAACGCGATAGTTAGAGATGCCGACCACCCCCCCCCCCCCACCCCTTGGGCACAAAAATCGGGATATAATTTTGTACTCCGCAAAAATTTAACAGCTGAAAAGTCCGCTGTTGAACATAAGCCATACCGACGAACTAAACGATCGATGGCACACATTTGATATGTTAGATATATCACGTATGGTATTTTTGCATTAAAAAATATGCCCACGCAGTAGTGGGGTTAGCGCCATACGACGATTTAAGCTCATTTCTGCAACTCTTGAGCCGACCACAATAAAAGCGGACGATAACTGCGAAATTTTTGCTCTGATACAGTGCACACTACAGTTAGGTTTGTGCACAGTTATATTCAAATACTACATCTGTATGTTTGCTTATATTTCTTAAGTTTTTTGTGCATATTTTATTGGCAATAAATAATAAAATATACTAATATCAACGTTTAAAAAATGCTCTTTGCGCTTATAAGTTTTCCTTAACTCTTCTTTTCACATTTATAGGCCGCGTAATTCATCTGAAGTTTAGTTATTCAGTATTTTACGAAATCTTTTAAAATTTTTCGGACTTTTGCAATCCTCGAAAAAATTTTTCAGTGTATTTGAAAGGATATCGCATATAAGTGAGTAAATATGCTTCAAGCTTTGTTGCTGTTTAGTTATTTGTATTTGTTTTTATGCTTACTTGTCTAGGTTGTTATGCTAGAGCGATTTCGACAGTTTTTCGATAATTCGTTTATTGCAAAGCATTGCAATATTTTATTGGATCAAGCAGTGCAGTCGTTGTGGTTATTCCATTATTTTTGTAATAATATTAGTTTTTCCTCAGTGTCTTTTGCTCTATATTCATTATTGCTCTTTGCCGAATGCACTAGCAATCCGATTTCAGTTCATTCGTCTATGTTATCACTATGCGCTATTTATCTGTGCACCATTTTTATCACTGTTAGGTAATCATGCGTTTACTTGTTTAGTAATTTATCGTTGCCATTTGAAGGGAATAAACGGAAAAAGAAAGAAGACCTATTCCACTACACGGATCGGAAGGCTGGCCGTGGTTATTCGGACTATGCAAACACGATTTATCCCCATCGACCCTATATTTGGCAACCGCTAAGGAAATTATATTGGTGGAATTATATGGCCGTCATGATTGCTCTCATCTTACTCATGATTGATTTCGATGGGTTTGTTTATAGATCTTTCTTTCTTAGTTTCTGTAAACATGTTATGTTGAAACGTGGCCTATGGGCGGTTGAGTTGCGCTGAGGTGTGGTTAGGTGTTCTTTTTTTATGTTTTTTTTAGGTTCTGGAATTTATCTAGAAACTGGACGTTATGAAATTCATATGGAAACGTGAAAAAGTTATTTAAGTAATAAGGTTCATAGAAGAGGTAGCTACTACCCTCTTCATTCGCTGATTGTGCGGATTACAAATTTGAGTTGGAATGGCTTCAACTGCAAATTGAGATGGAATTTAAGGCTGATTTTTTTTTCTCTACTACTAACCGTCATACTTATGGAGGAATAATATGAAGTTTCTTTCCTCGATGTTGGCATGTTTATTCTTGTGGTGAATATTTTTCTACAGATGAAGGTTCACAAGCAGATTCTGTGTTCCCGTGATGTTTCGTCATAAGACTAGTTCGGCGAATGGGGGCGGTATTTGAGAGCTGTTTCCTTGAGCGATTCGATAGTTGAGGGTCGTTTTGTTTTGTTAGAGCTGTGCAAACAGTTGGCTACTTCTTGATTACTATAAAGCACATAGGACGTCGAACTACATCGCTTGAAACTTCCTCATTTGTGAACTCTCTTCTCTGTTCATCACTTCCGGTTTAAGCTTCCACCAACTGCTTGACTGCTGACGCCGCGGTGATCTTAAACGGAGAGAGTGGCTGAGAAAGTTCGCTCATCTTCACACCTGTTTCCAGCCATTTATGACACTTCTAGTGGGAGGTAGAATTGAACTTCTACAGGTCTTCCTTGAGGAAAAATTATTTCCAGTTTGTGGCAGTATGGAAAACATCTAAGCTCAAAATTTCGTCCCGAGGCAGCAACTATTGAATCCAGGTCAGCAGACAAAGACGAAAATATCTCGTCAGACTCTGATAGTGATAGCACAAGCGAAGATCAGAAGAAGAAAAAGAAAAAACGGATTGGATTTCGTGAGAGACGAATCATTGAGTACGAAAATCGAATTCGGATGTATTCGGCTCCAGACAAGATTTTCAGATATTTTGCCACTTTAAAGGTGATTTTATTTTCATGGATGCAAATGTCGTCGTAGGGAATTAGCAGCAATCTTTCATTTTTCTTTCGAACATGCACGGGAGGCGTGAGTATCATAATTTTTATGTGCCTTGATGCTTGACACTTTGGAATTTTTCATGTTCTTTTTCCTGCAGTATTTTATTTGCATTCTGCTTCCTGCTTGTGGTATATATATATATATATATATATATATATATATATATATATATATATATATATATATAGTGTGCTTTTGCTGTGAGTGAATCAAGAAATAGTTTTGACGCCTGCATAGAACATCCTCTACCCAGCCTCCAGTTGCCGTTTGTCTTTGCTTCATTCAAAGAAGAGTTACGAAGTAAAGCACGATATCATTGGCCATGAATTAATACACTTTGCATAGTATAAACGGTTTAGCCTCTACCTCCAGTCGTCTTTGTTCGTAAAGTCGAAATTCCACTCAATACATTTGCTGCTTATAGAAGTCACATATATGTGGGAAATTCTGACTTTTCAGGATTATCTAAAACTAAATGTTTGGAAGCGAACTCTTGTAGGTACCGAACGATGATGGCTCTGCACGACCTTACGATATCTATATGACTCCAGAAGATTTTGTTCGTTCAATAACTCCCGGAGTGATGCAGCCTCGTAATCTTGGTCTAGATCAGTTCAAACTTTATGATCCCGAAGTAAGTCTACACCTTAGTGAATTTCATTTCTCCTGGTCGTTGTACTCGTATCCATGATGGGCAGCGCGTTGAGTTACGGCTCCTAATTGCGGGCAATATGTGGTCTTGCATTCGAACTATCAGCTGGTCGTTAGATGTGCAGTTTTTATTCCTACGACTGCACGCAGCGTTTCATTTGGCTCTGAGCTGAAATGCCTGAGATTCACTTATTCCTCTTTTCTCAAATTTAGATAATCATTGCAATCCGTTCCGATCGCCAAAAATCGTGGTCAAACTGCACTCAGTGAGAGCATTGCTTAGTTCCAGTCGTTCTCCTCATTCAATCAGACGAGCGAATGTTGTTGGGAAGTGGGTGAGTTCTCCAGTATCCATTCGTCGCCCACTTCATTGACGTTATGAATGCGTTTCCTTCTCTGACAAACCTTAGGAGCGAGGTTGTGTCCTGCATTATCTTCAGACAGGAAAGATGGAGGACACAAAAGGAAAGTAACAATCGGGGACTGGTTGATACAAAGCTGATAAACTCCACCTCGATTGCAAATGTTATGTTTCTTTTACACTCTCAGTTGCGGCAAGGTGAGGATGATATAATATATGACCTAGCTCATAAAGTGCGCTGGAGGTACAGTGTATGACCTTGCTCAAATTTTCAGTTTTAAATCGATTCGAATTGGCTTTATTCGGATAGTTCAACTTGCACATGTAAGGTGGATTTGCGTATATATATATATATATATATATATATATATATATATATATATATATATATATATATATATATAACGGGCACCAGCGTCGCACGAAGCTTGATACCATATGTGAGTGTGGCAAATTTCCGGCGCCAAGGTGTTATGGATGGATATTGTTTGAAAATTTTATCTAAACGTTCAATTGTTTAAAAGTGTTCAAAAATTTGTTTGAATATTTTGAAAAATGTTCGAAAACTTTCAGTTAAAAGTCTATTGTCGGCTCTTCCACAATACCACATAGGCAAAGGGAAGGAGACGCAGTACCTTCGTGGCTGTCAAGTTAATTTCTGGTACAATGCTTAATTTCTGGAACTCGATCGGGCTTGTCCGAAGAATTCCAGAAATGGGTTTATTTTCACTACGGGTCCTGACGTTTTCAAAATTTCGCTTCTTCATGGCTTGAAAAGGAGGAGCATTGAAACCGCGACGACGTTTGGGATGAGTTCATCTATAATTTATGGGTATTTTTTTATCCCTTACCTTTCTGCTTAACAAAAACACGGTGTAATCTATGCTCGTTTAGAAACACAAGCATAAGTTCGCAGACCAGGAAACCGTTTTCGCGAAACTAGGCGAACATGGGCTTATAAGCTTCAGTGACTATCTATTTCTTATGACGCTTTTATCTAGTAAGTTCCTTTTATCTTCTACCTTATTTTCTGTTTTATGTATAGATTGATTCGATAGTTTAACAGTTTTCTGCAATTGCATGCTTGTGGATTTCGGGTTTTTTATAAGAGGAAGAGGGAGCTGTTGTGGTGAACGACCGTGCTGCAACTCAATTTTGCATAGATCGACTTCGGTGATATCTATGCTTCTCTGCCGCATAATACTTCGCTGTTCCTCTATTTCTGTAGTTGCGTAATTCAAACCTGTTAGCTATGGTGCGTGTTCACTCAGTGATATTGGTGGTTTTTACCCGATGTGTGTTCAGTTACCCAATTGTTTGAGTAAAACTTCGCTTCGACTCGTGTCGTCTCTTCTCTATAAAGCGGCAGCAGTACAACAGGACCTTTTAAATGATAGTATTATGATTTCGGGTCATAAGCGAAGAATTCATTTACTGTGAAAAGCACTTGTCACCCTTTCATTGTGAAGAGTAAATTCTCTAGCAAGCACTAAAATTGTGCCCTTCTCGAATCTTTTATATGACTTTACCATAACGATGCTCCTTCCATTCACTGGTACCTAGAACATGTACCACACCGTAGACATGCTAAAACGTCTCATTCAGATTGAACCACATGCCTTTTTTCACAGAATGTGGATTTTATGATCGGTTGCCCTTTTATGTGTTCTACAGATTTGCTTTGCGAAGTGTATTATGGTGGCATCTTTTTTTATATGTATGTATGTGTCTGTCGGTCTCTAATTATTCCAGTTTGCGAGTCTGTAAAGCCGGAATTACGAGATTTAATAGGTGATAATATGATAAGGATATAATATGATCGCCCTTCACATTTTAAGCCAATCGGATTGTAGAAAGACAGTTTTTTTCTTTTTTTTTCGTAGATCTATGCGAACGATCAGGAAAAAATTATAATGAGGCGTGTTTTTTGTGAATTATTAATCTTTGCTAATTTATGGAAGTGATTAGTCAACTGAGGATAATGCGAGAGCGCATATTGTGCCAGTGCCTTTGGCATGTTTCCCTCTTATTTAGAAAATGGATCTAGGGTTAAGACTACCCGGCTTTCTCTAATTGGCGAAATTTTTCAGCATCTCCGAACGATTTCAAATTAGCGTTTCGTATTTTCGATGTGAACGGTGATGGGAAGATTGATAAAAAAGAATTCGAGCGAGTGCAGGTAATAAATTGGATTCAGTGTCTTATTTCGATTACTCTTTTGATGGATTAGGCCAATCCCTTTCCGTTACTTTTACCTCTTCATCGAAAAGATTTTGAAGCGATTTTCCAATCTTGAGTAAGTAATTAGTTGAATGTTTTCTTTATCACAGCAAGAATGCAAAAATCAGCATTATTTCGCATCTGTTAATAATGTACCGTTGCTTATGTTCGCGATTTCAAATTTTTATGCCATTGCTTCCCTGTGTCAACTGTGATTGCCGTACTAGGCCAGTAAATTTGGCCTGCAGTTTTGTTTTCATTAATATATGGGCAGTTCTGCAACTAGATTTGCGAGGAAGGAGCAAGGCAAGGAATCAACGATGAACCGGAAATCACAGTACGTCGGTGATGAACTCCTGGAAAATGAGATGTTGTGGGTGATGTGCTAATAAAAAATGCTGAGTGGTTACATATATGCAAAAGCTGCAGAAGTCAAGCAAAAACAGCGAGAGATGTTTTTGAATCGTTGAGCACAAAATTTGGAATTTGAATGCAAAGTATTTTTGAAAGAGAGATGAAAGAGGTACAATAATTTGAGGCGAAGTGTTCGAGGGTGCTTTGAGGGCTAACATAAGCATGTGGTTTTTTTTCGGAATAGTTGCATACAGGTGTTCCCACACTGCTCGCTTTCTTTGTATTTAGTCGGCTTTTGTACGCCATCCCTGAGAGCTTAAAAACGTTAAGAATTCGGTCCGGTAACACGGTATTACTTCAAAGCCACAATGCTTCCTGGAACGTTCCTCTCGTAAAGTGGGCCTTATCGGTTCCCCACTCCTCCCATCCTATCTCTTCCATGGCAGAACGAGTTCCTCTAAACTTGCCTTTTTCATAGATAGAGTGCAGAAAAATTCTGTTTTCATTCATTGATAGATTCCCTTAGTTCGTCTCAAAAATATTCCCTTTTTGCTCTTGAATTCTCTGTCGTCGAGGCCCGACTACCAAATTTGAGGTATCTCTTTCATCGCACCTCGCCGTAGGAAATAAGATACCTGCTTTCTGCAATTTGCGAGTGATAAACTTTTGAGGCACTACTTCAACGGGACGGCATCTGTTGTTTCCGCTAGGTGACATCTGACATTTGATCCTATGTTGTAAAAGCGAAAGTGAGCGGAAATAACTTTATGTACATTGTATATGACGGATTATGTTTTACTATATGGAAGCAGCGTTTTATAAGGTACGTTGCACAAGTTTTTTGTAAAAATCATGAGGATGAATTGTTCACTTTCTTGGCCACACGTCTCCTTGCGTCAACGTTTGGCTTTCCTCTGGAAGGGGTAGTGGTGTGGTCGGTTTTTTCGTCCAGGATTTCCGACATTTTCTATTTTCTCCCCTTGCAGTTCGTCTTCTTCTCCCGCAACTCTTCTGTGTGGTCCTCTCTTGCCCAATATTTTCTTTACCGGGCTTCAACGCCAGTTGGGAGTCTCCTTTTCCTTCTGCGCTGCCATTTACTTATCACGATCAGAGGGCCTTATTTGTTAAACCTGTACACCGCCAGTCCATTTCTCCCTCCTCTCCCCCCAAATTTTTACTCACAGGAGTGGGAGGGTTCCTACCTCCTATAGTCGGTATATCCCGCAACTGAGTCCAAAAATTCGTTCCCACGGATGAGTGCTTTTGAGGGGAATTCCCTTACATGTAATTCATTTTCATAATGCTGGCACCTGTTTTCAGGAGTTAGTTATGGCTCAGACAACAGTTGCCCTCAGACATCGTGATCATGCTGCCGTGGGCTTATTTGCAAAGAAGCAAATGAACTCGACATTATCGTCCTTCTTCTTTGGCAAGGATGGAACCAATGAACTGGCCGTCGAAGATTTCTTGCTCTTCCAGGTGCATTTATTTTCATGATTGAAACCGCTTTGGCGTAGGGTGGAAAGATCGAGACCAAGGCAGTGGCAGTTATTAAGTTGTGTTCAGTTAGTTGAACGTTTCATTGATATTGGAACGGAACATTGATCTTGTCAAAGTGGGCCAAAACATTACTACTTCTTATCCCACGTACTGACGACGACCATTTTGAGGGAGTCATCTTGGCAGAAGTTGTTTTTACCCAGGTAACACGTAAATATCGAAAATTTCACATGCCTCTATATATGTATTTCCATATCGACGAAACTTTTTTTAAAAGACTGTCGATTTGAATTTTTATTAATTAAATACAGTTCAGTAGTTGCTATTAATGTGGTTACTTCCTCGTTCAACTATTAAGAAATAAGTTTCGTCCTTTGTTGCTGTCTCGCAACTTCATTGTCGGAGGGAAGTTTTCAACAGAAAAGTGAGGTTTTTGGTCGAAGATTTCTAGACAACTGGTGTCAGAAATTGAAAACTGTGTCAAATTTTTATCGTTTAATTGATTAATGTCTCAGGCGCATTTGCATCGTGATATCCTTAAAATCGAATGCGAACGTCGCGATGTGGAATCACCGCCAAAGGGCGTAATTTCTGAAATTTCTTTCGCCGACTTGCTACTAATGTACTCATGCCTTGGTGAGCAGAAACAGCGCAAATTGTTGAAGCGAGTAAAGAAGAGATATGGACCCAACTCACCTGAGAGAACGGTTGGCCTTTTTTCCTCTATACTTACTCTTCATTTTGAAGATCTCTACGGTTCGTGTTCGATTTAGCAGGTAATTTTTGAATTTATGAGCTACGAAATGTTTCGAATTCAATGCGAATAGGGAAACGCTTACAGTGGTCATGCAAACAATTGATAATTTCAATAGATTTGCGAATTTGTGTGTGGTTTGTTTAAAAATTGTTTGTTATATACATAATTGGATAGCTAGTACGTTTGAGCGTTGTGCACGTCGAGTAAAACTGTTGTGAGTTCTTTTCTTAAAGGGAAATATCTTTTGAAGGGCTACTGCTCTTCTCAATAAGTGATCATGTAATATTCCAGTGAAAAATGCTGATTGCATTAACAATTTCCCGATCACTTTCCTTTCCATGATTATTGATATGTGTTCGCATAGATCTTTTTACTTCTTTCCGATTGTATCATAAAACAGTATGTTATTCGCTCATGTATGTTCATGGTCAGATAATATTTCCAAGGTATTAATAAAATGTTTCTGTTTCATTAACAGGTGAGAAGCGAGGGACAGTACATGCCGTGTTTCATTAATAGGTGAGGGGTGAGGGACAGTACGCATCTACGTAACAACGTAACAAGGGACATTACGCAATGCTATGTTATAGATGCCTACAGAGTATTGATAACGTCTAGGTGAACGAGTGTTTGTTCTGCGGCAAATTTGCCCACATATCTTATAGTGTTGTAATCATTTTAGGGTATAACTCTAAAAGAAGTTTTTGCCTTCTTCTGTTTCCTCTACTATATCGATGATGTGGATTTGGCGTTGCATTTCTATCATTTGGCGGGTGTTTCGATCGATGGCGATGCATTGAAAATGGTCGCCAAAAGAGTTACGGGTTCTGAGATATCGGATCATGTCGTGGATGTTGTCATAACCCTCTTTGATGACAATAAGGTTGGATGTTTTTTAATGCACGATTTTGCTTTTTATCTTATCCTTTTTTCATCCTTTTCATCTAGATGAACTGACAAATTTTTGATTTCCTCAGTGTATTCGTCGAGATGTTTCTTTCTTTCATTCGAAAATAACAGAATATTCGCTGACCCGTTTTTCTTCGTAATCGGAGTTTTGTCCTAATAGCTCTTATAATCGGAGTGTTCTTTTGTCTCCGACACGGAGTCCCATTTGGGCGATTTACCGGCCCTGATTTGCGTAATTTCAGGATGGTCAGTTGTCAAATAAGGAATTTGTTTCAATAATGAAGAAACGAATGAAGCGTGGCCTTGAGCGTCCAAGAGATACTGGTCTTCTGAGATTGTTTGAAGCTTTAGGCAAATGCACGGTCAGTCAGGCCCATTATGCGATGTACGCTGCTCTTCGTTCACACTAGCAAATGCTTTATTTTTAAAAGGCTCTTGCGGGTAAGTACGGTCGAAGGCTTAGTTGTTGAGGTACCTCTTATGGGACATGAATAAGTGATAGCGGTCGAACGTGTTTTACGTACGCAGAAGTGATAACGGTCGCTATTTATTTGGGGTGTCGAAACTGTTAGTTGATGCATAGAATACGTCTTGAATAAAAGCCGCTAATAGCCCATTTTTGTTCCTCAAGAAAGTGTTTCATTCTGCAAGAAGTGTATTAGTTGAACTATTTATTGCCGATTACGTACGACATTAGAGCGGAACTTTCATTTATTTGAGCATGAACGCATCAGTAATAAAGCTGACATCTGCCGTGTGTTTGTTGCCTTTTCTCTTCCTTCAGGTAAATATTTGAAGCCATTCGATTATTCAAATGTTTGCTTGAATAAGTATATTCACCTTATTGCGTTTTTTTTTGTCGAGTAACACATTTTTGCTTTAAGAGAAATGAGTTTGCGATGGAAACAATTGCAAATGACTGCGTATAGGGGAAGTGATCGTGGGGATAACCGTAGAACTGAAGTGGGAAAATTCGTTGGACTGAATATAGAGTTCAAAAAAATACGAATTGGTTGAGATTAGGATGTACTATATGGTTCGGTAGTTGATATCTTTTTATTTCTCAACTAACAGTAATTTTGAAATAACGATCAGAAAAGTTTTATCGACATTCTGATTGCATTAATTTCGCGCTAAAAATTTTCTTAATAATATGGATATTCATATAGAAAACACTGTTTATATTATTATTTTACGCATTTATGTTTTTTCTTTTCTCATTTGTTGAAAATACGTCAGGTATATATACCTGGTATGTTTGTGTGCACCTTATGATTGTTTTCCATATCAATATAATGATAATAATAGTAATAATGATAACAATGGAATATTTCACGAATAAAATATTTTTAAATGAGTATAATTTATTGTTTTGATCGTTTTTGCGGAGCCGATTGTGCGATGTGTATTTTTTGTTGGTTTATTGATTAAGAGATTTAGATGATTTGCGAGATGTGATAGTTGAATTGTATTCGACTATAAGAATGTGGTGTAATTTGTAATTGTACATCAGAAAGCAAGAAAAAATGAAGCGAAATTACATGGAAAAAGAAAATTAGGTTGAAAATAAGTATTGGGTAGAAAAAAAAGTGAAGTTGAATGGAATGGCTAATCAGGCAAAGAAAAAGTGCAGTCAAACGGGAGGAATATTACCTGCCAAAAAAAAGCGGATTGATGGGAAAGAAGGAGAAGAAGATAGAGCGAAAAATATTTCCTATCTGCGGTTAGGGTATGCATCATGTATGCATAAAATTGCAGCTCATCCAGCCTATAGAAATAAAATGGAATTGAGATACATACGGCAAACAGCGGGTGAAGCAGGGAGACGGCCTGCGTCATATTTATATTCTGTGTTTTTCTTGCTGTAATATTCTTTTTCGCAAAACTTACTTTGTTTCGCAAAAGTTACTTGCGCTACACACGTTGTTAGATTAGCAGTGCTTTAGCAGCGATGCCGGATTCTTGTTCCTTTGTGTATAAATCGGATAGGCGGGAAGGGAGTGGGAGAGAACTAAGTGGGAGAACTATTTTTCTTATACAAAATCCTCAAACGATCTAGCTTTGAGCTGAAACGTTTCGGGTAGTAGAAGGTATGAATCCGTGGTAAGCAGTTTGGCTTTATGAATTACTTTAGATCATTGACACTCCTAATAAGTTCAAAATCTTCCGGCTTGAAAAATTTACCAATGCGAGCCAGCACTCAGATGCTGTATCGTAATCGCCCGTCCTTTGTTTAGACAGCTCATTCGGTGATCATCTATGCTGCAATCGTTGGCACAGTTTTCGAAGACTTTAGGCTCCTTCTTCGAGTTAGTCATTCACGTACTTGGAATAAGATGCTCTCACAAATGTACACTTATACTGATAAAACTCTAAGCGGTCGATACTGTTGTGGTACGTAAACATCGAAAGTAATCTCTGCGAGTTGACGCTTCTTTTTATGCAGAACTTACGTTCTAAACATGTCCACAAGAACACCATCGGTTGCGATAGCTGTTAGAAGTCGACTTATCATCACAAGATGGTGGCACTTAACCGAATGGACGTCGACTCCACCTGGCGAATTAAGAGACTTTGAAATGATAAGGACGCCAGTTTCATATGTTCCTCTGAGATGATGACAGCAGATCTTTGATTGTACCCACCTGGCGATCGAAATAGTAGGTAAGAATAGCTTCGAGTAATGAGGCGGTAGCTCATCGTGGAAATCAGCCTCATTACGGTACCACGAAAAACAGCTACAAATGTCTGCTCTAATTCATCCTTGATTACAAGTTCCAAGCTAGATGCGATTTTGACATCGGCAAAAATAAGATACGAATTAATCAGTGAATGGCAAATTAAATATTAACGAAAAACGCATAGAACACGCGCTGTTTATGAAGACAGCAATTCCGCATACTTTTATACTTGAGAAGTTGCACAAAGTTCTATTGGAATACGAAATTATAGCTTGATTTCGGACGCAGGATTGGAAATTCAGTGATCTCTAGAATTGCAAATCAGATCCCTATCATTCAGTGAAATTGATTCACAGATACCTCTAGTCAGCGGCAACCTTTAATGCCCATTTTGGACACGAATTACAGGCGTGACTGTCGGTGAGAAAAAAAAATGGCCGTCTTCCTTCGAATAAAAAGGCGAGATATGAGTTTAAACATTTGTTGCGCATGACAAAGAAACAATGGAAGCGAGACGCTAAAGTTTAATGGAGCAAGCCCTTATGCACGGAATTAAGGCAGTTTCTGGCCCGTAAGAAACCGCACATCAAGAACAACAAGAAATTTCTGGACCTAATGCTTCAGGTGATTCGTCCCACATATGTGATACACGATACACGAGACGGTGGTTAGGAACGACGTTTCAACTGCTTCATGTCTCTATAATTGCGAAGGACGTCGTCTCGGCTGCTAATTATGTGGATAAAAAGGTTATACCAGAAGGGGTGCTAGGAATTTTTTTACAACGGGAAGCACACCTGCAAGTAGAACTTAATCTTTATGTTACGAAAGGATTGATTTCGGATCATTCGTTATAAAGGAGCTGAAAGCTGTTATTCTAGCCGTCCTGGATGTGAGGTGACCGGTATCTGTGTGAACCGCTATTATCATTTGAGAAGTCTTTTCACAGTTACACTGCATTTTATGCCGAATTTCGGGTGTATGGCAGCGGGCATTAAACACCATCGCAGATATTATTTATATTTAGTCGTCTACTTGAGAGCATCTTTTATTTTCCCATATCTTAGCATACCAGTAATATATTTTTAAACTTGAGAGAGACAACAACTGCCCTGGCGTAGCAAAATCGAATGCTCAATCGCCCAACATCAAGCCGCAGTCCTCATCTAGTTGGCTGTTATCGCATTCACTCTGTCGTTGACAATCGTAAGTGAACTTTCGATAATGCAGAAAGAGAATGCAAATAATATTGCCATTAAGACTGTGCCAAACTGTCGGACTTCGAAGTTTGCGTGCACAATGAATCGACGGTTTGTTGTTTCGAATGTACTTTCGGAAAATGCAATGCGGTGAGTGTGGCAGTGCGGTGAAAAGAGCTCGTATTCGTTAGTGAGTCGGTCTTGCATCGCAAAATCACGCCACTACGGGCATCGGAACTAGTGCAGCTGATGCCAATTGAACAAACAATCCAAGTGCAGAAAGTTGCTAACGATACATGATTTGCGCTGTCGAAGACCGTATTGTCTTCACCTATGGCAACATTCTCCGATGAAACTACGCCCGCCGAAACATGTCAGGTAATTTTTCCTCGATGTTCTCTTCATTACCGTAAAACTAAGGCAATAAAACATTACTATTCACAATTCCACAGAAATCAAACACGTCGAATCGATGAAAAATTTTCGATGAAAAAAAAAATTAAGTGATGGTATTTCATAAATTCAAATTTTATAATAATAAAAGTAGTTGTAGCAATATAGGCTGATATCGCTGTCATTTTTGCGGCAGCCACTAATCCTACTTCACGCGCAGTTGACAAGGTAAAGATTTGGGAATATCACGTGGACGTAGATGTAGGTAAAGATGACGCTTGCGGTATATTTGGGAACTCCACAAAAAGCCACACATGGTCGAATTAATGCCCTCCCGTTTCACACAACTCGTACGCTATTTGCCCTTCTGTGTGGATCGATGCCCGTCTTGTCCGCCTGTGGGTATCACCTCATACCATAGTGTTTCTGCAGCATCATATCGATGCAATCGCATTATCAGCACACATCGTTAACGACGTGTTGAGCGTTGTTTTCTTCGTGTTATTGTCCTATGCTAACTATTCTTGTCGATAATTTCGTACACACTTCTTATCAGATAAGATAGTCTTGAATCAGGTAATAATTAGTTGCGCTTTGAGTGCTATATGTTTCACGCATTATTTGTTGAGAATAACGATTCTTAATGGGCGAAGAGCTGAGGCATAAGAGGTTTTCATGGGGAAATTCGCGAGTTTTGCGCGGAGATTCTTATAACTCAAGGTTCTTGAGCGAAGACAACCTTCAATCGGCCAACACTGCTCCTATATTTTTGACCGCATCCTATTTCTTGATTGTATCTAATTGTTTTTAAGCTTTTTAACTCAGCATTGTCTCATTTTGCTCATTTTCCGGTACTCAGTTCCATACTAATCAGTATAAGCATATGGATATGCAGCGTTTAAGGAAACAGTCACCCTCAATAATGCATCAATATTTTAATTGAATTGCTCGCTCTTGCTGATCTTCTGCAAAAAAAAAAAAATCTGTTTCCTTGACTCTCTTCACGATCCGATTTGATTGGCGTTAAAAGCAACACAGTTTAATTTGTACATAAATTTTTAGCCACTTTCACATGTCTATAACTCTTCTAGAAGTCAGTCGATCACCTTGAAAACTCGTATCGAAAATCTAAATCAGTGGTCGTCAAGTTGAAGCGATAGTGGAGCATCACGGCAACTAATGAGGCACTTGGAGCGTTGGGAAGCGATACACTGTCAGTGCACAATAAAATGTGCGAAAAAAGCATTTCAACTATATGCTTTAGGCATAAAACTTGGCAGCAACGCTTTCCATTTTTTTATGTGGAGAAGGAAGGCAGAAAAGGTTTCAAGATGGACCATATTATAGAATTTCACAGCTTGAAATATTCTGACAGGGCAACGGGTCCGCAGCAAACGACTCACTCTGGGGAAGATAGCGCAACTATGCGGATTATGTGCGTTCACCGCTCCATGTAAGAAATCGTGCGTTAAGCATCCTAAATAGCTATATTAGGCTAGGTTGATATCTTATGTACTACGCCAGGATGGAAATTCTTTTGAAGATCTAGTTGATATATATTGGACGACGAGTATAATCTCAAATGAGATGCAAAGCGATGCATGTAATTTGCAGCATTCGCTTGCTATGAGCCTTTGAATACGTCAGTGTTATTATATACGCGGTTTATTTGCACCTCTTATAGAACTAGATTAGCCGATTTCTCTAATAAGTTCCAACTTAAATTTTTGATTATGATAAAAAAAAGCTTTGAAATTATCATTAGCTACTCGCACCGATTTCGTAGATTAAAAAAAAAAGATTACTTGCATTCCTTTGAACATGCATGGCTGTACTAAAGGGAAAACGAACTGTTATAGGCATGATAACGTAACAGAGCCCAGGAATAAGCTCATTTAATTGTTGTTTTGTCGAGCGGCTATTATGTCGAGCAATGTCGTTGTAAGCCTAAGTTACTAATTCATTGACGTCGATATGGTGCGATTTTGACGGACCTAGCCTCATTTCTTTAGATTCACCTTGACGGCAGGGAGGCGAACTTTATAGCCATAGAAAATGCGAGTTCTTGCATTCTTCAAGAAAGAAGTGCAGAGTTGAAGTTTGCACGCTTACCTTTCAAATTTTTTTTTCCTCATATTTTTGAATATCATCTAAAAAATATGTGGTTTTGGATGAATGATTAAGATGAAATTTTCATATGCAACGAAATATTTGCTCTATCAGCGTTAAATGCAAATTAATTATTAGCGCTATTTATATTACAGCTTTAGAGGTTGTTTTTGAAGCGATTATAAAGTTCGCATTATTGTTGCTGTTCTTTCAATGGATCTTTACGCCTATTTTATCTCATCGAAATGTTTCGTTTATCATATCACTTTTTTTTTGCTTTTGTTTATCTGCGAATATGTAATATCGTAATAAATCGTCTTTATGAGATCGTTCTTTGTCGTCGCTGCTCTCTTTGAATATCGGATAAATCTTAGTTACACTTATCAATGAAAGTCGATATTTTTTTTTCCCATTTCTGCATGAAATTGTATTGCCGAAAAAAAAAATGAATCATTTTATCAGAGCATAATATCGTCGCAATGTGTGTATTGTCGAGAATTTAGTAGAATTATGGTATGGGCTTAAAGTGCCTCAACTGGAAAAAGTTTAGATTATATCCACCAAATTTCGCAGCTCTAGTTTCATTGATTCGGGACTTCAGGCTATAGTAACAATAGACAGATACATGCACAAGCACCGTCAAATACGCATGCTTTGCACTCAAAAAACGTAATATAAAACGTAATCATCTTGATCAGAAAAATTCGCGTTCTAGCCATATCTTTATCTACCTGATATGTGCTTTTTTTGTGATGATAGTGATGATACGTGATATCCAGCACTGTGCTAGCGATTATGCCTGTACATAAAATGTATACGTTTCTTTAATATGTTGATGCGATAAAACCAAAGTTTTTTTTTTTTAATGCAAACACTATAACTAAGGACGTTTTTATTGTTCCACTGCTCAAATATGATGGTTCTCTGTGAGTGATTTTTTCGCGTCAGATGAAATGCCCTCAACTACTCAAGTTCTTTATTTCAAGCAAAAAAAAAACCGATGAAAATACCCCATTTTTACAAGAAGTGATAATAAAATTATAAAATTCTGGTCGCATGATTGTATGTGGCAAATTTAATTGAAGATATCGAAAAGGTTCAAGCAAGGCAACGATAAAAGTTACCATTCACAACAGGCGGGTGTACTACTTTCGAAGACTTGATACCCACTGTCGATCGAATGCACGTTTTGAATGTTATTAGAGAAGAATGAAAAACAATGGAGAGAGATATTTATTTAGGATTTTTTGGAAATTTCCTGTAAAAATTCAATAAACCTTAGAAAAATCCTCCTTGCGAAATACGGGGAAGAGGACGGGAAGGAAGCATGCTGAGCGCAATTGCATCATGCATAAAACGAAATAATTTTCAGTGATTTCAGAGAATGAAACTGCCAACGATCGATGCAATTCGTAGAGCAGTTCCAGCACAATGCTTCGAACGCTCATTGCCAAAATCGCTATTCTTTCTGGTGCTCGATTTTGCTATTCTTGCATCTCTCTACCTCGCCGTGTCGTATTTCGAGCACTTTGGTATCGCCGGTCTATTGCTATGGTAGGATCGTCTGAATTTGCATTATAGTTACAATAATAGAACATTGTTTAGTGAGGTATTTGTAGTGAAATATTATGGGAAAAATGTTATTGAAAAAAAAATTTTTTTTTTATTCGTTTGTTTTAAAAGTTTGGAATCGTTTATTTTTATTTTTTGAAAGGGCAATGAGCTATATACGAATTGTAGGACTTAATTTTGAACACCTGCAAAGTTTAAAACTATAGATTTTTGGTATCACCGGTCTGTTGCTTGCTGTGGTAGGATTGCAGAAGGATAGTTTACGAATTTAGAAAACATTTAATCAGCTGTTAAATGGGGCTGCATTTTTTTCTGGGGGGGGGGGAGGATGGGGGATTTTCGATTATCAAATATGTTATCACTAAAACTTTTTGCGCATTATTTAGCGTTTTTGCTGAGACTATAATGTGTTTATTTCATACTGCATGCGATAAGAATGATTGTAGTAAAGAGCGTTACAACATAAAAGTGAAAATATTTTCGTTTTTTTTTTGCGCGAGCAATTGCTTATGATGTGTGAATGATAGATCGATGATTTGTGATTAACATCAACCAAAGATGATTGCAATATGTAATTTAAATATAAATAAGTGTCTGTTTTAAGAGCGAAAACTATTTGATGCGTCAGTACAATAGTAGAACGGAACTAATGAGGTGTTTATATGTGATGTTTTTGTTCTTTATATTTTCGTCGCAGTAAAACATAAAAGTGGCAATAGCAAAAATATCAGCATAAAGTAAAAATAGCGATGGAAAATACTGCATTGAATATCGGCAAATTTTATGCATTAAAATAAAAAAGTTGTGTTGTTATCAGTAAATAAAACAAAGTAATGCAATGAATAAGTATAAAGGAGAAAAAAACCAATAATCAGAAACAAAAGTCTTTGGAGCACAGTTGACACGTAGAGGTCATATTTCTGCAGCCATTCAAAAACAGAAAGCGATATTGAATGACTTGAGTCTGTCTTGTTATTGCAAATGAGGATGATCTAACCTTTGGCTTTCACCACTGCTATAATACTGGCCCTGGTTTGCATTATGCGCTTGGATAACGTACCATGCTAGCGAATATTGAAGTGAGACATAAAGGGGAGCGATTTCACGACCAGAATGCGCTCTCGTATATGAGTTTGAGAATTGATCGGTTGCACGAATATGTGAAGTAAATGTAGTGCTGAAGTAAGGAAAACCCTAAGGAATAATAACTTTGAAGCGTTTCGTGGGTTTCCATCAGCGTTTTTCTCAGATATACTCATAAACTGCGATGTTTTCTTTAATAAAGACGACGGTGTGGTTTCATTTTAACATAATAGTTTGTCTACACTCGGTAAGATACGTCCCTTCATTGTTTGGCTGCATATGATATTTCGGTCATGCTTATGTCTGTGCTGTGTTTTTGCTTTGGTGAAGGCTGAAATGGTGGCGAAATGTTGCATATGCAAGAACTTCGTTCCATCTTTACTGTGACCTGTCATACGGCATCACATGAAAACAAACGGTTATTAGGTGAAAAAAAAAAGAATTTCTCCCCAGAAACAAACGACCATCAAATCAGCTAAATGTTAGAATGTAATTGATGTATCCCCAGTCTTGTAACGGGTATCTGGTAGAGAAAATTTTTCCGGTAGTGTGCACTTTTTCGCCAAGATGAAATCAGCTAGGCAACGTTCGATTAAAAATTTCTATCCACCAAAGAGTTTTCGTTTAAAACAATTGCTTCTCATGCTTTTTTTTTGCAGTAAGAACGGCGTAAGCATTTTCCCTAATATCGCGAATTTTCGTTTAAACATGCTTCTTCGCAAGTCTTTTCCTAATAGAAAATTAGCGGCACTCACGAAAACCTCATTCAAATCTTCTACCACTTTGGGAACGTTTTTCCGTCAACTTGGAAAATACGGCCTCGCGTATTTGTTATACTTCAATTGTTACTTGAGTGAAATCAATTAAAATTTTGTCTGTTTCTTTTTGCATTTCCCAATCGTTCAGCCACCCTCATATCCCTCTCATCAATATATTGAAAACATTGTGAAATCGCATTTGGATGGGTAAAAATATTCCCAACATCCGATTTGTGTATGAACATTATGGAGGAAAAAAACAACCAGAATCTCTTTTATTAGGAATACGGAATACAGAGTGGGTGAATAGGGATGCAATAGTATTTGATCAGTTTATTTTTAAAACTATGCAAAGATTTTTTTTTGTATCATATTTTAAGGACTGATTGCTCAGAAATTAAGCAATGAATTTGAAGGATGTATAATATCAGTATTTATGTGCAATCCTTCAACGAGGAATGAGTATTTTCTTGCGTCACTTTTCAGTGCTTCTAGCATGCTGGCTGAATTGTCAACTTGCGTTGATTAGGAGCTATCTATTATGAGTAAAGAAAGAAATCGAACTGCTGTGATCTAGAGTGATCTTAAACGTAGCCGAGATAAAGGCCAAAATTTTGACAGTACATCCCACAGATTTCCTCAGTCGCCGGTTAGTCGCCAGGTGTTCGCCGTGCAAAAAATAATCAAAAGCTTGGTACTTTGATTGAGTTCTTAGAGAAGTCCTTCCCATCGGGTAATTTGTGGTTGTGATTGAAGGTACTGGCTGATGGGAATGTTCGGTTCATCATTATTCGTTGTTGGGCACGATTGCGGTCACGGTACATTCTCGGAATATACGATCGTTAACGATTTTTTCGGCCATATAGCGCATGCCCCA
Source organism: Ascaris suum (assembly GCA_013433145.1). NCBI lineage: Eukaryota > Metazoa > Nematoda > Chromadorea > Rhabditida > Ascarididae > Ascaris > Ascaris suum. The sequence goes on from CM024173.1 coordinate 12,794,208, forward strand.
CTCCTTGCACCTTATTGGCCATGGCAGAAATCCCATCGTCAGCACCATCAGTATACATCGCATATCGACAAAGATAAGGTATGATGGTAACAGCTTGTTTGTTGAAAGTGAACCTATAGTTCCAACGCACTTCTTGACTGTCAAACAACTACCCCCCCCCCCCAAGAAAAAAGCATACTGGTGAGTGGATATAATCAAAAAAGCATGCCTGGGGTGTGAAGATAAGAGTACGAATTCTCATCTGATCTATCACCTTGCAAGCCTATTGTAAAGTTTCTTCATTTGTACCTAGCATAAAATTTCTTGTTGTCATTGGAAATGAAGAAAAATATACTGACATACTTATTTGCTAGACTCATTTATTGAAAGCATTTGTCAATAAAAGCGAGAAACAGCTCTTCATTAGCACAGTATCTACCGTTGAGGTGAATCCCACTAAAGACCTTGACTGAATTCTTGCAAACTTGCTAGCAAACAAAAGATATTTCCAGTTAAATATGGAAAGTTGGATTCATATGTATGCCGAATGAATATCTCATATAAAAATACCCCAATAAGCAATGGCTGTCTTATATTTGTTACATCTGTATTGTTTTTATAGAAGCGATACATAACGCTGCCCTTGAAATAACAAGTCCACTAGTGAAAGAGCATAAGCCAGAGTGCGCGGAAAGAAATAAAGTATAGCCGTATGGCGTGAAAATTATATGCTTTGAAATGCGAAAGTTTTCACGCAGTCTCGGTAAAGATCATCAAGTCCTATGAGACCTGAAATTAGGAGACTTCAAATCCTATATGACCTGAGTTTAGGGAACATCAAGTCCTATAAGCTAAATTGGCCAATAGTCAGCCCATGCGTATGTGGCGTCGCAGTCGTGGAGCAACAGAGACGAGGTAGCTAAAGTGATTAGGATTTCTCAGAGGATGAAAATACGATGCACTATACAGAGAGCAAGGCACACGGGAGGGGGGGGGGGGGGGGGGGGCAGTTTCGTTTGTCAACTAAGCGTTGGCCGGAGGGAAAAATTTTGTTCTGGGACTCCTATAGCACCGGACCCCGAATGTTAGCGTCAGATCACATGCAATTTTCGTTCCGTATGCGAGCTTTCTTCAACAAGCGAGCACTAACTTGCAAAACGATGAAATTTAATAGTTGCTGACGAAATTTATCACCCTCACAAGATTGCTGACAAATAATACGAGATTCATTTCAACTTGTTCGTTGAATGATTAAAAAGTTACCTGTATATGGACATTTCTTTATTATGATATTTTCACCTGGTGTCATATAAATTCGATTTCTTGAAAAAAAGAAACAAACTCTTGCAGCTTTTAGATCATGAACACTCTGTTAAAAAACTACGAATTAATTTTATAGAATGAAATAAAATATCCGCTATATCAGCATCTGTTTTAGACAATACCTCTCTGACATCGGTCAGTGTATCAGAAGTCATTTTAGTTAGGAAAATTGCAAAATATAACCTGTTAGCTGTAAAGAAGAAAAATCGCGTTTCTTGTGCGCATTGGTAGAAAATATCTTCAAAAAAATTCTCCAACTTTTTAATGAAAGAATCTAAAAATTTCTCTTCTGAACTTTCGACATCAAAGCGAGAAAAATAAAGCAGAACAATTATGACTAGAAAATTATGGCTACAAAAACTAACTAATGTTTAGGGGCATCCATGGATTACCGAAGAGGAATTTACATCCCGAAATTGGATTGAACGCAATTTTGCGAAGATTCCGATTTCTGGTTTCTTCAGGTAAGCGAAATAAATGCGTATTGCCTATGTTCTATAGCATTTTTTTTTTGAAAAATACCGTTTACAAGCATTTTTATCCTTATGTTTTCGCATTTTCTAATCCCACTGATTAGTTTATGTCATCTTCTATGGAATTTTAAACGATGCAATGTTTCCAGTGGTGAATTTTACACAACTTCAATGTTTCCCTTATTGCACCATATTAGATATCCTCCCTTAAGAAAAATAAATCAACTATCCATTAAACCAGTTGTGGACTACCTTATTCATCAGCTCAATACAAGTAAATTTCATCTTTTCTAATGCATTTCCATGAATTCTTCTCAGAATCACATAATGGCGTCGTGTCTCTGCTTATGGAGTATATATGTGTGATTGTGTGTCTCACCGATACTGTGAGTCTTACGAACTACGGAAATTATGAGTATAGCGAAATTTGGCGATTATAATGTGCGCCACAAAGCTTAAATACTTTTTTACTCACAATTTTAGAGCATTACAAAGTTTTAATGCATTGCAGATTTTTAATACCCCCATCTTCAATTTCAACACCTTTAAACGTTACCCAATCGTAGATGAAATCGACTGTAGTTGCACCTCTATATATGCGCGTAGATTATTCTGTCTCTGTTGCAATTTCAACTTGGAAATGAAAAACTCGAATGATGAAATGCGATGGTTATCGTGCACATGGTGGAATGAGCTTCCTTGTCAATTTTTAGGCTGACTTGCTCACTCTCGAAAAGGATTATTAATGCCCAAAAAACGCCTCAAAATTTTCATGTGTTTCAAACTAGTCAAAAACGTATCTTTGAAGTGGTCAGGCCAGCCAAAATTATCTATATATTCTATTACTTACCGTTGACTGATAAATGCGGATGATGAGAAGGGTGAAATGCGGATCGCGTATCATGCTGGCTTCTGTAGCATGCTTCTCCACTTGTTTTCATATGCTTGACCAAATCGTTGTCTGAATTCATAAAATATCCTTGCATTAGAGACCTTTACAACCTTTCCACCTGTTCAGCTCACCTTTATAAACATTTTTCAGGTGGAATCCAATCTATACAATTGCGGGATTACCTGATGGTAGTCATTTTTGGCCATTCAGTAAACTCTTCAGCAACAATTACGAGAGAATTCAATGTGTTTTGAGTGGTACGGCTTGTGGATTATGTGCTTTTGTTAGTTTCTATTGTTTCCTTTGCATTTTCTTTACTATCTCTCTTGTTGCCTGTCGAGTTCGAATACAACACTTCATGCCTGATTGAGCAATTAAAACTGTGGCATTTTTGTAGTGATTGAGAGGTAATGATGAGTAAAAATTAGCTTTTGAATGTAAAACAGTGGCATTTTCACTGCCCAAAAGCAACAAACAACAAAAAAAATCTATATTTTGCAGTAAATAAAGTAAGGAATGTGCATCCAACAAAACGATTTCACAGAGGAATTACAAAGACCAAAAACATCTTTATCCATAAACAGGGCGCGCAGCGTTAGTTTAAACCTCCCACCCCCCCCCCCCCCCCCCAAAAAAAAAGAGAAAAACAATATCAAATATCATGGATGAATGAAATTGAATTGGAATTCGATTTTGCTGGGTGCTCAGTTGCAGAAGTGTTTTGCCACTCCGCCGTTTTCTTTTTCTCTGGGAAGTTGACTATGAAGCCTAGTTGACTTTTTTAGATCCATTGCTGAACGGAATTAATTGAACAAAATCGAATTTGTGATTTCTCATTGCTCTCGTTCATTGATATGCGCTTATCTAATGCAGGGCAAATTGCTGTATTCTTCAAAGCAGATAATATTTTTCAAGACTTAGAGCTGAATTTTTTATCCGTACTTCTCTTCTGAAAATACTTTCATCCTGAATTCATTGCGCCGCAACCCCATTACACTATATCGCTATTGTTCTTTAAGAAATTGTTTTAAGCGTCGAATTTTATTGGAATTCTCCGATTTTCATGGAAAACATGTTAGTAATATTTGTTGGCCATGTTCATTTGCAGGTTGCGTTTCGACTATGCGACTGTAGTATTTATTCGTTCATAAAATATTACTATATCCCACTACTCTTTCAAGGATTTTGGCTTGTTGTGATCACTTATTTACAACACAACAGTGAGACAATTGAGGTGAGTTCATTGCAAACTGATGTATATATGTTATCTCATATAATAGCAATTTTTTGTCTCACACTTAAATAAAAAAGTTCTACGCTTAAATTCAAAAAAAAAGAGGTTTCGAATGCTTTCTACAGACTCTGTAGTAAATCCGCAAGATTCACTGAAAACGTTAACTTTGGCTTATGCAAAATATGAGAACGGTAAGCGATTGTGATTAAACTGCTGCTAATATGAGACCTGTTTTAAGGCTATTGTTTAATCTGCTTCTATTTCAAGTTTATTTGGTTTGGACCAAGAAATGCTGCAAAGCATGGAAATTAAACTCCATTCCATCTAAAATAACTTCACTACGTTTCGAGCGATATGACATCTACAAGCGTTCATGCCATATTGAGTTCAAAATATTGCACATTCCTTCTTAAAGACGCTGCTTTTAATAGTTACCATTGCTATAGATAACATCGTGCTTCTTTATTCTGTATCGAAGACTATAAGCAGCCGAAATATGGTAGTTTTTTGCAAGAAGCTAATAGAGTTCGTTGTTTAAGTTTTCGATTTTCACGATAGTTTCAGAAATGAAACTGGAATCCGACAAATGAGCGGCACAACAAAAGATCGAACTTCGGTAATTTACTGAACTAAAGTTTCGATAATAATCGTCATCGAGGGGTTGTTTTAGGTTTACGAAGAAGGATATTGGAGTTATGTAACTGGACAGACACAGACTATTGATAGAACTTTCGGGTTTGGAATCGACGTTCTTTTGCACCATATCACTGATGGTATTTATTTGAAATATATTCTTCGTTATTTTTACACTGCTGCAAACAGTGGCGATTCTTTATGATGGTTCCATATAACAATAGAATTTCGCATTTTGACAATTCTTTTTTCCGGCGACATTCTACACAAAGTCTCGTGTTGTGAATCCTTACCAATCGCAGCATAGTGCTAGAAAGCGAATTATCCATCTCTTCTTCAAGGGATTCTCAAGAAGATTTAGTGCACGAATCACCATATCGCCCCTCATGGAAATCAGAGTGATGCCGAAAACCTTCTTTCGTCCTCTCATTGTTTTCGCGTTTTCGGAACGGATTTTCTTTATGAACTTCTCGTTGTCGTTTGCAAACTGTCGAATTTTTATGTCTGTCGCGGTTAGAGGTACTACTTTCGTTTCCTAGTACAATCGATCGACTTCGTCTGTTGAATCCACACTATCGAATCTCGTCCACATAAAGAATGCTGTATAACTCATGAGCTGTTTTGGATCCTTCCAGCTGCTAATGCTGCTCTAACCCAACCCTAGCTGTATGAAGAATCGGGCTCACGATTACAGGATGAAACGGCAAAACCGATAAGCGATCAGATTGCTTCCTTTGGCGAGCAGAAACAGAAGTCTCAAAAATCACAACGAGTTTCCATTGACCCATGGAAACTCGTTGTGACATGGTCTTTTTCATTTGTTTTCTATTTGTTTACATGGGCGGTGATGACTTATGGGGGGTTTCCTAATAGGATTGTACGTCATAGGAGATTAATATTGAGGAAGTCATTGTTTCTGTTTACTGCGCTTGCATCACAAGCCACTTGTAATTTTTGAACTCTTTCCCAGGAACGTTTATGAAACGAAACGTAATGAGGTGCATCTGGTCCTTGATAACTAACGTAAACTTTGCTGTTTTGATCTCTGGGTAAGTGCGCGCTTGGTATATTTTAATGGAGAAAGTATGTCGCGCAACATTTCAAGTAATAAATTTGCATAGTTGTTGTCCGACTTATTCGATTAACCGACTGAGTGGAGAAAGATGAAATCCAATGCGATGATATCGGGCGCATTGTTTTTTTTTTTTTTTTTTTTTGAAGAAGCTGGTTGAGCGCCTCTGAGTCGAAGAAATTAGATTTGCGAATTGAGTCTGACATGTTGAGACAACAATAATCGCACGCAACATACGGTAAATTGCGTTTGCAATTTAGATTTAGCAGTTAGCGGACTCTATAAATGCTTTAGATATATAAAGGATCAGTCCAATTGCTCGACATATGTTGAAAATTTCCAGTTCGGTAAATTGTACTAATCTCCAACTAAATTAATCTCCAACCGTCTTCATATGAATCCTCCTATGTTCTCTCTTTTTTTTTTCATCCTTAATGGGGAGCCCCTATAAAGTTAGATATTTGCAGGACATGTTGCTCATCACTTTTTCTACACTCGAATACCGCACTATCACCTTATGGAAGCAACGGAAGCAATCAAAAAACTTCTGAAACCATATGAGGGCGCATATAAATGTAAAAGTTGTTATGACTTCATAAAAGAATTTCTCATTCTTAACATAAAATTGGAGTACTTAGTGGGACGAGGCACCGGAGTGTTGAGATACGCGACAAAGGAAATCAAAAAACAGTAATACTTATATCTGAGTTTTGCTCAAAAATTATTCTATGTACGTTGCATCTTTTCATTTAAAGTGTTTGAGAATTTAAAGCACTCTTTCTTCATCGACTGTATACTTCCCTTTTGAAATTTGGCAACATCTAAATAGATGTCTTATGGTCGTAATATTGTAAGAGTTTGATTTGCCTATTACATATTGTCTTACATTTGCCTATTACATTTGCCTTTTTCTTACCATGTCACCAGTATAGCATTTATCCATCTATCTTGAAATGTGCAAATAATGGAAAAGAAGTCACTTTGAGCTATAAAATGATTTTCTTACTTGTCTGATAATTGATCTGATTAATCGGTCTTAAGCCAACCCAGTGATGGTTTACTATGCGTCGAGATACTATGGCAAAAATAATCACATCGATATTGTTTATTTTTGCATAAAATTAATCGCTATAGATCATTGCTATATTCTTCAATACTAATATTTAGGAAAAGGCAATCAATAAAAGCAGAATTAGAATACGCAAAAAACGCAATGGCGAATTCTTTAAAAATAGGAGCAAATCACTACTAAAACACCTGGCACGACAAGTGCTTTTATGCGACCGTTGATAGACTAGCTGCTATCATATATCACCAGCAAGTAAGGAAACTTATATGCACTGAGTTTCTATCCGTTTAGATTATAGTTTTGCAAAAGTATTGCTCTTTTTTATGCTTACATAAACGTTGTAGGTTTTTTTCCATTTTGGAACATTGAAATAAAAGAATAAAATACAAAAGCATATGCAACAATGTATTCAAGTTTTGATCGATCCAATCGTTGATACGAATGTTCTGGAAATTGATCGATTTTTATGACCCTAATCGGTACACATTACAACCGGATAGGCTGCAAGAATAGGTGAACATGTGGGCGCATTGAAACGACCGCAATCATTTCGAGGCTAGCGCATGGACTCGCAAGTTGATTTCATATGTTTGCATTATAACTTCGTAATTCCACTCTCAGTGGTCGTCTCATTAAAATTGCCAACAGATGGTCGAAATGAATTTATATTTAGAGATATGATATCTCTATAATTATGCATTGCAAATGCAAATTCATTGAAGCGTATAAATGCTGTTTAAAAACATTGTCTTACAAGCTTTTCGGAAAAGATGACAGTTTTGTTTAAAGGAATGCTTTGTGTTATTCTGCCATTTTTGAGGTTCTAGCGCAGTTCATTTGCAAAACTACAATTTATAAAACCCTTACTTATCCGCCTCTCTACTTTCCGCTTACTTTTTACAGGTCAAGTTGAGGTGAAAATTTTCTCTGAGATAATTTAAAAAGTTTCTCGTGAAATATTTTCTCTTGGCGTTCTTCCGTTGCGTAATTAACAGCTAGCTGTTAAAATTCCGTGCAAAGTCGAGCGGTATGTAAACTGTACACACACACACATACACATATGCTGCTTGAAGTGACGAGCTTTGAGCGCTTGTTTTAATTGTTTCAACATGAGGAGCATTCATAATCGTTGTTTACGACCATGTGAAAGCTGTAGTGCTGAGAGTAATTCCTAATTTCTGAGTAAAGGAATAATTGCAACAATTTGCTGGTACCATTGTCTTACCTTCTGTTACCTTTATGTTCCATTATTATGAAGCATACAACTTCAGCATGCAAGGCAAGCGTATGCAACTTTTTCATAGTGTCGACGAATTATTGCTTAATAGAACGCAATTAGTGGAGGGTTCATCAAGAACGAAGATAATTATAAGAAGTACTTAAATTATCGGCTTTCATATGAATAATAAGATTAAATTCTAGTCTGCAAGGTTTGCGTTTTCTCCACTGTTAGACGAATATTTCTACAGAGGCAACAGCTAAATGCTTTTTATGCGATCACCGTTTCGATATTTCCTATCCCGAACAACTTAGCATTTAAAAAAAATGGGAAACTTCGTAAAGTCCTCTTTGAATGCTCCCCACATCAGAAATTCTACTCTCAGGAATCGAAGTTTTTGCATTAAGCCTGTCAACTGGGGAGAAGAAGTGGTGACTAGGATTAGAAAAGATGGGAGGCGATAGGAGCGGAGTTGGGAGGAAATGTGATCAAACGTTAGATTTTTCAAGGGAATCTCCCCAAGTTTTCTTAGCACGAAACCGCTGTTGGTGAAATTTGCTGGCAGTCTAAATTCTGAACTAATCATAAAGTCGGGAACTTATAAAGAGAGCAAATTTTCTGCGTCGACGATGACCTGAGCAAATATGCGCTCACAATCACCACGTCCACCAATAATAGATTATGCAGTAACCTTTTTTTAAAAAATATCCTGTGAATCCTATTATGGAAGCGAATTTTCCACTTCGAGTAGAGTCTTATAACGTGGTCGATAGAAATTATTGATATATGAGAAATTTGAGCGTTAAAGTATTTTTTTATTTATCGATGAATGCCCACTTGTGCGCTAAATTATTCGTTCATTTGCTAGGCTTGAAATACATTTTAAGCGTTATGTTTATCGAAGCATGACGGTGCCGATGCTGCTAGTAAGATGGAGTGAGCAGTAAAGTTGGAATGCGAATTTCCAACATGCAAATTTTCGTCGTAGGAGGGCAAAAGATTAAGTTTTTCCATTTGAGCTGCTCGAAGGAAGGCGTTATTGTTGTCCTTTCTCTAGATTACAAGTTTTTCCTCGCACTGCCTTTTGAAAGGACCGCGACAGCGAGATCATAACTTTGATAAGCGGAGATAGGACACCATTTAAAACGTCAGAAATTAAAATCGGAACGATTAATGATCCCAGCTGTTATTAAGTATTGTAAATTAAATACTGGACTAAAACACTTTGAGCTCTTTTATATGCGCATATTAACATATGCAAATAATAACGCAATTGATTTCAAGTGTGCAGCGATTCAATTTTTTTTTTTTAATTAGAGGTAAAGATTAATGCCATCCTCAGCTTAATACGGTGATTTTGAAATCTTTTCAAATGAGAGCGGTACATTGCTAGCGTTATGGGAATGTTTGGAAAAGTGGATGTACTTTCCGCATTCCATAGCATCTTTTACACTGCTCGAGAGATGATGCTTATTGGCGGTCGAATAAATGTTCGCCACATTTACGCTGTTTTACCTTCATTATGAAAAAAAAGATCGAATGTTTGTAATGCGTATTTCAAACACATTCTTTGTGATTGTATTGAATGGCATCACTCGAGAAGTAATTTGAAGTGATATTTACGATATTCTTTTTCAATTATAATTGATTTTAGTGGGGGGGGGGGGGGGGGGGGGGAAATTCTATAGAAAATTTAAATTCGATTTGATTAGAAAAATTTAGCGGTTGGATTTTTTTTCCCACATTTCCTTATAAATTGTTGATAAATTTCGAGGAAAAGAAAAATATATGTTTCCTCTTCGTTGATATGCGTTACAATGCAATCTTCACATATATTTTCCTCTATAAAATCATATAGTATTTATTTTGCAAATTTATTCTCATCTATCATAGAATATTCAAATATAAGTATGTAGAGGATACATTATGAGAAATACTCCTCATATTTTCATAGATCGTAAGATTGTTGCTTCAAGTATTCTTTATGCGTAAATTTTAGAGGAATTGTATTTTGATATATAATGACCTCTCTTGTTTATATGATAAATTAGTTAATAAAAGCAAACATTTTATGGCTTTATTTTGTTGAGCGATAAACAAGAGAAAAATATCGACTGCTAATTTAGTAATTATGAAGTCTAACGAAGCATATTTACAAATATACACAAAAAATTTCGATAAAATAATCTAATCGGGAAGAATTTTCATCCGTAAGTGGATGAAAAAAATGTAATGTGTTTAGGCGTTTACCTGTTTCTCTCGGTTAATTAGACGATCCAAATTTGTGAATCAAAAATAAAACGTCTTTTAACAAAACGTTAAGAGGATGAGATTTAATTTTGTGAATAAATCGAGTGTTCGGACGGAAATGCCCCGTATGCAAATTGCAGAAATTTGTGAAGGGACAAGAAGCTTTTTGTGATATATGGAACATTACATTTGATGAAGTTTTAACCAGTTCAAAAGCGGAAACTTTTGCATAGATCAATCATAAACCTGCATAGTCCATCTTTCCTATTTTCAGCAATATGCTCAAGCAATTTGCAAACAATTATGAGAGATCGTCAACAAAGAACGGCTTCGTTCGATCACCTACAGGCTTATGGAAAATAACCGTTAGGCGTTTGAAAGCAATCAACTCTTAAGTTGCGTGTAATTCTTGTGAACTCATCATCTGAAATTTAAATGGAGTAGTTCACGTGTGTTATGTCATAAATGAGTAGGAAAAACATTGCATGAATGTTGCAATAATATATTTTCGGCAATCCAGCTTATCAAGTCAAACGCTTGCCAGGGCATTAAAAACAACAATCTCAACTCATAGTTTTGCTTTTTCCAACGAATTAAACTAGTGTTAGGAAATCTTAGCCTAGAAATAATCTGCTATGCAAACGCATCTCCAAGATTTAGACCAAAGTTGGCTTGTAAATTCCATGAGCTAAAAATTTTCAATAAATTATGAAGTGGAGGATGATTTCGTTTGCGGCGATCAGCGGAAATGATATCCGCGACTGGAGATACCATCTAGTGTTGGTCATAACTCAGAAAATCCGTGGCCAAAGTTTGGAACTTATTAAGCAAAGAGGTGCATAAATGGTGAGTAGAAATGACGCCATCAATCTCATACCTTAGCCAAATTTTGCAAAAGAGTGTAAAATATGCAAAATTAGTAAGCAAACTCATCTTTGAGTCATGATGAGTATAAGTGGAGGAGTATGAGTCATGAATATCGTTTAGGGATGCTGGTTGTCGCCAGGAAAGAGTGCCTGTCACGCTCCAATGCTACTCTGAGGTGCAATTGTCAACACACGACACTGGGCGTGTGTGGGAGTTGACAGCATCTTCATGTGTAGTATCGTCGATGCTAGTTCCTGAACGATAAAGTGCATCGCAGAAAAGCAACATTCATGATTGTCAACTGGGTGGAGTCGAGAACGGATCACAAAAAAAACAAGAAGCGTATGCTGAAATCAACAACCGTCCGGTTTGAGCTATTCAGCCGTAACAACCTCATATAAGCAGCATACGATGTCGATCCAGCATAGCGTTCTTGGATACGGCTAAACGACAGGTGCAGAGCAGTATGAAGAAAATATCATCTTTCTTTGTCGTCGCGTTCATCATCGCTGCCGGTGAGACTTATCATTTCATCGAACTCCTCTAATTAATTCATTGAAGCATTTATGTGCCTAATCGTAAGATATCAGAAAATTGAAATTAATTACTGATGAAGACATGCAGAATCATATAAAAGTTGTGAGCGGAATTATGAGACGTTTTGAGACAAATGCGGAAAGTAGCTTGTTTCGCGCTTCAGTAACCTGTTTTCTTATATTTGAAGATTGTTCGGATCCTTCACGCAAAGTATTAAGGAGCAGGAATGAAGAGATCTCGTGAAACAGATGTGATCGCAAAAATAGCATCCCTTGTTTTGAAATCTTCCTTTTGTTGTTGAGCACTATTTTGGCAGTAGTTTTAATTGAACGTAACTGATATGCTATGTAAGTTATACCAATGCTTGCTAATTTTAGTGATTAAAAACAGCCTTAGGCTGTTGGAGTGCATGACCACCGAAGCGACCTCTGACATTCAAACAGCATATGGTCGTTGAATATTTTAAGTTTTTTTTTTGGTTTGCGTATGGAGTCTGATTTGTTTGGCCGCAACCCGTTAAATACGCCTTGCATTCAAATATGCCTCAGTGAGATGAAGGATGCCACGACTAAAGCTGTAAACCCTCTATTTTGTTTACTGGCCTCCACAGGGCCGCCGCTGAGCCACTGCAATGCCTATCAACCAAACATAGAGATGAGATGGGGAGAACTTTTCAGCTAGGAGTCGAACAAATCAGAATCTCTAACTGAAGTTCAAAAGTTTAGAGCCCAGTGAAACGTAGTGCAAAGTATTTTCACAAAGCTCTCGAAAAAGTGGAAATGAAACATTGTTTAAAAAACGCGCATTCCATTTGCAGTATCATCCGATGGTCAAAATAGTGCAGAAAATGATATCGCAAACGAACAAGTTTTGGGGCAACCGAAATATTGGCGAGCAATTCTTGGCGATGTATGCCAACTCCCTCTTTTCCTTATGCCACTGGTGATCCGACACGTTATGTGGAATGTGTCAGACAAAACAATACAATCAATGATAGGTGAGTATGTTATTAGATATCATGTGTACAGAGAACGCAAAAGAGAAAGATTTATGTTAGTGAATTTTATTTTCAAAATTCACTTATGTCTACAGAATAGCATTTTACCTAGTGGAATCAGCAAACTGCAATATTCTTCATCGTAAAAAATTTCATAAGAGACCTAATAAATTATGGCAGTTTTTTTTTGGAATTGTTTAAAGAGGGGTAGGCTTCCAACAGCTTTAGTTCAACGTGGAAGAGTTTAGACGTATGGGGCTTATATTGAGAAGGATGATGTGCATTTGAGGCTATATTATATTTTTATTTCTCAGTCAGGCTGAAGATAAAAGAAGCTCTTTTTTTTTTTTTAGTATGAACGGAAATAAGTGCAAAATGAAATGTTTGTTTGATTTTTGAAGCGAATTTCACATATTCTTAATCGATACAGAGCAGACGTTGGAATCTGGCAACTGCGTGATTGTCCACCAGAATATATTTTCGTCGCGCCAGCAGATCGTTGCCTAACACCGGAATCCATCATTTCATGGATGAGATTCTGTGAAGAACAAGGTGGAAACAATCACTCGCTATGTTTGTATAACAACGATCAGGATACACATGTAAGTATACGAATGCCCGATTTACTGAATACTCTAAGCAAAATTCTACTTTTATAAATTGAATTCAATCGCCCGTTCTTAGTTAAGAATTTTCGATTATTGTGATCTCTACAAACCTCATAATATTTCCTTTACTTTCTATGCTTCATCGATGAATCATCTTTCTCTTCAGTGCTCGCGATTTCTGTGAACTCTTTAGCGCGTAGATCATGTGTGGGGTGGAGGGGGGTTAGAGGGAGGGGAGATGGGGAAGGTAGGCAAATCCCCAGTGTATCACTACAAGCGTGAGGGTAGTTTATTTTCCCTTCTTGTTAACTAACCTGCATTCTGCCATGCTTTAAATGAAAAAAAAGGCTTTACTCTGCTACTATCTACGCACATGCGTAAGAATGCGCTAATTTTTTCCATAGTATATGGAATGGCACTTTTTTCAACAAAATCGGAAGGTATAATAATAAAACGAATATGTAGCTTTGAAGCTCAAGTACGTATATTCTTCTCTAGCGGCATATAGCCACAGTGCTATTGCAAAAGCTCCTCTAGAAATCAATAGAAGTTGACTTTCGCTAAGTGTTAGTATTTCGTTTGGCATCAATGCATCATTTTTTTTCGCTGAGGATACAACAATTATTGAAGAAATAAGCTTAATTGTACATTGCTAAAAATTGATGGCAGAAGTTATACAAAATTAATATGAACAAGAAGTTGAACAAAAGTAAACCGTAGAGTTAAATTACATCAACACAAATCTATGATGTCATTTCATCATAAATAATTTTGTGAAATAATTTCCAATTTTTTTTTATTATACATAATAGCGTGGCATATAAATTCATCGTAGGCAAAGCTATTATATCAGCTGGCGTCAATTCGTAGAAGAGAGAGGAGAATTAGCAACTCAATGTGCTCATCGTCATAGGAATACAGAAAGTAAAGTAAATAAAATTCACTGATAACGCTAATTTTTTTTTGCGAAAATTTTACTCAAAGCATACTTAAAATATTTGAATCATTTGTTAGCGTTACCTTAAAATTTTCCTTTCCACTTACAATGCAAAATAATACAAAACAAATGGATATATAGCTCATTAAATATGCATCGTTGTGCTCGTAAAAATATCTGATGTCGAAAATTGTATTGCAATTCTAAGGAAACTTGAGTAATCCAAAAAAAAAATGTTTGCTCTTTAGCGCCATAGGAATGCAAATTGACACATTACATGCCATAACCCGTTTATATTTACCTATGAAAAAAATAGTCAACGGAATGTGGTCGAGTTTCACCAAAGAAATTCCTGAAGACCGTTAGCGATAAAAAATATATCGCTCGTTTAGAATTACAATCCGAAAGCAGCGACGCATATTATCGTCAGTGCCGTTCACGCTTTTCTTTGGTAGAGCTTGACCACCTTCTTTTGCTCACAACAATATGGCTAACATAAATAGATGGCCATTTTCGTGGTTGAACGGAAAATTCGGTTCATATAAGAGTTTAAATCATCAAACATAGGGCGGAAATTTATCCAAAATTGCAAAAGCGAGAAAGTATGCGCTGATAGAAAAGTGGAATACGCCAAGGAGCGTTGTAAAACTCTAGTACCTTTGGTACAACTTCCAGTTTTCAACCTTTGGCATTTCGTATAAGGTGCCTTTGTAAAAACAGCTCACATATTCACAAATTAAGCACTTTCTGCATATCATCAGGTTGTAGCGATGCGGCTTGACCAAATATCCTCCCTTCTTCTTCTTCATGCTATGGGCGATTTCTGCTTAAGCCTGCGCTTTCAATGGTCATTTATGGTTGTTGTTGGGCAATAACAACCGCTAATTATTTTTGATCATTTTGCTTTTTGAACTCTGGAGGCAATCTTCAACTAATCCATCCTATCATTAACCTTGAACGGATGGTTTTCATTGGCACTGCTGAAAACTAATCTCTACTACTTGCTTATAGCAAGCAGGTTGTACTGAAGGGAAAACACAACGTTGTGTTTGTAAGTGACAAAGAACCGTCAAATATCTGAACTATTTCAGTTTGTTGTACAAGAAGCGCAACTACCGCCTCAGCATTGCAAATGTTCTAATGACGACGAGAACTGTACGTGTCCAACAGCAGAGATCTTTGAGCCAGTACTTGTAAACAACTCGGATCGGAGCGGAGCGCACAGGAATGCTAAAGAATTCGAGGCAACAAATCTGCGACCATGCACCATTTGCCCGTCTTTATCAGCAGACTGCTTTTGCCCGGTAAATGAATGGTTCCAGTGCCATATTGGTTTAGAGAATATCAAAACCGAAGCAGGGAATCACTATTATTGCTCGTTCTTGGTAATCAAAAGTAATATCTCTCGAAGCAATTCCGCATTAGAAGTTTTTTCTAGTGGAGAAGCTCGTTAGAGTGCCGATGAGATAAACGCTTTGTGTTCTGCACAGAAAAACCAAACACTTTCATAGGATGACAATAAACAGTAAAATATACAAGTTGGCAAAATCATATTTTGATGGATATGACCATTTAACACAAATCTCGTAAGAGGTTTAATTCTTGGCAATGTAACCGGTGAAAAAAAAGCAGCTCGATTGAGCGCAAAACGTATCCAAGTTTTTTAGCACAATTAGAAATTTATAAAGCCTTTCAGACTTGATGGATCAACTCATTATTCTCATAGAAGATAAAGTTTTTTCATCCCTTTCTCTATAAATTTCATAAAACCAGGCATAAAATCTTTATCCTCCTTTTCCCTCAATGATTTTAGTGCAGAAATTGCTAGATGGTTAAATAAAAACTTATTTACATGGGAAAAAACGTTGTGCCATTTAGATACTGCGAAATTTTGTAAGCGCATTTCAGTGAGGCATTTCCTTTCGATTGTTCATTCATCTAGACACTAATGCTTCAAAATCACACCTTTCCATCACTAATCACTAAAAATTGGGTACAGTTCTCAAAGCGTACTCTATCATATCAAATCACAAGATAGTTAATGAAATTTACGAGAATACAATATCGTTAGTGTAACGTTCACTCTTCATATCTTAATCATGCCTCAAATTGAATAAAAAGAAGTCTATTTACAACAGGTTGAATCTCAATCAATTCTGCAAGGGTCAGTCACTCAACAGCCGGTATATCAATCTTTTCAGGAAACGAAGCAGGTTTCACCTCAGCGGCCACAAGTGATCCGTCAAAGGCGACAGCAGCAAACTTCACGACAACAAGTATCGTCTACTCAACAGGCTCAGCAGGTATCTATGCAAAAAATTATTGGCACACAGCAAGTAGTCCAGAGTCAATTCGGAGACATATGTTTCATTAATTACAATTTAGTTTCGAATTTAGTGAAAAAGCGAAAGTAATGAATATGTTAGACGCTTTGAACACATGAACACCTCTATCGATTTAGCTTATTTAATAAACGTCATCAAGTAGTCGTTTTGCGATCATCTACACGATCAGAATTTAGCGTTGAAGAGTTTCTCTGCTTTGTTTGCAATACCACTGCATTCCACATAGAAAGTACTCGACGTCGAGAAAACATTCCAATGCTTATAATACGTTTTGCACCGACAAAAGCTTTGTATACTTATGGTATACTTATGCACTTTAAACTAGGCGCTTTTTTTCATAAAGGAACGTCTTGTATTATTCTAAGGAAGGTTGTGTGTTTGGCGAAGTTTGATGCGTAAAATCTCTTTGAGTATGCCAGCTTTGCTGAAAACTTCTCCTTTTTTTTTTGTTTTCTAATCGATGCCGAACATCACTACAGAAGCAGATGATTTTCTTTTTGAGCAATAAATTTTAGCATGTTAAACAACATGTTTGTATGTTTAGTAAATTATTGGCATATTAAATATTATGTGCGATATGTCAAAAGAAACATAAACTAAGCTTAGATCGCAATAGTTCATAGAGGCGGTTGATCCCACTTAGTTTTTCGTCTGATATTCTAAACTTCTGACATTTGTGGAAAAATTTTATAGCAGTAAATTTTCCGCATTGTTTATTGTGTAGCCTAAAAAGTTGACTATTGATATCTCGCAAAATCTCATAGATAAATTGTTAATAGCGTATATCTTTTTGTTATTTCTTAAATGCTCCTGAATGCCCTAGCTCGTATCCCTACTTGCACTTCTCTAACTTATATTGACTAAACTTGGCAAAGATCGATCTTAGGCGAATATTTTCCCACCCGTTGATCTAGTCGATGTGTGGAAAATTTAAGCGGCACTATTCCTCAATTTGGATTTTTGTTATTTACAATTACAGCTTGTGACGTTAGTACAATTTCCGACATTAAGTCCTCCAACCTACCTACTCATCAGTCTTTCTTATCTAGTCTCCTTAGCAGCTCTGATTGCATTTGCATGCAATATAAATCAACGTTAAGGATGCAAACTGTTGCGTTCAAAACGCAAACTTCCCAGCCACTGAACATGAAACATCTTTCGCCGTTTAAACATTACCCCATTTTTGGACGAGTTTCGTTTTTTTTTTGTATTTTATTGAGACTGCTATTACTGAAATTATTACAGTGAAACAATTGTCTACGATTTCTTATTACATCGATATTGACTATCTCGGGTGGAAAAGTTGCAATTTGAGGCTGACAACATTTCTATGCCATTGTTTGCTTTGAATACTCATTACTTGCTCTTCTGAGTATACTTTAGCTGATCGCTTTTGACGTGTCTTTCTCTCTCATCCTATCCATGTGGCGCACTCACATCCTGCTCTGAGACCAACCACCTAAATTGCCCACACTGAAGTGAACTGAACTGAATTTCATTCAGTATTCAGTGCATTTGCGCATATTCGACTTGTGATATGCACTGATTTCGACTATTATCTTTCTACAGCCCGCTGCCAAGCCCTTGGCTAAGCGAAGGTGCTGGTGTCATGGAAGGCCAGAGAAGGGAGGAGTAGTACCTATATTCCCAAAGGCATGTATAATTGAAAGCACGGTACTTGGAAAACAAAAATGATGGCATTCATCTCGACTGTTTAGCAGAACAAGCTTTGTTTAGTTAAGGAGCAAGTAACACGTAAAAGATATCCGTATAAGGTTGGTGTATTTAACGTCATCTGAACAAACAAATTATCATGAGAAACAGAACCTCTATCATTAGAACATCATCGGTTACTTTTTAACCTCGAATACCTGGAAAATTAATTGCGTCAGAGTTATTGCGTCAGCTAGAATAAACTAAGAATGCTAAGAAACAATTTGTGGAAGCAGTCATCTGTATCCACTAGTTGCAGAGTTTTTATACAACGTTGGAGGCGCCCAAATTTTTCTAGTTATGTCATATATTTCCAGCTGATGAGAAACATCCCATGTTGCACACCTAGTATACTTTGGAAACTGTGCGATCTGATGAGAAAATCCGATCCGACGTAATCTGACCCAGTTCGGCTTAGTTTTGTCCGATCCAGCCCATTCCAATGTGATAATAACTGACAAAACGATAAATAAATTTATGAAACAAAGAAGAAAAAAAAAACAAAACGATAAATTCTTTGTAATAGAACGGTGTATGCACCACTGCGGACGATGAAATCTTTTAGAAGACAATCAAACGCCTCATTAAAAGGAGGAATAGATTGATGTTAATGAATGCGTAGAACTGTGTCTTAGATTTGGCCAACTTCAGATTTAACGCAGTAATCCATAACATTATGTCGAGAAATCTAATCAGGTGGTAAGCAGTTTGATGAAGTCAAAAATCACAGTAGAATCGAATGCTTGTTGTATAGGCGCACATGCTATTGAACTTGATTCGATCAAATGTCACAGTGCATTGCTGACCTCAATGGAACCTTTGGACTGGTGGATCCTATAATGTAACTCTACCTCCTTCTCGTTCTCCCTTAAACCCTCTCTCCTACTCTACAATGAAAAGCAGTCAAGATTGGGCGATAATAAAAATACTCTTCAGATATGATCAAAGCTATCGTAAACTTAACTTAACGGAATGAATGAAATGAAAATGGAAAAGCTGCCGTTCGCATTAAATATTTCAGCACTTGTTGATTAAGGGAAACGCTTAAAGCGACGACGATAATATCAAAAAATCCTGCTTATTTCAAAAAGCATTATTGTTTTCTCTCTAGCAGAGGTATATTATTTTGCTGTTTTATACTTCTCCGCATTCTGATGTTCACTGAATTATTCAAATTTTTCTATATGTTTTTTCGCATAGTTTCTTTTTCGTCATTGTGTTGTGCATTCTCTTTCAGTCAAACGTTCGAATCGACCAGATATCACAATTGGCATCGGCGCAACAACAGTCCGTTACCGCAAATACGAATTGCGATTGTCCAGAAACAGCATGCATCTGCTTCAACATAAATTCGGTCTCACTTTTTCTTCAAATATTTTGCTTTTGTACCGTTTTTTTTTTCTACAGTGTGCAATTTATAAGAGGAAATAATTTTTAATATCATAAAGAAATGTCAGAAGTAACAGTGATTCTTGTTCATATGTCAATTGTGCAAATACGCACGATTGCAACGCTGAATACAATCTGGAGATTTTGAATCAAACCGGATCGAGCATAAATATATGCACCAGTGTGAATAACTTGTAGTCGTTTCAAACACAGCATAGCGCCCTCAAACATATTTTGGTCTTTTAAACGTTGTCGACTGGGTTTAATAGTTAAGTTTTAAGAAAAACTGATGGAATGGTCGTTACGTGGAATTATGGAATGCATTCAGACTAGAAAATTTGGTATAAGTTCATGGATCGACTCTTAAGTCTATCTAGATGCATTAACCAGACAGTATCCACGAGGATAAAACTTGCATTCTTACTTCTTCAACATCCGATGCTTAGGAGGCATTAACAATGATGTTCCATTTGAGAGTCCCTTTATTTATTGCGCAGTTAAACATTGTGTGATGGCGTTAAGCATGATTTATAAGCACGATTGAGCGAGGTTTACATGATTATACATTAAAGAAATAATTCCATCCGTTTACTTCTTTTCTTTTTGTTTGCATCATGGGACAGGAAGTGTAAGAAGCTAATGAGAGTAAATTCTAAGAAAGCTGAATTTAAGGCTTGCCGAACGACCACAACGCAGCAGTCGTACTGTCCTCAACAAAACGAACAACAGTCAATCGTGCAACCGCAAGCATGCCCACTAGGTATTATCCACTGTTTGCTATTGTTAGCTTTTTTTCAACGCAAACACAGCCTCTCGACTCACAGAAATATAAAACATAACTTCATTCAGAGATGCAATCAGAAAGTTTGCACGCTGCAAATCAATTTCCGCCACTATGTGCCAAACTTAGGAAGCGTTAAATATACATAATTAGCGAGAAATTTACCCTCACCACGTCCGTATCACTAAAGGATGTGCGCAGTCGTTCACGTGAAACTGCAGCAAGGCATAAAAAGGTTTGAAGGCCTTTGTGCTAAAATTACAGAATATTTTACAAAATAGCCGTTTGAAGTCTCGAAAATGAAGGTGGCTTTGTTCGTTCTTTCATTCTTTATTTGTCCCTTCTCCAATGCCTCAAGCGCTTAGCTATATTTAAGAACCTCCTCGCAAAGTCTTTAAACCTTGCTGTAAGGCTTTCTCTTTTATTTTCTGTCATAACAACAGCTAATTATTTGTACCCGACCTTGCTTTAAAAGGCCATATATGATATTTTCAGTACAGGGACAGGTAAGCCAAACAGCAGAGTATCAAGGGATCTGTTCCTGGATGGTCGATCCGCTCGCTGTGGACCCTCAAGGCGTCACCACATACTTGCAGTGTCAACCAACAACGAATGATGTCTACTGTGGACGATGGCAGCGTATGCCATGCTCTCCGGGAACAACATTCGATGTTGCCGTGCAACTTTGCGTCTGGCACCCTGGTAGATTTTTTGCAGTAATTATCAAACTCCCAGAAATGTTACCATAAATGCTCATGCATAATAATGCAATCTTCTTTTTTTTCGATCCTCGCTTGCACTGTGTACAAAACAGTTGTGCAAACAGACGTCACATCAAAGTGTGCATTCATTTGCTCATCGCTTATAAAGTGCAAATCTGGCTGATTGCGCCCAGTAAAATAGGAAAGAAAACGATAGTAGTAAAATATGAGTTGGCATCAAATTACACCAATAATATGCGTCAGCTATTTAAGGATGCAATGTTCATTGGCATTTTCATTTAGTGTCTTTGAAAAATAACTCTGAATCGGTTATTAATTCCATGAAAGGCATCGCAAGAAAGGCTCTAAGAGTAGATGATGTTTTAAAATTATTTAAACGTTTATCGATAGAATTTTCTCAGCTTATACTTATAAATTATCCTGCAGATTGAAATAAGTAGGAATGAGCGTTGGAAAAATTGACGCGGGCGTTATGTTCAAAAAGAAGTGAATAATATCCTAATTGCCGTCTTTGGTATGGCCAAATGCTTTTTCAAATAACCATCAAAATATCCTACTTAATTTCCAGCTGTTCCATTGTGTGTATGCCAATAACTCATAAGGAAGACATTGGCCAAAACAGAATTAGGTCCAAGAGGTAATATATGGTGTAAATTTTAAACACAGTTTTCATGGCACTAGCTTTTTTGACTCATCAACTAAAATTACGGACTCGAAAATATGTCCACAAACATATAATTTCGTAGATGCGATATTGTTGTGGTCCATCTTAGCAAAGATGCACAAAAAACGCATTAAACGCAAGAGTTTGCAGGTGTTCAAGCAGGACAGGTTTCACTACAAACACCTTCAACGGTATCACTACCTGCTGGTATTGCTGGTCAGTGCACATGCACAAGTGGTGTCCCTATCAGTTCCTGTGGTGAAAATAACCAGTGTCCAGGGCAGTCTACATGTCAGATCGACACACAGGTTCGTTACTGTCTTTAATTCCTTAGGAGATGAAAACATTTTGCTACTAGCCTCCACAGCAAGGGCGCCTGCGAGTTAAGTTTACGCGCACGGAAATGTTTAATGCGCAGGTAACATTTCTGCACATTTGACAGCGAATTTAGATCCATTAGCATTCAACAGCATTCAAAATTGCACCTACTCGCATCGAAAACTCAAAATTCGCATGCTTGCAAGTTACATCGGCGCAGAGTGGCTGAGTTGAGTTCGCATATGAACGAATCGTTGAGGCGGAGTTGGCCGATAAGGAACGGAAGAACCCAGAAAGGCCATTCAAATAAGATAATACGAGTTAACCAGTAAGCAGCGGAGCGCCTCTCAAATGCTAATTTCCTTTCGCATAACACCTAAACGAGAATTTTCACATACATTTCAAGCACAAGAAGAAATTTTCAACAGCTCTACATTTCGTCAACCTCTGGAGCACCAAATTTTTATCGGATTGTGGAATGCTCTTTATGAAAATGCAGAATCTTTTCTTCAAAATAACTAACTCTAAAAAGCTTATTGGTCTTCAACAGAAGGCTGCTGTTTTGAGTTTGCTGTTAAGTAGTTTCACCTGCGTTCATCCTTAGACACTATTAAATCACCTAATGTTAGAGCACCTTCTGCAAGGCGATAAATCCTATATTAAGGTACGTTGCCGCAAACCAATGGATCCCTTATATTGGCCAAATAGCTAAGTAGGTCAGCAGTTGCTACTAATTGCCTGAGGAAATTTTCTCGATCTTTATCTGCTGTTGGAACCAAGGAGGCATTTCTCCATCTTCCGTCATCCCTTCATCGATTCCCTCTTGCTCTCTCGCCCGATTGGGCTCCTCCAAACAACTTCAGTCAGTTTTACAAATATCCTCCTACCACATCTTTCCTCCTCATTATTGCCAAAATGGCTCTGCGCTGTTCCGAAGCTTTTCCGTTTCCCTCTTCTTTCCCACGTCACCTTATATAGAATATTGGTAATCGACAATTAAAAACAAACAACATATTCAGATGCTTAGATAAATGTTGTTTTTTGTTCTAAAGGCTCAAAACGTTGTCATATGCGTCCAGGTCAGAATATTTGAAAGTACCGATCATATTTCGCCATGCATTGCTAAAGTTTTCATCTTGCTATGGAAGTAGGGAATACGGAAGGATTCTAATCGCTTCCACTTTCGATCCTTTCAAACACAGTCCCCCGGCCCTCTTCCCTCTCTCCCTTCACTTGCTGCTCTAGCAGGAAAAAGTTGCACTCACAATACATAACAACGCAGGCGGTATCTTCCAAACACAAGAAGTTCTGCCCTCCCATATTTAAAACCAACATGATTTGTAACGAGCAAGGGCATTGGGTAGTATAAAGGTTTACCTACTGATTTTGGGCATTTGGGTATTAGGCATTTGGGCACCAAAGGCATTCGTGAAGATGTTGACAGCGATTAAGCATTAAGTAAACTGTTAAGAGGAGTCTGCTCTCTATCTCCAGGAGATCACGGCATATGCAGATTTACTTGTCAGGTTCAAGCAGTGATTGAAGGGTTTTCATATAATTTTAAATTCGCTTCAATATGTAGAATACTATGGTAAAGATAACCAATAGCCATACAGTTCTGAACAACTTGAAGGACAGTGTAAAACTTTATAAGAAGCAATGCATGAAATATCAAGGTAATTTTTGCGTAATTGGGGAGGGATTAACTTCCTTGGGGTTGCAATTTGATTTGCCTCTTGAGGTAGCACACAAAAAGCTTATGTGAAAAAGCTTACTTCTCGGGCCAATGACAGATCGAACGCATACTTGCTTCTCTCAAGTAACCAAGAAAGTCGACGTAGCCGCCATATATGCTTACAAATAGACATGAATTGCACGATCAATGCCTTTTATCTAGGGCTAAACGAACGATATTAATTAGATCAAATAAGTAGAAATTATAGAATTAAAACGAAAACTTGTTTTCAGTGTTCGATTTGCTGTTATTTCCGCTGGTAATTGCAATGAAAGGACGACTCACTGGGAGTTGTTTGTATAGTTATGCGATTTGTAAGTGAATGCTAGTGAAATGGCTCACCTATTCATCTTCAAACTGCCGCAATCTTATTTAAAAAATCGTCGTTGCTTTCACAGTGTATTTTGCGAAGCGAACAAAAGTGTATCACAATAAAGAGTTTATTGAAAATAATTGCTGGCTGCATGTGGAAAAATAATAAACATTACGATTTCAAGTCTCAGGACATATATAATCAGATTATCTATAGCACTTTTCATACGCTTATTCTAATTACCTAAAGAAGGTCACCAGCTCCAGTTCGACTATGGTTTTACCAATAGCTTCTGGCTACCGCCTCGATGTTATTCACTTTATTATTCTTATTATTATTTTGTTATCCAAATTGGCTATCCATTCGCTGTTGATATTTGAATAGAGTTGCGTGAAATATGACTATACTGATCAAAGAAAGTTTTCCAGCCTATCTTTTGCGACAAATATTTTTCAGCAAAATTTTAGTTGGAAACCTAAATTTCAGTCTGCTTTTATTTAGCAAAATCATCCATCCGGTCGGCTTTTTTCGATTGTAACCGAAGCTCGGCTTCTATTGGATTGCCCTCGAATGCAAACCGTTTCAGCTTCGATCGCTTGCCATCATTAAATCGTAGGGTCTCATCTAGTAGCCATTTCCAACACTCTTCCCTTCACTTCAAATATTTATCTGTTTAGGTATTGCTATTCCTGCCGGATGCTTCTCATGGCATCTCCATATCAATGCCATTTTCACTTTTCCTGACAACCTGACGATGAATTGATGAGTCGAGATGTTTTCTCTTCACGTCTGTGCATTAAAGTGATTTTTTTGTCCATTAGCCAATCGATAAAAACTCAAATTTTTCAGTTATTTCGCAACATTCAGAGATCAGCACCCTATTGGAGTCATCAATGTGTTATTTAGTTTCGAAGCTGTTCACAGCATAGTTCAAAACCTATTACTTCTTGTTAGACACAAAAAAACAGTCAAAAAACTGCTGTATTTTATCGAAGTGGATAAATAAACGAAGAGGATAAAATAACGCAGAAATTTTCAACAGCAATTCATAACAAATTGAAATGCAAGATTAATTAGACGTTTTGGGCATAGATGCCAGCTATGAAATACAAAGGCAGGATAAATAAAAAGCACTGGCACATAGTTAACTCCCAAAAATTACTCACTGGCAAGAAGCAATGCTTTAGAATATAAGCATGTGCTAATAATTGACATTGTTATGTGGAAATGAAAATCAGCCATAGATTATTGTAATGTGCCACTTTTTAATGCTATCAAAACTTCAAACTGCATTATTTCAAAAAATAATAAGACATTTCTATCCAAAAAAAAATAATCCATCTTCCTTAGTAAACAGAATGTCGTTCTTTAGGAATGCCAAAAAAGCTAGTAGCCTCTTTCAAGGAACATGGCCGAATCTTCGACTTACAAAGATTGTACTATTTATTGCAAATTTGCCATACAAAGTAGCACTATAACGATGTCTTGTCTTTGCACCTCTACGTACGTACTTATGGCATAAGTATGTGTTTGTTGGTTTGCTAGCCTCAGCTCGAAATAGTCAATGCAAAATCCATAAAATTTGGTACGTATACTGTACATCATGTGACAACTCTTCTCCTATGTATTACTTCGCATCGATTCGCCAACTTAAAGCAAATATAATGACCTAAAGATGATTGAAATATGAAAGGTGAATTTTAATAGAAGATTTACGCTGACGATTGTAGAAATGAAAATTTGAAGGCATTGTTTTTGCACATTCTTTGGCTGGGAATTTGAGAAACTGATTTTGAAGATTGTTACGCATGCAAAAAAGTGCTCATCATAGTTCAATTAGCATGCCTAGCTAATGAGAGTAATTCCTTGTAGAATTGCGTCACGCTAACGCATAATAAAGTCAATTTTTTAAAAACCACTAACGAATAATAAAGTAAAAATCAAGTCAATAACAAACCGCAAGCCTCCTTTTTTTTTAAAAAAAGCCGCAACCGCACGTCCTATCTATTATCATTGTCATAACCTTTCGTAATGGAATTTTGATTTATGGGTTTTATCGCTAAAGCTTTGTTCGGCTCGCGCCTTACCGTAGATGAGCAATTCAAATATATGTCATTGTAAAATGATAGCATATTCCTGTAATACGATTTCTGTCCTATGAAGCATCTAAAACAATGCGACCTTTCAACAGCAAATCTTTTTTTAAGTTGAAGTCACGCATTGGAAGATTTTCTTTCGCAAGAGGAGCGAAGCGAATACTAATTCAAAAAGTAAATTCGAACGGAAAATTGTTTAGGCTCCACCAACAGGACATCCTTTGCCACGCTCTCCCGGCTGGCACTTGCAGTCTTTATCCTTCATACGGCGCTCTGTTATGTCACGTCCGTTCTTATCCTTGCCAATAACGCACAAGCAGCCTGCAATCAGGACGATCCTTATGGATGAAATCGAAAAAAAAAATCTGGAAATCTCGAATTTGGGTCAGCAACTACAATTGGTGGGCTACTCAGACATAAAGAGGTGGCTTCGACTTCGATAAGGCCCACAATTGTGGCCTTAGATTTCAACTCAATAAATCCGACTTAATTCTATATTTGCAGAAAGAGTAATTAGAAGAATTAAAGAATAATGGAGGTAGATTCAATAACAGCACAAAAAACGAATTATACATTGTATGGCATAAATCCTAAGAGAATAAAAACAAAAAAGGGACTTAAGCAAAAAACACCTTACTGTTGGTTCTTCAATTTATATCGATCATGTTGTGAAAAAAGTTGGAAAGCATGCAAGAAGCATGAAACAGCACCTGGCAAGATATCGGGCGAGCAAGAACTAACTGAATTAATACGAAAAACCATTCGATATGAAACGTAAATGATTTTTTTCTTCATAACTGGATGTGGATAATTTCCTTCAAAGGTGAAACAAATGCGCATTTCTCTCAATAGATTTCACAAATTTAGCTTTAGTGGTCCCCGAGTTGAAACAATGGGTCAGACAGGCGCATACATACGCACACCCACATATATATAGATAAGGACATGGCGTTGTCGTAATGAGCTTTTGGAAGGAAATTTTGCGAAAAAGTATAAGAATGAACCCTCCATAAATGTTTGTACTTCAGTGATGTGCATACGATATGCAAAAATTTATAAAGGTTAAATGAATCACAGCTCTTTTAGCACGGTTCTTCATTCGTTTCATGAAGGAAATGCATAAATCTCGTTCAGTTATTATGGATAAGAATCCCTCTGTTTCTTCTGAAGTTTCAGAAATTTCGCGACGCGGAAAAAGGAATCACAACATATATTCTAAAGTATTCGCAAAGGGAAAGGCCAACCAGAAGCGGAATACTTGCAACCACACAATTACTAACTGCTACAGAAGAATGTATATCATATTATAAAACTTTGCCACCCGCAGGAAAGTGTATTTAAAAAGTATCCGACCGTTAGAATTCATGAGTCGTTAAGGAGGCAGATAAAAACTTTATTGAGGAAGCTGTAAATAAAGTCGTATACCGAAGAATGAGCTAATCTTCTGCTTGAAGTTGGGGAAATTTGGCAATCAAATCAAGACGAATACTGTATTTATTGTCTGCTAACATCATTTTCGTTCAGTAAAGTCTGCCGAAATTTATAGTGTAGCTTAAAATGTTAGGCAACGGAAAAAAACGGAGCCGACTTTCCCATACTCGCTTGAAACATTTCCCGCACTCGAAACCCACCGACCATATACTAGTGAAAAAGTTTTGGCAAAAAAAAAAAGTTACGAGATAAGAAGTGATTACAGTTTTGTGGTATTAATATTCTCTAAATCAACAACACCAGTTTCTAACTAGTTATAAATAAGTAACGGTGTAGTTAATGACTGCAGAGAAACGCAAAGTATGAGAATATTCATCACATACGGACACTACTACATCCTAGCATTGAGAAGCGTATTCACCTTTTGGACGTGGGAAGCAGCCCTCCTTGAGTCCCTTGAACTTCTCGTTAAGCTCGTTTACAACAGCAGCGTAGTTTGCTTGAGCCTTTTCACGGACTGGATCACGAACATTCTGCGATGGACGTTGCGCCGCTGTTCGCTTCATCCTCTGAAATAAATTTCACTTCGCCAGCAGTAAGCGGATGGCGAAACATTTTTTAAAAAAGAAGTAGAAAGAGCACGGCTGTGAGAAAAAGACGAAGGGAGGTGAGGTGAGGAAAGATGCCCATTACCTTTGAAATGACATCCAATCAGAACTGTCTAACTAGCTTCGGATTAGTATGTGTTTTACACCGACCATTTCTTTGTTCACCACGCGTGATGCGCTAATCGCGATGCATACAAGTTTTTATCCTCAACAAAAACTGGACAGCATATATCTCAAACGCCAGATAAGCCCAAAAGAGCATAATCGGTCGATGATTTGCAACTTGCTGAATTCTTATAGCTTCAAAGTAATAAGTCCAACATGATCTCATAGTTGATTTCTTATGGCTTTATGGTACTGCAAGTAGGCGTGTGAGGACCAGGCTAATCAAATTTACAATTCACGCGAGCTGCTTACTATATGAAGGGTGGGAAGTGAGAGTGTTTTGAACAAATATTGAAATAACTGGACATAAAAAATGATGAACATCGCCAACGATAATACAGCCGTTGAGAAAATTGCAATCTTATACGTGCAGTATGAATTTCTGAACTTCTTATTCCAAGCACTCACCGCTGGTAGTTTGCATTCCGCATCTGAATTGTATTTTGCAACGACTTCTTTGCCGTGAGCATCCTTCTCATTGCAGCTACACCCACCAGATGGCCTCGGAAAACAGTTCTCCTTGAAAGCACCGAACTTTTGCTTGATCTCCTCGTTCACCTTTTTCTTATTCTCGGCTGTGTGAACTAAAAACTTGAAGAAGATTTCAGTGATTTTGAATGAACAACTATAAATAACAGCTAGTACAAATTTCCCTCATTTACAGTCGAAAGTTTCTTCCTTTTATGCCCATTTGCGAAATCGCATTTGCAAAGCGTACAGTGGCAACGACCAATCTGTGCGCATTCATCCGTGAGCTTGGACCTATATATCCAGTTGCTTCCGGTTGCTTCAATTCGGAAATCACTGAACATGCACCATGTTAATTCGATAGATGCATAATATGCGCTCTCCTATATCAGCAATCAACTTGTCCCATTTACTTCAAAAGGAGTTATAGATACTTAGGCAGTTTCAAAAAATTGCCAGTAGGGCTCAATTTTATACAGGTTGGATACAAAAAGCGACCTTTGCGAAAGAAATGTATAAGCGTTTGGACCGGTATGGACACAATATTGTGTGAATTTTATTATTTGCTCGTAAATGATGCACGCAATGCTATGAGTGCTCAAAGACGCATATCGATCCCGCTCCACCTAAGCATTCCTCCACTTACCGTTTTACAATGGTTGAGTTGGGAAAGGATGAGAGGATTAGCGAGACGCATGAAGCGATCGGCAACCGTTGGCGTTATCAGCAGGAAACGTTAATGAAGCATTATCGGCTGATAACACATTCAGGGCTATTTTATTAGAATGCGAGAGAGAGTATTGTGAGTAAAAGTTAGAGCAAAATTCTGCACAAGTATAGTTGGAAATAAACTATTGTAAAAATAAAAAGATAGTCGACATATTGTCAGTTATATCAAAGTTTTTAAAAGGCAGAAATGAATGAAGAATCATATGAGAAAGCATACTTTTGTGGATATTACTCTAAAAATAACTGATAGATGATTGCAACAACCAAGTGAATAATGCATCTCAAGCTTCTAAATGGATATCATTTTGTACGTGTGCTTCATGCGGCGACTCAAATATCCCTTATGTATGCTTTCCATTTTATTTCATCCGAATCTTTCTTTCTATTCAATTCTGAATCTATCTGTTAAGGAAAAATAGTGATAAATGAATTTGAGGTGAGGATGAAAATGAAAATGTAGGCTGTCAACTCTCATGAAAATCGACCTCTGGAAGCAAAAAGCAGAGCACACCATTTTAAATGCTTGATTGCTTTACTATTCAGATCGCTCCAACTTTTCACACGTTTTAGGCAACTATCTACAAAAGTTCCGAAGCACTGCTGCAAAGAGATTCAATACGTGCATCGTTGCGAAAAGACCTGCTTTTTTTGCATCGCGTTATTCATCAAAAATGTTGCTGACGAAAAGACTGTCTTTTTTTGCCATGGAGTGCAGAAATCAAAAATTACCAGAAAGAGACTAGAAAAAAGAAAGTATATCGAAGTCGACAAACTTTACTTGCGGCATAACAACGGAAAAGAACGAAAAACAGAGAAAACAGCAATTTTATGCATTGTTTATATTTTAATAGATTGGCTGAAAACCTATGAGACTTTCAGGAACTATTTCTATTGTACCTTATAAAAAGTAATTTCGATATGTAGTTCGTACCACTATGAATTAAGAAAGAGAAGACTTTTCCTTTCATAAAGAAAGTGAGAAGGACCATTTTTATGCGATTTACCTGCGAGTGACATCCATAAAGACAAATATCTAGACAATTTAAACGATTAACACTCGATTACCTGCGACTGACATTAGCAACGGTACTTTACAGTCCGCCTCGCTGTCATACCTGGCGACCACCTCGTTACCGTTGGCGTCCTTCTCATTGCATCGGCAACCTCCCGATGGCTTCGGAAAGCAGTTCTCCTTGAAGTCGCCGAATTTTTCCTTTATCTGCTCATTTACTTCCTGCTTCTTCAACGCCGTCTCAAGAACATCTCAAATGAAGCGTTAACTTTCGCATTAGCACCGCCATAGCCATAAAAGTTTTAATCATTCTGCACAGTTCTACTCATCAAATCAGCTACACCTGTCCATTCTCTATTTACCCTCTCTACTTACCGATAGGACGAAAAATTCCATCCGTCAATCTTTTGACTATCGAATCTGTCTGTCAGCAGTTGACCGTCACAGCGGTTGAAACAACCGAAATTTACAGACTGCTAAAATTACAAAACCTGTCAATTGGTGACAGAAGAAACTGTGTGTGTTAGCAAGCGGAAGAAAGCGGTATGCGCTATACAGAGTGAGTCGAGTGCAAATAGAAGGAAGCCATGCTCATTCCAAAAGCTGCATGATTTAAGCATCAAATCCAAATAAGTGCAAGATTCTTTCTGGATTCAATACATGCAGATTGTGGTCATATAGCTTCTTGAAAATAACCTCATTTTGTCACAGCAAACTTCTTAGTAACGCACGATACACACAATACAACAAGTTCCATAAGTTCTATAAATTTCCCTCCGAATCATAATCTCGTCATTTGTTACATTAAAGTGGGTTATTGAAGTTATATAAAAAGTTTCAAAGCCAAACGAATGCACTGAATTCGTCTTTTATCCTATCGAACAGAACCATTTTGAATATTGTTCAAAAAAGAGACTTTTAATGGGAAAACGAAGGTGCTTCAAAGTTGTCAACAGATGAGAAAGTCGAAGATAACAAGCAGGAAAGCATGCTCAAAGAACAGGCACAATATGAGGCTACTACAGCTCCATCCATTGCATCAATCAGCATCATCATTTGCAAAAAAATGCGTAAATAAAACGTGTGTAGTAATGCATTTATATTTTACCTGGACTAGCCGCTCATACAAATTTTCTGCAAAAGATTCGTCTATCCAACCTACTGGACTGCAATGAAAGAGCCGTATCGGTACAAAATGTTATCCCATAGCCAGTCAAATATTTTAGGCAACCTGTCGAAAACAATCTAATGTTTGTAGTTGGCAGCCCAACTTGAATGTTGCTGTTTATCAAAGCAACAAAATTTCATAACACAGTCTTGAGTGGATTCCCAGCTTGGATCTGCTGAAGACAAAGACAAATGTACGCAGATGTACGGGAAACTACATTAGCATAGCTACAATGCTGTGTATGTGAACATAGCTAAGAGACTCTATACCGGAAACTCGCAGGTTTCATGCAAATGCAACTCGCAAAGGCGCATAGAAATGGTTATAGCAGCGCATGTTTTATGTGCTTTTAAAACCTGCACCAGAAAATATATTATGACGGACTTATGCATGGGCGCATCTATGCATACAATTGCCTTTTTTATATTTCGCGATTTCAACTTAGAAAGCATTGCAACAAGAAATGCTAAATTAGATGCGCATAATCCACACAATACATTACACCCGCTTAAACGAAATCTCAATGATCCGCAGATCTCCTCGCAAAACGAATTATATGCTCTCAAATGCGCCCAAAAATCGGATGCATTTTACAGTCGATTGGTTCGCTGATTGCATGAACAAGTTGGAAAATGAATCACTTTCCAAAGCATTTATTGAAACGTATTAGTGCGCATGTTTTATCATTTATCTGCAATATGAGGCACTCGTTGAATGATTGCCGAATGCGTACTCTTATATTTAATAATTTGTTTGCCCTCTAATATTTAATAATTTGTTCGTTTTTGCTAGAAAAGATATCACTATGGAAAATTTTGCAAACTTTTTCATCGAATTTATGCTTCATAAATTTATATATTACTCAACTTCTAAGCAATATGCAAGCTATACATACTACAGTAGGTGACGTATGCATATTACAATCATACATTAACGGCTTACTTTAGTTGTGCTCAACTAGGAATTGCAATACATCATATCTGAGAATTTTAAAACGACTTTCCTCCCCTCAAATAAAGATATCAGATGCTGTTAGCAAAAACGAGAGAAGATTTAGATAGAAATCTGAGAAAAATCATGGAAAAACTTGGACTACTTTCGAAGCTTAAACCTCGAAAAAGTTGACCAAAATTCGATGGGGTTTCCACAAAATGTTGGTTTTTGCAAGAAAAAGAATGGTTGCAATGAATTCTGACAATTAACTTGTTCGCAAAAAAACTTAACCAACATTGGGAGATGATCATCCAACGATGTTACCAAATGTCATCACATTTTCTTTCTACAACACAAAATACTGACAACAGCAAAATTAACTGTCAGTTATCGCAAGGGATATAGTCTTGAAGTGTTAAGCTGAATGTGACAGTTTGGAAATGATATAAACTGCTGAAAAATTAGAGGTGACAATGAAAATGGCAAAAAAAATAAACGCGCATTGAAGAATTTTGGGAAAAAAAAGCAGAGTGAGTGCCTCATTGTAATGCTGACCTTCAATAGGTACTTTGCAGTCGGCATCAGCCGCAAAAGACTTCACGCTTTCGACGCCGGATGGGTCCTTCACATTACAACTGCATCCTCCCGATGGTCGTGGAAAGCACTCTTGTTTGAAGTCGCCATAGCGTTGCTTTATAACCGCAGCCGTATCCCGCTTGAACTTGTTGTTTTGCTGCAAATGAGCGCGCTTTTTTTATCGAAGTTTCTAGACGAGAAAATTAGCTCACTCATTGTTAGAAAATTTCAAAATTCCTCATCAGTACCATTCTATTTCGTAGGAACAACTAAAAAATGATAACGTAACTGCAGATATAAAACTGTTTCATATGTTTCAAGGTACGCATTAATTTGTTATTTATTCGTAACGTAAAATAACGCAAAAATGATAACCTAAAATTAAGACATATGAGACATAACTGTAAATAAGGCTATTTATTCAAAAAAAAAGAAATTCCGATGGATGTTTTCTACGAATCAGCAGAGACCTGAAACCGTTCAAACGTTCACTGCTGCAAATCGATATTTCATCTCGCGTAATGTGCGAGATGAAAATCTATGCAAAACTTGCAGTGTTGCAACGCGATGAGTCTGTGGAAAAACTGTTCAGTATTGAATGCAACGCTGAGTGGCGAACTGCTAATTAAATAGAATTCTGCTAAATGGGCCAGAAAGTACGCCAAGGAACCCGTCTAGTATGCGCTTTTGAACTTCAGATCTGAAGGCAGACTCGCTATTTGAAACATGGAGAAGCACTAACGAAAACACCCAACAGATTTGGGCCACAGACAATCACTTATAAAACAAACTTGACTTACAATATTTATAACTTCACTGTTTGTCGATAGGTTACAAAGAACATTATGAAAGGCCTGTATGAAAGGCTTCCATGGAAGACGACCTTCTTTTCCACGCCCCCAGAAGAGGGCTTCCATTTAAGGAAGCTCTTATTTAAGACAGAACTACATTTTGGTAAATACTACATAGGTTATATATATATATATATATATATATATATATATATATATATATATATATATATATATATATATATGTAGTCCTAGACATAGGTTATATATATACATGGGTTATATATATATATATATATATATATATATATATATATATATATATATATATATATATATATATATATATATATATATATATATATATATATATATATATATATATATATATATATATATATATGTTGCAAAGATACATGTCTCTAGGACCAATGTGTGATTTCGTTGCTTCCCAACTAATACGGGAAGTTATAATGACAACTAATGACAACCATCGGACGCATGGTCCGTAACTGAAATATACCAGTTTGACAGGAAGTATCTTGCTCCGACAAATCTAAGTTATGAAAGAATATCTTTCTTACCAACGAAAGCGTTACAAGTGTAACGGAAGCTAAGAGGACCACGCGGCACAACATGTTGGCGAATTTGCGGCCAACTGTTATGGTGGAATCGTTTAAATTGCCGTGGTTTTTCTTTCGCTCTCGCCCTTCTCATATCCATCGCTTGTCGAGTATCTTTTTCTCTGCGACCCCTTTGTAACACTCTGTCCTTCTCGTCTTCTCCTCTGAAGTCCTCATATGATCATTGCAATTGTCCATCAAATAGTATGTTTGGAGGTTGTTTCGATAAATACGAAAGTGCTATGGCAGGAAGATACTGTTGTTGAATGTAGAGCACTTGATGAAAAAAAAAATGCACTAATCAATATTTCGTATGCGATAAACGGCCTTTTTATTGCTTCATTTTTCTTTTATAAAGAAAGGTTTGATGAGCTATATTGAGACGAAATTTTATTGGCGTATATTAACCTCTTTAGCGTCACATATAACATTTAAGAATGAATTTGAACGAAAATCATCTGAACGATTTTAATTCCATTGAACAAAAATAAACAACAGTAGCGGGCCTATGAATACTGCGAGACAATGGATCAATATAATGAGGCCTTGTTTTTGTGATATATACAGTCAAAATTCTTGTTATTTAGCATATTTTCGATAATACAACTGACCAAACATTTCAAATCTGCGACTCAGAACAGCTGCACTCACAGCGGCCTCACTTCAGTGATTTATGAAACATCTAATCGTACAAGTCTACCTCGTGATAAAAGGTATTTTATCCCGTAGTGCAATGTATGAAGTTCCAATTTTAGCACTTTATTTATTACCACTTGAATGCGACTATTTGCTGCTTGACCGTTGAAATGTGCCTCCTTCTAGATAAAAAATAAATAAGAGCGAGGAACTGAAGCTTTCATTATATGAAACAGCTGAAAAGCATGCAGATTTTGGGTTATTTTAATCCACAATTTCGGCTCAAAATTTTTTCCATGCAGCAAAGGTTTGCAGGCGTGATACCTAAGCTAATTCGGTTAATTTGAGGGCAGAAGTTTCGGACATAAAAAGATTTTCTGAAAGGGCCAACCGCTCCATTGAGTCCCTTCATGGAAGTATCTTCAGAAAGAGGAATTTTCAACAAAATCCAACAACATCAAAACGTTGTGACACTTTCATTGAATATTAGTTACATGTAGTGATTTTTTGAAAATCTTTACCAAGAAGTCCAGGCAACCTGACGTTCGATAAAAAATCCACTAGAACTTTCGGAGTTGGATTATCGAAATGCTCGACTCAAAAAGGCCGAAAAACACCTAAACGTAGTCGAAATTTTGTTGGCCGCTACGTTTTTTTTTTTTAACTTTTGCACAGTGAGCGTCATAATGACTTCATACCTACGGTTATATGGATAACAAGTTTAGTTGCCCAATCTAAGAGAATGAATTCACGAAATTTAGCACACAAGTTACATCATTTTATGTTGGATAATCTGCTGAATTATGTCATGTTCATCCACTTCTGCAAAGATTGAAGTTCACTG
The DNA here is from genome assembly GCA_013433145.1 of Ascaris suum. Classification (NCBI taxonomy): domain Eukaryota; kingdom Metazoa; phylum Nematoda; class Chromadorea; order Rhabditida; family Ascarididae; genus Ascaris; species Ascaris suum. The sequence goes on from CM024173.1 coordinate 12,830,358, forward strand.
CAGGCGAAGATTTTTTTGTTCAACAAGGCGAATGGGAGAAAATCTTACGTTGATGAAGATAAGTATAAACGGTCCTGTGGTCAAGCAAATGGGACTACTGTGCACTGCACGAACACTGTTTTCTTCAGTATATCTGTCATGAACTAGCGCACTGGAATGAATTGTACCAGTAGATGACAGACATGCCAATGACGCTAAATAAATTTAGGGCTATTATGGATAAAACGTACAATGTAGATTGGCCTTCTGTATCAATATTCGAGTCGACTCATCAATTGAAGAAGAATAATAGACACTTAATGACACCGAAAATTTGAATGGACTTTCAGCATATCGATCATTAAAAAACGGTGATTTATAAAAGAATTGTAAGGGTGACCGGCTTATTAAAACGTAAATGGAATGGAAACGGAACCCAAAAACTACAAAAGAAATGAAACCTTCTTAGCTTCTTAAATGGCTAACACTTCCTTTTTTCTGTTCCGTTGGCGTCGCGAAACTTCGAACGTTGGCACAGATGGCCATCCTGCAAAATACATTATATTCACCACATTTTGTGGTGAATATAATGTATTTTGCACACATACAGAGATACAGACACAGGCACACACAGGCAGGGATACATACACAGACGCAGACACACAGACAGGGACAGAGACACAGACACAGACACACGGACAGAAACAAGACACACACAGACACGACACATCAAATTTGTGGAATTTGGGATAGCTGGTGGGAAACAGTTGAAATTTCAGGCGCGTATATAGCTTTTTATGACTTGCAAGGGTAAACGAGGCAGCATCAAGCAGCGGTATGTAGGAACATCCAATGGCATGTTCATACACTGCCATCATCATTATACTTTTTCCACGAAAGAGGTTGGCGCATAAAAAGCACATATTGCGCAAGGTTCTTGGCAATCTTCATTGTTTATCATCTTTCAGTTCAAAGAACTGGAAATATTTCTTGAGTTCAATCTCATAATTTGCTAAACTGTTGCAGGGAAGTTGTTCTCATTCCGTCGTGCGCTTATTTATTCATAAAAACAGTCCTGTAATAACAGTCACACATGTCCTCTTATGAAAAGAACAAGGTATGCAAATCTTCGCTCAATAATCTATCTTTTGCCTACAATGAACGGCCTCGTAAAATTCTGGATTTGCATCCGTCATGGAAGCTTCTACTGAGAAATTAGTGCACATAGCTCAAAGTGTAAAGGGCATGGTCGATCAAAAGAAAGTAATGTTGCTGACAGCAGGGTTCATACAACCTTCTATGTGTTGACTGCGTTGCCTCAGTTAATGTTTGTTCACACGGGCCAATTTTGCCCTAAGTTATCATTCAGCAAGCGAAGTTGTTCTGCCAGACTCGTTTGCAACTTTCATAATGGTTCATATAACGATTGCTATCTTATCGCGGCCACACCTTCCCCTTCAGCATACCCTTCTCCATAACCCTCAAAAACGAAGCAAATCATTCAACCAGTTTCGTCTCTGTTGGTTACCTCGTTCAAGAAATGAAATGTCCAACAATCAGACAATCACACATAAACGCATAGAGACGACATCGCTACGTTGTACTTTTGGAATATGCATAAAGTAAAGAGAGCCAGTATAATATGCTAGCGATGAGCACAGAAAAACACTGGTGCATTAGTATTATCCAAATTATTACTTCATCTGTTGATGAATCAAAGATCCACGTGCGTTGATGCGTGGAATTTCAGCTCATGACTGGAATTACGAATGAGTCAGCTGGAAATAAGCGTTGAGCAATGGGGACAATGCTCGATGAAAGTAGCAGCTGTCACTGGCTGGAAGGCATCATTGGGATTACAAATGATCCAGGCTGCTTGATAATGTGCACTGTTGATTCACAACATTACAACATCTACATTTCATCCACATAGCAATCTTCTTCCCGGCCAAAATTTATCTACAAAATGGTGTCGTTAGCTGATTTCAAAATTAAATGTATGCAATTTAACATTACCTCTCAAACTAATTCGTCGAGATAGTTTCAGTATGCGGCAAAAAATCTTTTCTTAATGTAGACGATATTTGGTGTAGGAGTTACGGCATGAGTATGGATTTTCATTTCGCAAGGTATTCCCATCTCTCAAGGGAACTCCTAGACATAGGCCTCTCAGGAGGGTCCACAAGTCATTCCTGGCAACCTTATGAGCTTCTTCGTCTCTCTGTTAGGGACATTAAAAACGCTGATTTTACCTTCGCCAGCCGTAGACAATCTTCCCTTGAGACGCAAGAACATTTGGAAACTGCGTGAGATGGTGCATTCGAACGAGATACGCTGAAGGGAATCATCACGCATAGGTGTTGATAGATAAACAAGAATTTGGTGCCAAAGAGTATGTCAGGATATAATAGACATAGTGAAGAAACATAACAGAAAACAGGATAAGTTGGAGCTGAAGGAGCTCAACGTCAATATTTCATGAAGACATTCACCTAATGAAGTCAAACAAAATATCATGATTTGATAGAATTACAGACAAAACGCCGGAGTAAATTCGCAATTGCGCTTCGTTCTTATTTGAAACAGGAATTCGCAAATGTGACCGTCATATACAAAGTCAACAACGAGCAAAAAATACGCAAAATCATTGGCGTATATTACAATCGTCTTGTGTGCCGAAGTTTTTTGAATTTTGTGCTTGCACACAACTTTACATCACAGTAAAGCCGAAAATGCCACATTTTCACCACCCTTTTCGCTAAAATCTTCCAAAACAGACTTACCTCGTCAGATTGAAACATGGAAGAAATGAATGCCGCAAAATAAAAAGTACCAAGAAAGTATGAAGGTTGATGTCAGAAAAGCTTGTAACATCATCAAGCCAAATATACTCATTCAGCCGATGGTAACATGTTTAAATAAACGAAAACATCTCCACCTTCTCAGGAAGTTATCAAACGAGGCACAAAATTGTATTCTGCATAAGCGCCACACATTTACTCAACAAGAAACTATCGCCTTCGGGAACCGAGGAGATGCCTTCGTATTCTCTCCTCTCTCGCTCTGTATGTCTTTCATTCTTTCCGCTGAAACAAACTATTGTTTGCCTTGTTTAGTCGTTCACGCAGAGGAAATGCAGCTTATTTTCAATTCCAGGAGTTGAAAGAAACAAGAAGCAACAATAAGAACAGCGTCTGTTCATTGATGGAGAAATAGCAATTATTAGAAAGTTCGCGAAGCAATGCTGCTAACTGATCATGATTTTTTAAAATATTGCGGTTCATATTGCCTCTCTTGAATTTTCGTGAAGTATACCACGTTATGCTTTAACACCTAGAAAGTTTCTTCAGCTACATTATACTATATCGCGTCGAAGTTTCAGAGATCAGGAATAATATACTTTCTCAAGTCCAAACCTTTATGAGTTGTCTTATGCTAAGCAATTGCCAATAGAAAAATTCATTAAATAATATTAAACTATGTAATGCTAGCATGCTAGCCCCTCCCCCCCCAAAAAAAAAAGAAAATCAAGCTATACTCCCCATCATTCACCACGATAAAGCAGGCGTGAAACTGTGATGCAATACTGTTAAGCTATCACCTTCAAGAACGTTGCATTTCGCCTGCAGCCTTGGATTTATTTTTTTCTTCAATTTTTTTTTCTATTACTTTCATAGCAAAAAAGTGAACTCCGTAAGTACATTACATTGCATCATCCGCACATCTATACTGCGTGCGTGCAGCTCACTCATTGGAACGCAGTGCTATATAACCATAGTCACACGCTCAAATTGGACGCTGCTTATTTGTTAGTTAGTTTTCAAAAATTCTGTAGCGGTTATATTGAGCCGGCATGACGTTGTGTTTTGCACAAACGCCCGTTTTTGAATGCAATCGCAGTTGGTATATCGAATGAATTGCCTTCTAGCAGAATCTACACCAGAACCACTAAGTCTCAAAAATTACTAGTCTCTTGCAGTTTCCTATGAACATATCACAGCAGAACTGCTTAACTCCATTAAATGGCCTCTAAATGAAATCATATGTTTTTCAGCTCTCCGACCCCGTCGCAATTCCAGCATTATAAAAATCCCTGTCTTCTGGGAATTTCTAGGACGCAGCGCTCCCATGGGGCACTCAGGAGTGAAAAGCTCTCCCATCCTCGAGGGGAAGATGATTCAACACAGTGCTGCTGTCTTCCGCAAACTAGTACGCGGTAACTGGAAACAGTATCAGAATGGAAACCTTCCTGGAATGTGGAACAAACTTTGCAATTCTTATCCTCAAATTCAGGAGAATGGCCTTTTGAGGAGAATGGTGATGCCACCTCAGTAGATAGCGACAGTCATCATATGCTGAAAAACCTTTCCCCTCCAAAAGACTACACTGCTTCGCTCACCCAGTATCCATCTGACATTCCGATTAGGCCTGGATGTTCTATAACATTCTGAAATAATTAATCACGCAATTATCCCACATTTTTTCTACTTTTTGCCTGCATCTTATTCTTCATGCTAAGAATGAGCCCTCAAAACCTATATGCGACAATCTAAGCTTTTTTTTGATACCTTCTCTACCGTTAACGCAAAAAAGTTCTGCTCAAAATAGAGCAATTTTAACAAAATGTTCATTATATCCAAAAGTGCTTCATATCCGGATATAATTAGCCTTAAGATGTCCCTGACAAGCAAAACGACATCTCTCAGTGCGGTAATATCCCATGTTTACAGTTTGTTGATTCGTTAATATATTCTTAGTAAAACACGCATATGCATATACATTTGCTTCCAGGTAACCAATATTTTGCGTTTCTAACGGCAACCCGACAAGAAAGCAAACAAAGTAACGCATTGTCTTGCCGCTCCATGCCACATCCCCTTACGTCGAGAGCCCTGAGACAAGATTCCTTCTGATTTCATACCGTAGGATTGAAAATAGTTTTCGCGGTCCATGAAAACCGAACGGTAGGTAAGACATAGCTGCTGAGAACCTTGAAAACCTAAATTCGCTGAGTACAATCTAAATGAGCCGCCGAATGTCTATGTTTTGTAAGAATGCCTTGACATCTTCGGCAAATGCTACTACAAACAAAGAAATGCCCTGAAGCCATGAAATTATTGGAAAAAGAACAAATGAAGACTCACACACAAAATTTTGTACTTATAATTTCAAGGCTTCATACCAAAATTTTTCTGTTTTAGGTCCTAATAATTTTCAAGGCATTTTCCTCCTAGTAAGAAAATTTACTTGTGAAAGTCTAAATAGTACTACTATAGTACTATGGTACCAAACAACGAGTTCAATAAAGTCATGAGAAATCGCTTCAAAAATTTTCAAAAACAATGAAGATTTCATTTATTCACATATGAGTGTGAGGTATTCATTTCTGTAATGGAATCCTCCCATGTTACTTTTCAGCGCAATTTCGTCCGTCATGCAAATAATGCATATAACCTTTAGATGTTATGAACCGAACTCATATATTGCTGATTTCAGTACGATTATTCGCGATTACTTTAATTCCAGCGTTATTACCTACTCACTTAGAATTTTTGTGCCAATTGGCGTTCATCTCAGAATATCACCTACAGCTGTTTTTTAAAAGAGCATTGTACTTGAAGAAGATAATTCTTGTGCTGGAGTGAAATTCATTCAATTATTGACGCGCTAGTTATTGATGATAGTATTCTTGGTGACGCTCTTAGTCACGTTCACCTCAGGATGCACTTATAAGGTAACTGGCATACCTACGGGGCACGATCTGGCAGTGATCCACTAGTTATGACGCAGTTAAATGATAACATTCGCGTAATATAGTGGATAAAAACTTCCGTAAATTACTATGGAATTGGTTGCTAAACTGCAGATGCCTCTATCGAAAAATGAACTGTCACCTACGAAGGATGCGACATGTGCACCTCCCACTCTTCAAGGAAGTGTGTATGACGCTGATACACTCGATATTCCTCCGCCTATCGCTACGCCGCGGGCACATCCAGCGGCGCTTGAAGCAGAGGTTTATATATTCTTACACTTGAATTACGAAGCAGATTTCCTTTCTGAATGCAATAATTATGCTGGATATAGTGAGATCTGTATATGTTGTACGTATATTATTCCGTAAAGCAGCGCCTCACATAGAAATTTCTTTTCGTCTCGCCTTGGCGTTCTTGCTAGAAAGCGATGACGGGAGCACGCTTTTCATTTCATATGCAGACGAATCTAACCTCGCGAAAATGTGGACAAGTTGGCGTTCTTGCGCGAGGAATGGAGCGAGGCTTTTTTTCTCTGCCAAAAACTTCCCCTCGATTAGAGCAAACGACTCTCCGCGCGTTATTTTTGCACGTCGAGGAAAATATCCAACAAACGCCATCTCTCATCTGTGCTGTTTTGCTACTGGTAGAACTTCATCTAAATGGCTCGATCTATATCACTCATAATTCATCAATGATTTAAATGATTCCATGCGTTTCAGAGGGATGCCAGCAGATTATGCCATTCGACTTTTTCATTATAATTCCCTGATGGCATGAATAACTCACTTTAATCGAATACTTCTCATTTCGACAAGAACTAATTTGCAAATCGACCATGAGATTAATGATTGCTGATTAATCTCTGATACAATAGTCCCTATGGTCGATTTCTCAAAATGTGTGAAACTGGACGCATTTTAATAAACTATTATGTTCTGCAGCTCATGGTCATGTCAAGATCCACGGTCTCTTATCCCTCTCCGCCCTCCGTCGTCCAAATGAATAGAGTTCTGTTTGCGAGGATCTATAGTTTTATTTGTGGTTACATCCACCATAGTTATGCCCTTTACTCATTCGAACGAATATTTTGGTCTTTAGGCCCATGTGATATTTCTAACGTAGAGCATGGAAAAGGCTGAAAGTTGCACCTTTCTTTCTACAACTACGAATAATAGAACTGTCACTCTAATTGCGTTAGAGGGGTTGACAGTATATGGCTGCATTCACAATTTTGGCAGTCAGATCCAGTGAATAGAAATATTCCCCCATGAATTGTGGCGTCGAACTTAATAGTATGTTCCTTGCGACACCAATCGCTTGCACAACACCACCTTCGAAAAATCCATTTGAGAATTAGAAGCAAATAAGTCCTTATTTCGAAATGAATGAAAAGAGAGTTATGAACTATGCAAAAAAAGAATAACTAGAAATGAATATACATATATTAAAAACCCATTTCATAGGAATAAGTGACAAATCAGATAAAATGAAAAAAAAAGTCCCAAACCTTCTAGTTTGCTCATAAGCTTGAAAGCGTTCAGTTAGGAGCCGACCGTCGGATGTTGACGTAAATAGATTCCGGTTATATTAACACATGTTGAACATATTTCCTCTCTCAGAATGCATATTTCCGGATTAGCGTAATTTCGTTGAGAAGGCTTTTCAAGGATGGTCTTTTTACACAGTTAAAAAATCGAAAGCGATATATTATGTGGATAAAATCTTCGTAGAGTCTTAGTATTGAATTTAGGAGTATGAGGACGATAAATATAACAAGAATCCTAATGAAAAGGATGCGGGAAAAGGAAAATTGTTTATCAACGGCATTAAAGGTTCGTTTTTATAATTGTGCAGTTGCGCTGAGGATATTTAATTAAACACAGCACAGCTCAAATGTCTTGTTTCAAAAAAAAAATGCAACATTATCTAACTCATTAAAGAATACTCAAGTGTCTTGTTTCATTGAAAAAATACAACATTATCTAACTCATTAAAGAATAGCAATTGCTGGCTCTATTATAGATTCTTAATCACATATAATCAATTTGCAGCTTCTCATTCAGTAGTTTTAATGGAAAATTCGCAGTAAGTCTGCAAAAAAGAGAGAATTTCTCTATAGATATAGTTATGGTATGGGGTATAATTTATTCATAAATGAACTACAAGTAGAGAAATATTATGTAAGTGAACTGTTGCAGTATAGTAGCACTAATCAGTGAATCATTGCATATATCGAAATATCGATAAGTGAATCACTGTTACTTTACTGTACTTATTGTCTGTTTAATTCAGCGCTGTGGTTAACGCGTCAAGGATTAGAGAATGATCGAGTGCAACTCCTCAAAGTCACAGTTCGCGAGCTCATCACCTATTTAACATTCTTGACTCTCTGTTGCATTGGTATAATCGCATTTTTGCTCTACCCCTCATTTGATAGTGCTTATGTCATACGTCGGATTTCGCTCATTCAAAGAGCAACCTTGAATTCAAGGGGACCCCTTTAATTTTAGCAATTTCACACTCAAAATTCATGTCTTTTTGCTATCTTCATCGATAAAGCACTTGAGTCTCATCGAGCATGTTGCTTGGGACAAGGAACATTTTTTTCAGTTGCATTTTCCTATTCATCCGTGACAATGTACTACTATAAAACAGCTATATCGAATCTATTCGTGATGGGAACGCTGAATAAAATTACTCAAATTGATCAAATTTGGAGTGTAAGTTAAGCGGTATTATTTCTGTTACTTCTGACGGAGAAATTAAAGTAATGCAATTAAAGTAATTAAAGTAATTTTGAAGCAAAACAACCATGCGAGAAAATTTACTTCTGTTACTTGAAAAGAAACACCTTGATTCTCACTAGAAAATATCGCAAAAAGTTGTTGAAACTTAATGAGACGATGTGATTAATGAAAAGCGCAAAATTTTGCACATTAGGTACGAAAAACGCACGAAAGGATGTATGTGAAGTTGATTCCAGTTTATTCCTAAAGCAGTTACGAAGAACATCAGAAAGATTGACATGGCTTACAATTATGGGAGAGAGTCGCAAACCCGCTTTCAATTTCAAGAGGCACCTACGTTGTGGTTATTAGATTATTATCTTGCTCTTCATTTATTAGGCCATAAGATGCACCTTTTTGTGAGTTCCTAGAGCAGCAAAGCTAAAGTGATCCTAGTGCTCATAATTTTGAAATAAACTAGCCTCAGTTATTATGATACTTGAGTCGAAACTTGAGATCCGTTAACATTTTCTCTCCTTCGTTAATGGTTTTTGAAAATACCCTTATAAAGAAAAGAAAGAGGAAAAATTTTGCACTATTGATGTACGTTGAAACATCTCAGCACCATAACTATATTTGAATCTCACAATTATGATCTTATATTATTTCATTTGATTAACTTCTTCGCATTTAATTTATCCTTTTCATAATTTTTGAGTGGTGAATAATTTAGAACTAAAATCATTTGAATACAGACTGAAAGCAAATATAATTGTTGAGAAAAAATGGTTTGTTTTTTTTTATTACCTACAAGGATCCCTTCTTGATGCACTTTATTGGCAACAAACGGACGTTGCTGCTTACGATGATACACAAGTGAAGATGTTATTACAAGGGAGTCGTTTGCTTGGCAGCCCTCGTCTTCGAATGTTGAAGGTAATCAAGAAAAAACTCTCCTGTATAACGCTTCTCAAAAAGTGTTATTCCGCCTTGCATTTTGCAATTTCATTTATTTTGAAGAAATATTCGCTTGTGCTTTGCAAGAAATAATAGCCGTTCAATTCTAGAGACCAAAACAATATTGTTGTTACGAACGAAGAATAATTTTAGCTGAGTTGTTCCTTTGCCGACTTGCATATTTGATGCACACTGATGGATAGTTCGCTTCCAGAAATTTTGCCAAAGATTTGAAATGAATTTTCTAATGTTCAAAAAGTATCTTGGAATATTGAAAGAAAGAGCATTAAGATCAGTGGGATATTTTACTGAACGGTTTTATATATCACTTCATAATAACACAGAGACTCAATAGTTCTCACTAAGAAAATTTGCTTTATAAGCTTCAATTGATTCGGATGCATCTTAAAACTACAATGAATCGATCTATGTTAGATTTAGTTTTTAAGTGTTAAAAATATGGGGATTCCGAAGTTTTAGGTAAATAATCACTCTTGTACAATTGTGAGCAGCTTCAAACGTGAGATACGCGAGTGTTTTGGCCCTTATACCGAAAGTGCCGAAGATCGAGAACCATTTGGTCCGGCTGACAACTCCGCGTAAGTTGCTTTGCTGCTGCGCATTATCTTTAATGAACCTGACAAGGCATTTTCTTGTATGCCCCAAACTGCATGTTATGTGAGAAGAGTGATTATATTATTTATGGCATTTTATTTACAGATTGACACTTAGAGATGAACACGACTAGAAAACCGAATTCACGTCCTGATTGAGGCTTTATTCTCAACAGAAGTATAGCTCTCAAACAGACCAATAATAATCAGTAAGCACCGAGAACTCGTTGAATGGACGAAGACTCTCGTAGTAAATGTCTGGCTACGAGGGCAGATTCGTATCAAATCATTTTAAAGATACACCACTAAGGAAATTTCTTTTCAAAGTCAAAGTAGTTATTTCATCCAACAAATTGCGAACAATTATTATTCATATGAAATATGGATAAGCAATGTTGCATAGTTTCCTGTATCATACTGCGAACGAATTGGGCACATCGAGCTATTGGGGTACGATAAGCACATATGGTGGAGGAGGATTTGTGCAATATCTGACGATCGACGATCGTAATGCCTCTGCAAATGCGATCACGGAACTGAAGACGAATCGATGGGTGGATAGAGGAACACGCGCAATTTTCATCGACTTCGTACTCTACAACGCCAATATCAATCTATTCTGCACCGCTCAGTGCGTAATCGCTTATCATTTTCTCATTCTATTTTAAGCTAATGAATAATTTTTTTTTAAATTCCTAGTGAATAATAATATGATGCGTTATTTAATATATCTCTTCGTAAAGCTTCTCTCTCTCTCTCTCTCTCTCTCTCTCTCTCTTCTCTCTTCTCTCTCTCTCTCTCTCTCTCTCTCTCTCTCTCTCTCTCTCTCTCTCTCTCTCTCTCTCTCTCTTTAACCATATAATGAAGCCGTAGCTATGTATTGATCCAATATTGTTTATCAGTACGTAGTTATCAGTTATCTTTTTACTAGGGTTAATTTCATTCCCAAGCTCTCTCGATATACCTATTTGTTACCGAATGTGAAATGCTGCTGTAAAATCCCCCTTGCACTTTCTTCTTCAATTCAGAACCGATTTTTATTTATAATTCTACACTCTTAAAAGTAAGAAATTATTGTATATATTTGCCAGTCACTTTTCCATAATTCTGTGTACGATATGGCAGTCAACAAGCACCAATCATAGATCAAGCTAAGGATATAATGAAGCTGAAAGATTATCGATAGTGAAACTGAATAATTTTTCTAAGGTTCGTGCTTGAACTACCGGCAAGTGGCGGTGTCATCACAAGTTCAGCATTAAATCCACAACGCCTTATCCGCTATGTGACAACATATGACTATTTCACATTCATATGCGAGCTGCTATTCATCGCATTCGCCTTCTACTATATGATACAGGCGGTGCTCGAGATAGTTCGATTGCGCCTTGCGTATTTCGCCAACTTTTGGAACTGCTTTGACATCATCAACTTGATCGTGAGGGATTTCGCATTTACCACTTCAATACTCGACTTCAGATACTTCCCGACGTTTTGCTCAGTATTTACACTGCCACTGCTTTCACTGAATCGTAGTGCACGAACTTTCAATTTAAGGCCAGAGATAGCTGTGCATTCCTAATATGGTCAGCTAGAGTGAAACTTTAGAAAAGAAGTGTGTTGCACCTGAGTATGCGTTCTGCAGCGCAAGCTCTTGACGTGCAGAAGTCAGTTAAACAAGCTGCCACCACGAGTAGAAAATTTTCTGAATAACATCCTATTGTTTCGATGATCAAAAATGCTCCAATACCAGCTCCTCTCCATTACGCTTGTTATAGCACACAACCCTATTAAAAACAAACTCAAAAACCGCTGACACTTCGCTCAGGAAGCCAACTTATCATTTCATTAATTCCAATCTATATTGACCTATAAATCAAATACGCCTACGTTTTAATAAGATATTAGCTGTGAAAAACGCATCTATAGAAATACCTCTTTCGTTTCTTGAAGCAAAGCTTTTCATCCGCTTAGGATGACTTGCTATATTTTCATGTATGTGTCTGTCTGTTTCTCTGTACGGCAATGTTAGTGCGGAAACGACTGAATTTTCAGTTACAAAACGTGGTGGAAATAATGCATACAATAGGATGTGATGATCTTCTATATCACTTTCAAAATTGCTCCATTGGCTTCTAAGGAAGCTGTAAACATTTAAAGTAGTTTTGCATATATCGAACGGAAATGCTTTCTGCTCTAGTCGAATTTTTATTTTACATTGGATTAAGACCACTTAAGAACGAATATCTTAGAGTGATTTGTAAGGAGTGGCCGAATCTATTACTATGCAGATATTTCGTTCTGCATGTTTGATTTTTGTGCGTAAGCTGTGTACTAGGTTGTCCGGTCGAGTACTGAATTACATGTGGAATGAAGGACTCGGAAATGTTTTTTCAGTCGTTTCAATATGAAACTCGTGCACAAAAAATAAAGACTTTGAACTCAGTACAAGAAAGAGAAAAAAGCTTAATTAATTAGTTAATTAATTTATTTTTTCGATTTGTTGATTTTTATTCATTGATTCATTTAATTCATTTAAATAATTAATTTATTTGTTTAATTTATTCCATTTCTTGCAGCTTTATATAGCCGTAATCTACCTTGGCATAAGGCTTTTTCTCATGACCGAGCAGCAATTGAAGCAAATCGTACCCGTACCAACTAACAGACAATTCTACTATGTGAATTTGCACCCATTGGCAAATGCGCATGATACTTTCACAGAAGCGATGGCTGTAATGCTGATTGTTGCATGGATTAAGGTATTTTTGCAAATGTAATCTTCACTCATTGCATAATTAATTAATGAAAAATTCATAGCAAAAAAATCATTGGATGTTTGCTGAGATTCTGAAGGCGATATTTGAATTCATTGAAGTATTGGAGCTTATAAAGTAGATCTGAAACTATTTAGCTATCAGTCGTATTTAGTTTTCCTAGTATTTTCGAATAACATCACAACACAATTACAGATTCTTTTTCGATCATCAGTGTTATCTCACTTCTACTCACAAATTCGCCAACTTCGTCAAAATATGAGAAGCAGTTTCAGTCGTTACAGTATGATCACCACTTTCTGCACACGTTGGCATCAAATAGAGTTACTCTTTTTTTATTGCAGTTGGTGCTGCTGTCAATTTGCATAATTTAATCTATCGCAGTCCACCGAACTGCTCATTCTGTTTGGATAAGTCTCGTCCTTGCCAGTTTATATTAGAAGAAAAGATGCGGCTATAATGTTACAGGGGATACAGAGCCGTTATTTGCAGCTTATTGTATCGTAATGCAGTAGGATGCTATTCGCACATTGCAAATCTGCACTAAAAATTTCCCGTTTCATTGATAATTGCATTTTTACTTCTATCCGTAAATCAATGGTTGTCCAGATGAAACTATGCTCAATGGTTTGTTGTCTTTAATCTGAATCGGCACTAGATTTAGGCACTAGACTTTCCCGTCTTGGGGCTTTAAAATAAGTGAATAAATAAGAGACATGCAACAAAGTACTAGTTCCGAGAATTGAGAATAAGAGTTATTACTGAAATGTGAATCATTCACTGTGCACACAATGTTATGCGAAGGGGGACTGTAAAAAAGATTAAAGGAGAATGTGTGAGTTGCTTTTAGTGAGTCATAAATTGCAATAAATTTGTTTGCAGACAATGAAATATATCAGTTTCAATAAGACAATGACACAACTTACCGCCACTTTAGAACGTTCTGCAAAGGATATTGGCGGTTTTTCAGTGATGTTTTTCATCTTCTTTCTCGCATACGCACAATTCGGATTCTTAGCGTTTGGTACGCAGGTCAGTGAGGACGTCTATGAAATGGTTCTTATTTGTCGATGATTCTGATGGTATTTCGTATCAACCATCCGGAAAAAATTCCACAAAGACACTTTTTAAGCTCTTTTCATAGGAACCTTCATAAGAGCCTGAATGCTTCATGGAAGCCTCAAAGAAGTGCCTGAGGCTATCGTATAGGCTTTCAATGCATTCATTTCATAATGAATGTGCAAATAATTTTGCATTTTATAAATAATTCTTCGAAAAGACTTCTTAAAGAATCGCATCTTTAGATGCGTGAACACTGATAATTATTTGAAATATTTTCATACTTTCAGATAGCAGAATACTCGTCTCTGTATAATGCTGTATTTGCGCTTTTGCGTACGATTCTCGGTGATTTTGATTTCAACGCTCTCGAGAGTGCGGATCGAATCCTAGGGCCACTTTTCTTTCTCACATATGTATTCTTCGTTTTCTTTATTCTCCTCGTAAGTGATCGCTCTCATTGCGGAATTTTTTTTTTTTTTTGTAGTATTTTTACGTTTAAGAAAAAAATTTGTTCATTTCATTGATAAAGTATTATTTGAGATACCATAATAAATTGTTTTATAAACGACACAAAAAGGAGAAAAAAATTTTTAAATCTGCATCGTCATAATATTTGCGCTAGAAGCACATGAAAAAGGGATTTACAATTTCCATAATTACTGGGTATTTATATGTTTCTTTGTTTTATATTTCAATTTAGAAAGTGCATTATAATGCTAGCATCCTGTCAATGTTTTCATGTGCGTATATGTGTTTCACTGTGTTTCTTCGATAGCTTCAATTTAACCCGATAGCAATAAAAATTGCAGCGATGAAATTGATGCACATAATTTATATCGTTAGATGAACTCCCCCATGTCAATCTATGAGTTGATTGTTTAGCATATAAATCGGTTATTGATGCATAAATATTCCAAGAAAAATATACTCACTTTTCACAACGATGGAATTGCACCGACGATGGATTTGTCCTTCAAATGTCTCTTATATCCAGCCCAGTTGGAAAACTAAAGTGAATTCATGTAAAGTGCCTAAAACATGAAGTAATCTGCCTCTCGACAGACTGAGAGTTCATCTCAAACTTTCATCCAGTTGCTGTAGTTTCATTTCATCTTAAAATGGCTCTCTACGAGAGAACATCCCATATGCACAAATAATATTGTTTATCGTTCGATTCGTTCATTTATGTTGCTTTGATCAGAGTATTATAAAAGCACTGCTGACATTGAATACACCATCAATAATGCAATTGCTTATTTTATGCGTTATGATTGTTGAATAAGCGTTTTATTTGAGAATATGTTTCTGGCAATCATTAACGATTCGTATACAGAAGTGAAATCCGAACTCAGCAGACAACCAAATGATATCGAGATGATTGATATCGCTGCCGGTGTAAGTTCTCTTTAAATCCTTCACGATCTAGTATAGTTAATCAGTAAAAATGACTTCTGAAGAGAAAAAAATAAAGCAAAACTCAACAGCTTTAATCCATAAATGCAAACACCACGAGAAGCATTAGAAAATTTTAGACCGTCTTGAAAAGTTTGCTTCATAAGGCGGAATATGCTCGAACAATATAGGCCTCCAGTGAAAATTGTGGAGTATATTGGCCTTCATAGCATTTAATCTTTAAGTCTATGTTTGACGCTGCTTTGCGCTACTATTCCAGCCGATCTTGATGTGATCGTGCTATACAAATGGCAAATTCGTTATCTAATGATTCCTTGTTTTCAAATTTTCCGAAACAACTTCAGTGAAAAAAAAACACTCGGAATTTTCATCAAGTGAAAGTGTAAAAAATAATTTTTCAGTATTGGCAAAGCTTATTACGAAAATTACGACTAAAAAAGAAGGACACGACTTCAGAAGACAACGATTGCGAGCGTTTCCGTGATGCCTTACTTGCGTAAGAAAACGAATGCTATTCTGAGATGAAGTTCGTATAATAGCCCTTGATGAGTTCAAGAGAACAACTGCTATGACACATCATTGCAAAAGCATTTGTTTACTGCATCAATCCAGTACATTTAGACATTTTAATGATGCAACTATTGCTCAACGATAACGTTTTTTTGCATACCTTAATATGACTTCCTGCGTTGTGCTTTATAATCCTAGAACCCCTTTATAATCAACATCCTTCGATCCTCAACACGATATTTTCAAGCTTTCCGCAATATTACTTCATTTCCTTCTGGGGCTTTTTGCATGGGCACATCATGATGGCATCACCTCCATGCATATCTGTAAGTCTATCTTTGCGTCTGTTATCCAGTGCTTCACCTTTCCAGCTGCAAAACCTTGTTATAAAAGCACGTGAGTAGACCGTAAAACAATCTCCCTTTCATAGGTACCGTCATTCTGATGAAAAACTTGAAGGTTAATTTCGCTTTTCGCTCGGTCGGATATGATTCCAAGACCAACCTTAGCTGGGTGTTACCTCCAGCAGGTAGTTTCATGGGAAGATTCCTCTTAAAATGTATTGCAGCTATTTAATTTGTATTTGGAAAATTGCTCAGCGAAATAAGATGAAATGCAATAATACCTAATGATTGCCAGTTCCCCGCTCTGATTTTATCATACACAGTTCCTTTCATCTCACTTAATGGACCGCATATAAACTGATTTCCTAGGACTATTGTTATTCCTTTTATCCTATTTTATGTTCATGTCGCGTTCGATAAAAAAAGTTGCTTTCAGAGAAGGATTTAGTGAAGATGAAATAGCGGAGGCGTTTATCAAGTACGATATAAGTGGTCGCAAGTTGGAATTGGATGATATGCAAATGGTCGAAAGAGCATTATTTATGCAGAAAGGCAAAGTGCATGAAGAACTCAAAAAGCAAGAGCAAACAACTCGCGATACCAATATGTTAGATTTTCGATACCAGCACTCTCTCTATACAATTTGCAGTTGAAAATAGCAACTGGTCCTTTTGAATTCGTTTGAGTTAAGCGTATATCTCACCATTCGAGAATTCAATATCAACTCATCTCATGCCTTGGTAGTATTCTATCGTTTATTATTACATGATGCAGAAAGGAGGCGATACGGACTAGTGCGACACGACATCAGAGAACTGCTGTATTTTATGTTGCACTGGATCAAATTATGAACATTCACCATTCACGTTTATATCAATTGTAGATGAAAGGCCATTTCCTATGAAGTTATTGTTAGAAATTTTGAGTGTAGAATATTGCGAGGTTAGAAATGAAAAACGAACACAATCACAAAGCAGTTTTTAAGTAAAGCATAAACTATATATATGCTCACTTCGAAGTTCACAGATAGCAACATTTCTAGGGAAATTGCATAAATGAAAACATATATGCAAACCTGCATGCATATATGCAAATGCAAATATATATATATATATATATATATATATATATATATATATATATATATATATATATATATATATATATATATATATATAAAGCTTTTACATGCACTGCTTGTACTATTAAGCATGAATAAGCATCTAATTTAATTGTTTTTTGTACAAAACAATCAGTTGCGTTGAATATTTGTGCAAGTGAATTTTCCAATGACAGCCTAAATCATCGCGTCAGTCATCTCGAGGAGTCACTATTTGGGATGTGTGATAGGATTGAAACTATCATAAGCGCAGTTAAACGAATGGATGAAGCAATCACTCGCACCAATCGAAACGATGACATTGTTCGTGCTGAGGTAAGCCTCGTGAATCTGTTTGGGTGTTCTCGTAACTTTTACCTTTTAAAAAAAACGCCACTATGTCCGCGAAAGCAGTCTCACTATTTCGGGAAGAGGGATGGGTTCACTAGAGGGCGAATCCATTCAACTGACACGACAACAGGACTGATCGTTAAAATCATTGCTGCAATTATAAATGACGTGCTTCGAAAAGTGGTTTTGGATGTCTCCAACCATATAGCACCTAACACGGAAAGCATAGATAAGACTACTGCCATCACAAGCTGCGTGGTGTGATAAGGTTGGGTAATAGCTGAAAAGGAATAATAAGATGCAATCCACTTACTTGCTCGCTGCAACTATGCTGGACGGGGAAGCAGAAATTTGAAATTCTCATATTTATGAAAGGAATTGAAAAAACTTTAAAAAAAGAAGGATAAGAAAAATTTCCTTTCTTCTCATTTAATAGCACTGCCACATATTTTTTTAAACATAGAAATTATCACTTTCGATCTTCACTTAATTAATGGCAAAATAATATTTGAAAATCAGAAACAAATTTTCAACGAAGTAATTCCGAAGATTTCAAAAAAAAAAAAATCCTTACGTCCAATTTTATTACTAATCAACTTTTCGCTTCAAATAACAATAAGAAAATTTCAGCTAATCTTATTGAAGTTTTACTTTTTCGATTTTTGTGCCCGATTCCATTTATGCAAATAATAGTTTTAGCAGATAAAAGAAATCATAATCATGAGAAATTAATAAGGAAAATATTGAAATGCGTTTTCAGAAGGCTAAAAAACAACATTCAGCGGATATTGTCCGAGAATTTCCTCTCACTATAAAATTTTCAGACCGCTTTAAGAGCGAGAATCCCGAATAGCTCTCGTTTGTCGATGGTCAAATCATAGGGTGCAGGTTATGTGGAATAATCCCACCTACTAAACGCATTCACAAAGCCTCTTCAATGAAGTCGAAGTAACGAAGAGGGTGATCCGAACGGCATTAGTTATCATATATGATTATCCATAATACACTGTTAAGAAGCCGTAGTTGTTGTGGACGCAAATACCATATTTACTGCACAATATATTTCAAGCTTGTATTCCATTAAAGAATCTAGCAACAGTTATAGAACTGTTTATTTTACAAGTAAGTAGTAATGGGAACGTTAGCAGGAAATATGGAATTCCAACTGCCTTTTTTTCTAGAAGAGTGATGAAAATAGAGCTATCAGCTATCAGCATTTTGAGCTATCAGCAACGAAAAACATCCAAGAACAACCGGAGTATCATTGCAAATTGACCTGTGATTAGTCAGAAGACGTAAAAGATAAAAAATTGAGAAAGGTAAAGAAGCAACCTATCCTCCCTTGATATATCCATCAACAAGAAAGAAATTTTAAGAGAGAAAAGTACAAACTAATAAAAAAGAATAAAAGATTTTGCTTACATTCTTTTTCTCAACAATTCTCGACGGCTCAACAAATAAATTTATCTATCCCGACCATCTAATGTCACAAATGAATTATGTAGCAAGCAATTATTTTTAGGTCATTCAAATAATTATTTCAATTAGTATTATTTGACTGAATGCATGCATTATATTCCTGTCCTACATTCCTCTATTGACATATAAAGTAATCTAAGAGATGAAGGAAAATCTCGAACACGATGTTATTTTAAGAAAATATTTCAGTGGAGATTAGTTTAGTCTGCATAAAACAACTTGCACCTCTACATGAAATAAGAACACATTGTCCAATAAATCTCCCCCCCCCCCTCCTTCCTCCCGACCTCCCTCCTTTCTATATTATCTCGCCGAGTTGCCAAAAAGAACACGTCATTTCGCACCACAAAAAACCTTATAGGATCAAAATAGCATTTCCAACTCTAAAGGCGCCGCGACAAAAGTGACATTGATTAGTATACTTCCGACGGCTTTACAAGTATTTCATTTGAAATTATATTGAAATAGCTATCTCCTTTTTTCGCAATAACGAGACTTAATTACTTCCCTTCCCTTGACGGCCAACGAAAAATATCTACTAGACTTTTGTATCAACTGACATTTTGCGAGTACTCTCATCGAGCGTATTCGACAAAACAGCTCTAACGACATGTGCTTTTCTGCATCCCGCCCACCTGAGTTTGCAGTTCTAACACCTCATGTGCCGAACTTCGCACTCCTTCCTATGTTTGCCGCCGCTGCAACCTTGTGGGAAGTGAGTTTTACAGCCCTCTTGTTCACCGCTCCCGTTCTTCCTTTATTGTCCTTTATATCTCACACACACGCACGCGTTTTCCGATATTGTAAAGCTCAATTAAATATAAACACAAACAAAAGCGATTATTCCTCGAGCTTTTCGAGGAATCTAATTTTTGCAACAGGCTATTCGCCGGAGACCACAGGAAAGATGGCAATGAAATCTCTCATGGCCATGCACTTCCACGCGACTAAAAATTGCTCTAAGTGTATAATGCTGATTTCTGTTCCATTTATTACCACACTGGTCAATCAGATGGCCTGTAGGGTTGATAAGTTATCTACCTGGCGTCGAATATGATATTCACTCCTGAGTTCAGAATGACTTTTAAAAAATTATTGAAGCGGCCATCGTTGCCCGAGTTGACGTTAATGTTCTCGTTCATTTGTTCATCGATTGCAACTAAGTGATACAAACTTAGCGGATATGTTATTAGAAACCACCACAGCAATTACCTTTACACATCATCAACAGTATTGTAAATGTTGTAATAAAGGCAAAAAAATATAAACATTAAACAAACAGCATAGTATTTAACGTATACGTCTAGTAAATGGGAAGTTACAACACCACTGGTGCCATGACAATCATCATCGCATTTTGACCTATATTAACACACCGAAACATATGCGCATGCATCAACTAAGCTACGTTTATGCACTTATGCGCAAATTTTTCTTCAATCCTACGTTGCGCTAAACAAATGAGTAGCCGAGCAGATGGATTCTGATTCATTATCTAAATATGATAGTGAAAAGAAGCGTACGTGCGCACACATACATATACGTACACATATTCCATAGAACCTCCCAAATTTGTTTCATACCTCTCCCAGATCATTCCACCACTTTCCAGTCATGCTTGCTGCCAGGATGTTTGTGCGAGTAAATCAACCTAGACTTTTAGAGCTTTGCTGATCTCCGAGACTTTCAAGTTTTTGCCTTGCTAAGTCTGCGTTTTCATGTGCGCATGCTAAGACTTGTGTAATGCGTCTATCGTAAATTTACAAGGCTCATTAGGGTGTGCTTTTATCTGTGCTTATGCTTGCACCTCTATCAGCGTTTGTTATTCAGTCTGTCCGCTGGTTTCAGTTCTAGAATCATTGAAGTTAAAATAACGAAATAAGATCGGTAAGGTGAAATAAGATCATTCCAACACTAGCTTTCAAAAAATGGACTCTAAGTAGAATGCAACAAATCTGGAATGCATGCGTAGCTGACATGCCCATATAGCGATTAAGGACCGAAACGTGATCACAACAAACGTTTCACTTACTCCTTTCCTTAACATGCCTCGTTAGTGATACTCATTCAATCTCGCTTTGTGTACCTAAGGAAACGATCCTAGTTCCATTTTAATTCTAATCCCATTTTTGCTATGGCCTCTTAATTATTTCTATTTTGACAGCAAACGCATAAAGCACACAACAAAAAATGTTTTTGCGTTTTCTAGATAGTTGAGTTGCATTTTACACCAGTTAGATGGTAAAAAACTAAACGTTATACTGGAACAATACCTTCGTATTTAAAATGACACGACTGCTCGTAGCAAAGGACCCGTCTTTCCATGGTCCGACCGATGTAATATGCATTCAAGTTTTTGATGTCTTGAAATGCTTATGCCTTATTCGAAATTTGATTGATTAGCTAGAAATATGACGTGTAGGCTATCTTGCGGAGTGCACCATAAGCATCAAATTTCATAGCTCTAACTTCATCGACTTTCGAGTTGAAAATTCCAATCGAAGAGTCATGAACTACCTACATGCCCATACGCGTGGATACGACATCACCATGATGCGCTTTTGCAAGAATAATTTGCAAAGACGCAAAGAAATTCACAGCAATATTATATCGCCACTCTAAATGGCGCAAAAATTCAAAATAAAAGACGTAAAAACACACTAAAGCCTTAGAAAGTCGAAATAAACATAACAACTGAATGATGAACTAGCTGGAAACTAAGGGCTTAAATTCTTAAAAGTTAGGTCACTTCGTAATCCCTTCCTCGAACCATTCGGGCTAAGGAACGGGAAGAAAATCAGCAATCTCAGCAACATGCACTAAATGTATAACAAGACACAAGATTGTTCAGATCAAAAGGCTGCACATATATACAGGAAAAACAGGGAATGAAAATATGAGCACTTTAGAGTGCAATGAACAGTGGAACAAAATAAATATGTCTGAATAGATATAAGCCGTACATCGAAGCACCTCTTCATCAGGCGACTACCCTATTCCAATAAAACACACACTTTAAGCACTAACTTCAAACAACACTTCAAGAGTACCTAGCACCGAATTATTGAAAAAATCGATTGGAATTCCACTCGTGACTTAGTTTTCATTGAGAAGGCTAGTTACACTCCCAAAAGATTCGTTCCAATTAGAGCATTTCAGCCAACGACAAAAATCTTTTCTTTTAAATGAAAAGCCCTCATTGAACGTCGAATCTGCCTTGCGATATAAATAAGAGTTTTCAACAATAACACGTTAAAATTATCGAAACCTGTAACAGACAAAGGATTTTACCATAAACGTTTGCGATTTAAAAGTTCAAAGCTAACTTTGCAATATGAACGACAGCAACCAAGTCCGTCAACATGGCATATCGATCCGCCCCGGAAAACCAAATGAAGAGATCAACAGATTTTTATAGAAAGGAGTCATATCAACCAACAATAAAATACAAAACGAGCCAAGCTTGAATAAATTGCAAAGGCGTCACAGACGATTGAAATATTCATCAGTAAAGATACAAAGCGATCATTATCCAACCTTATTAGCTGGTCGTTATGTCTGAAAATACGAAGAGAATCGTTGTGGTACTACCGGCGCAGTCGCTGTGAAAGTATGACCAACCAGAACCAATAAACGCAACTTACATTCACAATATCGAGGAGGATTTCTGGCATCATTTTTTGATGAAAAATCACCAAGGCGTAAGCGGGCAGCCATCTCTTTAGCAGCAGTTCGTATTGATATACTTACCACAACTACCCGACCTGAACTAGCCTATGCATAAACATAAATGCTGCTGATCCATAGTTATGATGTCACCATCCCCATGGGGAACCCGGCTGGTTCCCAACATTGGATGGTTGCAGAGCACCGTATGGTGGTAAACTCATCGGTCGCTGTAGATCTTGGGCACCAACTGGTGAACTTCCGAATGGATCAACCACAGACTGAAGAGTAACGCTATGTGGGCTGCGCGGCACCGGCGTCCGTAGGGAATCGATCGGCGAATCAACCATCGCTCCTCCCAATGTTACGTCCTTACTGCCACCCATTAGCGGGGTATCTCCACCTCCTAGAAAATAATTAACTAGTCTATCGTTTCAGAACGAATTTGCATAGGTGTGCTGTAGTTATCGTAACTTTTCCTCTGAAATATCCAACTGAATAACGCTGACACATTAAGCCAAATGATGTAACGATCGGAACATCCCAAAGGCGTGAGATCAGCCTCTATTATAGCATTTCACTGTGCTCAACAACAGCACCTGAGCTATAACAAAACACAACTGAATAAACGCATAGTCCGGCTCATATAAATGTGCTGCTGAAAATTTCACCGTGCCTCTCCGCTTTCTTTCCAAGCAAGAGGGCAAACTGCGTAAGAGCTCAGGGACGAACTGGAAGCTAGATGTCGAAACCACCTAGGATCTTATCAAAGCGAAGTGAAATTTAATACATCCAACCGACTCAGATAACGAAACATAATCCCAGCTTAGGAGTTCACTAGACGATAATACCCACAGATATAGATTAACCTAAACGGTTAATTAAACCGATAAACAGTGATTTTTTTGAGGCCCTCATGAGTACTGTTTCCATTGATGGAAAACAAACGCAACAAATTCTATTCTGTGAAAGATCAAAATCAACAATTACATAAATCCATTCAGCAAACCTCAATCAGCAACCTTAATCTCGACGAGATTCAAATTGCAGTCCACAAAAAAAAGCAATTTCAAAAACTGTTACAAAATGAATATGATAATATAGGAACACTAAAGTGATCCAAAAGCTCGTAAAATCCTCAAAAATGATCTCGATATGGCACAAACAATTTCAGGACATCTCGCTGATTCTTCCGATTTGCCATACTGTCTTATTACTTGGTGATCTAATATTAGATAACTTTCTTCACATCGAAGCTCACCGTTAATCGGTTAATCCTTTAAGATCTTCTAGAGACTAAAATTCTCTATCGAATGAGGTCTGGTGCACTTTCAGCGATTGGCTCATCTCAGGATGACTCCTAAGAGGTGAAGGAGTTTGCTGAAAATTTCGGCTCAGTGGCGGCTATCTTCGTCGTGAGCCAGCCATTGAAGACGTTAAGAGCGTCGTTTGACACAGAATTCTTGGAGCTATGCACATCTCAAAGGAGCTCACACTCCTATCCGATCTAAGCCCAGTACAGTGATAAGAGAGATAAAGCGACACAGTGGAGGAAGTGCTTACAACCCGCATATGCTGCACCTAAAACTTTTTGGGCAGGGAGCCTATAAGAGCTCACGGAGACTGGTCGCTTGCTTATAAGGCAGGAGAGACAGTTTTGTGATTTTTCGGATTCATAAACCACTCGAATAAATAAGCATTCAAAAGAACTGGATCGACTAGACATGCGCATTTGTTAATATTGCAAACAGAAGAAGCAGCAGGCGATGCATACAAACAGCCCCACTTAAAAATGCTGCTACTTGCTATCAAGAGTGTTCCTCGAAAAAGCGTCATTTCAATTGCAGTCGTCAAAGCGAGTGAACAACTGTCTTACCAAGGTGCAGATTCAGACTCATCGTCGGTGAAAGGTTTATAGCTGAAGTGTGCGGCAACATTGCTGACGATGGACGTCCTGTCACGTTACCCATTGTATTTATTGATGCAAAATCCAGCATTACCTGCAACGGGTAGCAATCATTCTTATTCATAAACGCAAATTTCATCATAAAATAAGTGGCAACTGACCCAAGTCACCACAGACCCGAGTAAAATCGGCAACTGCCATAAAAAAGGACCGTAAATCATGCCTAACCTAGATCTAGTAGAAACCAACAGCATAAAAGCAGCCAGAGGTCTTCATATGAACGAAGGTCAATGAAAGAGGCATGAAGGGAAGCTGCTATTCCCATTAACACTCGTTTTTTTCATCTAATAGTCTATACCTTCCTTTCACCCCTTAAAATTCTATAGGTTCCAAGGTGATACCGTATAAAATTCCTGTTTCCCCCCCCCCCTCTCCCATCTCTCCAACGCTCTGCACTTTCATAATTTCGACCGCAGTAAGGATATAATGTGTTCCATGGTTAAATACCAGCAATTTAGCGCAGAAATATATGCAATGAAATGAGCTACTCTCAGCGGTGATCGCATTTACAACAAACTCACCAAACAAACAAGAAATATATCCCATAGAAGAAAATGCCTTCATCCATCCGAAGAATAAAAATCTGCTCTGGCATGCTTAATATACATTCTAATTTATTAGTAATCAGTTGCGCACCCAAGTAATGAGTGCAATGAAGAATCGACCATTAAACAATCGACTGTACATTCTTTTGAAAAGCTACTCAAAAAAAGCTATATTTACGGCACCTTAAATGTTTTAGCCAACTCGATGAGACAAAAATACACCAAAATTTGAGAGCGGGTATGGTTTTTATAGAAAGTTGCAATAAACGTATTTGTTGATCACTATCCGATCACCAAAGCATTCAACCTCGATCAACGCCACCCTGAATTCATTTCAAGCGAAAAAATAAAGCAAGCACAAAAGTAATCCAAGCACCTGCTGCTGTCCTTGTTGATGCTGTTGCGGTCCCTGTGGGGCCATAGTCTGATTCTCGTTCGTAATGTTACCCATTTCGGAGAGAACGAAATCCGTAGAATTGTCCGTATGCATTACATTCGATGGCAAGCTGTTCGCTGAGTTGTCCAGCAGTTCCGAGGATTGAATCGGTCGAAACATTGCGTCGAAATTCGGCTGCACCTTTCAGGAAAAAAAAGCGGTTTAAAACTCAGAAAACAAATCATAGAAATACTACTATGCTGAAACTAATCGAAAACTATACAAGCATTAAGCTAAGCATCAAGCTATACAAGCATCGAAAACTATACAAGCATTTGGCCTAATCGACGGTAGTAAATTCGTTTTAATCGTCTTAATCTGAGGTGCACCACAATCCAGCAAATACCTTCATCGTATAGCATAGTTTATTTTTGCGAAAAATTTCTATTTTAAGCGCCCTCTAACCCTTTCGTACTCTTCAACTACCCAGATGATAGACACCGCCCTTTTGAAAGATAGACAGCAACGCGAGCAAAAAACTTCAACCACCTATGAAAATTAAATGCCTTCTGCAGTTCTAAATATAGTAATCACAAAATCTGAAATTCTATCACTACTAGCAATTTGATGCAAAAAGATTGTAGTGTGTTTTTTTATTTCCAAAGGTTTATAAAATAAAAGCGAAGTGAAATATTCTTTAAAAAACACTGTAGTCACCGTCTAGAAAACTACTAGTATCATATTCTTGAGCACTTGTGCTTCCAATTTGCCATCACCAACTTCCTATCACGAATGGAAACGAAACATACGATCGGAGAAAAACAATAAAACAGCCACCCGAAACAAGAGAACAACAAACTTTGGCCTGTGCAGCGAGTTGTGCCAGTTGTTTAGCTCTTCGATATCGTCGACGATGCTGTTTAGCGGTCGTTGCACTACTATGATGTTTTTGAATGTGTTCTTTAAGCTTATCACGCCGTGATGATGCATAATCACAGTTGTCACACCTAAACCACATGAAATGAAAAAAAAAAACTCGTTTACTTAAAGACCCAGCAACCGCAACAAAGCGGTTCGAAATAAATGCACAATACTAA
This sequence comes from Ascaris suum, assembly GCA_013433145.1. Taxonomy (NCBI): domain Eukaryota; kingdom Metazoa; phylum Nematoda; class Chromadorea; order Rhabditida; family Ascarididae; genus Ascaris; species Ascaris suum. Next base: position 12,857,075 of record CM024173.1, read on the forward strand.
AACCAATAACTACACCACCACCAAATATGCCATTAACCATTAACGAGTCAGGACATCTAACTCACGTCGTTTGCGACCCATAACAAATAACTGCTGTTTAAATGTGAGGAATGTGACGTCTCAGAGTCTGCTTAAATGGATGAGAGCTCTTCTGACAAACCGCTCTTTAATGTGGAAGTTCATTTTTGGAATACTTGTGGATGATCTGAAGACCCCTCAGTCGATCTCTGCTTGCTGCAAAGAGATTGTGATATATTCAGCCAGTTTCCGAGCGAACAGCAAATAAATATTTCGCACGAACAGTGTCGCACCCTCATTTCTTTTAAAAACCAGCGAAAGATCACTGCTGTCAACTAGGAAACGGATCCGTGGATTCAGTGTCAAAATTTGCCCTGACCTACACTGCAAAATGCGCTGCTCGGTAATCACCGCGAAGTCGGTTAGGATATCGACGTTGCTGCGAGGTGAAGTTAGATTGCGAAACGGATGATTCATCACACCGCAACGACGCTTATTGCATATACGACGTTTCTCACAGCGTGATACTATCTGTACGAGCCATGCTTTTTGCCACTTGTTTGGTTGTTGTCGTTGTGTGTAGTCGACAGACGCTTCATTTGGCCACGCGCTCCTCGCACTTTGGATCATCAGGTCTCGGCTCACTTCGCCTACCCTTCTCGGCTCGACACATACAGGAGCTGTAACAGTGGCGATCTGGAACTCTGGCTTCAGCGATGGACTCCGCAGATTTTCAAGCCGTGCTGCAGACCACGCTCGTGGAGCAAGATGAGCAAGCTGCTCGGCGAGAACAACAAATTGCTCGACCTCTTCAGCCAGCTCCAAGCGCAGACCTCAGCAAGCAGTCCACCACAACATCCCGTCCCTCCCACATCAGCGTCCGAAACCCCGAAACTCCTATCCTTCCAGCTCTTTCAAGCCGATGAGCAGAAGTCACGGAGATTCGAGGAATAAATTCAACGATTCGATTACCTCTTCGAAGAAGCTGCCTCATCCGTCGACGAGAAGGACTGCATCAAACACTGACGCCTAAGCTTGGACCATCAACATTCAGGGAACACAGCCGCAGCTGTTTGCTACACGATCTCTTCGACAAGAAGTGATCACTTTTCGTAGATCTCTACAACTGCATGCGGATCTCGAAGCAAAGCAGAGAAGAAATAAGGCATTATGCAAATCGAGTCAAAGCTGCGCTTCGCAATTTCAAACTCAACGAAATTACGGGAGAACTGTTGCCAGTCTCATTGCCTTAGCCGGCATTAAGCACCCAAACAACGAGTCCTTGCGTGTCCGCATGCTCCTGAACCTGGACGCGGGTGGCACAAACGCGAAATCCGACGAAGTCATCAATGACTGCGTCAATTTCATCACAAAGAAAGTAGACTCACTGATAACCATCAGTCACGACTTCGAGTTGAATGCCCTTCGCCATTAACAACTGTGGTTCATCAATGGCCGAAGAAGCAGCAACAGAAATCCCCGATAACGTCACGTCTCCATGTTTCCGATGTGGAGAACTCTACTTAAACAAGGACCGCTTGCACATCAAGCACAAATGCAATAAATGTGCCAGAACGGGTCACCTTGAACTCAGGTACCTGAAGCCAAAACGGAACAACGTCCACTTCAGATTGGCATGACTCCACGAGTCCTCACATCTCATCCACAAGACATTCAAATGTCAACAGAGTGCCATGGAAATCTGCTATCTGATACCGCAGCCGAAACAAATATTCTCCATAAAATCACCTGCGGCGTCATAAGCGAGCCGCCCCTTCAAAAATGTGAAGAACGTGGACGTGCCTGTGGTGGATGCGATCCTCCGTTCCTTGGCAAAAGTTCAAAAATTTTCAAGTATGACGACACTACTACCGAAGAAAATTTCTTCGTCATCCGTTGCGGGACTATGAATCTTCTGGGAATTGATTGACTGACGCAATGCTTCGATGTGGATTTCTGGATCTCAAAGTTTGCGTAAACCCAGCAAAATGCGCGCGGCGCGAAGAATCTGATCAAGGGAGAACTCTACTCATGGCCGAAGACTACAAAACCATGGCAGCGCATCCACACTGACTATGCCGGACCTTTAATGGGCCATAACTTGCTGACCATTGTCGACGGATAATCTAAGTATCCAAAAAATTTTCGCATTGCATCAGCGACATCATTGGCAACTATCAGTACTCTCCGAAGACTATTCGCTCGCTAGGGCCTTCCCGAAACTCTCGTCAATGATAACGGTACTCAGTTCTCATCCTGGACTTCCAGCAGTTCTGCACCTTCAACGGAATCAGTCACACCTTCTCCTCTCTCTATCGTCCCCTGTCGAATGGGCAGGCGGAAAGATCCATCGACATGTTTAAATGCGTCATGCTCAAGCTGAGCATAGAGGGAACCTCCCAGAGCTAATAGGATATTTTTTAGGAACATACCGAACAGCCCCGAATGCTTCCCTTTCTGAGCAGAAGACTCATCCCCACCTTACTGGACCTACTCAAATGCCCACCCATCCAGCCTCACGAACGTTACTCAAAAATGGAACAACAGTTCAACCGTCGTCATGTGCTCGTTTTCGATAATCTGATATGATGATACCATTTAAGGTCGAGTTGCCAAGGCAAAATCGGAGAACTGGAACAATCAAGGAATGAGTCGGAGGCAGACTATATCAGGTCCACACCGCAGATGGAACAACTACGAGTTTACACATCGTAAATCTAATATGAGCTTCTGTGACTTCTGTTCATCTGTTCTCAACAAGCTGATTTGCATAAATAAACTTTAATAAGACATGTGGATGTTTTCTTTCGGACTGACATACTACTGTTATTTATGTGGGCTACTAGTCCAATTCCTCTTCTCTGCTGCTCATTTTACTTCATCACTGACTCCCTAAAGATTTTTACCCATTACAGTGTTGTTCAAATGACGTAAATCGGTACACTTAAGTGTTCTCTTGCTCCACTTAAATTGTGCATATTTCTTCCGTGCCTCTATTTTGCTCGGGAACAGTTTCCCTTATTCTCGCATAAAAAAAGATTAAACGTCCACTGTTGCTTCTAATTACTAAAGAATAAATGAGGCTGTAAAAAATAAAAACAATGGCATACTTGAATGGTTTGTCTTCGAGGTGAATCCTTTCATGCCGAACTAGGTGGGATTTCTCGATGAATGAACGATTGCAAATTTTGCATTGATGTGCACGTACCGCCAAATGCGTTCTGCAAAATCGAAATTAGTGCTTTGTCTGTACTCAATGAGTTTGTGCATAGATGCTCTACCGAGCCATAATCCTTCCACACTATCTATTGTAAGGGTCCTATGCAACAACTCCCCCTCCCAAAAAAAAAAATTAACTTGATATTCTTTCCCAAAATTGCCCAACCAGGTGGTAAAGAAGCGCTAAACATGAGATGGCGTATTTCAGATAAATTTCAAAATTAAATCTGTTCCGTAAAATGACTAAAAGATTGGCGGTCAACAAACTCAGCAACAGTTTTCACGAACTTCAAAACAAAACATTTCTTACTTCCCATCGAACTTGCTGTACTGGGGAATATACGACGCCTACAGCGTAGACAAGCTTATCACACCAGTGTTGATCGTGAGTCTGATCGCTCAGCATTCACGATAGGAACTGTTGAGGAAGCGGCGGAATCATTTCAAAGTTTATCCAAAGATCCAAAAAAAAAGAGTGATCCAAAAGATACCATTTGCAAATGATGTTTCAATGTGTCCAATTGTTTCAACTTATGATCAATACAGTATGCATTTTCATAGAACTGTTGTTAAAAAACAAATGACAGCAATATTTGTGGTAGTCATTCTAAAACACATCCATTCATATCGCTATCTTAAGGCAAGATGAACAAATACCTCAAGTGTGCAGCGAGTTGACTTTTCTTCGGAGATGAATACGTGCAATCTTCATAGTGACAATGGAATACATCGCCAGAGTGGATTCGTCGATGCGAAATCAAATGACTTTGATACTTCGTTGAGAAATCACAATGTGGACATTGAAATGGTCTGAAAAATAATATGTTAATATATAATCCAAAAAAAAAAATTATGAATCCTGCAACGAGTGCCATAATAAAGATAAAATTTAAATTTAAAAAAAAAACAAGAACAAAGACAATAGAAATACGTCGATGAGCGATGACTTTAAAAAACGAGTTGAGGAGTTCGCTAAAAATAAACGATAACGAACTACTATAAACATAGGCAGGAGGGTAGCGATCTTAAAGGAAATTAAAAGTTCCAACATTTCGCTAATGGTCGCTTTTCGTCAAAATACGAGACTATCAAAGGCGTTATATTGAGGATACTGTCTTCTTGAGGTGTTATAAACGAGCACATTTGCTAGAACACAACTTACAGGAGTAGATCTTAATGCGAAAACGACACTTTTCTACGAGAGAAAGTACTAGACTCAATAAAATTATCTTGTTAAATATATATTAGCATCAGACCCTTCATGACCTCCAGTTAGGATAGGGAGAAGTGAGGCATCCAGAAATGCGTAGAAAAACGGTTTCAAGGTTAAGCCTGATTTTACACATGCCATGGATCTAAGGTATGCAGTTTTATCAATCGAACATTGTTGTTTTGTGGATCGAGAGATGGAAGCATATCGACGCGAACGTACACATCAAAATTAGAGTACACTCTTACAAATAAAGAAGAACGACCAACAAACCTTCAGAAAAAGGAAACTGTTTTAAAGAATCTGCCACATTTCCTTTGACATTTCATTATTTGACAAAAAGCCAAACAAAGCGATATCCATCTAGAACCTAGTAAAAGTAGTACTACGGATGGATTAATATGAAAGTTTCTACACGCTCCCGACAGACTTGTCGGTCCCTATATGCTTATAAACATCTTCTCAGTAATTAAATGCTAATTTTTAGTGAACGTTAACTATCGATAAGAGAAATCACCGAGTTTCAGAATGCGCAGCGATATGTTGGTCGAGTGTACTCTTGATGGCGAAACCACGGCCACATTCAGCGCAATGGAATGGCTTCTCCCCAGTATGACTACGTACATGGCTTATAAGATTGCTCTTCGAACGACACTTGTACTCGCATAACGTACATTTGAAAGGCCGTTCATCGGCTGAAACAACACTACTCAATTTCATCAATTCTAATCTTTGCGAGAAATACTGCATTGCTAAAACAGCAGCAACATTTAGTTATTGCAATAATGACAATATTCTTTACTACCAAACAAAAGTGAAAGATAAAGATTCATTAGCTTATATTTAAAATGCTCCATGAACGCATTCGAAGAACGAGCTCGAAGCGGAAATGGCTTCATAGCTCTATCCTTCTCTATCCCTCGCTGTTCTTCGAGCAATCACTTCCCTAGTACTTGCGATATATGCATAAAGTCTCTTTCAATGTCTTTCGATTCGCTGTATTCACGCCAGCAGTGTGAAGGAATGACAATAATAGCCAATGTCCGATGCCTCTAAACAGGAAGAACAGAATGCGATAAGCTCTATTATCTTACTGTGCTACGATTTCTTATGACGACTTTAGAAAATACCTAATCACTTCAGAGGAAGCACTGCTTCTGAATAAAATAAATAGCGCTAGCAATCAGTTCAATAAGATAAACTTAGCAATATGGAAGCGAACGCTGATTTGTTACCTCATTAGAAAAAAATTGTTTAAAACTATGGCTAATAATTAATCAACAAGAAGTCGGACTGAGCTATTAAAAACTCTTAAACTCACTATGGGTAAGTCGATGCGATAGAAGAAGTTGTATTCGATCTGCACTGTATTCGCAGAGATCACATCGGAAGGGTGCACCCTGCAAACCGTTTGCTTAGCACCATAAACGTTGCACTGTAAAAGCGATAGGCGGCGAATAATATGCACAAGTTGCATAATCGCTGAATTGCTTCATCGAGACTCATCTTCGATCATGCTGCACCAATAACCCATCCCCTCCTTCCTCACCTCTAATAAAGAGACAACAATCTATACTCACTGGAAAATGGCTCCTCATGTGATTATAATATTCCCGATTCCACCGACATTCGAAGACACACAATGAGCACACATGCACAATATCCCTTGCGTGTGCACGCGCTGTGTGATTCTTAACACGTCGTTCTGAGGTTCCTCTGTAGCAACAGTAGTCACATTTGAACGGCTTCTCCACAGGCACTCCACCGACCACCTCGGCCTCACCTTCTGATTCATCTGGTTGCGATAATGGATCCACTTCGTCCTCTTCATCGAACACACCCTAACAAGCAAATGTTATCAGCAACTACAACAGGAGAAAGCTAAATCCTCCAAGCGGCTGTTGGAAATAGTGAGCACATCTCCATGTAAAGGTATACACAATTCCCATACATACGACAGCGTTCTTAGCTACTGCTTGGCGTTAAACAACTTCTCCAGGAATGAAGCTGCTTTCATTCCCGCATATGTCAGAGATTTTATTTATTCTCTTTTTAACAGATATGTTTCTTCACAGCTCACACATTCCGATCCAGATACTTATTTACTTGTTTGTTTACTTGTTTATTTAAAATCCCATTCATATGACGGCGGATATAAAAATAAGTAGGTATCATTCCCTTAGAAGCAAATATTTAAGGCCACATTCGAACGCGTCTGTTGCGTTGCAAAAATTTGCATGCAACTGCTGACAGCGTAATCAACAGCTAAACAATTCTGAACAACATAATTTGAAAACATTTCCAGACACGGCGCTCTACTAGTAAATAAATAAAAAACGCAAAAGCAAACAAATCAAAAATCGCAAACATCTAATAAATTAAATGCACTTCTCGCAGGTTCTCATATTCTAGAACTCTCTTAAGCATACGCTGAAGAAATTCAACCTCGTAAATAGCAGCACGCTATAAAATCACCTAAAAGGCACAAAAAAAGTGCTCAAATGTCTATTTAAGTATCAAAGTAAGAAAAAGAAACACCATGAAAAGCTTAAGAATATCTGAATGAAAATATCCCTTGAAGCAACTCTAAAGAAATTGTCGGCTTTAAACCAAGCAAATTCCATAAATTAACCGTCATTAGTTTTTTTTTTACTATCAAATGAAATGCGCTCGACATTATAAACGACCTCGAAAGAAATAAACAAGAACAAAGATAAAAGAATCTGCTCGAGAACGACGTGATTACTCAAATTTAGCCGTTACAAAAAGAAAGAAAAAAAATTGAAATCAAGAGAGTGCAGCACGAATAGATAGATGATTACACGAAGTAAGATGAGACCAGTTCGTGCAATCTATAAAAGAAATAATTTCCCAATAACTATCACGATTCAAACCGAATTCCATTTCGACTGAAGAAAAAATGAGGGTGGGAAATGGATGCGTCGTTCTAAGCACATCTGAATTTCCTACTCTTCGCTGTGACAATGAAAGTACTCACCTGATCGGTTATTTCGAGACCACAATCCGGAAAAAAATGCTCGCCAATTTCGTCCTCGTTGTGCGTCACATCAACGTGCATATATGCTGGACGACTTTTCGGTGGGCGACCCCTTCGTTTCGCCAACATCTGATTCGCTGTTGATACCGATTTACGATAAAGTTTATGACGACCCGATGATACTGACGATTTCCCTTGAAATTTTCGACAACGATCATTCCGGCAAGAGAGTCTATACGATAAAGAAATTAGAACGTCGAAACGTTTTATATGCTGCAAACTTCAACGTGAGTGAAGAAGATCTAAGGAAGTTCGCTGCAGAGTTCAAAACGTTTCTCTCAATGACTTCCTTCGGACCAGAAGACGAATGCAAAAAAAAAGTTGAATCCACTCTAATTCGGAAAAGTGAACCCGCAGTAATGTATCGATTTCGCTGCATGAGTCGTTTATATCAAGCATGATTACAAAGACTACTAATAAAATTGACATTATTTTGCACAGGGGTCAAAGTCCACTGTCATCGACGCAAAATCGGAACTACGTCCAACCATGAACATATGGAAATGGGTCCAACTTGGTCTCGGTCCCAGATGGACAATCGCTTCCACACATACTAGAGGTTACCATCCAACATAAACTAGGTTTAACACAGATCGATCAATTCCCAAAAAAAAAACCGAACCACAGTACCATCACATTAAGCCGGATAAGGAGAGAGGCACTGAAAAAACACCCCTACTTCTGATGCCCTTTTGCTCTCGTAGATTCTGCTGATAGTTGCAATATATCGAAAGATTAGTTGGCATACGTGCTGATAAAGGATACGCTCTTACATTCCGCCCATCTAACCAACCAGTTGATAAGTTAACACTTCAGACTTCAATAAATCTTGTCACCCGTTTCAATTTCCGAGAAAAAAAGTCGCTTTCTGTGACTTGTTTGATATAAAACGAAAACATCATCAATATAACATGCCTACAATTATTCCACACCTTTAAACGTCTATGATTCTTTCAGAGATAAATAGACCAAACTGAACAATGGTGCAGAAGGCTACCCTAAGGTAATCATCACACCTGTCAAATCTCGCAACTCTAATATTAGCGATTCTCGATCGACGGATATATGCACATACATCAGAAACATGAAACTGTTGTGATGTGCTTTGCTAAAGACTTGCAAAGTAAATTAAATGCGATACTTACCAAGAAGTCTATTCTTACGATTCATAACGTTCAACGAGTTGAGTTGTATTCTTAGCTTCAACGCTGGTCGAGGTGACTCAGAGCTTTCAGGTGGGTTCAACTTGAAAAAAATTCACTTCAAACCATGAAGATTAGTGTTTTTTTTTTGATTAATACAAATAATAACTCACTAAACGAGATCATCACTTCATTTATAAGAATATCGCAACAGAAAACATTAGGACAGACAACACAAAAATTTTTGGCAACGTACGAAAGATTGAGATTTTTTTTTTATTTGGTTAAAAAATATGAGTATATGCTATCCTTTATTTGAATGGCAAAAAGAACACAATCTTTTCTTTGAAAACGATTCAATTTGCGAATATTTTCTTTATTAAAAGCTTTGGAATGATCGTACTACATTTTGCATCGTACATTTTACATAAATCCCAACTACATAACCCTTTAATCAATGAAAAATTTATGGCAAAAAAGACAAAATAATAAACCAAATTGAGAAATAATATGCAAATTTAACACCACGGGAAGAAATTTTTGGCGAATTTGAACGGCCGATCGGCGCATTATTCAATGCCATCGAAAATGAACACAAACTTACTCGACAAATTAAAAATTAATAATAATAAAAAAGAATTTCAGCGCATTATAAAACGTGTGCGATATTTGTTCGCATAGTAAAATAGAAGAAAATAAGTTTAGTTTCATTTTAATTCGATAAACATCAGACATTAATTAAAATAAAGTCCATTGTCATGATAGGATAAAAACTTGATGAATTAGACTAGAGGACCTCGATTCACTTGTTTGAAGCGAATGGATGAACGCCCATTTATAAGAATCCTATTTGCACCGCTATCACTTTACGCTTTATTTAGTGGTGGTAAACATCGCGTTTAAATGACCAACGAATGGCAAGACTTAAATTTTCGTCAATTTGAATTTTGTACTTTGATTTGATACTCTCCAAGATTTCCACTATGAGAAAGAGACACCACGGCTAATACCTTCAGTTACCTTAAGTTACCTGTTATATTTTACCTTCTGACGCCTATCGCTATTTCACTGACACCTTTTAGTTATATTAGTTAAGTTTTGATCGTTGTAAAGCGTCAACCTTCGAGATGATTGCGTTAATCACTATTAAACTCATGTGCGGGATCCAAAGCGAAAACCAGCTCTCGCTTTCCTCTTTGCAAGACAACATCGCTTACTTGCCAGTAAGCCTTTCAGGCCAAAATCACCTCTCATAAGCATTCGTGATGCAAGGATACAACTTTTATAGATGAACCAAGGCTTGTGGGCTGTACTGAACGACCAATATGATTATCGAAAAAATAATCAGTAATAAACCTGCTGATCTACAGTAAACAGCTTACTCCAATAGACTGAACACTAATCAGTGCACTTACTACTTCTTCAGTGGTCGATGCTCCAATTACAGGAGGTTGCCCACTATCTTCTCTGTAGATCGGTTGCCCTCCGCCACCGTTCTCAGCCGCACGCATCTCCTCCTCCTCACCAAGATCCTGCATGTTTTCGTCATCACATCGAAGATGGCTGTAAAAGACTTTGGCAATTCACACCTGAAGTGATTATTCCTCCTGAGAGATACTGGCTACATTTCCGCCCCTGATACAGCATGAAAAGTGCCCGCACAAAGAAACAAGAACTGCGAGAGTAAGTGAAAAAGCTATCGAAATGTGCTTTACACAATTAGATGCGTATGACGGTCATCAGCCTACACGCCGTCGTCAGCAGCCTTCGCTGCGGTAAGATACTATCGGCTTCCGCAGTCCTAGCGATGAATAATCGTTGCTCTCACGAGACAACTCAATCAACAGTTCCCAGATGGGAGAGGCTCCAGAAAGAAAGCAGTTGAAGATATCGTAATACAAGTTGTACAGGTATGAGTACCCTTCAGATTTTCTCCTTTCTGATCATCCTATGTGATGACGTTTGAAGACATTCGTAGAAACGCTGGACAGAAGCACAGGTAAACAGCAAATTTTGTTTATAAAACAGCAAAAAAAGCAACTCGAAATTCCAACAAGTTTTAAGTAATAATCTTGTTGTCAGCGTTACTTAGTTCGCGGCGCACCTCAACTGGTTAAAGAATGACTGCAAGAAGTTACACCTTGACTCATATGAATACACATAAAGAAAAACGCTTTAGTTCTGCAACACATAAAGAACAACAACCTTGTTGATGGCTGAGTTTCGACTTTCGGCATGAGGAAATTCTGTGATTCAGCAGAGTACATCGCAGGAGAGTCATTGAAATACATATTGACTTGACCACCGAACTGCGCCAAAAGACTTCTATATTGACTTTCGTATTTCGCCATCGGAATTGCATGCTCATACCTTTAGCAGACAAACATTTTACTAACAATGTCGGGCAGGATAACGGTTTGGAGAAAGGCGAGGGGAAGCGGAATAAGAGCGATGAGGTGGAATTAATATACATAATGCATATGCATGCAGATATAAACGTCTGTATATGAATATAAATATACGAGTGCCAAACACGTATATCTTATATGTTTGCGTTTAAGATGCACATAAATCTACAGTCATCATATATGCACAACGTATGTATAAATATTTATAAGTGCTTATACAACTAATATATACTTTTAATTTAGATAATATCCTAACTCATAGGTAATTCTCAGATTTTCCAGAAAAGATTAGAGTAGAAAGCCAAAAACAGGTATAATATTTCTGAACGAATACTTCTCAATGACAGGAAAACAATCAAAAATGCTATCGCACACTGTGAAAACGCAGTATGCAAAAGAAGCATGAAAGTAATAGTGGAAGATATAGGCCATCATATGCGCACGAGGGTTATGTCATTCTCAGGCAACCTCTGCTCATCGCCAATCATAGCGAAAGAACAGTAAGAGCACCGCAATGCGAGCTCAGCAAACAATTAAACAACGCGCTGATATGGCACAAATCCACCATCCAACTCCATCCTATTTGTAATAAATATTAACTGATTCAAGGTTAAGGTCATCTGGTGCTACACAAATTTATTCAAAGCCACGACAATCTCGGTAAGAATCCCATGAGCACTAGAATAGAAATGCTGAGGAGGATTACATGGCCTGTAGAAGAGCGAATCGTGAAGAAAGTGAATTGGCGAGGAATGGAGAATAGTCGAGCAGGTATTCAAGGGTGACGGGTTGTACCAATGAGAAAGAACAGCAAGCAAGCATCTCTTTGAACAGCGAGTCGCGATGACTTGCACTGTGACCAACCCAACGAACGATCAACCTGCAGTATGAGTTAACTTAGTAGAGTGGCATAGAGCACATTGAAAGTGAATAAACGCCTTTTCTGGATACATTTCTCGAAGATTCAGTGTCTCAACTCAGTCACATATTTCTTCGAACTAGTTTTGTCTGGCCTGGGGATACAATGCGCGCAACGCCTCAGCATGGCGAATGCTCGGAAAACAGAAGTATGCGGGTACAAATCCCATGTGAATACAGCAAACATGAACATCATCGTGCCCTCCTTCTACATTTGACTACTTAGCTACAAACAACCGTAACATGTTTGACGGAAATTGTGAAGCAAAAATTCAAATCGAGATGCTAAATTATGTAAGACCTAGTTGAGAAAGCCGTGTCACTGGGTTTACACCACCTATACGTCTTCCTATGAAATAAGCAAGTGGTGCAGTAAAATACCGACCTTTGTTTTTAAGAAGAGATGGAAGGGGAAGGCAAAAGGAAATCTAGAAATTTTCTCATATTGTCGTGAAAGGTATAATGGAAGGAGCTGGGAATGGAGGGGATGGAGGAAGGATCATAGGAGTCCCTTCGATTTCAGAAGTGAGATACGACCGCAGAAAGACTTCCAGAGATCGGACAATTTCAAAGGTGGGTAGAATTTGACTCACTTCAGATGGACGTCTGGTGAAATGGCATTTGCATATTTCGGTTCAGAAAGTAGCGCATTGAGTTGTGCGAGTGAGAATTCGACGATATCGGTGCTCTCGAGCAGGCATCTGTTGATATTCACGTCGAAAAAATCACAGGCACTCTTCAGCAACGCCGGCAGATTATATTTGAGTGCGAGCTCCTTCACAGCCAAACAGTTCGACGAGTCCATATAGCGATCCAAGTACTCCGCACAGTAATTTTTAACCTTTGTCACCTTCAAGAAATCACACGTTTAAAAGCTGTTTTGCTTGGAAGCAATTCATCCTGCACATTGAAAAACGGAGAAAGCTCGACAGATGAGATCGCACTGACTCGGTAGATAATAACCACAACTTCCCATCCATCCTCGTGCCTTTAGGTCACAAGACAGCTAAGCTATTTTATTCAACCCCTGTCGGAACTTTTTTTCTTCAACATAAAATGTTGCATTGCCTTCTCTAGAAATCCGCAACGATATTGCAATCAGCCATTTACGTCAACGAGTCGAAAATGGATACTCTGCACAACAGCAACGCGAAAGTAAACATACCACATTTCCGCCACAATAAATCTCGAGGATGTTGCTTGCAACTTTTGAATACCTCTGCATTGATATCATCAGCAAATTTATGAATGTGTACATATCGAATAAAAAAGTAGAAAGCAATTCAAATGTGCGACGAATGAAGAGGAAAATATTTTAATATTCGTATAGAGTTTACACTAATCATATTTCTCAAGATTAATGTAGAACTTAGTGGAGAGGGTTATAGGCAAGGAAATACGGTATCTGATTCTACCAATAATCCTCACTCTACCTTGGGGTATTAAATTTTTAAAACGCCCCAAAATCGACTATCTATCGAACTCTGACAAATCGGATTATTTCGTTAGAAAATTCATATATTTTAGAAAAGGATCAGTTTCCATTCTAAAAAAAAAGTAAAACAGAACTAACAAGAAAGTTGTTGGCCAGCTTCAACAGGTCAGTGACACTACTCCGGTCGATGACGACACTGCCACTGTACATATAATTCAAGAGAAGCTCGAATACGGTAGGATTCTGACAGTTCACGGTTACCTTCAACAAGCAATTCTTTCAATGAAACAAGATCTAATTGCAATCAAACCATTTAAAAATATTTTATTAGTATGGCAATAATGAAAATAATATATAGGAATAATGAAAACTAAGCTTGCTTGATGGATGGCAATCAAAAAAATTTATTTCATTCACCTTCGTCATTCATAAATGGGCTGTCATTTCCTTCAAACTTTCCAGAAACTTCCACGGTGATACCTACTTACAATATGATTACAGCTATTAATACCATCGAATAGCGGCATAACAGTTGAGCGAATAAGGGCAAGGGGCTGGCCGTTGGCTTAAGAATAAGGTCGGTACCCCATTAGGCAGGATACTGCTGTAAGTGCAAAAGGAATGCTATAAGAATAATACTGCTGGTACTAGTCTATCAGTGTAACCACTTCAAAGTATAACTGTGTAACTGAAGTTTGAGAAGCCATTGAAATGCCCAGCTTCCCAGACTGGAAGCATTTGCTGTAAGAGTGGCTAATCTCCTCTCCAGGAAGATTCACATGAAGCTGACTCAAATAAAAATAACAACAACAATGATTGTATTAGCAACAGTTACTGCTATGCCGACCATAGGTTCATGACGAGTTGTTACTGGAATTCCTCTAACCGAACCTCAAATCGGCGGTGCGGACGATACGAGCGGAACCACAAAGGAAAAGACCTCATAAACGCTTTAAATTATTATTCGTTTTTTTAAATCAATTAAAGCTGCATACAAATCTCATGAATGAAACCTTCCATTAAGGTGGTCTTCAAATGCTGCTATGGAAACAATGGAACGGAATACGCGAATCTGAAGCGGATGTAAAAATATAGGTAACAACCGACCAATGCATGAAAGACGGCCATTAAACGAAAATTAAATGGTGGTTTTCCTCCGTGTGGAAAGAGAATAAAGTGGCATAATCACTGCACGTAAGGAAGCAGTGATAAAGCTAATCGAAAAACGCAGCAAGTCGAATTAGGGAGTTAAGTGAAGGGAACGGGCGACTAACATGACTAAGAACGATTGATGAGCTAAAGGCTTTGCAAGGCAAAGAAAGGAATACGATTAAAGTGAGAAAACTAGAGAGATGTTATGTGAATGAAAAGTATAAGAAAAAATATAAGTCAGAAAAAAAGTGAAGCAGAGGTTGAAACGATGAAGAATATGACAACGGGAAAAGTAATACGGGAAAAACGAAATGGATGCGGTCAAATGCTCGATGACAAGATCGAAAATCGAAACGAGGCATGCGAATATAAAAACGATAACAAACCTAAACGGCTTTTGTCAGCGCTTCCACGATAATGAGGTGGCGACTATGTTATGACGATGAGGGTGGCAAAATTTAGCGCTAACAAAAACCTGATTGTCAATGTAGTCTTTTATGTTCCCCAACTTTCCTCCAAACCTACCTGCAATTTTGTCCCAATTCACTTGTTTTCAAATTGCTCGGACCGTAAACAGAAAATCACTCCATATTTGCCGATTGTTCTATTCACCAAATTCGTGCACCATTCTCATGTTTTTTTAAGCGCACCACATAGCACCCCACATCACCCTAGGCTCACTGGACCGATTCGAGAGTTTCCACATCTCAGCCGAAGTTGGTGCCATCTGATCCGACGTTTCTTCCTTCTCTCCAAATCCGATAGTTAAATTCTACCTTTCTATAATACTCTTCAGGATTACAAACGGAAAGAAAATCAACACAGAACCTGTTCTTTGACAACTTTAGAGTTCTTGAGAATGGAATCGAAATAAGGACTACAAGCAGCGAGAATGTTGCGATGCGCAGAGAAGCGCCGATCCTTCACCACGAGGTAAACGTCGCAGAATCGACCTGTATCGCGTTGGTAACGAAGCCGTTCCAAAATGATGCTGCCATGCTGGTCAGTGAACGACATTGGATTCAGACTACCGCTGCCATCCTGAGAGCATGTTGAGAGTGTCCCCATTTTTGGCAAAGTAATTCCTACAAAAGAGACAATATCTGGCATATATTTAAGTGTCACGGCCTTTTCACAAGAAAATCGCAATCAGTTGACTGATAACGCAGTATATGGTTTGTTTTACAGAATATTCATATAAGTTCACACGGCGTGGTAAAGAACGGTGATGAGTGGTTGCGGGTCGAGTTAGGATCACAGCGAAATCCACCTTAAGCACATAAAACAGTGAATCGAAGCCACATACCGTTTGGTGTTGCGACGCCTCGGTGGCAGGACCAGTATCACTGTCCTTCCTTTATACTTGACTGAAATTAAGGGGAAGTGATTACAACTGCAGGTGGAAATAAACGCCTGAAGCAAAGTGCTGCCTGCTTATTAAGAAAAACGACCGAGCATATAGGAGCATAACAAAAGCGTCAGACGACAACAACAACAACAACAGCAACAGATCGCTACCTTGTAACCAAGACGGCATTCAACTGCATATTTGAAACCGAAGGTAAGTGCGCTTTAACATCACACAAATAAACGTTTATTACAGAATCAAACAGAATCAATAACTCCCGGTCACACAATGCATACGCTGGACGGATCAGTGTTGCTGTAAAATGTCATTAAAACAATGACGAAATAATATGCAATACGGAGACCGCACACTAACGGTTTTAAACGTGGAAAACATGAGAGAATAAAGAAATATGATAGGTTGATCCTATTTGCTCGAACTTCTCTTCCCACCTGAAATGGGTACCTGAAACATCAATGCACTACAAATTGCATTTTTAGAGAGTTACCGTTAATGAATAATCCAGAAAATACACTCGACAACCTTATAGGCAGAAATAAGCTCTACGATATACGAGAAACATTCATTTAAAATACAACGACTCATCGAGTGTCTTTCTGAAACTATCGTCAAAAAACATCGTTGTACTTTCCCAGTAAACTTAATAACATCCCTTCTCATAGATAGCGGTCAAATCTGGGCAAGTTACTTTGAAACACAACGAAAATATCTTTTCAGATATATTCAATGCTTGCAAATGCCTCGACTATTATCAACACCATCGGGACCGAGTTAAACCCCCAACACCATACAAGTACAGGATCGAATCCTAGCATGACAACCTCGTTTTACCCTATTCCCACCCAAAAGGAAGTGGGTATACTTAGCCACAAGCGCACGCGCACAGGAGAGACGGAGAGAGACCGCGCGCGTCCTCGGAGAGCGGCGCGGTAGTGGTCACTCGGCAATAAAAATGTCGCAGTAAATATGAAAATATATTGTAAGGAAACAAAATTCGAAAGACGAGTTTCATACATTTTAAAGAGCATTGAATGCTCTATCAGAACCATTAATAAACTGAGACAAAAACAAGAACTTTTCTGCAAGATCAATTTCTTATGTGATGCGCAATTGACATAATTTGCATAGTCGAAGTACCTGTGCAACAAGATTGACGTATGTGGACACTGCTGACATGTGCGAGCGATTTAAGAAAGCAATCGCTCGACGAATTACGGATACCCCACCACTAACTCGAAGTGGCAACAGATGTCGTTTCTCAACAAGATCGTGGGTCTCTTCTAGAGATGTGAAGCAAACATCTGAAATCTCAGATATGATAGGGATCATGGCGAAAAGACGTTATATTAGTAGCGCAAGTTTTGTGTTGCTTCAATTAAGAACACTTAAAAAGTGATCCTCTCTCTGTCTTCAAGCATCGCGAGTTTGGTGCTGCTTCAATTGATAGCTTGTTGTCGAAGAAATCAGAGATGTGCTGTTTATGTTTGACGAGATGGCGAGGAAAAGGATGTAAGGATAGCCAGATGTAGCTATTTCTTCGAAGTATCCTTGTCAGCCGGAACCGGCGCAAAACAAGGGGACATTTGTTCACCGAAATCCTCATCAACTCTCGAAGGACTCTTGAGAAGGATGGAGACTGCAGATGGTTTCAATGTATTCAGCAAATAACTCCAAATGCTTCTCTTTGCGGAAGAAGTTCTACTCGTTGCCGATGACCCAAAAAACTTGCAGTATTCATTGAACGAGCTCAACAAGAATGCCAAGAAAATTGGGATCAGCATTTGCAAATGCAAAACGAAGTGGATGAAAAATGCGTTCTGTCGTTAGTTTCTCATGAACCTCAATAGTGAAAATATCGAACTTGTGGAGCCGTTTGTGCACTTAGGATAGACTTGCAAATGAGAGGCGATTTGGGTCAGGAATTAAGTAGATGAAAAAGAGCGCATTGGCTAATATTCACCAAGCTCAACGATATCTATTGCGACCCAATGATAAAAATGTCCGTAAAGGGAGAACTCTTCGCTTCGACGGCGATCCCTGTTCTTCTGTGAGGAGCGAAATGTGGAATATCAGACTCGCTGAAGAAAACGAACTAGCAGCGACCCAGTGAGCAATGGAAAGAGGAATGGAAAGTATCAACAAACTGCAACACACCACAAACGAAGAGTTGCGTTCTGGATCCGCATTGAAGGATATCGTTGAAGAAATGTACAAACGAAAACTAGGGTGGGCAGGTCACGTAGCCAGGTTAAATGACTATAGATGGACTAAGTAAATCTTCTAGTGGTAACCAAGAGACGTAAAACAATCACGCGGGCAGACCGCAACAAGATGGGAAGACCCGCTGCGGCGTCTATATGTAGTTACTTAGATGCGGAGGGCTCAGGATCGCTATAGATGGAAGAGTTGCCAGCTGCATCGATGGGGGGAACGGTGAAATCGACGAAATCACGGCTGTTAAAAGTATTCAAAGTAAAGTAGCCTTGCCAGACTCCGTCCGTCGCAGTGCACATATAGATGTCTAAGTCGAAGCATAGCGCTGCAGCCAATGAGTCAATGTCGGCTCCCCAACGCAGAGTATCCACAGTGTTCAGCGCTGTGTCCAGTTTCCATTACAGCACTTCGCCCACACTGTTATAAATGGCCGTGGATATGAACATCTCTGAAATCTACTCACACTCACTTATGATCTGAACTCTCACTTCAAAGCATTGTTTAGGGATTCCTCTGAAGCAGTGAATTGTTTTGTAACATTCAAAACGATAACTATCCAAAGCTCAGTCTTCTGCGATATGCGAAGGTGATGAGGAAATCGATTTTCTTTGTGATGATGTCCCGTTCCCTTGATGCAATACGCGAGTGCTCTGAAAGGCCGAAATGAATCGCTCACTATCTAATGCTAACGCCACATTCCATTGCTTGTGCGAAATAAGGATGCATGAAGCAGCCCTTAACATCCTAACGGCACGGTGCAAAAATGCTTTGCCCACTAACTTTCTGAAGGTTGAGCACTGCACGCGGCTTATGCCGTTAACAAGCCTCCGATCCGCTTTAGTCGACTTAATAATAGGTTGCATTGTCGAATGCGCAAACTTTGTTTCGACAGGCTGTGCCCTTGGAACGCTTCGGATGCGAGAAACTGCTTACCATGATGCTGGGTGTAAAAACAATTGCCGTCACCTCTGACTGCACCGTCGCTCATTATCCTCGTTTCTTGATCGACTTGGAATGAACACGAGTCGGTGGACAGGTAACTTGCACGTGAGGCAAGTACTTCTTCTAAACGTTACTCAGCCATTCTAGATTAGTGGCTCGAAACGAGTGCTCTTGATAGCCCCATCTTCTTTACGACCTCCTCCACATCTTACGAATTGGCTTCTTTGGCTAGAGCTGCGCACTTAAAATGACTGCTTACATTGAAGGTTTCCTGCTTTGTAACCACCTGTGGTCGCCTGCCATGTAATTCGCAATTCTTCGAATTGGGAGCATGTCGCCTTCGAGATGCTTTTTCCTTCACAATCCTGACTTGTCTATGTCGGAGAGCAAGAGCTGCATGCAATCAAACTATGTCAGTGCAATGAACTAGACGCTGAAAGCGTCGATTGGCTTTTTACCATCAAACGAACTTACAATGCCCGCTATCGGTATGCATATACGGGAAAGAAATGAAGTGATGGAAACCTGGAACTGTCGAACTGAACAATTCATAGCCGGTGCATCTAACAATCGCACGAAAGATCCATTCATGAAGAGTCACAGGGAGTTTAATGCAACTTAAGAACGATTGGGTCATTTCATTAAACTGCCGAGGGTCATTTCATGAATTCAGTTCACCAATAAGAACCCAGTGTCACGAATGCACCAGAATAACGCATAAGATAATGCGTAACGCGACAGTGAAATTTATGGCAACTGCGCGTCATATAAGAAGTTGATCTTATAGAAAAGTTCTTGTTTTTGTCTCAGCTTATGAATGATTCTGATAGAGCATTCAATGCTCTTTAAGGTGTGCCTAGTCACTCCTCCCAAATCTTGTTCCTTTATGCACTTATAGGCCCTGATACATCGGTGACCATGCAATTTCTGTCAATTGCGCGTCATATAAGAAATTGATCTTATAGAAAAGTTCTTGTTTTTATCTCAGCTTATTGATGATTCCGATAGAGTTTTTAATGCTCTTTAAGGTGTGCCTAGTCACTCCTCCCAAATCTTGTTCCTTTATGCACTTATAGGCCCTGATACATCGGTGACCATGCAATTTCTGTCAATTGCGCGTCATATAAGAAATTGATCTTATAGAAAAGTTCTTGTTTTTGTCTCAGCTTATTGATGATTCCGATAGAGTTTTTAATGCTCTTTAAGGTGTGCCTAGTCACTCCTCCCAAATCTTGTTCCTTTATACACTTCTAGGTCCGCGTGATATATCTTGGTGACCGTGCATTTTTTCTCAATTCTAGGCCCTGATATATCGTGACATTTTTTTCAATTGCGCGTCATATAAGAAATTGATCTTGTAGAAAAGTTCTTGTTTTTGTCTCAATTTATTAACGGTTCTGATAGAGCATTCAATGCTCTTTAAAATGTGTGAAACTCGTCTTTCGAATTTTGTTTCCTTACAGTATATTTTCATATTTACTGCGACGTTTTTATCGCCGAGTGACCACTACCGCGCCGCTCTCCGAGGACGCGCGCGGTCTCTCTCCATCTCTCTCGTGCGCCTGCGCTTGTGGCTAAGTGTACCCATACCCTTGATAAACAGTGTGGGAATGAAAAGGTGGGAGATGTCTGCAGACTTAAAGAATCGGTGCAGATTTTAGGGAGAACAGATGACCTTAAAATACCACAGGGGTGGTTCAGAACGGACGGTTCGAGAAAAAGAGAATATATTTGCAAATTTCGTCGTCTAGCTTCACGCATACTAAAATTTTGGTCGAGCTAAGGCTACGTCACCTACTATGTAAGTACGAAGTAATATGGGAATGTTGCAGGCAGATGTCGACGAATGATCCGCATTCGTCGCTATTGAATTCTGAAACATCGAAAGGAAGCGGTCGAGCAGAGGATGTCTCGGAGGTATCGACAAACATTGAGGATCAGCCGGCCATCAAAAGAAGCCGAATATCGAAAAAGTTGCATATCGGTAAGGCTTAAAGTTGCTTCTTTTTCAAATTCCAAGGGCATAATTTACAAACACACAACATGCAACAATTGAGGCGTTGATCTGCTACTTGCTTTACACAGTGTCTCGATTTTTTGAACCGGGAGTTCAACGTAGTTCTGGTTCCAACCGTAAGCGGACTGGATGGAACCCATTCCCATATGGAGTTGGACAGAACCAGTCCAGGTTGAATAATTCACTCTTCAACCGATCGGAGACCGATGGAGTGAACTAGTTTAGTCGCCTACAACCATGGATCATATCCATTACCAGTCATGGCGTAGAGTGAATTTAATAAGAACTTGACCTAACCTTAACGCCACCTATGCTCGACAGTTTTCGAATAATACAAACGTTGACTTGCAAGAAATAAAAGGGGAGGCATGTGGAAATTCAAATAGGGATCATTGAGGTGTGTGTGAGGAAAGAAAGAAAACAAAAATAATTAAGGAAGAAAAGAAACTAATAAACCGCGAATGGAAGATGTGAGAGCATAAATATAATAGTTGGGGTTAGGAATCACAGGGATGACTGAAGAAGTGAAAATAACGCTTATAGATAACAAGATGTGGAAAAGAAAAAAAAGATAGTACAGTAAGATTGAGAAGAGAAGGATGAGGTTTGAAAAGATTTTGGATCACTTGCAGTTGAATGAAGATTGATCGGCACTATCTGAGAGAGTGCTCACCTTTTGAAACAGGAGATTTTAACTCTATTCATCTGTTGTTTTCTTGACTGGAAATTATATCTATGCTGTCTTTTGACAAAAATAAGAAGGTGAGGTCGCTTCACGTGGATACAACCGAATAGGGGTTTAGTAGAGAGCGCGTAGGTTTATTTCGGTTTCCAGACCTATCAGATTAAAACGTTCATAGTATTTTACCTTCAATAGTTGTATTATTTGAAAATCAGTCTGATGGAAAGTTTTTAGACCTTCTAGATACAAATGTAATCTTTTTTGAGACATGGATACCAATCCTAGCGCATATCAAGCAAAGATGAATATAAATTTTGAAGATAAATGCATTAAAAGGTTTCATACTCAACATGAATTAAATTTAATTGTTTTAATTTAGAATAGAATCAAATTATTTATATTTCAGCGGTAGCAGGCTGCTCACACGGTGAAATGGATAAGATCTATGCATCTTTGGCGGAAATCGAACGAACAAGCGGATTTAATTTTGACTTACTTATTAGCTGTGGTGATTATCAGGTTAGTCCTCATCATATCTTGTAAATTTTCTTAGTTTTTGGAATTTTATGAATTTATGAGGTTTAGAGGAGAGCATCTTTCAAGGGTCAAACTCAACTGATTTATTGTAGAGCTGTATTTGAGACTATCAGCTATTACCTTCTGCCGTGTGAATATACATGAGTATTAGATGTTCTAGTGTAATATGGATAAGATTTTAACGGTTGTCACGATTATCTTTTGATCCATACAAATTGTATTATACACAGAAAAGGATGAAATGTGAAATTTTGCTTTAAATTATAAACGACTATCAGTATCTTTTGTTAAAATAACGTGACGCTGCATCTAGAAAACATGTTGCTCGGTGCTGTGTATTTTATAGGAAATAAGAGTATGTAAGAGACGTTCTTTATAGGGCTTAAAAGTTAAGTTCGAAAAAACGAAAAAGCTTTCTTGTCGTTTCTGCCTTATAGATAAGTGATACAGATAATCGTTTATAGGTGTTTTCAAAGCGCTGTAGAAAATCGACTAATCACTTAAGAAATTAATATTTGTGCTTTTGAGAATTTAAATGAGTGTTTTTTTCTTTCTTTCTAAAATGTGTTTATTATGATAGGCTGTTCGAAATTATGGTGATTTGGCGCATATGCACGTCAGCAAGAAGTATAGAAATTTACAAACGTTCTATCGTTATTATTGCGGTGAAGTGGTAAGGAATGTTTTTTATTGGGAATATTTGAACAAGAAAACATTGTTTTTAATTGCTGTTTTGATCGTTTGTTTTTTTTTCCATGCAGCAAGTCTTGTTTGCTTTCTGTAGTCCTTTAATCGACTATAGCTTGCAATTGGATACTCATCGTTCAGATGCCCTAATGTCCTAAAAGAAATGCGAAAACAGATTTGAATACGAAGGAGAATGTTGAACGAATAAAATGTTCACAAAATATTATTGTGATAGTTGAAATAAATAAGATATGGGATTCGCAAATGCGCAACTTCCTCTCATCTCCCCCTTTATCGCATTTTTTCCGCCCACTCCCCTCCCAAGTTGGAATGGGCAAAACTTCAGCTTGAGATGCCATACGTCCCCGGCATCCCGAACTTCAGAGTTTTCCAGATGTTCTCTAACTATCACAGGTAACCCTGGTCGTTGCGATGCTCCTGTTTCCGGGGCGTTTAACAACAAAGGGTAAACTCGACGGGAGGGTTCTCCAAAGCGCCAGAAACTCATTAGAAACCGATCTGGGGAAGGGGTGGGGGGGGGGGGGTTGCAGTGTTGCAACTTGCAATTGCAGGGTAATGAAGAGGAAGAGTAGTTGCGAACGTTGCATTACTTGCACAGTAAGCTCTAATTTTTTCTGTGTCCGGCGAACAAATAGCTTTAACTTTTCAAATATTCTAGAGGACAAGATAACCGATACACATTTAACCTGAGGATAAATGTTTAGATTCGACAGATTCACTAATAAAGCTAGCAATTAGTCTTGCACTCAGCATCCTAAGCCCTTTGAGCAGAGCTCAAAATGCTCGGTCTTATCTTATGCAAGAAGTAACGCTTTGCTAATAGAAGAGTCTTTTGTGGGCTTAATAAATGTGTTATGTTTGCCATTAAAAAAAACACAGACCCGATCCTCTGCGGATAAAGATACTCCGGCTCCAAGCTGTTCAAGCTCTGTTCCAAGCTCGAGGCAACCAAGCTTATGGGATCCCCAAGTATCTTTGGAGCCGCGGCTTTTGTGTCCCCCGAGGTTTCCCCTTTTCGGATTCGCAATCAGAAAATATCTAGATCTAGAAGTTAAAATCTTCCGGATATCAGGACAAGTGATTTTCTAACTTTCCTTTCGAGTTGTTGTTTTCTTGGAGTCCCGAAATTCAAGAATCTTGTTGCAATCTCATTGCGCTCAGTAGAAACTCATTCTTTGCTATCAAGAGTCATTCTTTCTATGGGGTCAGAAAAAGTTAATGGCAAGTATGAAAATCGTCATGATGAAATAAGTGCGTGGAACTTCAAACTGAACTTTAAGATGACCACGAAGAGTCGCTAGCAGCAGAGCCCGAATTTCAAGCACTTATTCGGTTTTCAGTGTTTTTAAAACAAACGCCCAATTCGGACGCGACGGGCAGTTCAAATCATTAGGCAGAGACATAGAGTGAGTGAAACAATCCCCAATACGAGTTTCTCGCCATATATTTTTCAAGCGAGAATCGAGCTCTTATTTGTGATTCTCCCGCATTTGGGCCATTCCATTTGCGTAATCACGCATTCCGGAAGAGTCAGCATGTAATTTTACCTGGTTTTACATTCCGTTACATGCACTTTCAAACGTCATTTTTAATTAGATCCTTGTGGGAGACGTCTACCTGCTGTAAAGGTCTTACATAGGTGGTGCAAGAAGTTTTTTTTTGCGCACCACCTTCATTTCCAAACTTTTTTAATTGAAAGTTTCAAAAATCAGGGTTTTTTTTCAGTCGTAGAGTGATGAGCACGGTCACTCGATCGAACGTCAACTGAAAAACTCGAAAAAAATCATTTTTGTTGAACAGTTGCTTCCAAGGTTGTGGTGATTTAAAGAAATTTTAGTCCGGGACAATAGGCCTGCTTGTAGGCATGAGCTTTATCCTAGAAAGGGTAAAGTATGCTTGAGTGTACGCTTTTCCATCTGATTTCTCGAACCTGAGTGCCATCTCTCAGCGGATAGATTAGATTCAGCAGCTGATCTATCACCGTCGATCTTTTGCCATTCAATTAAAAATTATAAGTCTAAATTCGCAATCAGGTGAAAATATTTGGAGGAACTAGTTGAACCATAGGCGGGATCCATGCTGTTGTTTCCCAAGTCTTTAATCAGATTTTCTACCAATTGAGCTAACAATTCTACCAATTCCCGGCCAGTCTTTTAGAAAGATATAACAAATTGGGAGGTTCATGAAGTTAATTGAAGCTCAAGGGTATGGTTGTTGTGAAGTGTAAGATTGAAACGTTCAGAAGGCACCAATTCTGACGATCTTCATTGGTGGTAATCACGAGGCATCAGGATTCCTTCAAGAGCTTCCGAATGGAGGCTGGGTAGCCCCAAGGATATTCTATATGGGACATGCGAATGTCGTTCGATTTGCAGGCTTGCGAATCGCTGGTCTGTCGGGTATTTTTAATAAGCACCACTACGACACTGGTAAGACATTAAGATGCTCAAAGAATAGATGTGACCTGCCGAGAGGGGTGATTAATTATATGGACATTGGGAGTGTTTTATTGTTCATTTTATAGTCGACTGTTTAGACAGTATGGTAATGTTGCAGTGGAAAATGTGTCATTTATTGATGCTTTATTTGTTTTCTTGACCGTGCAGGAGATCGGTTCTACATGATTTCATTTAGCGAATATTTCGAGGGGAAGGTATCATGGAGGGTTCGCTCTCCTTCCACTCTTTCAGCCTTTGTGGTGTGAAATATGTTCGTTTAATCAAAGAGCATTTACTGGATGGAATTTTAAACGAAACTTGTGGTTGCAGTATGCCTCTATTGTCCATTCATTCCATGTGTGGTGGGCATTCTTGATTTTGTCATTCAAAGAGATCCCGCATAATCGCTTTTCTCTTCTTCATTCCATTCTTCCTTGAGAGAATATCGCCTTCAAAAAGCTTCTATCAATAACTGTGTCATTGCGACTGAGTTTAGAAGTTTCCGATTTCAATGCTTTGAAAGTTCGGAGGGTATTCCTTATGTTTAGGACATTTATCTTCTTTGCAGACAATTTGTTGTGACATATCTTTCCTTAAATAAAGTAGCCTCAGCAGCTTAACCGGAATTTTTCAGAGTGTTTTCGCTTTATTCGTTGATATTGCTGAATTTTTTCGGGAATGCTGAATTCCTAGAACATCCCTTTGCTAGCTTTTTCCGGGAATCTTCTATTATGAAGACAATACTTGCAGGTCATTGGGAGCGTCCGCCATTTCATGACTATGGCGGAGTGGTTTCTGCCTATCATGTACGCTCAGTGGACGTTTTTTCGGTTAAAACAACTACGACCGAGGGATTCTTCAGATGGTAAGCTCTTTTGTTCTGTATTATTCGTCCCATCCCCTTAAGGGAGACTCAACGCTTTCCCAGCGCGGCAGAGGGGGAAGGGTTTTGACGCCTCTGAAAAGGGGCTGCTACGTCCTTCCACTTGTTTTTCGCTCTGGAAGAACAAATTTATCCATAGCTCAACTAACGTTGGCACTCAACATCATTGTGGGATTTCTGTCCTAGAATTGTGTTGGATTTCTCATATACTTTAGCCACCGATGTAATCGGCCGAAAGTTACTCAGTGACATTTAAATTGGCCAGAGGTGAGTTAGAATGTTGGTGATAAAAGATCTCTCTCGCCGCATTTCGGCCTATCTCTCCCTCATTAGAAGCGTTCATATTAAGCACTGAGGACTACTATGAGTAGTTCTCACAAATAGCGCGTGCTTTGTTTATTTATTTGTGAAGTTACTGTTGTCTGTGATGCTTACGAGGTTTTATTGTACATGTGGCTTATTCCCGTATAGCTAGCTCTTCATCAAGTTATACATTAAATTCTTATTAAGTCAGATATTGGAACGTGGCTCTGTTTAATCTGACTTGCTCTTCTCTCTGCAGTGCCCCCACCCCTTTACCTTTCCTTAGTCAAATTTTAAGCCACATAGCTCTTCAACGGTAGGGGATGATAGCCGCAAATGGAGATGAATGGAGCAGATTGAGATTTTTTGTTTAGAGTACTAGTGATATAGTTTGGGTGATTGCAGTTGCTCATCTAAGAACAGTGATTTCCCACATTTTCGTCGAAATTTCATAGATCGCTTTTAATATAGCGATCGCCGTTCTTCAGGAAGTCTTTTGATGGTCTAAAATGACTGTGGAAGAAATCAGAGTCATATTGTGAGGAATCCTAATGCCACATCGCTGCTAAATTCCGATTAAGGCGCTATACAGCGGATTAGTCGAATGATATGTTTTGCCTTTTGTAGTATTGAAAATGCTTGTAGCAACGTAGACGTCAGCTGAATGTAGACGAGTAACGGCGGTATATGTTAGCTGATGAGTTGTTGATTGCAGACAAACGTATTGATATTATGGTGAGCCATGATTGGCCAGCCGGTATTACCGAATATGGTGATGTGGATGAATTGTTGAAAAAGAAGCCCTTCTTCAGGGAGGATATTAAGAAGAATGCTTTAGGCAATCCAGCAACAATGAGTCTACTTCATGTGAGTTTCCGTTTTGCTCGCATTGGTTGTGATTGTTATTTGTATTGAATCAGGAGATCTCTTTGAATTGTTATTTGACATCTCTTTGAATTGTTATCTTTATGTTGGCGTTTTGTTGAATAAGTTCTTAACGACTGCATTTCGGCGTCGTGTCGGTGGTGCATCTTGAAAGTTGGCTGATTGGTTTCTTGGAGTGGGAGGGGGGGGGGGACGTACCAAAATGAGAAAACGTGCAAAAAATATGCGAACATGGATAAAAAGAATGGCAAAGCATGCAACGTTGAACAACAACGAAAAGAAAAAAGCAGGGGATTCATAAAGCGCCCAGTCGGACAGACGTCAAACATCTCGGCGTTCAGCATGCAAGAGCAGCAGTTGTATGAAACCCGAGAAGATTCAGTCGTGGATTGAAAGATCAAATAATCTGTGCCTGAATGATATGGCAGGAAGCATGTTCCAAGCTAAAGAGCACGGAATTAGACAACATTGTTGTGATGAGCTTTTTTGATGATTGAAGTTGATGCCTATGTCGAATATGAGCGGAAACAAAGTGGAACATTTCTAAGAGCGGAGTGTCACAAACGTCGCGCACAATTTTGCAATAAAAGGATCAAGTCGAAGAATCGAATCCATGTTTATAACGGAGAATTTAGTTTCATAGTAATGTTTTTCTCTTCTTCAGTTTTATTTTATATCTGCTTCACATCAATTCTAGCATTCACCACAACTAGATATGGCAAACGTTGTTTGTCATTATTTACTATCGTGGTAGTCTAAAACGATTGGAAAATTTTTAGTTTTTTAGGTAGACATTGATAACGACAAATTTCGAGGAGAAATTTTTTGAATTTCCTTCAGTCGTTATGGCGGGAATTGTAGATGATCCCTCAACGTGTGATCAATACATTGGAATATGTATGCGATCTCTGTAATAGAGGGAATAGCAAAAGAAAGGACATCTTGGCTGAGTGATTTCACATATAGTGAAACCAATCTTGAATGATGCCTATAGTTCCACACCTTCAAGGTCTTCTTTTTTTCAATTTTCGGGAAAAAAATAACTTTTTTTCATTTCTTCCTTCTGTTTGGCGATATATTACTATTATGGGTGAAGAATGAAGTTAAGGTTTCGGTTAAGAAATGCAGTAACGGAGTGAAACATTCATCCCGAAAAATGGGAAAAGAGCTTTATGCGAGGAATAGAGGGAGGAGGGAGGAGGAAGGGGAGGGGAATTCGGAATGCCACAATGCGATTTGATCAGATAAGTGTGCTATCGATTAAAATATTTGATGAAATAATTTCCATGCGCTAATGTCAGTGTCAGTAGGAGTTTCTTCCGATCCCTGTCTTCATCTTCGTTAAATGCAATTCAATGAAAGTTGTTGTGAAAATATCGTTGCTTTGATACCGCCTTAATTATCTTCTTAATTCTCAGTTTTATGTCATTTTTATGCACCATTATACTTGTTATAATTTTTTTTTTAAATGTAGTGCTGAATGGCATCTCTAACTCATAATTTCATAATGGACGGTGAATGAATATGTGTCTTGTTGAACTATCGAAATTGCTACAGTCAATTTCGGTTGTGTGTTTTGATTTGGAACATGGATTAACTGAATCAAGTAGGTTTAGTCGGCTTTAAATTTTATCTGCGAAAGGAAAATTTCCGATTATTCTTTGGTGATGAATTAACAAAGTATGGTACGTCAGTTTTATCATCCTAAAGTGTGCATTCAGCATCAGTATAGAAGCTTCGCGTCCAGTGCGATATTTATTTTCGCAGCCAACGAGAATAAACATTGCTACGTTCAGGGTGATTTTTGCCGTTTTCTTAATAGCAATAATTTTTAAGCAGTGATGCGCAGTTGATTTGACGGGATAAAAGGTAAGCTTTTAATACGAAAGAAAGGAGCATGCAGGGTACAGAATTATCCAGTCGTTGTCATTATTTTACCGAAAGTGAGTCTCTTTCGGACAAATTTTTGATGATTTTCCTCCGCTTCGTCGTTTTTTTTTTCTCGGAAGTGAAGAAGAAATGAGCCATATTCGCCTGCTTATGAGGGATGAAAATGTTTCAGAAATGAAAAGAGACAGCGCACGAATTGAGGCAATCTATTGATAGTGGTTTGCGACTATGCTCTTTTCAGATGCACCCCCTCAGCGTTCAATTAAGTTCCGCCCTATAAGCTCGGAATGGATGAAACACAAATTATGCAAGATGTTTTAATCGTGTTTGCATCAGAATTGTTTTGCTGTCTTTTTTGTTTTTCGTTTTGCTTGTTTATGAACGAGAAGATGCGGACTCTTGAAGAGTTTTTGTGAGCAGTCGAGTTGTAGGTGCTACCTGAATATTTCATTATAGGATATTCGACCACGTTATTGGCTAGCAGCACATCTGCACTGTAAATTTGCGGCTTTAATATCACATCAAGTGGATGGGGATGGAGCTGTTGCGCCTGAACCGACACGATTCCTCTCTCTTGACAAACCGCTACCTAGAAGACATTTCGTACAGGTAACATCTGTGATTACTTTTTATTTATAGCACCTTAGACAAATTATCGCATTCATAGCTGCTTCCCACACCCCCCCCCCCCTCCCTCTCCGTCCTCCTCGTCCTCTACCGTCAGCATTCCTTTTTCAGTGTCTTCTCCATCGCTTTTTTTTTTGAAAACATCTATAACAGACATAAAAGCGTGCGCTTCTCGCTGTTCCTTCTACTGAAATGAAAGCTTCATACCAAAATATTGACGCACTCACTTTTGTAAATTTATTTGTCTTATATTATCGGTGAAAGAGAAGTATGGATTGGTATATTTTTTTTTCATTTTCAATAAGGTGCATGTTTGACCGTTTAGCAGATGTGAAGATCTGTGGGGTGGTTTATTCTTCAAGTATGTTAAATAACGATTTCTTGCATCTGTTATTGTGCCGACGATTCGAGAAGCGTCAGTTCGCAGTGAGTGAATTTAGCGAGCAGTGATATAATTCAGCGGAAGAAAGACAGCAGTCATTTTCTTCATAATTACGACTATAGGAATGGAAAACATAAAAAACTTCAAGGTCGCAATTGTGAAACATCCATAAGCTTAATGCATTTGCACTTACTCTTTCCCTAAATGAAAATTTCTTTCTATGTATGGTCGCGTATTCTTTTGGTACCTTGCAAGTTGAAATTTGTTATATGCAATATATTCATTCAATGGAATCGATTATGAAGATTTCACAGAACTACTTGAATTAAGGTGCTAAATGTTAAGGCATTGGAATTCGATGTCGATGAGGATGCCGAAATGTGCCTATCGTATGATCCAGTCTGGTTGGCAATTCTCAAGGCAACAGACAGCTTTACCGATGCCACAAAACGTGTACCTTTCTCTTTCTATCTTTTCTTTTTTATTTTTAACGAGTTTTTTTTTTGGAGTTGAAATTCTATAATTTCTTGGATAGGATTTGCAGTGTTCTTTCGATATCTGCGAAAAGTCGTAATGACGAAGAAAACAGTTATCTCTATGTAATATCAGCATTCTCTACTAGGTGCTTTGGATTGTTCGAAAAACTGTTTGTGCAAAAATTTTTTGTTTGAGGAGCAGTATTAAGAATTATTTGCACTGACATAAAAACTCATTATATCGATTAAGTGTATTCTTTATCGCTAGCTAATGTCATATGCATCTGCAGAATGCTATTTGTAAATGATATGGCCAACGTTTACTAAAAAACTAGTCGTGATTTACTAAAAATGTCAACTTTCATGAGAGTACAATTCGTTCAAAATGTTATACTTTTATACAATTGTAAATTTATACATTTATATATTTACACGGGTTCATAGGCAGTATGTGTAAAGGAAGTGCAAGTGGTTAGAAATTTATTAGCTGTAAAATTTCGTGATTTATACAGAAAGTTATAGAGAAATTTCGTGATATCGAGATCGATATAATATGAGACTGCTAATTGTCGCCCAAGCATTTTTGGTGATGCTGAAATAATCAGTTGTTAGACAGACGGAGATTAAACGTATTATGATTTGTTTTGCAGACGACATACATGCCATCGCAGTGCGGCAGCAGTTGCGGTGAACGTTGGGATTACAGACCCACAGAAGAGGAGGTCAAAGTGGTGGAAAAATTATTTGAAGATGACTTTAGAATACCGGAGAACTTTCGCAGAACTGCACCTCCATACGATCCTTCACAGATGATTGAGTCGGAACTCTATTACAGGTACTACCCACCTGGATTTTATTTGTTTGTCCTATCGTTTTGAGGTACTTTTTAAACGCACTATCCAGTGAAATGAATAAGAAAACTCGTGATTATTTTTAATGAAGACTTATTTCGCAATCAACATTTGTTCTGATTAGAAAGTTTGCAGAACACTATTTGCATATTTCATCTCTTTTGCTTCCGCTCGTCATTTTTTTCATCACTATCCGATTTCATTATTTTCTGTATAGTTGTAATAGAGTGGCCTTTAGATCTTCGATATGTGCAAGGGTGGCCAAAAATGGACAGTGAACTAAGTGGCATCACTCTTATTAATGACACAAAATATTTCCCTCGTATTTTTGCGAATTGTAGTGGGATGGTATGTTTTTACCTATTGACACATTTTAAAAGGCAAAAGAAATGAGAGATCTTAATGCACTTTTGCGTGTTTTTTTTTTCATCCTTGCATCATCATCCCTAGAACTCATGGATAATATGTAGAGAGAAGGAAATGCAAGTGGTTAGCTGAAACATGAA
Source organism: Ascaris suum (assembly GCA_013433145.1). Classification (NCBI taxonomy): domain Eukaryota; kingdom Metazoa; phylum Nematoda; class Chromadorea; order Rhabditida; family Ascarididae; genus Ascaris; species Ascaris suum. The sequence continues at coordinate 12,889,345 of CM024173.1, forward strand.
GAAAACCCAATAGGGCTAGTACGGACTCTTCTTCTCACTTAAAATCATCCAGTCCCTTCTTCCTTTCCTTCCTCTTCAAGCCTTCATTCTGTTTGCTCATGCATTGATGAACCAGTGAAGACAGTACTGACACTGTTTATTGATTTTAGCTCTAGGATTCTTTGTGTTTCTTAGAGCAGCAGTGCTCAGGCAAATAGAGGCTGTCTGTAACAAAAAATTTCTACTGCTGTTGAAGGGGATACGAACATTGCTGTTGCTTCAGGCCATCTATATATGGTATCATCATAGATGTTCCGCTAGGGTGCTTGAGAATTTCAAATTCACTGCATGTGAATTCGATAGATGCTTTTTGTCAAACCGTAAGTCCGTGCTGAAAATTATTACGGTATGTACACAGTTGCTTTTATCGATGTAAAACTTGCCGACCAATATTGCGTGCTTTTTAGAGTCTATTACATCGATGTTTTTTTCTTCAGGAATCCACAGACTTCAGAATTCTGTGCAAAATTAGGGATTCGTGATTTAAATGAAATGCTGTGCGCGCAATCGAGAGAGGCTCTTGGCGTGCCATACTTCTTATCGGAGATGAGCGATGCCGTTAAAGACGAGCAACAATCAGCGGTGACCGTCGACATTGATCGTAAAGTAAGCTTTGTGCTATCGCCATTGTTTTTGTTTATAGTTGGCGGTAGTTGTAGACTTTTGAGCGCTATCATTTCCACGTCTCAAGGGCATTCTTTTCGATGCAGTTTCGATTTCTGCCCGCTTCTACCTTCCGCTTGCTTTTGGCGTCAAATGCTTAACTTCTGAGCTGTTAAATGACTGCTGTATTTTATAGCACGTTTATAATACGTAAGACCGTATATGTTGGCTACGATCCGCGTACATTCGGTGTTACTCCTTCACGTTTTTTACTGTTCTCGCCTTCGTAGCGTAAACCTATGAAAAATTGAATGTATGAAGCGTATATCCAGCAGCCATCTTTGATGCAAAAAAACTCCTGAGAAAACTCTTCGGCCGTTGATTGGTTTAGAAAAGTTGTGGTGCAACAAGTGCTGCAGATTTCCCAAGAACCATTTTGTGCATTCGAGTTGAATCTTTTTTAACGTTTTAGTTGATCCTTCAAAGTGCGATTAATTTTGTGTCCCAGTTCGCTGAGATCCATGGAAAAGTGGAGAGCGAAGAGAATTTGATTTTTCTCGGCTCTTCACTTTGGAGTGCTCCACTCCACTATTGATATTTCTTTCTGATATCTGAGCAGTCAGCAGATCGATCTGATGGGATCACCTTCAAATACATATGTATCTCGGCTCTTCTATCACGCTGTCTAGTCAACATGATGTTTGAGTCATATTTTCTTACGTTCTTGATGTTCAGTTTATCGTTTATGCGTTGCTTTCATTCTTTTTTGAGGATTATTTGGTCAAAGTTGTGTTCCAGGAATTCGATGATGGTTGTGATTTCGTTATCGATAGGAAACGCCGTTCTTCGCCGATCTACCTCGAAAACTTCGTCGCTCCCAAGCTGTTGGATAGCAGCTCTAAGGATGAGAAGGGACCAGGAGACAAGGAAAGGGAAGGTTACGCCGCTTCTGATAGGTTTGCTTATCAGTTGTTCATTCATTTTTATACACGACGTTTTCGGTTTATTTTTTTTACGGGGACAGAGAGGATTTTCTTTGCAGTTTATCACATTTCCTTCCTTTTTCAGAAAATGAGCTTTTTTGATGAGTTAAGGCAATAGAATGAAAGATGCAGTGCGATTCTCCGCGCTAGTTAGTTAAAGCAAGTTTTGTTGCTCTTTGGTGGTTGTAGTTCTTTTGTTTCCAAACGTGGAGTGCTGAGGTCGCTTGTTTGAAGCAAATATTTCAAATGATATTTCTTAGTGCCAATTTGTGGAAAAGCATAAAATCAACAAAACATTCCTGTATAAATGCTGGGAAAGGCTCGCTGTTCATCGGCAAAATATTTCTTGAATTTGATACTGCTATTATTTTCAACGCTGATTTAGAGACTGTCTTTATTTATTTAAACTTTAGGGCTCATTTCAAACGGTCAAATTTTTTTAACTTTTACACTGTTGCAGAGCTCATAAAGCAGTTCGCGCTCTCAGATACCAACTGTGCACAAGCATTGTATTATCATCTCATCCTTCTTTCTCATTTTATAAAGTGTTTGGCGCTCACATTCAAAGTCATCGTTTTTAAGTATTTTATTTCATTCAGAGTTGAGCCAGCAGCTGCTCCGGATGAGCAAAAAGAAGAGGTTTTAACAGAGCGAAGGAAGGTTGGCTCGGGGATTTTTCGACGGCGTCCGATAGGCTTGCCGGAAGATGAAGAAAACGATTGATCCGTTAAGCAATTGCGCTGAATCCTTGGCTTGTTTCGGAAACTTTGGTTACTACTTTCTTCCGTTAGTCGATTCTAGGAATTCAGTAGACGATTTTCGTCACTTTAATGACGAACTGTTACGAGCTGCCCGACATCAAAGAAAGGAGACCTTATTCAATAATTTAAAAAGGTGCAAAACCCTCGGTGATGGTGAGCCTGAAGAAATCGGCAAAGGGGTGAGGGAGGCGGGAATGTCTACATTGATTGCGTTTTTCTTTCTGGTTGCTCTGCGCTGAGACAGAAAGTGAAGGTCGATGTTGTTGAGCGAGTAGAGGTCGATGTTATTTGAAAGATGAATCCATCGATGAGAATCACTGGCGAAAGTATGGCCACTGTGGAACTCCATACATAAATCCACGTGTTTCTGAGCAAGTTGATGCTTGGTTATATTCCATTTCGAAAGTTTCGACTATTTTAATTCGCATACATTGCAGGCCGATATGAGAGAAAAATTGCAAGTTGACCTTTGATACGGTTGTAGGCTGTAAAGTTCGAGCGGTGTAGTTCATACTGCTCGAAGAACTTTTTTAGGGATGTGAATCTGAAGTGCTTACAGTAGAGGGTCGGTATAGAGTAGATGGCGATGTTTTTCTTATTCAGCGCAATTGGTGCGGAAGTATCGGGGCGTACTTAAGTGATATCATTTGTTTACTTATTTATTTTGTTGTTATTTTTACGATATTTTTGTGTTTTTATTAGTTGCGGCATCTTTTATTCAGTGGTAAATTTAGGAAATTTTCAGGTCTTCAAGAGCTTAGAATTTTTTGATGATTAAGTTTATTGATGGCTGTTTAATAGGTTTGCAGGTCAGTTCCCTGAAAAATGATCCGAGGTACAACAGAAAGAAAGATTGAGGAAAGGAGGAAGGGGGAAGAAGTGGAGGAAGAGATTTCTCGTTATTTGTCAGTATTTAGGTTGTGCTCTTATAAGTTTACGTCGGCAGTGAGGGGATGCATACTGTTTTTTCTTCACTCGCATAATAAGGGACAGCGAGAGGCACTAGGCATACGATCTGCTAAGACTGCCGAAGTGTTGCATGCGAGTTTTCCCCGGCTCTTGCTGAAATTGTGAAAGTGAAAACCAGCACGTGGTGGTTTTCCAAAAGTATTTGTTTTTCGCATTGTAATATAGCATTCATGGTCTTCAAAGTACCGTTCATTTTCGAGTTTCGATGAACCGTTTGCATTGCATGAGAACAGTATCTTCTAATTGCCGATGCGTTTCATACATAATGCCTCATTTTGTGCTCCTCGTTCATGGATCAGGTAGATGTGTGTGCTGTTTTGATCGCATTCTAGATGTTTTTTTGTTGCAGTTCATTTGCTTAAGTGATTGTTATGATCGTTTTATTTACAATAGATAATAGTGTTTCAAGAAGGTAGACAATACAAGCAACTTCCTTTAACAATGAAGTAAAGTAAGGAAGTCGTAAATGGTTCAAGATGTCATTCGTAATGATATTGATGCTGTGGGGAGGGGGGAAAAGGGTGGTGGGGTAAATTGTAAGGCAATATGCCGAAATTATTAGCTGGATTCCGGCATTTCATTCAGCAGAAGCAAAGAAATTCTATATGGGCACAATCGCATTGTTCTATTATATTGTTTCATAGCGTCAATTCATTGTATTGTTTCTTTACATTGCGTCATTCTTTTGCTTCAATACGGTCGTTAACTACGAAAATAACTCTTGTCGACCAATTTTGATTTTAGGACACTTGTGAGTTTGATGAATTGATGTGACAGTGAAACACTGATATGAATCACGTGAGAGGTGTAATGTGCTCGACTCTGTGTTAATATGTGAAATGATTGGTTGTAGTTCAGGTAACCGCGGCTTCAGATAGCAAGGAATAAACTTAATTTCTCGGTTTCTTGTAAAATAGCTTTGTTCCAGAGATCTGGCTGTTACGAAAGATCCTGGAAATAGGCGAATTTTTTCCGTATTTTCAACCAGCATAATGTCCGCCGATTGGACTGCAAATTTCTCGCAGTGTCCGGAAAAAATCTTCTGCAGGCGGGACAGGGACACCAGCCCCGTGCTTTCTTTTTCTGCGCTGAGTGCAGAACATCGACGATTTCCGACTTTGCGAGCGACGTTGTCGCTCATCATCAAGCTGTGGTTGTCCCGTGAAATCTGAGCAAGACATCAGTTGGGATTAGCTCTTCATGACGTTATGTAAGAGGTAAAATTTTGAAGTCAACCATCAGTGAAATGGAATCCGGCAAATGGCAACAATCACATAACATCGTAGTAATCAAAAGTGGAGTTGGAGTAGCGAATAGCGCGGTAGTTCCAATAATGCATTCTTATATTCCTTGGATATGTGGATGCGTCGTGCGAGCTTGTCTATTCAATTCACCTGCAGGTATTTGCGGCGAATACTTTTAACGTTGCCATCGATGAAAGCAAATTGAACGCAATGACAATTCTTCGGCAGTTCGTAGGTGTGGTGCGTGATACATAAACTGTACAAAGTGGTTATCGGATATCAGGTGTGCTGTCAACAACAAAAGTCGCATTTGTTTCCTGAGACCACTAAATCTAATCTTAGACGATAATCGAGAGGTAGGGTAAACGATGCAGATGCGCGATGGCACGTTTTCCGAATGGTAGCATCGATTTGGTTTATCACGTCCAGAACTGCCCCATCTGTTCATTTGTTGTTGCAATCGTTGCTTGACAAAAATGTTATCATGGGAGAGTGAGGCACATGAGAATGGAAAGGTCAAGGAGTTTTTCGATGTTCCTTGAAATATCTGCGTACATTTAAGCTTTGATGCTGCGTTTTCATTTCATAAGGTTTTAGCGCTGAGGCGTTTTGGCATGGGACACTTGGTTCTCACTAGTTTGCCATGACTGCAAATCGAGGTATGGGATTTCGAACTTGGCAGGGCGCTGATACCTCGGCCGAAGATATTTTGGAGCGTAAACTGAACTCCATTTCAAATAAGAAATGCCGATTCAAATTCGAATTACACTGGAATGTACGTGAAAATCGGCATTGTTGACATGTGGAAACGCGTTATCGAATATTCATGGGTAGCACCCCCATGTAATGTTCAACAGTACTTATGAGGTCATTACAACGAAGTCTCGATTGTATATATAAGCTGAACATCTGATAAAGCGATCGTATTTTTCTCGCTGGTGCAGTTTCCGTCGTCTCCGTTACTGATCCTTCCTTTTCTTCAACTGTTGTTTACCTCAAAACTTGTTCAGGTTACGAGAAGGGCGAAGAATGTCGAGTTGAATAGACTAGCAAACACAGGATCGCTCCTGGCGCTTCCATCCTCAAACGATCCTCTGTAAATCTCTGAGAATACTTTCTTCTACTTAATCTTTTATTGTTATCTGCGTGATTATGGTATTCAATGCAGACACTGAATTCCAGTTCACATCTTGGAAAGGCGTCACGCAAGATGAGGCGGCTTCTGTTTTATAATGTTCGCGTAAAGACGATCCCCGCAACAGCGTCTGTATGAATATGGAAGTGTGTATGTGGTACCGCATACGTGGTGCAACTTTTCGGCACTCTGTGTGGATTATTCCTCAACGTTCCGGTCAGAAAGAGCAGAAAGTAAGCTCAGCGATTGAGAATTTTAGGAGTTGAGATGGAATAACCTATTGAGAGAGAATTACTGAAGCTGCTAGCGGGTAACCTTATTGAGGTAGGACATGATTCTAATGTTGAACGATAGTTCATGCAATGTACTGAAATGCCAGGGCTCATAGATAGTTTCACGCGAATGGTTTGCAACCAAAGTTTCTTTCTTATGGATGACGTTCTTGTAAAATGTGAAGTAGGCATCCAATATCTGCACTCACTTCATATTGGTGGAATAATCTCTTACTCATTAGAATAAATAGTAAACATCTGAACAGTGTGTAAACAACTATGAGTTGGAATGGAATATTTTTATAACTGGAATGCTGTTATGTTAAAATTGCTGTTTACTACAGAATTGTTGTTAATGTTTACGACTGATATGAAATGTTGTGTCTTTCTACGGTTCTCTCTGTGCAGCGAATCTTTTCTACTTCTATTACCAGATTGCCTCACTTATTAAAGTCTTCATCTATCTTGGGAGTAGGGGGTTCGCTTCACCTTTGCTGGAAGAACCACCCGCTATTTCGGAAAGATCTGCGCGAATATCCTAGCCCGGTCTCCTTATAAAGTTCATAAGATAATTGTCAGAGGTACGGCGCTAGTTGATTGTTTTCAACTAGCTGCCAATGCCTCAATTTATTTCCCTTTCATGTCACTACGCGTCTACATTGATTATAAAGCCAATACCTTCAATGTGGCCTACCACGAAAGGCTATTTTTAAGTAGAGAAACTATGACGTCGTCGGCTGTTTGCTGTTATGGTTTAGAGCACTCCTGTGTGGATGAAGCGCCCAAGCGAGAACTGAGACCAAATTCGTGGCGGTATCCCATAAGGAAGTTTTTTGGATCACGTGTACACTAACCACGTTTGTGATAATCTCCTGAGTAATATCAGGCTCCTTGCTGGCGAAGTCAAAATTTACAGCTAACTGTATGATCGTTCCTACCACTTGCACTCTGCCAAACGACTAATAAGAGAAACTTCTGCAAAGGCTTTTGTAACCAGCTCTGATTCTCCCTGGAGGCAGCAGTGGTCCAGGATGGCTGACAAGATATTCAAAATTGCAGCGTAGACGTATTGAACTTTATCGGAAGGCCTTATTTACTTATTAGTTAGCCAATCCGGAATGCTGTGCTGCTGTATATTCTTGTCATTTGGTTTCTCATATTGCACTTTTTATCAAAGCTCACCTACGCGCACACCTCCCAAATTACTGTTGTGCACCTGCGAAAACGCCAGCAGGCAGGCTTAAGTGTTTCATGTGGAACCATCAAGAAATCATAGTTCCAATTTTCACTTTATTTTTGCTATAAAGTTGAGCGCAGCTCTTCCTGCATCCTGTTCGCACAAATGTTTCAATATGCTCCCGCTCCCCTCTTTATATTCGACATGGGCATTAGTTCAAGCTAGCCAAAACAGTTGCAGCATAAATAACGCTCTGCACAGTTCCCAGTTTCGTCTGCACTTCTATACTTTTATATGTTTTTCTACTTCGGGATCTTAAAGTGGATAAATAAGTAATAAATGATTAGATAAAATCACTAAAGATGCATAATGGAAATAAGAGTGAAAGGATTGGGCTTTCTGCTGAAGAGAATACAGTAGCGATTATTCCAGCTAAAGTTGTAGCTATTACTCCATAATTTCAGAGCCAGATTCAGGCCGCCGAAGATAATGCAAATAATGGAATCATTCTATATTTCGCCATAAAGAAAAGAACTGGAGATCATTGTTACTTCAGGTTGCGTTTGAGACGGTAAAGTGTCGCTGTGGCTTGTCGGCGTATTTAACGGCACGGATTTAAAGGATGGTAGCCAAACCAGATCAACCGGTTGCTGAAGTTGAACCTATATGCCCAGGTACTTTGCTACTGAATCAAGGCCGCAATATTACTGCTTTATCATTCACCCACATTTTCCCAGAATGATAGGGCATGGCAGTAATAATGTTCATCTGAGTAAGGCGACGAAACACAGATTATCAAAACGCTTGCCGAGTGAATGTCATGACTGATCTAAACGCAACCTGCGGAAAAGGCCGACCACCTCTCTTTCAAAATCACTTGAGAAGGGACTCATATGGTAAGAAAGTGTTAAAGTTCTCAGCGTGCAGGTAAACGTTTCAGTTGAAACAGAGTTTGAAAGTTTCATCACTCATGTAGCCCGACATTCGTTGAAGCTGCTGAAGAACACTGAAGTACCCTACTCTATGTTGCATTGAGAAGTGGCTGCCACTTCATATATACTGAACAGGGCATTTCGGGCAGTAGCTCTAACAACGATTAATGGCACAAAATTCACGTTCAGTGGTTGTCGGTTGGAGCAGTGGATCGCAGCTGCAGCTGTTGCAGTTTCGCGGTGAATACGTGAATGCGGGAGAATATTTGACGCGTGATTACTGACGAGGAATACATAGCCGAGAAGAGGGTAATAGTTTGAAGGTACCGAAGCACCGTCTGAAGTGTGTGGCTTCGCAATGGGAGCTTCCTCAACTCCCCAAGCAGGCCGCCTCTAGTACCGTTTAAGAACTCGAATGGCAGAGATGGGAAAGGGCAAATTCCTTTGCCCGACCCAGCTCGGCATCCATTTCCGTTGGTTATTCACGATCTCACTTCGATTCCTCAATTGCGTTTCCTTTTTTGTCATTATTCAAGCCTGAGGTTTTTCCACCACCGCTGATAAAGGGTCAGTTTCTGCTTGTGTTTGGAGCCGCTGGGAGGTCTAGAAGCTTTTTGTCGCCGCCTGGTAGCTCCAGTGAGCCGCCGTGACGATATTCGGGAGGCGGGACACTGCAAATTTCCTCTCTTCTTGAATTATTTTCGTCACAACAGGATAGGATGCAATGCAATTTAGTTAGGAGGGATAAGACCTTTGGGCAGCACGACGTTAACATAGCCGATTCGGTTCCCATCATGCAGTCAGAAATCCTCGCATAGTTTTCACCTCCTTTCCCTTCCCTCCCAAGAAACTGTCGATAGCGTACGTACTGTTCACCAGAAGCCTCATGTATTTACGCTGTCTGCTTAGAGATAAATCACCTATCTGTCACTGCCTACGTCAATATTATCTTCCACCTTATAAAACACGAACACTTCCCAGTGCAGTACCTTGTACATCGTGTATTCCTTTTGACTTCTGGAGAACGTTTAAGCAACGAGTGGGTGTGGAATCAAACAAATTAAACTTTCAGATGAGACGTCAACATGCCTCAGCCAGGCAGATAACTCGTTGGAGACTTCAAATACAATGACCGATGATGACGAGGTGTCCTCACTTCATTCTGACACTTCTTCTGCAATAGTGGACGTTGTCATGCTTATGAAGGCTTACGATGAACAGAAACCGCTTCCTGAGGTCACACTTTGCTTATATTCTTTGCGGTTTTCCTCGGCTCCACCTCGCCGTATAACGGAAACAAATTGGGCGTTTCTTCTGCCACTAGATTGAAATACAACAGTAAATGCTTCGCATTCTTCAAAGAAATAACCAAAAATTGTCATTCTCTAGAAAATTCGCCTTTTTTAGGAGGAAAACGAGACAAACAAAGATCCTATGACGAAAGAAAAGAATGATGGCCTAACCTGCATGATGCCAAGTTTCCGATACTTACAAACATTCGATATCGTTCCATCTCCTGTGAGGTGATTTGATTTTTACTTAATGTTCTGGAAGCTAACATCGCCTGTTGACCACAGAAAAGCGACAGCCTGGAAGCATTATTTTAGGGTCTTTTCTCTTCCCAATGCTGCCAAGAGGGAGGCAGGAGGGAAGGTGCAGACGCATTCACTGAAGTTGTCAACTACCTACTGTGAGCAGGCTCCCGCAGAAGAGAGTCTTGCATTTCAGTGGCAAATGGACTGATCATAGGCCCAGTCACGTGCTTTATAGCACAAAATAAAGTGTCCACTTTTTGCGTCTCTAAAACTTACTATCGAATATCAAAAAACCCTGGAGGGATGAGAATCTCGCTGAAAATATCTGCTAATGTTACGCTGTTTCGGGAGAGATTAGGGAACTCAGTACTAACTTAAGGAAAAGAGATCACTGTTTTTGTGAAGTATATGACTCTAATTAAAACTAAGCACCTAATGAACGTCGGCGGGCAATTTCGTTGAATGACTGGCACTCCGGTAAAGTTTTCTAGGGTACTATAGCACTGCTTGAAACGTTGAAAGTCACTTTCACATGTCTATCAACGAAGACATCAATCCTTGTCATTCCAAAATTATGTCTTGAGCTTTTCCTATGAGGTCCTGAACATCATCTCAACGGTTTTGTGATGCAGTTTCACTTGCTTTATGCATCACGACATACGAGTACGGCAAAGCAAAAAAAGGTCTACACGACTCCACCTGTAATGCTCACGATTGAGCGGGTGCGTCCTCACTGCCTCCTGCATCAGTCCCATCGGTTTGCACAGATCTATATGGGGGCTGAAAAAGGTCCACTTTTCATTCAAACGGTAATAAAAACTCTATCAGAATCAGTTATAACCTCAGATTACAAAAAAAAAGAAATTTTATATGACGTCAGGTTCTTAAATCAGGAGCAATTGACATGAACTGCACTGTCGTCTATATACAGTATAGCTCAGCTAAAGGCCAAAAAAGATAAAAAAGGCAAAGAAATATAAACTGGTGAGTGAATTAATAGAAAACGGGGAAAAGTTCACAGAATAAGCCATGTAAGGGCTTGATATTATCGAAAAGGTTCTGTTTTTATGTCATATCATGACTGATTCCGATAGAGCTTCTAATGCTCTTTAGAATATGCCTAATTGTGGCTTTCAATTTTTGCTCACTCACGATTTATTGCAACGACTTTATTACTGAGTGACAAGGATTGCGTCGTTCGCTAAGTGGGGGGGGGGGGGGGGGGGATCTCTCTCTTTCTCCCTCCTGCTTGTATACTTATGGCTAAGTGCCGACTCCCTTACAAAGCTCCCTCGAAAGCAGTGATTGCTTAAGATACCGTGAGGGTCTGCCTTTGAGGCCTCCAAAGCACTTTTTATTGATTTATATAAAAAGTCCTTTCAACGTTTAAAGCAGGTGGATCAGTCCCTCCAAATCTTCATCATCAATCCCACCATTCAAAAAACAATGAAGAGTGCAATAAATGCATCAGAGAATAAAAGAGCGCTGCTTCTCATCAAATAAAGCCATCATAATTTCCGCATAAATCACCTGAATGTTATAACCAAGTTTCATACTGAGTACTTGAAGCTCAAGCGGTAGAAATCTGTTTACTGTAAAATGTGACAATAGTCGATGGTGCACTGAACTCAAATGAAGGACGGAGCGCCAGGTATGATGGCTGCAACCTTGGTGCACTACCGACCTATAACGCATATGGCTGAACAAAGCGCTTGATACATTTGTAATTTTTATGGACTAATGCTAAGCCTTCGACTGAAACCTTAAAGATAATTGTTCGGTGCGTTCCCATTTCCAGCTGAGAAGCAAACTGCTCTAGATGATAGTGTCCTACGAGTGTTTCCATGCTGAAGCTTAGTTCTTTACTCATTGAATGAACTAAGCGGAAAAAGCTTCATAACGGCTAAAAAAATTAAATGAGCGCTGTTGATTTAACTGGTTTCACCTCAATCGTATTTCCCTTTTGAGTTCCTTCTACAACACAATTGCTACTCATTTTGCAATTTTCTGCACTTTTCCTCTCCAAGTTACAGATTTTGTTTGTTGCCTAAGTTTTATGTTTTCTTCCTCGTTTTCATTCTTTGATACCGTGAAGAAATATCTATATATGAAATGTGGTACGTAGTAATCACTAATAATGCAGCAATCCGTTCTGGTTCGCTCTCAACGCCATTTTCCAACCCGTTCCACGCATTCTTCTTGCATTGCGAAACGCGGTCCAGAAACATTTGTCATCCGTTAGTTTAATGCTCGACGATATTCTAGTGGTTTTTTTTTCTGGTCGGCGATTTCCTATATTATTACAACGAAACCTGACTATTGGTGATATAACGCATGTTTTAGGGCACTCATTTAGTTCGTTTAGAAACTGTACTGATTATCTTCCCTATTTGCATTTCCTGTGACAATTTATTTGCACGTTTAGATGGCACAATTCATATAAAATCGGAGAAATCCAAAGACTCTAAGTGGGCATGACAACGCACACCACTAAGGAAACATTGTTTTGATGAGTAGAAAATTATTGCTTAGGTTTATTTCACGAGTTTTTTCTACCAAACTTTTTGTTTGCAGAAAAGCCCCCGTAGCAGTGAATGGCCATTCGATACAGCAGCACGTAATAGACTGTTACATCTATAGCATGGAACAAGATGATGCTCAAACGTTCGAACGTGTTGCGCAGTTCGAAAAGCAGTATTATGAGCGACAACGGGAAGAGGAACGCATAGATTGCGCCCCAAAAGCTATCCCACAGTGGAGACCACCAGAAAGAGACGATGAGTTAGTGGACGTGGAAGACTTCGATGGCGATTCGTCTGATGAAGCATATCTTGAGGAGAGAACATACCAGTATGATGAATGGACTCCTTGGGAGGTACCTGCCGTAGCATCTCAGCAGATGCAGTATAAATTACCTTGAAAAGTTAGATCCCACCACTGAGACGTTGTCAAGTGAACTTTGCCCTATTCAGTCCCAACATCATGAAGTTCACCGACACGTTATTATCTTCGAGAAAAAGCGCGTTATCTACTTCAAGATGGGTACAGAGTATTACGTAATTTTCATTCGCCACGCGCTTCTTCCTCAGCATAATCCTGTGCCACATTGTTCAACAATTTTCCCTATATATGCGTGCGCTTTATATAACCTGAGCTTATCGTATAATTTACACAGCTACAGCTACTTTTGTGAATTTTTGCATTTGAGAGAATATCACAGACTTGAAATTAGTACTGTATAATGCGACAGAAAAATATCTATGATCTGCTAAGGAAATAAACATCTACTCTGAAGTAAATTCAGGATGTTGGATAACACGTGTGGATTACCTTCTTGTAGCAGTTTTATCTTTTTGCTTTCGTAATGATCCTGGCGAAGCGAAATTGAACGATTTCAAATAGATAAATAGATGGAAGCACTGATGGCGTATTGTATTCAAGCAAATACTTTAAAAGAGGCGTCATAGGATGTTCAGTTCTTTGAAGAAAAAATTTCGAGACCAGCAACGGCTCATCTAACAGGCGTCCTCATATTGCCCTAATATAAGCAACAAAAATTTATTTACCACCTAGCAGAACATGGAGATTACTAATTTCATCAATAAATTTCTTTTGCTATGAAGTGAGATAAAATTTTAGCAACTGTAAAGGCAACCACGAATGCTGCTATTCTCTAAGAGAGCTAAGAGTTCAGAAGATGAAATGCAGTCAAATACCTCTCTCGAACTTTTGCTTTGCCATTTCTATCCACTGCATTGTTCATACGTTCAATGCAAACTTTCTGGGACTTCTCTCTCTCACACATCTATAAAGAGCCGAAAACGAGCGATTGAAATTCCAGAATGAGAGACATCGTTCCCCCTGTTTGTGCTATCTGTTTCTATCAAATTTATGGGGAAGGAGGAGGAGAAGAGGGAGGGAGGCAACATAGGTGGCAGAGGAAATTCCGGCTCTTTTACCTGGATGCATGATGGAGAAAATGACATAAGCCGCATTATAACACATATCTCAAACCCCAACCCACATATATTAGGCGGTTTATTTAGAGGTAGGATTTCGTTGGAAAAGATATCGTGGGACAGTGCTTCGTCTAAATTCAGTTCAGCATTACAGCTCAAACCCAAAAGCCCTCCTTACGGCTATTTTGAACCCGGTGGTCCTCCTTAAGGTCATTTCAAACCTAAGAGAAAATCTTCAGAGCATGAACATCATTCGCGCAACCGCTGCGCAAGTTAGGAAGCTGAATTTCGCGCTTATATAGTTTGGATAGAATGCTATGAATACGACTCTAAGACACAGAGGAGTTCAATTTCGGCACGGAATAACATGAAAGAGAGCTCCAAGGTTCCCGATTTTCTTAGCAGTTTGCAATTTTTTGGAAGAAAATATAGGTTTTGAGATGGTGTTGGATCCCATGGACTCGTCGAGCCAGCTCCAGTCGTCTGGATTTCTGCTCCGCTAGCGTTCGAGTGACTATTTGGGAAGCTCCTTTGCATGCATGAGGATGGAGGCAAATGCTCTGCTTAGCAAACCCTTCACCGCTCCTTGTATCCTCCATTGTGCGCCACCAATCCTACCGCGGGTCAAGGATCCGCTCGAAAATACTCAAAAAAATGGAATACAGAGCAGCGATTGTGGCAACCTCCGGTAAAGTATTTGCTTTCATACCTGCGACAATTCACCTAGCGAATACCAAAGAAGCAATTCGAAGCGGAAATTTCACATTGTACCATGAAAAAGGCGAACACTTCTTGAAACGTCTGCACAGAGCACTAAGGGACTATGCACGCCCAACGCCCGGCCATTTAAACATGCATAGTGGTTGGATACGCGAACGTAGTGCACCTTGAGCACTACCCTCGAACGGTCCTCCTTAGGGTCAAATCACACACAGCCTGAGATCAACAGCAACAGTAGAAATTTCATGAAGGCAGACAGAGAGAGAAGCAGAGTAAGAGCCTAGCATGCGCTGCACCGTCCAGCGACGGACGCTACGCACATAACAAGAGCAACTAGCGAACATCGCGCCGAACAGCTCTAACTTAGAAATTTTCTGCTTCCTTTCACTGAATGCGGTGGTAAGAGAAGAAAATGTCGGTTTTTTAAAGGGGGGGGGGTGGTGGTTGCTGGTTGAAATGTGATCATAGTACCGGAAAACATATTCCACTTGAGCGTTGCTCAAATGTCCAAAAGGCTAGTCATAACAAGCTAGTTGGATGATAGCTTCTCGCATTACTTCTAGAGCATTGTTCGAACAGCGGCACTACAGTCGTTCCCTCCAGTACCTTAAGAACAACACCTGTACTTAATCTTTCCCTAAATAGCAAACTGAAGGGCGTATGGGAACCGCCTTCTGTTGATGGCAGTTCTGGATAATCGATGACGCCAGACGTCGCATTTAAAATCTGAGCACACACTGTACGAGGAATTAGTGGAATCACACACTGGCCTGGATCGACAGAGAAAGAGAATGTCATTGAAAGGCGAGCTTGTCCTCATCTCGCTCATTCAATGCGTCGTCATCTCGAATGGACAAGATAGTCGATCTTTTCCATGTGCAACGACCGATTCGTATTTTAACTGTTTGGAGGACGGCGCGAAAAAAATCTACAAAAGACATTTTATGTGCTTTTGGAAATTCGCTTAGCTAAAGGTCATTGTGGCAACGCTGTGTATGTTCATATATATACACACCTGCCTCTCCGCCGACTAGTTTTTATTTGATTCATCCAAACGTCCTAAAGTGGGGAAACACATGAAAGGTGTGTGAGCATGAACAGCAATAAAGAGAAAAACCTTTGTGGACCACAATCCCGGCTAAGAGACACTCAAAAAATATCGACTCAAGTGGCACTGAAATTGTCGTTGTAAAACTTGGGAAGTGTAATATACAGCACCATCGACTGACCCCATCCAGTTGACCATAACTGACCTCAAGTGACAATTATTAATTTCAAAGGAATTCACACTTATTTAAAAGCGCTTAAAAATTTGATTGCATCTTAAAGTGGTCGGATTTCCATTTAATATCGATTCTTCCGAACAATGGTTCTCTTGAATAATGCTTGCAAAGATAGTTAGAAGGATTAAAACGTGAAGTTGTCATCCTGCATGTTGCTGTAACTAGTAAAAACGGTTGCTAAGCCGAACAGGACGAAAAAGCGCGTATCCTGCAATCCCCATCGGTATTTTAACTTGATACTGTACAATTCCTTTTGATTTTGCGCGACCTCGAACTTATGAGTACATCATCAAAAGGCAGCACCTGTGACTGCGCATACTGCTGGTTCGTCCGTTAGGTGGTTTCAACACAAGAATTCATTACAGCTTTTGAGATGTTGGTTACCAATGAATGTCAGCGAGACAACTAGCAAACTGCTTCATCGACCTCTGAAAGTTTTGTACATTTGAATGTGTCTTCTTCTTCTACCTGCCACCGCCTCACCTACCTTCACACTGCGCCAAATAATTTGGAACTTCGTGGATCCACTGGAACTGTCTTCTGCCTCCCTTCCTCCCTTCCCTGCAACCTTCGGGCCTTCGATTTTCTTCAACCTGTTCGCTGGAACCACCTCTTCGCTACTTCAGAACCGTGATCTTGGTGGAAACGTGGCGTTAAAACAAATTTACAAGAAAAAGATTTTCGGAAACTTGCAGTCACCATTATTCTATCACAGTGCGCAAAATATGCATGCGTCTTCTAATGCTTCCGCATTCCTGTGCTACACAAGCTCATCGTCCTTCATAGACGTCTCACGACCATTTTGTAACTCTGCATCACAATCGCGATATGTCCCCCGTCACTCTCCGGGTCACAGCTATTACCATACCTTAAGGCGTGAGCACGTAAATATAAAACCTTTATCAACAACAAGATCGACAGATGTCGCATCGCCTTTTACGACAATAAACCAATGGTGCGGCGCATCATAACAGCCAATATGTCACAACTACTACGCGAGAAACTTCTCATTCGACGCCTTGTGGATGAGTGCTGCTCTCCTCTTGTTCTTATTTCTCTGAAAGAAAGAAACGGCACCTCATTGTCACTGACACCAAATGCACGATGAGGGTAAATAAGAAGCCAGACGCAGAATATTACTGGGAATGGAAGGATCCTTCCTTTCCCACCAAAAAGAATGGATCCACTGTCGTTTCATAAAAAACCACCACTTCATTTTTGCAGCACTCCGCAACTGAAAACTCAACCTGCATCCCAAGACAAATTACTCTTACAACTTACGGGAGTTCGCTTGCAATAAAAGAAGTCCTGCCTTTCGCCAATGACTAACAAGCCATTCCTTACCACTACAGCAAAACTGTCTAAGTGATATCTCATCAATTTCCCGTCGGAGTATTTGATTCCAACACTTTAAATTCCATTGTCAATATGTGCGGATGGGGGTCATTTTCTCACTTAATGCTCGATCAGACGCTTGACGATTCTTACAAAGCAGGGCAAGCGTCGTTAGAAGTATCAAAACTCAGCCTAATATACTGTCATGCAGTGGCGCTAAGTCAGTTGAGTTACGAATGAACTGAATAAACGGCAGAATAATCATACGTTCAACATCAAAGAAAATACGTTTCTCACTGACGTTCAAGAATAGCGAATTTCCCGCAGCTCATTACATTGGCATATAAATCCTAAACATTTATGCATAGCAAGTTGCCGCTAGCAATTTAATGAGCGGTCAGTTGGGTCAAGACTGTTAGAAATACGGACAGATCGGTTGCAGAACAACGACTCCTATCTTGAATCCTAAAATCAGTCGGTCCCAACGCCCGAACAACCAATTCTTTAAAAAAAAAACAGACATCGTTTTTCTGCAATCTGACCGATGCAAAAATGCAATCCCAGCAAATGGAAGACAAAGGCAAGTTCTCCTGCGCATTTAATAGTTGATCCTTTTTGAAAGTGACGCATCGGTTTGAAAATTGCTATCAATGGGGCATCACGCTAACCATGAGATCATAACGCAATGTACGTTATTACACCGTTTCGTACCTCCGGGTTCCGACGTTTTTCAGTTCAAACAGCCAAGTACATAGATATACAAAGAAAACTATGCACACTTATGTATACGACCAATGGGAAATTACTGTGGTAAGCGAAATTCCCAACACTGTGCCAACGGTGACGGAATGCTGCGTTTTGTTGGCACAAGTTTTTCGGACGGAAATCCTCAACAGAGGGCTCTGATGACTTTCTAACAAACATCCGAGACGGAGGCTTCTGAAACCGTTCGAATATTCAAACCGGTAATCCCTCCTCCTCGTCTTTCCTTTCCCGCATGAGTGCTAGTTAGGGACCACTGGCGCTACTCCTAAAGAAGTCTTTTGTATCGCATGCAGCATGTCACAGACTAACATTTTATTACTGAACGACTCATGGTGAACGTTGAATGCGAAAAGTGATCAGCAGTTTAAAAATCTCTAATAATAAAACGGAGGATAAAACTATACGAGGCGTAACCTGCATAGTTCTCCATTCATAACAAGTTGACAAATGTCCTCCCCCCCCCCCCCCCCCCTCCAAAAAACGCAAAGTGCTCGCTTATGAGTTAGCTTTGCACGCATGTAACAGGATCAAGTATGCAGGTTTCATCAAGAAATGGAAAGAAGGAAATGAGACATACGCTCAGCCCATAGCCGGAGATTTCCACCCGCATTCATGACGAACGCTTTTCTCCCTAGGAAGTGAACATGCAAAACAGGCAAAGAAAATCAGCTCCGCCCTGAGGTGCTTCTACAAGCTGGCAAAAAAGTTTAAAAATCGAAAGATATCATCGAAAGTACTCAACTTCAACTACTAATTATCGCAAGGCAAAAATCAAGCGGCAGAGAAATGACCAAAACTCTTGCCTCCGTTCGATCATCTCCTTTCTGTTGCATCCGTTGCCCGAGAATAGCAGCTCTCTTAAGAACGACGGCATATGGATTCAGCCTAATCATGAGACGCGTCTTCTTGAGCGGATTACGATGCATCCGGACCATCTTAGCCGTTTTCTTCGGCGGACGAACAGCCTTCACAATTTCCTCCGAGCGGATTAGACGTGAAAAATCCGCGTTATGCATCTTTGAAGCGGGCATTCTAAATGCGGACTTCATCAATGACTTCCTGACTTCCGTTCCGTAAATGATGTCGAGCTTACGGAAAGCAGATTCTGTCCATATAATGAGACGGCCAGCATGGCCACCTGGGGCGATTCTGAGCAGGTTTAGACGATCAACGCATTGCAGTTCAACACCGGGAATGTTTCTGAATGCCCTCACCACTCCGCTGTCTTGTCCATATACGATTGCAGGCCCCACTTTCGACCTGTAACGACGGTTGCGACCCTTGCCTTTGCCCGCGCGATAACGCTTCGAATTGTACACCTGCAACTAACAACTCCGATACTACCTCCCTTCACAGGTGAGCAACCGTACACGTGGAAGCATATAATGCGCTTATTTTCTTTGCAAAATAATAACCCTAATATCGTCACCAATCCGCACCAATGGAAAACATTCTATCTATACTTATCAATAAAAAAAAGGAAGAACTACTATTCGGTGCAGTTCATCACACCGAGCATATTAAACGTGCTGAAAGTCCTGCTTAAACTTTGAAAAAATTTCACTGGAACGAATTTTATATTTCCTGTGAGCGAGAAATACCAACGTCGTTCAATATATCAACTGCTGATGGAATAAGCAGTGGGTGGTCTCGATCTAGTTTCTGAGCAGCACATAATCAGCACTCCGGCAGTGCCCTCTATTTACAATGGATTTTCTCCTGACCGAGAATGCTGCACAACTTCTCGGGATGAGTTAATGAGGCTGATTTGGAAAAAGAAATTCATTCTTGCTGTGGTGGTGACACCTTTCTAAAATTTCACGAGAAAATAGAGGAAAGTTTTTGAACAAAACGTTCGCAGTGAAATCGAAAACTTTTTTAACTTAGTGGATTCGAGGTTCGGAGGTTCCCCATTCTCTCTTTCCTCCTCTCCTACCCGTCCCTCCACACAGTGCACATTCACACTTTTTTTCTTAAGCCTGGAGAAACTGCAACGGCAGTTGAACAGATTTTTTCGATGAGCTTTCAGTGCCAATTACGGGATGCCGGTATCTTTGTTTTTGTTTAAAAGATCCAGTAACCTCACTTTTCTAGAAATATGCGAAGAAAACCTCCAGTGCGCTCAGCTAGGAGCCCTCTGGCGCATCCCAAGGTTTCGGATAGGAGAATGGCCGCCAGTAAGACGTTTGTCTGCGAATATACTGAACAAGCAGTCGCGGACAATCTATCAACGAAATCCAACAGGGTGTGGCTGGAGCGGTGGCGCGCCACCACTTAAAAAAGTAGTCACAGCACCCAAAGGTGGTTTCGTGTCACGGCGAACACGGTCCGCCGAAAAAAAAACCGCAGGCACTATTACCTTGTGGTACTTTGTGGAAGAAAAGGCTACGAGAAGGAAACTCCGAACAACAAAGACCTACGTCGCCAGCAGGTCGGCCACCAGGCGATGCACTACCCGCCATAGCAACATGAAAAGTAAGATGGAACAGAAAGGTCCTCCGTTCTGCGCAGCCGCTTGTCACCCTCGCAGCGATGGCGGCGAAGGAATAGACAAGGCTTAGAAGATGCTATGAATCTCGCAGTTAAGGCCGTCCGAAGGTAATATATTTTTGGGAACCTTCAACAAAAGGACATTCAGCATCGTCCACTTGGCTGATCTTTTACTGCTGGAAATCGCAAAGATCCGCATCGACATCCTGGTAATTCACGAGACCGGATGGAAGACGGAACTGAGCGCAAAATGGATAGATGGTATACAAGTTATGCTGGGAGCTGCCGAAGGAGGAGTTCGGAGTGTTGGAGCCTCAAATGGCGAGCAACATAGTATAATGTGAAATCATTTCTTCAAGTCTCCGTGTGCTCCTTATGAATACCGGCAAGAGGACCACACTTCAAATAATCGCATTCTACGCTCCCACAATTGCATCGGGCGATGAGGAAGTCGAACGGTTTCACAAAAGTTCGGAGAGTTGAAGGAAAATCGATTCACGGTAATCCTCGACGATTTTGACGTAAAGCTGGGAACAAGAGAGGGGTCGGAACAATATATTGGCAACTTCGGGATTGGAAAAGAAAAAGAAACGAAAGAGGTAGGAGATTCGCACCCTTCGCCGATCACATACTTCTCATCAAAGTGTCTCGAAGTAGTTTGATGCAGTCATAAGATGAATGCGTCCAGTCTCAAGTAAAACCTAGGAACCTCAAAAAAAAAAAGAAATTCTGACTTTCAATTATGCATGGTTCGAAAACTTTCCAAATTTTTGTGAAAACTCTGGGAAATGCAGACACCGGAGAAAAACAGGTTGCATTTTCGACAGCAGAGTTTGAGATTCTCATAGAACGAGCCACAATTCACATCTCATAAAAGCTGGCCTCTAACCATAGCAAGCTTCAGCATTCTGTCAAAATGGGTAGTTGTGTAGCTGGGTTTCCACTATGGTCGAAGCGAACGGAAAAAATCGCTAAAAACATTTCACAACTGAGAATGGCAGGCCTCAAAACGGGTTGCTAGCCCCAGTGGTTAACCTTCAAACGTTATGTCACCTTAATCCACTTTGTAAGAGGTGAACTTGCAGAAGCGCATTGAATGAAGAGAATCAAAAAAGCAGTCAAACCCAAAGCCCAAACTGCCGCTTGATGATGGAATCCTCAGCTCTTTTTACTGGTCAGGAAGTAAAAATTATGGACACCGCCTCGTTCCCTTAACATTTTTCCTCTCTTCTTTCCCCTTTAAAGTGCTCATTTCAAAAAGACTACAGTAAAGCACTCTATTACAAGATATTGTAGAGATCGGATTCGTGCACATTTTACTGACCTCAAACACAGTCACTGGAGCTCTTCTTGAAGAACTGATTAGAAAAAAAAAGCAAAAAGCATTTGCCGCAGCATCATTTCATGCACACTATGGGAAATAAGACCTCCACTCAAAAGACACAAGAAGGATGGAAGCACGAAGCACTCAATTGGTGAAGAATTTCTGCCTCCTCGCACGTCCGTTTGGCCAGTCTTCGCTTCAGCATTAGTTAAGACTCATCGAAGCTCAGAAGTGCTGTTGCTGAAAATAATGTATTGTTGCTGAGGCCATTATCTATTAGCGGTTGTTAAAACTGATATAGTTATATTGCTCCACCATCGCCCATTGCAACTCTCACTGTAAAATGTGTGCTTCTTACTTTCTTCACATCATCATTTGACTTTGGAGAAAAGATGGATATAAATAACCAATCTTTTCGATATCCGCCCATATGTGTGAGCGACGCAAGAACATGACAGCCTCTCGGGTTTTCTTGAATGCCTCGACAGTGTCGCGCACAACGAAAGGCACCTCAGGTATTTGCTCGATGATGTGACCCCGAGCCTGGATCAAACTCGGTACTCCGGATGCCGCCAGCGCTGATACTATCGCATATCGCTTCTGAGAAACGTTCACGCGTCTGTACCATCGACGATAAACCTCAAAAGGGAAAACTGATCGCCAGCTGAGCCAAACTTCCCATTACCAAAAAGATAGTGGGAATGAAAAGATGTTCTGGTGAAGATTGAATTTTAGTGAGAAACACACAAATATCACTTTACGTAATTTTTCGCAATCTCTCCTGATAAAGAAATTCCCCTACCCCCTCGAAAAGAGATAGAGATCTGACGAAATTCCCTTTCGACGAATCTTGACAGCGGACGAACGCATGCAATTGCCTGTGAGATTACTGAATAGGTCTTAAAGGGGAACATCATTAATTTAAATGTTTTATAACCTTCTATAAACTATCAAGGAGCAAAGGGAATTGTCGAGCGTTTCAGACAGCAATGATCGAACAGACAGAACTGCACAAGAATAGATTTGCAGTTTTGTGGTTGAAAATATGGGCGAATAATATAAGCCATGATAAATATTATTGACATCAGTGATGGATATATGACGTCATCCCAATCAATTAGGTATTCAGTGGCTGCCACCAATGTAAGATTATAATTCTAAGACGACGCCACAGATTCAACTCAATGAATCTGAAGTGGAATCTGAATCTGTAGGGCGCATTATGGAATCTGGAAAATCTGAAGTGCTTGCTAGGCTGCTCATCAATGTTATATACGCTCAATATACTAATAAACGCTGTCTAGGAACCAAAAACGACTACAGGCAATTAAAATTTAGTTGGAAAGGTTTTGCACAAACAAGTTACACTCCCTATCAGAAATGTCCAGAGCTCATCTCTCGCGACACTGCCATAACACAAATCGCCAATCCTCTTTCCGAATTTTGGCCATCTTTTTTGTATTTTGAACAACTTTCTATCGCCTTGCTGACTAAGCGCCTCTAGCACTTATGGGCCGCATACCCATCACCCCTCCCCATCAAGGTCGGATGGAGGGCATTTTTTACTTTCACTTTACCAGATCATCTCATATTTTTTAGCATTTGACTTCTGCAATTTCTATACATCTTTAGCTTTTCATATTTCACCTATATCAAATGCGCCTCTGCATCGGAGCACATCTGGTCATCGCCATCATCCAACTTCGAGGTTAATCCGACTTTAGCTGATACTGGGCTACTAGCCGAATACGACCGGATCTCAAAACACGCTTAAACACTTCCATAGTGGTTTCTTTAACCACTAGATGTGCGAGCGTGCATGCAAGTACACGCTCAACGTAGTCTATCGAAGTGAAGGACACTGAAGGATGCTTGTGCTCAACTGTTACCTAACAAAGCAACAAATACGTGTTTCGCAGTAACGTTTATAAAAATGAGGGAAGCTAATGACTAACTCTTTTATGGCAACGAAGTTTAAGGTTGGCTGGGAAATACACCAGCAAGATTCGTAAACTTTTCATGAAAACACAGAGAATCAAAATGTTCACATATCGGTAAGATAATGTATGTTAGCTTAAGCTGTAGAAGCAAGTTCTCCTGATCTAGCTTGTGTGAGGGGCTTAAAAATTGAATTATCTCCCCCGTTCTGTCCTACGATAGCTAGTTATGATAGTTTGAAAGTCTTCGCCTTCCCACGAACAACGGAGAGGTGGGAGGAAGAGGAAGTGGGAGAACGGTCGACAGCCGAAAAAAGCTAAACCAACTCAGTGAAGAAGCTACCTACCAGCGAAGGTAACTACGAATAAGGATAAATAAACGATTGTACAAATGAGCAACCTTCATAACAAATCTTTCGCTGCGAGGAGGGATTCAAAAAACCTTGAGCCTTGACCTGCAAGCAACTCATGCAACAACAGTTTGGATTGCTCAATGGAAATTTTGATCCTGAAGTTCCCTTATTCATCCATAACGCTTCCTCCTAAAAGGAAGGAACTCCTTTCATCTCTCTCTGCATGCGATGACCTGTTGGGAGGGAACACCTCGCAAATGTTGCTTCTCAAATCCCTTGTTCAAAATCTAATGAAAGCGAATCCTACATAAACTGGCAAACATGAAGATATGCAGCTAAACGTACCTTTGTTGGGGCATACATGTGTCCCCCCCTACACATGTTCCCAAGCGCAGCCTGACCGCAGCGAAACGTACCACTGCCACGAACTCGAGGGATTCTTGCAACAGCACGTCCCGTTCCCCACGACCGCGCAGATGTCTGACGACCTGCAATCAGCTCTGTAGAACGTATGCATTCGTAGGGTGCACTGAATGCGAGCAAGATCGCCAGCACCATAGTTTTCTGAAAGCGACGTCATTTCATTGAAGGAAGGATGGCACATCAAGCGACGCTTCATCGGGAAAGCTCGCAATGATAACGACGGGATTAGGTTCAAAAAACATTCAACGAATACGGTCAGAATAATTCAGAAGATGCAGCCATTCACAGTTCCTGACGAGGAAGCGAACAGTACCAATCAAAACCACAGCTCGTATCACTGCAGTGAATGGGCGGCAATAGCATGTAGAAATCTAAAGGGTTAAAGTAATTTATGAATGTGATGCAAACATCATTGCCGGCATCTACAGTGATCGCAGTGATGACCCGATCCGAGGCTGCCTTAGCGATACTTCTGACACCCACTGCTCTTACCAACATTGATTTGCGTGTAAGCTCATATTTCGAGGTAACTGTCCCCAGAAAACAGCGATAGGGATCCTCTTTAGTGTTTGGAAGGGGACCCCGCCATGTGAAATGATAAATCAATCTGGAGAAGTCTTCCAACCCGAGTCCTGGCATAGATCATTTCTAACCGTTAAAAGCGATAACGACTCACCAGCTTCCGCAGCAACAGCATAAGGCTGGCGCTTGTTCTTACGCATTTGATCGTGTACGAAGCCGATGATATCCGGACGGATCGGGGCTCGGAACACGCCTGGCAACTTTGCCTGTATATCTGTTGCCTTACCTCTCTCGTCGTACACCGTAACCAATGGGCGAGCCGTCATCATAGCCTAAAGAAGAAGCCACACAGCTATTTTCCTAAGCAGACGACAAAAGCGCCGAGCGGCAAATTTCTCACGACCATGTACGGCACATTCCGCAATATCAAGCGGTAAATGACACTTCCCGTAGGGACGGGAAGTGAGGAGAGGCGAGCAGGAGGTTGCGACGCCACTTTATGCGAATATAGAGCACGCGAACGACCCATACCATTGTGGCATTTCGCCAATTCTGGATTGCCCCAATATTTCCCCTCGTTCCCTGATCCATTATGAGGCTGGATATCCACGTAAAAATCTCCTCAAATGTGTGCTGCAAAAGAGAAATTACACCCACTAGATACCGTATATAGTGCCTTCTCGTATGCCTCCCCAATTTGCGGAATGAGAAGCGAATGTGAGAGTGAAGTCAGCTGGTTTCGTTTCCGCAATTCTTTTTTTTAACCGCAATCCATGTGTCCGCATTCGCGCGTTTCAGCTGATCGTATATGATGGATAGGATCTACGCGGGTCCGGTATCAGTGAGATGTAGATGCTGATAAGGCCACTTCGCTCATTGACCACATTAGTGGCTCACGTACTATTGCATCGCAACCCCTGCTCATTTCCGCAAGTCTTTAGAGGTAGGTTATCTGAAGTTAAAGGCTGACTAAGCGAAATATGTGCCAAACTTGTGCAAACACCATGAGCTGCATCACCTCGAATAGATTCGAACTCATCGAATGTTTACAAGCAGCGAAACTAAAAACGTTGGAGTCTTAAACGCGAGTTATCGCTTCCGCGAGAACAATATTACGAAAATTAGTATACGAAAAGAAATAGGAAATGGCAAGCGCTATGGTGAGATAAAAGAAAAGTGGACTTTCCGATAAGGCGGATTTTATCACTTCATCGTCCACCGGAAAATTTACGAAAACTCCTCAGACGCTAAAATAAAAACGGGTCGACCGGCGTGCCACATCACCGCACATACAAATGGAATATTTTGGTCCTCTGCTCAATTCAGTTAGACTTTAGTTCATGAACAAAACCGCAAAAGTACGCAATGCAATAAAACAAAGAACGTTGCACCTTTCTCGAATGGTCACTCCAAAAAACGAACCATCCACAAGCGATGAACGCAAACGACTGATAACTATAAGACGATAAGAGGTAATGGCCATATTACCAAATGATGCAGACCATAGTTCAACACCTGGGCGTTTCGCCAACACGTTTCGTAAAGATGCAGAATTCAGCTACAAAAGGCTTCAAGGCTGAAAGAATGATAAGCACCGCACTGTAACATGTCAACGGCAGAAACTAGACGGTCTTTGCAGTCAACCGAGCAAAACTGATAGTTTTTTGAAACACTGAAACACTTCTACGAAACACTACCACATGCATAGCCTCATAAACTTAGTGAAACCCTACGTGAATATTTCAAGCCATTGCATTTTTGGAGACGCACATTTTTTTGTGCGGTCACCACTGCGTGTTCAAGTGACCAACCCTTTCGTGTTCATATTGCTGTTAGGACGCTATGCAAACGAGAAACTCAACTCAACGCCTTCTATTAACTTCTCTATAAGCGGAAGAGAAGCGCTTCTTGCTGCCTGATTTTTCGTTATTTTGAACTAAACAATAAAGAAGAAGAACTGAAATTCATATGGGAAATAAGTCTAAATACCTGTCGGAACGTCCAGTTGCATAATGCCCCAGCAAAACATTGTACGCACAAAACGCGATCACTCGAACGTGCACAGTGATTATGTGTATTTTGCGGACTCGCTTGCCGCACTCCGATTATGCTTTAATCATGGTGCTGCATTGGGGTGGGTTAGCAATTGGTCTTAGACGCTTCAAGCCGAGGGGAATGAGATGAGGAGAGGGGGGGGGGGGAGGGAGGGAGAGGTTGTTGCCTCTGTGATGGACGTTGTCCTCAGACACTCCAAGCCAACGGGCTATAATGCTATTCATCCATTATGTTAGCTCAGGGGATAGATAAACGAAGGACATTTTGTGCTGAAGAAAACACAGCAATTGTACCAGTGGTATTTTCTGCACCTCGTATACTACATTATGCTGTTCTAATATCTGTCTTTTGAACTTTGGCCATCGACCGATGTATTTTTAATTCGCTCGATCCGATTTCCACGCAAATTTATAGTTCACCACTTTGTGCGCCAGATGTGGGCACTGATGTATCGAAGAACCGGTGTAGCACAATCCCCGGCAGACAAGTTTTTATCTGCTTATTTCCTGTTGATAAATGGCCTCATCGAATGTAAATTGTTGATTTCCATGAAGGTTCGGTTTGCAGGGTCAATATCAACGGAATTTTTGATCACGAAGGAATCTAAGAGCAAGAATTTTTGTTGGCTGCATTATGGATCGAAGGTGGGCGGTCTTGACGCTCACAGTGGATGCTCGTTTCTTTAGCTATCTCAGGTCCACATTCTTGCTTTTCTCTTCATTATCCTGTCCACTGTGAACAATTCCGTGATGCTTAGATGCAGTTGCCAGACTAACTATATCAGACCGGTCTCCCAGGGATTTGCACATCTGTGCCCGTTTTCTTTGTTACGGTCCTAGAATATCAGCACACATGAATCATCGCAGTTGTGTTTCTCCTACTGGCACTTCTTCCCAATTCATCGTTCCATTTGTGTTCGAAGTTCTGATTGCATGGTGGAGCGTCCAAGTGAACGAGATATAGGAAATAAATAAAACAGGTCTTAGTGTTTTCTTCGCCAGCTGTATTTATTTATACTTCCAGTATGCGATTTTCTGTTCACTGAATGAAGGTTATCACCACCATCCTCGCTTTAACTTCACATCTCCATTCGGCAAGAAAGCATACATCCAACCTCAACAAAATCAGCAGTGCATTCATAGAAAAATAGTGCACTCGGGGTACTAAAGCCGCAGAAACATGACAGCACATTACTGCAATTGCATAGAAAACATGCGCTCACTTCGCGTGTTGCTAACTTTTTCTTCGCGCTGGGAGTTTGCAGCTAGCTCATGAATATGAGATGCATGTCAAGGGATGAACGTGGGACGCCACATCGGAGTCGAGTGACGGAGCGCGAATCGGTAAACGGCGGCGTTGAACTATGAATGGGAATTTGGTAGGTGGTGGATTGCCGGGTGAAGTATAGAATAGACCGGTGCTTCCACTACTGAGTAGTTCCTGTGCAATATTTTACCTCTTGTGGCAATAAGTTTCATTAGATATATTAGTAGAACATTCCCACGAACACGGCTTCATCGAAATCCTCGTTTTATAAACCTTCAGTGGCTAAAATCCCTATCGTCGTGGAAAAAAATAATTCGTTCCAACTCTAAAAAGGTCTGCTACCAGTGCAATTTTCTTTTCATGTACAAGCGAGTGTGGCGATAAATATGGATGTTGGGGGTTCAAGTTACACTTCACAGGGTTATGACATTGAGCGGAAAAAATGGTGCTTGTAAGACATACGCGCGAAATGGCCGAATCACCGCGCATTCAGTCTCAAATCCCACTGCTGCTACCGTAAATGCAATCTACGGACCCCCCGTTACTCCTCATTCTATGGCGTCTTTTGTTGCGCATCTCCGATCCCGGTGTACAAAGTAGGCAAAGAGTCCGCAGACCTTCGCTAGCCTTACTCTAAAAGAAACGGGTATAGTACCTTTAGATGAGCCATAAGAACGATAAGAAAAATGCATCCGAAAATTCGAAGCCGACTTGAAGTGTTATACAGGACGTACAGTAGTAAAACGGATCATCGAAGCAGCAAACAAGTACAACATCCTCAGCCTCCTTGCTGACGTAAGGAACGCACATATTGCACCGTCACCGGAAAATGTGGACATTATTGTGTAAAACGCATTACTGCGATGGAGATGTTCAAGTTCTTCGTTACATTTGAGTTGACTGAAGTGCCCCGGAAAGTTGTTGCAGATTCTTTCGTTTTAGTTTACGCTATACAGTGCTGAACTTCTTATGCCAAATCGACTAGGACCACATCTGTAAGCTTTTCCTGTAAATTATCCCACAATGAGTTGATGAGTTGCTTTCCATACGACGGAGCGCCCCTTTGCTTCCTTCCCTCCCCTTAGGGGTAACTGAAATGTGCGAAAGTGTGTCACTAACGTGCTTTGCATCGCGTCGTGAGAATTAAAGAAGATCGACAGTGGCGATGGGTGCGCACTGTGCCAGCAGAGGCGGCAGGCTCCAATTCTGGCTGTTTGAGGGAACGGTGAAGATGCTATTTGTCCAGTGCTGTATTTTGAGAAAAAGTGCTGCAGTTTCCACAAATCTGCGAAACTCTCAACTCAGCACTGAATAGAGTTAACCGAGGAAAGTTCCTTATAAACATCCTATTATGTAAATAACAATATATAACATGCAATTAGGAAATATAACGCTTGCCGGCTAAATGATGCTTCGGTGGAGGAATAAATGACGTGATTCCTAAGAGAAAGACAAATAAATCTCACGGCTGTGACCCTTTATTTTGGTTGTTTACATATGCATACTGCAAATATTCTAGAACAGCGCCAGAACTTTGCAGTTGAGTTTTATGTTCGTCCAAAAAAGAACCCCGTAAAAGAATTGTGGAAGCTAGTTTTAGACTTACCTCCTCCCCTCTCCCTCCTACCCCCTTCCATCCCTTCTAGGACGCTGTTCATAATGCTTCACTGATGCCTCGGACTTGCCGTTAAATTAATGAGGCGATTGTTGGAAAAAAAGTAACATTCGCTGGTATTGCAACATTCAGCTGTGTCACAACAAAATAATGAAATAGTGGGAAAGAAGAGCCAGCAACAAATAAATTAGGACTGGAAGAAAAGTGATCGGTGGGATGCGAACTTCTCCTTTGAGAACGATATGACGGCGTAATCCTTTAGAGGCATAAGCAAAGGCAAAACGAGGTGTATGTTGTGGATAGAAGGTATACAATAATCAATCGAAACATCCGAACAAGCAAAGTGTGATATGGTATCACTGCTAGTGAAAATAATGCGCTAGAGAAAATTGCACCACATTGTTCCTGACTCGAAAAAGTGCCCACTGCTTATTTCGATACAGTCACGCCTTGTAACACAGTGTCGCCATGGAACGATCCCGCTGTACGTGGTGCATACATGTGTAGTGGTGTTTCATCGCCTCTGCGACCACGTCTGAAATGAAACGCGCTTTTACAACTTATTACTCATAGCAAGAACAGTGGCTTTTGACGAGGTGCTAATTGGGAACCATCCTCTTAGGAAGCAAGGAATTCTTAGAAATCTCGCAAGTACTGGGAAGGATTCACAAGTCAAGGAAATATTGAGTTCATAAAAAAATTTTGGTCAATGATCTTCGAAGCTGGTTATTGCCACGTTAACTAGGCATTATTCTGATACAAGGGTGGACAAATGAAAAACGGAAGAACCTCTTAATTTTGTAAAGCATGGCAGATGTCACCTTTATGAGTGCGAATAGCAAACGTATACCTCATTTGCATCTGTCACATTTTTATTTGATTTGCTTTTTTGAACTTGTATTTGGAAAATTGGATGATTTCTTATTTTTATGAAACGTTTCGTCAACTTTGAAAGTTGTTTTGTCTTGCTTCTCAATTCACGCCGGTCATCGTTGGTGGCATGCAAATGCTTTGGGCGTTTACTCTTCTAGAGGTAGTTGACGATACGAGGGTTAGGGAAGAGGGCTGTGATGAACAAGTTGTGTCGAACGCGTGGATCGCAAACGTTTGTGGAAAAATTTATATGTGTGTGCCCTCCATGCAAGAGGTAGGCTGCATGGTCACGTTATCTGTGAATGCACTGCAATCGTATGGCATCTGCAGCAGCATGAGGAGTACTCCTAAGATCCGTCCTGATAAAGAGCACGCAAAACATCGTTTTGAAGGTTTCCCCCTCCTCCGCTATCCTTTTGCCACTCGTTCATCTAAAACGCAGGACTACCAAAACAGTTGCTGAGACCGTTAGTTAGAAAAGTCAGCTTAGCCGGAGCTCGCAATACGCGATAATTTTCCTGTGCAGGAAAATGTCACTACAAGGTATCAGATAGTTGGCAGATGCTGAACAGAAAATGAAACATACTAGTACATGGAAGATACGCTGGCATAGTGTATGCGTTGTGCAACTCCGACCACTAAACCTGCCGGTCGAAGCAGCATTCGGAGTAACGACTAAGTTACGCCTCATAAGCGTTCTCTTACGCTGCTGACCACAAATCCTCAGCTAATATTCTCCTTTGGAACTATTTGAAACTATTTATGAAACGAAATGGACCTGCAGATATGATAGCTTTTTTGCGTTTCGGAAACTTCAAGAGAATGTAGCTAGTATGTAGAAAACTCCACTGTGATAAAGTTTTACTCACCGATTTTACCACCAAAGCTTTTGGCTGCAACTATTGGAGTGAAAAATCTTTGAGCAAAGCCTCACAACGATATGTTCCGTGGTGCAAACAACTTGTACTACAAACGTCTCAGACAGATGGAACGACTTGAGAGCTGAACAAAGGTATTTAAAAAAACGAAGCTCATTGGCACTTGGCAGATAACGAAATTTGCTCAAATACAACCATGCAAATCCTGCAGCGTTCCTTCTCCATCATCGTACGGCAATGTGATCTGGAGTGTATCCCAGTGGGGTCCTATAAGGGGTATTCTTGACGTTTAACTCCTTACTTTTCTTCATTAGCACTTAGAGAACTAGAAAACCGCGGGAATTCTCGAATGGGGCCCTCGCCACCTCTAAAAATGTCCTGAAGATCAGAACGTAGGAAGCAACCGGATGCTTCTAAGGTCGAGACGACGCTCAGAAAGTCCTGAAGCATGGGATCTGCCAAGAAAAAACTTCCATCTCATGCAACTCGACTAATAAGAAACTTACATTAATTCACGCACTTCTTTCGCCTTTGACAAGGGAGAACCGATATTTGTATCGCTGAAAGCACACACTATTTATTCTGCTGTGAAGACAAACATACTAGTAGAGCTGAAATCTGAAGGAAAGATATATTTGGAACACTCGCAATATTTTTGTGACTTTGATTCTGTCGTTTTTGTTCCTAGTTGGTTTTCCCCTCATTCTCCTTCCCCTTTCATTGGTACTTGTATGATATGTCCATGTACTAGTTGGCTTATTATGTTTTTTTTGCAGCTGCCAAGAAGCTCATTGTTTGCAGATGCTTATAGCGTTGATTATTGTATTACGTTTCCTCAACTCTCCTTGGTTACTTTGCAGTGCACTTTTTTGCTCCCACATGTTTTGCACTTCAGAGCACCGCTCAATTATTCGATTCTGTTTTCAGTAAGCTCCTCCTTCCGTGTTTTCTTTCTTTAACGAGCCGAGTCCAAAATTTACGTCTTTGCGTCTATAACCAATTGAGTGGTTGAGATGAAAGCCTTGTCGGATCGAAATATTGGCATAAGCCTTTGAAAATACATATTTTACATCTTGGTGCATTACAGCAGTCGCAGCCAATCATTTATTTGTGCCAGTATTACCTGCAATTAGTTGTAACAATAAAAGGTTCTAAAGCATTATAACCTCTGGGAAAGCTAACGTACCTTACATAACATGCGCCGACTCGTCTCATACCATAAGCTGACGTCACCGGAAAATCATATTCGATGCTGTCACAAGGCGATGCAGAATCGAACGAAGAACTGGATCGCGACTTCGATCTTCCACCTGAAAGACCGAAACATCGCCAAGTATAACAGTCTTCAAAAAAAAGCTCTTTGAGTAATCACATCGGAAGGATTAAGTCAGATGTAAATTGATGAAAATGTGACTGGTTTTTTTCCGGGCAACAATTGCTTGACAAAGTGCACGGAAATACACATGCAGAAATAGATGCTGTGGAAGATCCGCCACCCAGATCAGCCACTCAATAAGCCTCCTCTTCCCCCATTCGGTTAAATATCATCGAACCTCTCTTCGGCTACAGCAGTAATGTTGTTGCGCTTTTATTTTAGTTGCATCCATAATCACCTATTTTTAACCGATTATACATTTGCTATCGTTATTCGGAGAATTATATAATAGATGGAACACGACACTTTTCGTTATGTTTTTTCTCTTCATAAAAATAAGAAAAAGAAAAAACATAAGACAAATCAGAAGAAAAGTGATGCACTTAATTGCAGTGATCAAAAATCGACGTCAACTAAACAAGTGATCATACACTGATTCAATATCCATGCAATATCCAAAACCCATGTTCCATTCACACGAGTAAAGCACCTATTAGCACATTGCCAATTTCCTTTCGGATACTCGTAAAACCTTTTCATAAACGGAATCTGTCTGACGCAGTTGACAGAAAAATGAACGAAATTGTGGTCATTGGTCGAAGATGATGGTCCAACAAAAATGTCATGGATTATATCCAGGCCATTCATCAGAACGTAAGCAGTTACATTAACCCCGTTTATGTCATCGAACACAAAATTGATAAAGCGATTTCTCCACACACGAATACTGAATTATATTTGTCGTGTTCATCATAAAATTGAAATCACCGACAATAACGGATGGCGAGTTTGTAGCGCATCAATCACTTAGACGATTAAATGCTTCAGCGGTTTCAGCAATCATACAGCTAGGAGCACGATAGACAGCGATCAAACGACACTTCGAAATTAAATCAACACATGAAAGCCCACAAAACAAGAATTCAGCTAGTCAACTAGGCACACGTCGAAGTGATTTTCAATAAAAAAATATTAACTCCTCCAGAGTGATGAGCGGAAAGTCGATCTCTATGAGAGAGAGAACATAATGAGTTGAAAGAAAGGAGAGAATCAAGCCAAGTCTCAGCCGTTACATTACTATCAGGTCTTGAAAATTTCTGAAGCGCTTAAAGTTCATTCAACTAGTTATTCATGTTCCAACAGTTGAAGTAAATACAACTGACCGCAATAACTTGTTCTAGCGGCTCGATGGACATTCGAAAGGCTAAACTGTCTGTTTGGGAGAAAAAGATATGGTCGGCGTAGGCTTGCGTACACATGGGAGGATTGCTTTTGAGATTTCCTTCGTCGATGAGTTTTTTAGATTTATTAGTGAACGGTTACCTATTGCCATAGCTTTGCTCAAAGACGGACGGATGTATGAATGGTTATACGTCTTTGAGAGTTACAATAAACAAGACTGACGGGTACACCATTAACGTTAAGCTCGTCCAGCAAACTTAACACAGCATGTGGTCCCACATTGCGGGCCTCGGGCATATTTCGAACAGCAACTTATCTACACCTCAATCCATCATCTGCCCCCCCCCCCTGGCAACTTTGACTGGTTTTGAGCGTTCAGTAGGCATGGTGTGACAAAAGAAGTTGACCATAGCATCATATAGCTGCTCGAACGTTTGGGCCAGATTCGTTTTCGAGAAATTATTTGCTCCCCAAACGCACTTTCATGCCACTGGTACCAATGAGTCTCCGATCTGTCACCACGTGATTCAATGGATATGCCTAGCGGATTAACTTCTACCTCCGATACATCAACGTCTTCAGCGCTTGCGTCAGTATGAGCATTTCGCATAGCTTTCACCATTGTGTAAGATGACTGACAGCGGAAGAAAATGCAGAGCGCAGAGCAAATACGACCACCTGCTGCCAGAAGCAAGTCTAACGGACATCTGTACTATCCTACTATATGATATCTGTATTATCCTTACTTCAAAACATCTGTTGACCAAATTTCGGCTAAAGCTGGGATTTCGGCTGGTTTTCACCAACGGCAAAATATCAGTTGGTCAGCTTTTTCCTTTTTTTTTGGTTGCAACCAACTTTCATCAAATGTTTTCTGTTGGTAAGCGACCAACATTTTTGAATCGCATTCGATTTGAATCGACATTCAAGCGCGCACCAGCGCCTTCGGTTGGCTGCTGACTGGAAAAATTTCAGACGGTAGCCACCACTACTTTCCTCCGAGTTTCCTGGCATTGGGCATAGTTCTATCGAATTTCTTCACTTCATTCGCTCTTATCTTTCACTGTAGGATAGCTCTAACTTCACTACTATCCTAGAGGATGTGGCCTGCACCCATTTTCTGGCCTTTACTGAATGCCAGAGATGGAAAAGAAGGCCGCATCGCTCATAGACTTATTTGGTCCAAAAAATCTGATGCGCTGGTGAAGATCACTCAATAACCTTTACTTGTGAGAGACGAACAAAAAGCATACATGTGTCAACTCGCACAATCTTCAGCGCTCGCTTCGAAGACGCCAAAGCGGTATCCGATGACGTCGCAGACGCAGCCCGTTGAGCTGGTGCTAAAGATCGTTCCGATGCAGATGCTCTCGTCTTTCCAGTCGACAAATCGGTAAGTACTTCTTGCCGAAGGAAATCCAAGTTCACCCTGCGTGAAGTGCTGAATGAACAGAAATGTCTCAACTGAGAACATGCTCTGAAGTAGGGTCATACCAGGAGAGGAGATCCTGCCAGGATTCAGACAGAAATCCTTAAATTCCCAACCTTTAATTTTCTCGGACCGCTGATACTGTTGCCAGATTCCCAAGAGAAATGAAACCTCCTTTCCG
This sequence comes from Ascaris suum, assembly GCA_013433145.1. Classification (NCBI taxonomy): domain Eukaryota; kingdom Metazoa; phylum Nematoda; class Chromadorea; order Rhabditida; family Ascarididae; genus Ascaris; species Ascaris suum. Next base: position 12,924,960 of record CM024173.1, read on the forward strand.
CTCCCCCTGACATTGACATGGATGACAGGTGTCTTTGTTTACGGTGAGGTGAATAATTTTCGCTAATAATTATCAAAAAATAATCAACAATAAGCAACACTAATGGTAATGAGATATACCTAATGACAGTGGAGGTGTTCCAACAATAGAAACAGGAGCGGTGTCATACTGGTTTTTAGAGTAATAAACACCACTCTCAGCAATACTGAAAAGTATTAGGTACTATACGCAATAGAAGCTTTGTGCCAAGTAAAACATAGTGTGATACTTGACACAGAGCGTAGCAGATGTTGACAAGTGGGGTGATGATCCCTGGAAAAGAATACAAGAACGGAAGAGGACGGCACGGGACAGCGAGGAGAGGTTGCTCAACGCGACGCCAAAGAATGAAAAACCATAGCGTTCTATAAAAGTAGCTGAATAAGTACCACGTGCCCTCATTTATGTTAAGTACTACATTACTATCAAGGAGTAAATAGTGGTGCGGCAAGCAACAAGAAAATAGTGCTAGCAGTGGAAGACATGCCGACAGCAGCAACAATAGTACAGGATACAGCATTAGTCAGTGCTGCTTATTATTGCATTCTTTAGTCCCATCCCAACCGTAGTTGAGTAGTACCGAATATCTGCATTAGCACTAGCAACAGAAGCAAATTTTGGGCCAAGGAAAACGAGGAGGCGAAAAATTTTAAGTCTTTTGAGATTTTGACGCAGCCGTTCGAGGTCCAGCAACCGAAATTTTGTCCCGTAGTTTCCACAGCTTGCCTTCGAAGCCTCTTCCTAGCAGTATAGAACTCTCTGTGCCCCTCCATTCTGCACATGCAGGCGTAAGAGGAAGCAACCCATGATTTTCCCCTACGAACCCTTTTCAAGTGAAATGACGAGACCAAGTTAAGCATGTGGTATCCACGCTGAATCCAATTCCATCCATCTCCGCTTGGTTCTATAGGTGTCGCAAATGGGGAGAAAAAATAACTAGGCTGCTGTGGTGTAAAATGACAAGAGTGAAATGCTGTCAATTAAAAATTAAAAAAGTCAAGTAAAAGAACGCCTGTCAATTAAAACGTAAAAGAACGGAAAGCCTGGGAAATATCACAATAATAGCGCAAAAAGGGGATTCAAGAGAGATCTAAAGATACAACGACGAAACGCAAAAGCGAAATTCAGCTGATGCGTTGAAAGCGAGATATTACGATGGTGAATACGGGAATATGAAGATGGACAGAGGGTGAAATATGCAAAGAGAAAGAGCTACGAATTAAAATATAATTTCGTAGAAAGCAAAAGAGATACGTGTTATTCACAGCGGATACATGCAAAAATGCTTTCTCTTGCTTCTGCTGTCCCCATACCTCTTCTTCTTTCGTCGCCTTGATGTTGCAGTTCTTGCTTTCAACTTCACTTTATTCTCCTTCTCCCGATAGCGTATGTCTCTCACTTCATCATACGTTGCTTTTTCCACAGAATTCTAAACGACACAAGTTAGGAACAAGTCTTCTGAAAATGAAACAAATTCAAACTTCGATTGCAGCACCCTGCTCATTCCATTGTGTGCCATGCAAAACATCCTGCAAAAATTGTCCAATCGTGAGTTTATCAAATCTTCTCAGGTGTCATACGCAAATGTGCAGAATTTATCCGGTTGGACTAGAATGTTCAAAGTTCGTTTTAGACAGGTGCAGAGTGTACTAGCCAACGCGAACGGTACGAACAGCACATATTAGTTTAAGGTTAAGGGGTTGGAGCATGCAAGAAGTTGTTGTGATAGCGAACAGCTTCAATAGGAGAGTAATTGAAAAAAAAAACCAAGTCATTAATAACTAGAATATTTCCGACGTTGAACGAACTACAACACACTCCACCTAAACAATGTGAAGGCGTACTGCAAAAAACCGACAAATCCGCCCCCTAAATTTAGTGCCCTAACTGGAAGCAATGCCAGTTGCGGCTCATTCAACGTGGTAAAATTGGAACAATCGCTAACAGCTGATAAAAGTGATTATAGATATCTTGCAGATATATTAGGAACACATATATGTTATGAACATCTATGTGTCACATGTCTCAGTGGCCAAGAGAAAGCTGAAGGTTGTAGTGTGATATAGAGGGTGGCCCAAAAGTAGCATTGCGTTATTCTGCGATCGAATATCTTCACTAAGCTTCAATTTTTTATGATAGCTTTTTTATTTGCTAGGCTTAAGAACATCTAGTCTTGTGATAAGATGAGTCTAACTTGGCGCTCATTGCAAGAACGCATTTTGATGGCGAATCTTCCTTACAAATATATGAGAACTTCGCCGAAGTTGCTAGATATTGGCCTGATCACCCTCTTACGCCACTGCCGGACTCAAATGTGATCAAGAGTGGAGTCAACAATTTTAAAGAAAAAGGCATTGTCGAGCATGCATCTCGCAGTGGATGACAGCGATACAGCGAACTAGAAGAAAGAAAATCCCAAATTGTGGCGCTAAAACGCTATTCGGCTCCATATTCTCAGATGTTAATCAATGTTTATTGCAACCTGCGATTATTGTGAGTGTCCTCAAATAAATTTTCAACAATTTCTCCGAATGATACAATATCCGCAAGGTTACGTCTCCATCAATAACACCTTGCTGCTTCTAGGTCAACCTGTAGACTTGTGTAGGTGCATCTAAATACACAAATAAATGTCCATGAATTCACAGTAAAAGTGACGAAGCACCTAGTCTACGATGAAGCTCAACTAGATAATGCGTGCATTACCACCGTCGTTTAGTGACCTAATGGGAATGTTCTGAGAGATGGCTTATATTGTTCTCAGCGATGACCCACTCACCATCGCGATTTATTTTGTACATGAACCTCACAGTTCGGATTTTGATGTTGAAGAATTTGAATAGCCATTTTAAAAGTGAACTTCAAATACAAGACTTATGATAAATAGGCATCGAATAACGATGCAACTTAGAAAGATTCAGCAAGGAAGGCAATCTGGAATCCAACAAGAAAGAATCACATAGCAATAAAAAACAGCCTTCTAAGTGTTTTGCACTTAGAATTGCAAAAACATTTCTTTCACGTCTGCCAGATGATCTATCTTCATCCTCTAACAAATATTAAAAATTAGGTATGTGGTCATAAATGAAACAGATGGAAATGTTAAGCGAGAGACCTCTATTTTGAAAAATGGGGTTTCTGCCCCTATAGTGACCGTAAGCGAAAATGAACCTGAGATTCTCCCAGAATTAACCAACCAACACTACGTCATACCGCTGATGTCGCCGAACATCACTGGCTGAAGTGAACTCAGCAAGTCAACAGTAATTGAGTTTGCGAAATTCGAGGGCAGAATAAGTTAAGGGCATCCGGTGCAATTTCTCAGCGTTTAACAACGTTGCCCTCTATGTTTACTGAAGCTTTCGAAAATATTTTAATCCACGGAGCAGTCAAAGAGCGCGGCATTTTTGCGCAACCTGAACGCCACACCAAGACGTTTCTTCAAGTCTTTTATTTCCGCTCATTCCACTGCTTGGCTATTTTAAGCCATTTCTTCTACTCATTACTCCCCTCGCCAAATGAACATACGTCTTGTTTCCTTTATCGCAATAAAGAATTACTGATGTTATGCGGCCGTGTCATCAACGGTCACGACAGCAGTGTTCGCACGCAGAGAGAAAGTAAGAGAGAGGTCAAAACAAACGAACCCACGAACGTTTTCTTTCTATCCTCATGAGCAGTTTTCGTTTGCATCGGCGACGCTCGCGCCCCTTCACTTACCACGTAATGTGCATATCTGTGTGTAATGCGGATATCTGTGTAGTGGGCATTCCTGATTAGTGAATTTTCAAGAACCATTTGAATATTTCTATAATCTAAAGAACTTCTTCGAGAGTTACTTATATGCCCAAGACAGCTCCACTGTAAGAATGGTTTACTGAAAATTCATCAGGGAGTGCCAGATTTTATGCGACTGATGCATGGATGTGTTGCTGTGTGCTTATGATATATTCTCTGATAGTTTTTTTTTTCATTGAGTGCATTTATGTTGTTCTTGTATTCCACTTCTGTGAATAATTCCTATCCCCCCTCTTTGTTCTTCTACGAATAAAGTTTCCTCACAAAAGAGCGTTCGTTTGCACCGCTCATGATTCCTGTCTCCCCTGCTCCTCTCAATCTTACTAGAAAAACATCGTCAAAACCATCAGTGATGTTAACATCCGTTCTTTCCTTTCTCGACATATCAAATACTCTGACGTCCGTCGTTTAAAAAGTGCCAAAGAGTTATTGAAGACACTTTTGTCATCAGACCTCCGCAAGGATGGATTAAAGATAGGAAAAAGGCAACGCAACTTACATTTGGTGCTTCTGAAATGTATTCGTTGCTCATGAAGTATAAGGCTTCGGCAATTGTTCGCACCACCATGAGAAGCGTCAAAAAGAAAGTTACACAGGTCAGCGCAGATGTTACCGTGTTGAGTGAAGTGAGACCACCCATTGGACCGTCTGATGCTCTAAATAGATGTTGTAAACAAGAGGGAAGCAAACTCAATTTGATGTTTCGAAGCATCCTCTTGTGCATATTTTTTTCCTACCCTCGAGAAAAAATAAAATCGCCTTGTTAATTTCCTTAAAAATTCGGTCATGTTTTACTATATTGCCTGTAATTACCAACACTTGACTTCCTTTTTCTTCCAACTGCCTCTTTGGCTGCATTTTCCCTTATTTTTGAGTGTATCAATAACTCAAAATGGACTGAAAACACTCTAACTTCACTTTGCACTCGCATTGCCGTACTCTAATACTTTACTGCAGTATCTCTAGAATAAAAGTTCATGAAAAGGAAGATTCAGTTTCATTTGTTTGGATGCTGACGAACAGCCTTTCCGAGTATTCCTATCTATAGCAGTATCGGAGAATGCAGAAAAAAATCTGCGCAGTTGTCCATGAAGTGAATTTGATACCCATTAATTCTTGCACTGAGAAAGTCATAGTTCCAGGAAATAGCCGGCAATTCGGCAACAGGCATTCACACAGAACCCTTTCACCACTTGAAGCAGAAAGAGTCAGTTTCGCTTTGTCCATGCTTGCAGTACAAGTCAGTCGTTTCAAAGAGCGACGCAGCCACTGTGAGAAGACGAACGTGACATCAGCGAAGTAGTTTTATGATACGAGTAGTGTCGTAATCAAGGGCACGATAATAATTTTCAGGACTACCGTCCTCGTGAGCGAGGTGTCGGCATGCAAGTGTAGAATTAGACGTCAAATGAAACAAGTCCATGAGCAGTTTCGAAAGCCTTACCTAAAAGACAGAGGAATAGGACTACAGACAACGAGAGAAGGTCATAGAGATGACGATTGAGGAAAGAGAGGAGACCGAAGCAGCAATAATTCCTTTCTAGGTCAGAACATGGATGCTTCGTTAAACCAGAACAGTGCTCATCAAATGATCAACCGAATGAACTATTCTACGGATCAATCGAATGAATTATTCCCTCGTCGAATATTCAAATTTTTTGGCGGGGAGCATCGAAAATTGGCGCCCTTGGCAAACATCCAAAACATTCAAAACAAATGTGTCGAAAATCGTTCATAGCAACGTTTCTATTCACAACGTTACTTTCAGTGTGATTACTCTTGAAATATTTGTCATTTTTTAGTACGTTATTTAAGAATGTACCTTGAAGCTGATCAAACCTTTTTTTTTCATTAAAAATCTCTTTGCATGTGACAAATGACGTCATGCTCACCATCACTCCGGTCAATCATTATTTGCCGCAAGCAGTAGTTGTGCCCAATAGTTAGGAATTCTAACACAACGCAAAGTTTCCACCATAGACTAAGATGATTTCGTTGACGTAGAAAAAAAGAAACTCTCTAGATGAATAAAGACCAAAATGCACATCGCAACGGAACGAGGGACTTTATTCATAGCGGTGTATTTTCACGCGGCCATGAGAAGAACTCAGTAGATGCAGTATGGCACTTTCAGTGTGGCTGGTTTAATCTCTGTAGTCTAATTCATTGTATCTTAAGTCACGCATTCGCATATCGATTTATGCAGAGATCGCGCAACCTTTAGTGACTCATGATTGCTCCTGCCTGAACGGAGTAGGTATGAGGTGAGAGGAGACAGTTCGAAGTTCGAAGAACGTACATATCACCTCGATATGCTTATTGAAGTGGACCCGGTGTATTACTTTTGTATATGTAAAGTAACGCGAGATGTTATTGTACCACTTTAATGGCGTATATTGGAACGTTTTTTCCACGTTGCTCTCGCTAACTTCTCGTGACTTGCATCACAATTTACAGCAAAGTAAGTTTTGAACTGCATATCACATTTGCTTATAAGTTTGCCAATCTTCCAAATGAACAGCGCGAATTGTTTCAGATGCTGAGCTTCGGCAATCAGCTCGATTAATTTTCACCTCAAATTCTTGAATGACTTGGAGGTAACTGCATCTACTAAACCCTCCATAATCGTTAATTTTGATCCTCGATTTCGATTCCCGATGCAGAAGTTCATCACCCTCTCAGCAAAACATGTCTCGCTGTCGTGGCAAAACTTACGTGATCAGCGACCCGACCGTCCAGCTTCTGCCGTTCCACGGTTGACTTGTACAGTTATGGTATTCTATTCCTGAAATAGAAGACTTCGCAATTATCTAACTGGCAGGAGCGAAAATCTGCATATGCAGATTTTATGTAGATTTAGTGGTACATCAGTCGCCTGTCACTTCGATCAAAACAAAATGCACATCTGGGCAATATCCATGCAAAAACATTCAGCAGCTTCAACTATTTCTGACATAGTGCTATTTGATGAAAACACAGTAATGAAATTTGTGGCATTGACAGGTAACTGATATCATTCTTATAGCCTTTGCGCGATGCGAGCCTCTGCAGCAAGTTGTCCATAACCGTTCATGTAACCAGAGCCCCTCTTCATTCGTGCATAGTGCCGTTTTCAATAGACCTCTACCTGTCGATGATTTATTGCAGATAGTCCACTCTACCGTTGCAATTCATCATCAGCTGAGCTCAAACTTACAAAGTTGCGAAATGAGCGCGGGATGCCGTTTGCACTTCTGACATAGGAATAGGTCGAATGCGAAGGAAAGCAAGCAGGAGTGGGAGGTTGTGAGAGCTCGAAAGTGAACACGTATATTTTTTCCTCACTTGCTCCTTGAGCCCAGCGATTTCCGTTTATGAAAGCAATGTAGTCATCTTTATTGCATTTTTCATGAGGACACTTGGCTCAATAGCGGGGAAGGTCAGTGTTATAATAAACGTACGAGACCTTAAACGTAGGTGTCTCTTTCCTCTACCTCCTCTTCCCTGAGTTAAGGCTGTGGTATGGGCAGCCATATATTGCTAGGTATATTACCAGTCGCTGAGGTAGTAATTTGCTAAAAGCGAAATCCGATTCTCTTGTTCACCTGAGACATTTTTGCGCAAGTATAGGGATATGCAAAGCCGAACTGATTGGTACGTCCGCGTTTGCTGGACGATAATTAATGACCACTTTTGGTCATCGGTAGGCAACTGCCCGGTCTGCTTCCAGGATGGTTCGTTATGGGAGATTTCTCTTAGCTCGTTAAGCTGGATTTTTTTGTGCTCCTGATTCAGCATTTTTTAGATTATTTTCGATCTTCTCTTTCACGTGTAGATGGTCTCCGTTTATGGAATTTCAAGAAAGTGCATCGCCATGGAAAATCTTGAGTGAGAGGAAGCGTGTCAGAGAGGATTGTATGTTCTGCGCTTTTCCAGTTTAGCTCAAGGGCGGTCACTTTCACAGTATACTTTTGAAAAAGGTAATAGAAAAGGACCCACTAAAAACGTGTCAGAGGATGCATAGCCATATACTTTCTTACACTTGCATGAATTCTCGACAAAGTGAATTTGGTTTCCGTGTCTTCATGGTTTGCATCTCATTGGTACACCTATATCTGCATCATCAGCGAAGTTCTATGCAAAAAGAGACAAGCGACGAATAAAGAGTAATTAATAAGACAATGAATTCAAAGTGGGTGAATTGAAATATACGAGAGTGCATACGGAAGGAGGATACACATGATAATAACGAAAATAATAGGCGAAAGATGAGGCGCATAATCGAAGGAAACAAAAAAAAGGTTATTTATTCATTTCAACATTCTGAGGTGGAAAAACATACAAAATTATGTGAGCATGAAGAGCAAGCATGAGGAAACGTTCGCAGGGCTGCAACTCTGACGAAGAGACATTTAATACGTGAAGGCAGGAAGAGTGTATAGGTGGAAACATCTCGGAAAATTTTCCAACAATGCGGTGTGGGGGAAGCTGTACACCATTTCATACGAAAGAGCCGAGTCAAATCTGGGCCTACGATATTCAAAAGATTTTAGGTAAAAAGTTTTAGGCCTGGTAATATAATTTAGCTGGTATGGGCACGGCAAGCTCGGGCAAAATCGATATGGATGAAGTGTTTCTGGAAATCCTCTGACATTCTAATATGTGAAACGAAGTAGGGGGACCACACAGTAGTGCGGTTTTTCAAGACGGATGTGCATTTAGTAAGGAAGACCTTTCGATAATGTTCAATATATCTTTGTTGTAAAGTGGGAAGAGTAAATCTTCTGCAATTTTTCAGCAATAGGAAAACACCACAACTGCAGCGAAGCCGAGGGTTGATTATAACATCAGATGATGAACACCATTTCTACTGGAAAGACCCACCTCCTAGCTTGAGAAAAAGTTCAGTTTAGTAGTTGAAAATTTCTCATTAGTAACGTCTAATATTTAAATGCTTTATTTTCAGCTAGCTGCGAATGCACTGAGGTCTTTCTGGAATATGGAAGTTTCTGAAAACATAAAGAAACTTGAATTATCCGGCAACACCATGTACTCAATTGTTTCAGCCGCATTTCACCGGTCATTGAGGGTCAGTGGAAGAAATAATTGAGTAAACGTAGACATCATAGAATTTACTTTGCTGCAGAGTAGGTATCCCTAATGAGAGATTTTGATGTGGCATTGATTATACTCTTCAAAGGAAATTCAGTTTGCTGAGATCGATAAATACCTGGATGAATATGACGGTGAAAACGCCTACAGGATAGCTAAACAGGTATTTCTTCCATTTGATGTCCAACTTATGTGAAATGGGATGCAAGACCATAAAACTTATCATAATGTTTAGTCGCATCTATATCAATACAGCCAGCATGCATGCTTTTCTGTAAATCACGTATAGCGTTCTAAGCCGTATCGCGATTGCTTCTAGCTCAATATACGGGGATGAATTCACGTGCATGTGCAAAGAATTTATTCGCATTTATATCCGTGCAATCAGCAAGCCGCCTGTTGGATGAACCACATATGCAGTCTCATGTCTTTCTTAGATTTTTATATTTTATTGTGCTGCGGTGTAATTCGCATATATGTACGGTGATTCATTCGTGATTTATTCGTGATTATGTTCCTGTAATCAGCGCTATTGCTGCTGCACGGACCATGCAGCACAGTGTGCTTACCTCTCGTCCAGATTTCCTCTTCATATAATCACGCTGCTATAAATATAATTAAACGTCGATTTGAACTATTCGATTGCTTCTAACGTCACTGGTCGTTTAAGCTGGCGTTCAGTTAGCTCCGCTTAGAATTGTTTTGAGGAATTCGAAAAAATAAACTTCATAGAAAGCCGTTGCATTATTGCTGAAGAGAAATTGTTCAGGTAAGCTGAGAAAGGGTAGACGAAGCGGGCAATCATGGATTCAAAGCTTGAACAAGCACGAATCATGCATACCACACAAAGGAAAAGCTGTTTCCTGCAAAAGCAATTTTTCCAGCCGAAAATTTTCCTGATTTTGTTCAAGAAAAGGCCCGCTGAAATCCATGAAATTTGTGATAATGGACTTCGCTCTATCCTCGTTGCCGCTTTCTGGCCCAACGTATAGCATTGACAAGGTTGCGTCAAACCTTTTGGTTAGAATCAGTTGGACATCGAGTAATTTAGTTGAATCTTCTGTTTTATGAAGAGGCTATAGAATGTCTTTCATTGAGCGAGGCTATATCGTTTAATTTTTTTCTCATTTATACTATGCAATGACGAGCAAGTAAAACGATAATGAGTCTTTGAAACAAAGCACTTTTTTTCATCGTATCTACCGCATCATCGTAACCGCTGATTCTTTCATTTCGTGCTCGCATATCTTGTCATGCGTCTCATATATCTCATATACTAGAGTACTATTTAGGCGAGAATGAGCACATTTACGTTTGGAATTTATGAGTTCAACGAAATGTTTTATATGCTGCATATGTTACTCACAATTTGATGAGCTTGTTCTAATCTCAACTTATACCGCCTGTTTTTTATTCAAAGATTGTTTTTTCGTATTATATCAGTTGCTGAGAACTTATTCACTTGGTTCTCCGAGATGTAAGCGAATTTCTATAATTTCTATAATTTAAAGAAATTATTCCCGACTAATCAGAATTCGATTTGATATCAGAAATAATCCCGACTAAAACAGAATGACCTGATATTTTATATTTTCGCTGAATAAAAAATCATTTTTGACATCTTTGGACAGAAAGAGAAAATTCCCGGGGAAGGGGGGGGGGTGGAATAAATAAAAACTTCACAAAATAAAATCACTTTCACTTTTCTTTTCTGTCAAAAGAAGTCATTTTCCAGCTTTTTTTTTCAACAGAAAAAAAAACTGCTTACGGCATTTGCTAGGGCAACTTGGCTCAAACTCAGATGATAACAATTATTCGGTGGCCAATGAAATCCTAGATATTTAGTAAGAGAATACTGTTTCAATGGGACGTAATCAGCGTTCCAGAAGTTCTTTTTGCAAATCTTCTCTCGAATTTACGTTATTTAAAAGGTAAATTTGATTGCTTCTGATTGTCGCTAATCTTCAGCTTATTGTTAAAACAGAAGCGGAATATGCTGGCCTCTGCCATCGCCTCGCTCATGCTTGTTACATTCTTTCAAATTATTGTCAAACAAACGAAGAACGACGTAAAACGCTTCTTATCGAAGGTTAACTCACATCTTTCGCATAGCTTGTACCGTGTGCACACATATTACACCATTCATCATGAGAGCTTATCAATTACGTGATAGGGGCTACATCCATCTGGAATGAGTTAATAAACATAATGAAGTGAACATCTGTGATCAACGAATCGCTATAAGTATCCAAGGAATATATGGTAGCCACGAGGTGTTTCTTTAAGAAAGTAATACGCGAGGATAAGTATATCCAGAGTGGAACGTTTGACCAGTCAACAAACGAAGTAAGAGCAAAACGGTCTTTAGCTGAATTCAAAACGAAAACAATGAAAGAAAGAATATGAAATACAAAGCGCGTAATTGCGCTAATGTTGAATCTTTGCTAGTGTTCCATGCGGTAGGAGTGGAAAGAGCTTTTTTTATTTCTATCGTAAAAAGGGGATGCCATCTTGGCATGCCCTGCTGTCTTCACCGATAGCACACCCACAGTGTAATGAAAGAGAAACTCGATTACTTTAATCTTTCGTGTGCAATATATTAATGGATTCGATGCATCCCCGGAAGTGGGAGTGAAAACGATAAAATGCTGCGTCCAGATTGGCATGCTCGATTCCGGAGGCGTTTGCTTGGATAAATGCTATTAGCGAATTAAGCATATAATCGCTATTCAGCTCACGATGCGTGCAAGAAGGCTTATAAAATAGAACCAAAAGACGCAGATGTGCTGAAGTGGTGTTCTATCATCACTGGCTCACTGGCCGAGATTTCCGGGAACAGGGAGAAGATCGAGCTTGGTCATGAATTTAAGGTTCTGATTGGGTTATCTGTTTCTTTTACAATTGCAGTCGCTCCCAAAAATATTTTAATTGAGCGTGAGATGTCAACTTGTGGGCTGTGAATTGTCTCGTCATGTGAACAGTAGGTTTTTAGAAAAAACCGGCGTTTCGCATTAATCCGTGAACTTATTTACAGATGTCTCTGCGTAGACCAAGGCTTTTCTATCTTCGTAACATTGCAAATTTTTATAGATGTATCTGGATAAGGCAGCAGAAGTGGCTCCTGATTCGGCGATCTATCACATGCGAGGTCGCTTCTTCTATGAGGTATATTTCCATTTCTTCCGTTTGTGTGCTGTTTCTTCGCAAATTCTCCATCAAGATACTTCTGCGACTCCTCAACCAAAAGATTGAGATATTAGCTCATAATAATATTGTATCGTGGCATTCGATGACGAGCATGAAATGCGATGGAATTACGTTATTGATTTGCCAGACTATCTGCTTGCTCACATGAAGCAAGCCAGAGTCATAAATCAGATCCGGAGGCTTCAAGGCTTTATAGAAAGTGACATGTTCGCAAATTTCTTTCCAGTGTAGTAATCCATTTAGGTGGCGAATCTCTCGTGGCTCGAACGTACGGCGGCGACCGCGCTCTTTGGCACACCACCAACGGCGACAATCGACGAATCTTTGGCTGACCTTCTCAAGGTGATGCTTGAATAATTGTTAATTGACTTGCAGTTTGCTGTAGCCATTCCGAAAAGGGTTCCAGCTGATGCTGCCAAGAAGGTGCCCGCGCAGGAGTTTTTAAAATGTTTGCAATGATGCAACGTTTGCCTTTTTGTCATTCGAATTTCTTCCTGCCCGAACTGCAGGACTTAGAGGGGAATCTGTCGGCTTCACTCGATGAAAGATGCAATACGACAAATAAAATGTTTGTTAAAAGAAGCCAAGAACGTGAGACCGTCAACAGTGTTTAAGAATGATCGAAATAACCGAGGGAATTTACATAAAAATGCTTAAACAGAAACGGAGCAGCAAGAGTCTCACGAAGGAATACCATCCACGGTGACAAGCAGAAAAGCAGAACACAGGAATACCCCGCTATAATATTACATCCTACTTCATACACTGCAACGGAGCAAGAATGAGTAGATCTATAGAAACACGGCTTGAGCTTGGCCTAGGAGCGACGCCAATCACCATGACGACACATTAGAGACCGAGCCACAACGCTGTGAAACGAAACAATGACACCGTCACCATTAAAGGAAAGATGAACATCAGCGCAGACAGCAAAACATCAATTTTGACTGGCAAAGAATTCATTGCGCATGTCGGCGCACCGTCTAGCGCTTATTACTCACAATCATGTCATTTGATCACCATGTTCTCGTCAAAATCAGTTTGAGCGATCCTTAAAACGTGTCATGAAAACTTCTCCTAGGCCCTTATTCCATGCCACAGGTGCCTGCGAAGACGAATGGATCAAGGTGATATAGGATGGGCAAGAATATTTATGGTGCTCATTCTTCATCAGGGTACACACGACCTCAAACCTTTGAAACAGTAGTGAACCCTAGAGCTGACCGGTATCTCAGAATAATCTCAATCAGGGGTGAACAAAAGGCGACTGGAGTGCGACTCCTTGTAAATAGCTACGGTATGGTTGCTACTTGCCGTGGATCGTTTTCTGCCGCGTTAGTTGGCTTTTGTCGACAATGTGGCAGCTGCCACGAACAAAGTGAATCACTCTAGTTGGCTTTTACTCGCTGAAAATTTGCGCAGCGATCCAATTCGCAGTTCGACCAAGACTTCCTTTCATGTCGATCGTCGCTTCACTGCAAGTTGCAGCGTTTGATTTATAGAAGAGCATGGTTCAAGCGACTGTAACTGTCAGTCGAACTAAAAAGCAACGTTACGCGCCAGCAGCTAAGCAAGGTAGAAAAAATGCTTCGATTTCAGCATTGAAATCAAGCAGCTTAGGAGAGGCGTTCTACGTGGACATCCATAAATGGGAAGGCATAGCAGCTTGCTATGAATTGGTAATGAGAATGAGCTGGGTTGTCTCGAATATAGGGCATTCGCGTGTATGATATCACATCGAAACGTGGCCTTTTTGGTGTCTTCTGAGGAACAAATTCCCACTTTCGGTTTTCCATTGGCCTACGTTCTGTCGTAGTCACCGCCGAAGTTCATTTGTTCGGGACCGGAAGTGCCCAAGCAAGTTTCGCCTATCTCTATTCAGCAGCATATCTGCGTTGTAAATATCATGGGCAGATTGATAGTGAGGTAGATATGAAAGATGGGGTGAACTTAATAGAATTCCACGTTCAGGAAGATGCTGAAGGAATTTTTGTATTTATAACCAGGAGAAGGAGCGCCCAGTAGAAGAGATACAAATGGTTGCAAAGTTCTCACTTAAGACAAGATCCTTAAGAAGCTTTTCGTGGTACTGACAACCAGTTAATTTTGCATGGCCACTTTTGTGCAAACGGTGCTCTGAAACGATCAGGCACCTCCCCAAAACTTATCTTGGCTAGGGATGTACATGCAACATGACCGGCGGAAAACCTTCTAGCATTTGACGAGGAAGCGCCGCAAGTGATAAAAAGGTATTTTCGGAGGCAAGAAATATTCGAAGTGGTTGAGAAAACAGTGATTGATGGCGCGATTAGTTGAAAGGACGTTCAAGTATCACAAAGATGTTACACTTTTCCATGTTCTTTTGGTATGTAGGACATTTCGAGTGGCTGCCTTGAGTTGTGCACCGATCTTTGCAGGCGGAAGAGTTGAATCCTGGCGAATTGGACAATTTGTTATTCATTGCAAAGTGCTATTTGGCTAAAGGTTAACACTATTCTTATATGTGCCTTCCTTAGTAGGACTTTGGCTTTGAATGGGATATCAGATATACCTGTGTTTTATTACGAAATTGGTACGCTCGTCCAAACCTTTAAATCTTCATCCTCACTTTCACTCTTCCTCATCATGGCATGGTGCAAGCAGAACGTGGAAAACCTTGATTGCTTATTTCCGTGAATCTGCTTCCTCAAACTTCGTTGCTTTACCAAACCTGGGTTCTTTTCGGGCCAATGGTGCAAACGTTTACATACTAGGAATATCGCAGGCAGTTTAAAAAATCTTGCATCTTCTCGTTTTGCTCTATCACCTTGTCACGGTGGGATTCACCGTTCGATGAGGTTTCACTTCGTGGCGCTCCACAATATAAACTACAAGCGAAATTTTTGATTGGCGAGCTGAGCACAAGACCGCTGAGGCTCCAAATGGTTTCAAGGTTCGCTATCAAAAGATGAATGACTGGTGCCCCATCTCGTTGCTAATCGATCGTGTAAAAATCCAGTTTTGAACGTGATCTTATCGGCAAGATTCGGCGCTTTTTCGCTGCGGTTGTCTGTGAATGAAGCCTGCTAGAAGCACATCATGCGCTGTTCGCTGGTCGAGTGGTTACGAGGGCTTTCAAGGTCCCTTTAGTTGGTTTTTGTTGAGATGTTGCCAGGTAGCTTATCTGATCCTAGCAGACAGTGATCAAACATTTCGATGTAATGGTAGGAAGGGCAAAGGACAGGGAAGGAGCGACAAAATTTTTAAAAACTTTTTGTGCCATGCACGAAATCAGATTAGATTTTTCAAGCTAGCGAAAAAGGAAAACAGGAATCTCAAGACTCATCATTTCTAGACTGGCTATGTCTTCAAATTTTCATTAATTTTCTCTATTAGAAGACTCTTTCAGTATCGGCCTCTATCTCTGAACTTGGAGGATGAAGATGTTTTCTGATTAGAGGGTCCAGAAGTCGTCGGAATTTAGAAACAGCACGAGGTTCAAGCGTTCTGCTGTAAAAATATGGTGTATTGGCTGATCGCTACCCACTTAGTAATTTCCGACGTTTTCAAAAAGACTGCTACTTCGACTTGTAGGCGAGCACTCAAAGGCACGTACCTACTTACTCAGAATGAAGGCAACAACTGCCATCGACCGAGCTGATGAAGCAATGCTCGACGAAGCAAATAACCTCCTGAAGTCGATTGCTAGCACTGAGTCAGTAAGCGCTGCTGTTGTCGCTCTCTTATCTCAGCACGACTCATTTCGTACTCTCAAGCTGTCTATTGTGCTAGGATGGCACTCATGAGCATTGCCAGCAAATTTCTGCAATTCATTCGACTAGCGCTTATAACACTGTTGTACCGATTCTAACAGAGCAGGTAGAGGTGCAATTGTTGAGGATCAAATGACCTTGCTACTGCTCTCTCGGCGCTAGTAAGTACAGCACTCTAACCTCCAATATGCGGCGCGGCATCATTCGCAGTGCTAGTGCTGTGCCACGGGAATTATTGTCGGTTCCTTCTCGTCCATCTCAGCGATACTCTAAATGCACTTAAGAGGAGAATATTTCAAAACGGAACTGCCATGTCCTTCTAATCAACATTAGGCAAATTTAAACTAGTTCACTCATAACTAACAATTCAAGAACAACTTTTTCTAATCCACATACGCGAACATAGAGTAGTGCTCGTGTTCTTTCAAACGCTATGAGGAGATGTGCTAGTGCAGAAGGCTAAAGAAAATTTTTTCCACACATCTAGGTTCGTATTTGATCAGCGCGCATTCCTCGATAATCGCTCATTTTTCGATGCTTATTTGCCTATATTAGTGAATTCGAAACATATGGCACGACTCATTCTCATGCGTTTTTTTCCTCAGTACTTTAAAAATTGTTACAGTCATCCATGATGATTGAATGAAGTCGGGAAAGGGCGCTTACCAAGCTCAGTTCTTCCGCTTTGCTTCCATTTAATTTAATTTTGAAGGACTCAGAAAAGCAGAGTACGCAGAAAATCAGTGAGCGAAAGGTTGAGCCGGCTCTGTCGGAAGGCGACAAAAAAGAGGAGCGGCTAAGCAACCGAGAGATTGACGAGACAGACCAGTACCCTCTCGTTATGAGCGAATTTATTTGAACTGTTTACGTACTCTCAATCTGTGATAGTTGTTTTTTCACTTTGTTTTCATTACTTCACTCACCTTCCGATGAAAATTTTTCCAACTCACCCTTCGCTCACATAAGCACTTTTACAAGAATTTACAATGAATAAACAAATTACGCGTTGGCAATGTTTGGTTGCTTCACTTCGGTCAGATAGGCTTGATTTTCTTAGACAATGGATCGCAGACTTTGGTCCCCTAGCCTCGTTCACATCTATCTTTTCGGACGCATTTAGTGATAGCCGAAGACCCTCGTGGCCGTACGTAATGAATCGTTATTCTGTGGAGGCACTGAATTATTTTTGTATCCATGTTTGCGAAAATTCGGTGTGAGGTAAAAAAGTGCAATGATGAAGACGACTATAGTTGTGCTCATAGAATCAAGAAAAATCAGTGGGCGAAGACAAGTGAGAAATCGGATTCATTCTAATCGTCGGTGAAGCAGCAAGATACGGAAGTGGGCAGGTGCGTGCAAGAGCAAGAAGCGTACAAATTGCGCATCATAGCGGCATTAGGGATTGCGAAATGGTGAAGAAATATGAAAGAACCCTCTAATTCGTAGGGCAGGAAATCCACTATTAGATTTAGGTATGGGATACAGGCGTTAATCACTCGCAGTGACCAAATTTCGATTTAAGTTGCTTTACATCGCTTTCCAGGATGTGGGTTCCTTGGGCGTAATTCCGGCTCGTTGTATAGGATGAAAGGGGTTGAAATGCCACGGGAGCATTTATGCTGTGGACAGTCGTATACCGAAAATTTTCGTAGGATTAAAAGGTGTAGAACTTAGGGACATGTATGGAATCCGAGAGTTGAACACCTGTTTCTATGAATATGGCCGTCTCCTAGTATTTACACTTATACAGAACCTTTCAACAGCGTCAGGGTGATCAAACAAGATGTCACTAATGGGAATACTTATTTCTTCTGCGTCGGAGACCTCTCTATCCAGTACAGCATCTAAAGATGAGTGAATTTTCTTGCCATAAAGGTGATCAGAAATGTTTTTGGAGAATCCTTTCTGCTGATGTATTATGAAAGAAAAAATTTTAGCCATTCGTCGAGGCATAGAGCGTAATTAGACGCGTAAATTCCGGAAAAGTCAGGGAAGAAAACGACCGTGAAATCATCTTCAGTGCGGGCCGCGTTATGATCACTAACTTCCCACCATAGCACATACGCGTTTTCCTTCAAAAATGATCCACAAGTCAATCTTCAAGCGGACATGAACGAGATATCCTCGCTCTCGGCTTCCCACTGCCTTCCGGGTACCAATGTTTCTCATGCATTCTCCCGTATGGCTGGACTGGAAATCGAGAAGCAAAGTTTTCAAGCGCAGTCGCCTACGGCAGCAGTAGCAAAGAACGCCCTTCGGCGGGACTGCTTTTTGCACCATTATTTCTTGCGCATGAACTCGCTCTTATAAAATTTATAGCTTGTTGATAAGCAGATGTCACATAAGTTGGCGACCCTGCAACCCTTCCCCCATCCAGCTGTGAATGGGAAAAATGGTCCCAGTGATAACTGAGGAAGCGCAGTCGATTGCGAAGTCAGACGAGTACCACCGCCTTGTCCACAGAGGGCGTTCTTTCCCAAGCAGAGGTGGTTGGGAGCATGATTTTTGCGAGCATACGACTGCTTTTCAAATGGGCTTTCTAAACAACAACGCCTCGCTCTACCATCTAAGGACTTTAAGGTAGGTTTCCAAAGAGGCTGTCATGTGTCCTCTTTCATTCTGCCCGTTTTTTCTCATGTCTCAGAAAGTTACATGAAACAAATGCTCATGCATATGAATCTTCACCTAGTAATAACCTATTGTGCACACGGTTTCTTGTTCAGCTCATCTAGAGTTATTTCCTCATTTCGTTGAAAAGAACAACACATTTGCAGTAGAACGAGTTTATTCGAGTATTCCCTGAAACACATGCCCACCATGCAGCATTCACTCTCTTAGCAAACAACTTTCGTCCATCCAGGCCTGTTGGTTACACCAAGCTGAAATCGGTTACAATAAAAGATTCAATTAAACAAATAATGAAAATAACAGATGAAGCCTGAAAAGCACAGAATATAACATCAGCGATGAAAAATTGAGGTCTGATTATATTGTCATCGGTGCCTAATCTCCAAGCGAACTCGACCAATTCCTGACGAAATTCCGTCCTCCTAAGCAATCGTTCTCATAATGTTGAATTCACAACTTCGACAGCCCAGTTAGAGCTAATTTCCCTTCAAGTCTAGACCGGAACTTGGTTTAACAAAAATCTATGTTTTGCAAATATTACGTTTGAGGAAGGTCTCAGCAAGTTCTGGCAAGACTTTGTTCTCAAAGCCTTCAAGGTTACGTCTGCAGCTATGACCAAGTTGGAGATATCGTCGAAATGAAATGAAATTCAAGACGAAATACACTCCCTTTTTATTTCCCACTGACTGCCTCTACTCTCTGTTAACCATTAACTATTGATTGCTAACTGTTAACTTTCAACTACAAGCTACAAACTACAAACTATTAAATACTAGCTATCTCATCATCACTGATCTACTATTAACTACGTTTTGCAATTTACCGTGAACAGTTAATGCTGCCGCCACTCCGTCAGCGACTACTTTGAGTTGGCCAATATCAAATTCATATCCAAGCCTTCAGGAATCGAGAGATGTATAAATCTAATAAGTAGCTACCTGGATATTGAGAATGCTGTCATAGAGACGTTTCATGACGTTGTTTTTGTGTTCCAGTGTTGGGATAATCAGATCTTCGCAACGATTAGTATTTTTATTCTTGTAGACGATTTTGCCAATAGGTGTTACGACGGCCGCCGTCCCAGTGCCAAACATCTCCAACATCTACAAAATGATCGATTCGTAATCAAATATGACCTCCTATGTACTTATTTAGAAAATATTCTTTATAATTCTAGGCAACGTTTCAGTGACCAAAAGTTTTACTTTTCCCTTCTGAGAATCTTTTTTAAGTATACATGTTGGAGAAATTCGACACTCGGAATCGTTATGTAGATGAAATGTTGCCATAGATAGTTTTGGCACCTCAAACTGAAAAGTTTGAGTGAAATGCTCGGGTTGTTGTTCGCTTCTATTTCTCTCATTTCAGTCACATGGAATTCACGCTCTCAGATTGAATCGTTACTCTGTCTCGAGAGAAAAAGTACAACACTTTGCGTATTTGTGACTCTTTCTCGAAGTCTTCCGCACTTTCTGATACTTGTATGCAGCTGCCAAATCCTCGGTTCTCTTTTCTGCTCGCACATATTTTTGTCTGTTCCATGGGAAAAACCATATCTTCATGCCGAAGCGTTTTAAAACACTTCGCTGATGTGAATTTGTTTACTAAAATCCCGAGGGTTACTTTCATTAAATGGCACCCGCATGGTACACCTTTGCATGTGAAAATCACGGCGTGCGTGCAGTTTTCCTCAAGTGTGAGAAATTTGACTAATGGCCAAATCGATGGAATCGTGGGACGATATGCGGTGGGGTGTCAATGACCGTCCACGATACAGTGTGCTGCTGCAACTGTTAAAGGTAGCATTGGATCGCAGGCGACTATTCCGGCCTCTCTGCGCATAAATCAGCGAGCTTCTGAAACTGAGCCATACTCGGATATCAGACAAGCATAGAAAAAACCTTGAAATTTTGCTAGCAAGCACTGGCAGCCATCAAATCCTTTAACATGATATGGGAAACCGTCTATTCAAACGTAATTCCTTCGCAGAACAGTAATAAAAACGAACAAACGTCCCTGAAAGTACCTCCTAATGGCTAATGTTCTGTGACTGATATAGTCAAAATATATTCGCACTACAATGCGGTGAATGCATAAATCATAGAACGGAGAAATCAATGCGTTTACCCTTTTTTCCTTGACCGCTCTCTGGATTTGGCCGATTGTTAGGTATTTTTCCGACACCTGAAACGCTGTTGCCGTGCGGCTTGCAAACTTCCAAACTTCTAGCACTGAGTTGTCATTGAAACACCTCGCAAGTAAACCTATGACGGCACTTAACCCCGTCGACTCAACGATTACTGCCATGAATTTTCACTATGGTGACAACTCTCCTCTTCATTCGGTCACCTGGTACGTTTTTCTCCCACTCTCCCACTCTGTTGTATTACCTTACCCAATAAACAGCTTGTGAAAACAACTTCATCCTCGTTGATGTGCACTCAACTTGTCAAGAAAATAGTGAAACTGAAACTAAATGGTGCGTTCACTCGATCCTCTTATCATTCTAATTTCAATAGTGACAAATTTACTCCCAAAATTAGGTTGCAAGAAGCCCGATTTCCATATGGAAGCGGCCGACCGAATTTACGTGTGGCTAGCTGCTCGCACATTCCACAGCGCTCCATACTTTCTACTTTAGCCGACATCATCCGAATGACATTACACTTCTTTTACACAGTAAAGCAAAGTTGATGAATGATTTGCGATATCGGAATTCCTGTTGATCAAATGCTGCGCTCCGTGTACACCCTCTCGAAGTGCGTTGTGTTTTGATTTCAGAGCGGTTCGCTTAGGACCAACATTTTTTCACCGAAAGCTAGACAATGAATGAATTCTTGAAAAGGTGGCATGTTTATCGAAACGACCAAATACATCAGGCTCAGTGCCTGCACTTTCAGGAATGGGCTGAATTGAAACTTGCAAGCTCATTCTAGTTTCGCTCATTGGCACATAAAATACTATTTTGTCAAAATCGTTACTTAACTTTTTGCAGCAACGAAATCACCAGCTGTGCTTTATATTTTAATTTACCGCATGAAAGGAAACCGTCGTTTCTAAAATTTGCCATATGCATTTTGTTTGTTTGATGCTCGCTAGTAGAATATGATTGTCGCACAAAATAAGCCATCGCTAGAGGATTGCTGATGCGGGAACGTCGCCATCAGCTGAGGGATAGTGGAACGATGATGACTACAGTGTAATTTCCGCCTTTCCCTGGTGATCATTGCAGACTGTTGCTCTTCAACTTGCATTCACTACGGCTTTGCATTTTGTGTTTGTTGACAGGGCGTGCTAAGTGACCGACGAAGTGCAAAGTCTCCTCACTTTTTCTTCATCACTTGTTCTTTTCTTCTATAGGAAGATTTCGTCATCTTATGCGCATTCTATTTATAGACATAAGTCGTAGTATGCGTTTCCTAAGCTGTGCTTTCCTTATCTGTAATGTGAGCAGTAGTGTCTATATGCTTTCTCTATTGGCGCTGAATTCTTCACTTGGACTCTACTATCTAACAAATCGGTGTACACCAACTCTTCAGACACACTTGCAGCTTCTGCAGCATTTTAATGTTTCCTAACAACAATCTTGACTCATTATTTTGCAAGATGTCCTCCGTATAGCAGTAGCTTCGTTAACTGCCTAGAACAACGAATAAAGGTTTGAGGCTGCTGAAATGACATCGAATATCACAAGCAGTTGCTAAGCCTCGTAACTCTATTATAATTCCTATGGTCTGCTATAATAAATTCCCGTGACGCCTCAACCATCGTGCTATCATAGCAGGATTTCTTTCCAGTACGTGAGGCATGCAGAATCGCGGTAGCAGGATAGCGGTATCGTGCTGTTTCCAGTTCAACAGTAGCAGAATCGCCTATGAACGCGAAAAAACGTCGCGAAATTTTAGGGCAAACAGCCCTAGGCAGTGAGATAGATTCAGCCTCTAAATGAACAGTAAGGTGGACACTGTTAAACAAATGTCTGTATAGAAACGCACAAAATTTACCTTAAACTCATTCCATTCTCTTGTTAGTTCTAGAAGGCTACGACGAGTTATACCAGGTAGTATAATTCCATCGCTAAGTGGTGGCGTGATGAGCTCTTCCTCTGTAAAAGCGCTTATGAGACACTGAACGATGTAAACGCCGCTCACTCTATCACTTGTGCAAAGAGACGGGTTCACAAAGAACCCAAATGCGAGACCAGAATATGGCAGAAACTATTATGAGTCCATGGCAGATGGAGAGGGTTAACAAATTCGAGATCAGACATGGAACGTCATAGCCCATCTCCGTTTGTGGAAAACTCGCATTATTCATTTTATCCTACTCTTCTCACACCTACATTCAGATTTTCTGCTCGGCCAGTTGGAGAGCTCGGCTATATCTGGAGTTGTTGCAGCACCAAGAAGTCTCCATGAAAGCCATTTTCGATGAGGTTTTCTACCTCTTTTTAAGCTTGTTTGCTTCTTTCAGCATTCCTAATATAACACCTTTTTTGTGGTATGTTTTTGAAATGTCAAGGCAAGAACTGGAAGGAATCACTTCGTCAGGGCAAAGCCATGTAAAAGTATGCTCGGGAAGGCTTTCACGACATGATAAGTGTGCTGACTTTGATATCTACGGATGCTTCTGGTCTTGATGACGTTGCAGAAGCTGAAAACCTCTCATTCGGATGCCTTATTCTCAAAAGAGCAATTTGCATTTACTACCGCACTTGTTCGTCCATACATCCTTTGATCATAGAATTTTAGTTAAGCGGATGCTTCTGTGATAGCTGCCCAAAATAACCCGCGACAAAATTGTTTGATTTAACCATACTTTCCGCTAGAGGGAATGACGGACGGCAACGAAAGGCGACAATCGTAAAATTCTGCTTAGCGAAAAGAGTGAGAAATACATTTAAACGATTAGGTCACAAACGATGGAGCTCTAAGCGGCTGGCACGATGGCGGGGCTTAGCGCCATTTATGGTACCAAACGAAGATGAGCCAGCCGTCATAGAGAGAATGGGTGAGGTTCGAGAGTAATTGGCTTCATTTCACAGGAAGATAAACGCACAACAGAAGGATGAATGACTTTTGCAGACGCGTCCAGTAAAAGCGCAATCGCTGAGGACAGAACAGATGGCAAGATGCAAGTGATATATTTTTGTTCTAACGCTTTTTTGACAAAATACTTGGAAGTGCCGTATGTGCGCATGAACCTCATGGTATTGTCCCATACTGTCTATGGAAAGGAGATCGTCGATGCTTTGAGTTCAAGTTGAGTGACGCACTGCAATGCCACTTTTAAACGGCGATGTGGTCGTAGCGTTCGGTTGACGAAGCAGCACTAGTATTGGCACAGGCACGTCAGAAGCTGACATATGAATATTCTACTGCCCCTTTCAGGTCTTCCTACCATTTTTAAGTGCCGTACGTTGGCGTTACTAAAGGTGATGCGTTTTCCAACATAATCAGCTGCGAGTTTTTTGCACCCGACTTGTTGTCTACAGAGTTGAAACAATGGATTTTCTAGCATCCAATGAAGACGCACAGATACCCAAGCGCCCTCTTACAGACATGACGTCCCATTAGCAAAAACTTCACAATCAGATGTGAACTGCGCCGAACAATATAAATTTTCCGGGGAACTTTCAAATCATTCTAGTCACTCTCTCTGCTGTGCTTAGATTCATTACAGCCAAGTTTACTTTGCTAGCCAATTAAAACACTCGGGTGTGAAAGGAATGTACTAATCTCACTCGTAATAAAATATCGTTTTCCTCGAAAATTAGATAACAGAAAGTCTGTCCGCCCATTTAAGGTGGAACAGTGAACTGTGTACAGCAGTCACGATTTTCGAAGGTAATTGGGCTTCAATTCGCAGCCGTAGAACAATATTTAGCAATGCAGATTGCATTTTTAGAAATACACTCGAATAGAAAAATGTACCTCCTTGTTCATTGACCCAGTAAGCCATGACGTTCATAGTGCCAACCTCCGTTATCTTATGATCGTCATCAATGAGCCACAAGACCTGATGGCAACCGTCCTTCTTCGCGTCCGTGCTCACCTTGATCGTTGGTGCGTAATTACTGCAACACTCGAAAGCTCAGCTCAGATCCATTCCACCTGTGTTCGACCCCCTCTGTCTATGGTACTGCTCACCCATTCGCCTCTCTTTTCATTCCACGCTTATAGGGACAAAACAGCGAGTGAATCAAATAGTTTATGGAAACTAGATCTTAAGCACTATATGGCTTTCTTCTTGACGTCCCATAACGATGGCAAGCCCCTTGTTAGCTTCTATTTTTGTATCACAGCAAAGAATCGTCGGTCGTTATATTACGCGTTACCTGACGACTTCTCCATTTATTTTAACGACGTTCATTTAGGACCCAAATCTCAACAGGCCAATTTTTCAAACTTCGAGGTTTCACGAGGCCGCTTCACACGTGAATAACAAACAACGGTGGACATCTTGTTGCATTGTACCTCACAAAGCACCGTTTTTCCATATTCCGCCAGGAGGCGAATGTAGGTCATATCTCTTACCTGGTACACCAACACATCGAGTTCAGAAAGCTCGCCGTAGATATCACATGCAGGATATGAGGAAACAGGTTAAGAATGGTGAAATGGATCTTTTCCACACACATTTTCAATACTAGTCTTCGTCAAATGTACGTTCCTTCTCACTTTTCCGTCAAACATACCTAAACGCTCCGATATTTGTCGACGGAATTCCATTTCAGTAAGCCGCTTTGAGTGCCATCCGCTGCGGAAAGTTAAAAATGGTGACCTGCAGTGTCCGTAAGCGAGGAGACAAAAGCGCACGCAGATTGCCATGGCGCAACGCAATAATGGATAATCACCGTTCTAGACCGTTTAATACAGCGCGCCATGAAGCTTCGGATAAAGCCACACCTTCAAAGCTGCACCGCACCGACCCGACAATGAATTACAGCTTGGCAAAACATGCATTGGCATTTTTCGAGATCAGAATTCCTCGTTATGCTTCTAGTAGGAATTCTTGTCATATTCAGCGCAGCGGCATCTAATCAAAGTCCGGACCCATGCACATCAGAAGCTCGATTTGCACGGAATGCATCCCTCATTTCCTTCAATGCCTTCTAATGGCACCTGACTACAAATTTCTACGGTAGAGAAAGTCGCGTGAATTTCATCGAGATGCGTTCAATTATGCAGCCAGCTGGAAATGCGTCTAGCGACGGCAGAAAATTACCGAAATATAGAAACGAAAGTCGCGCTTACCACCCCATCTTGAAAGCCCCCACTCCGCCTCGGAACGCTCTCACATATTCTGGGGTGGCCAAAAGCGTTATTGGTGCGAATCCGGTCGTGAGGTATCTGCCGACAGGTGATAATATCACATAAAGTTTTGCAGCGTTCACATTGCTGATGCCAAGATTGGGCTGCAATAAAAAGCGCCTCTTCTGAATCGAATGAGTTGAGACGTTTGAAAACTCACAGAGGATTCTAATATAAATTATTCAGGGCCGTGTCTCTGCTTGTCTAGCTGTCAGTTTCTACTTACTCTAACCAATTCCCTTTTATGTTTGATGATGAAAAAACCGCAACCTCGTCGCTTGAAAATATCCCTGAAATCTAATGTTTGTCGGGTTGTGCATCCATCGACTCAAGAGGGTCCAGTTCCGATATCTTTCAAAATTTGACTCGGTACAGCGGTTCAGCTGTCTCATTTTTACCACCAGCCTTGTTTTAGCTCGGGATTTATCTTAGCCAGTTTATAAGTGTAGTTGTGGATGACCACTATCCAACATTTATTGGTTGAATCAACGGACGAACAGAAATTAAGGCCACTAGATCAATCGAATTCCGTGGGGTGCCCCGATTGAACAAACTGTTTCAACTGAACATTGCCCGCAGACTTCACAACTTGGTAGACTTTCATAACTTGATTTCATAACGTTGTTTGCTGAGAAGGTGCAAACAAGTTTTGCATCATCAGAAGGCACGAAATATTGTCCTGGTGGGTAACTTTCTCTAAAGAGTTTGTTTTTGAAAGTTCGAGAATTTGCGACATGATTAACCGTACGTAATGATTCTCTTCAGGGGAAGGAGTGCAGATGGTCCGTTTTACCAAACAAAAGCGACCAAAAGTGTTATGCTTACCTCGGTTCCTATGTAGGTTGGCCGAATATACAGCGATGACATATCCGCCGACGGCACCCAGTTTTTTTCCAACTTGACGAGATCCGCGATGATTTCTACCATCTCACCCTCGTCGAATTTCTGAATTCAACTCAACGGTTAATGTTGTTAGTCGCGCCATTCAATAAATTTTGTGCCATTAAAAAGCATCTTAGCTCACTTAAATTTGTTACACTTCAGTTCGCTGCCGATCGGCTTTGCTATCGTTATTGAAATAACAATTAGTGCAGTGATTGTGTGCTTTACGAAGAAATAGCGCAGACAAGACAAAGCATCCGAAAAATGTCCTTTCTGGCGTGCCACGCGAGTCTTCCAGTCCGGAAAAGCTTCCTACATCGTCCTAAACATGCCGCTTCTCAAATGTTCGTCTATTTTGTCAACCATGCACATTTGGAGCATGTTTCAGTTAATGATATTGGGAAAGCATCTCCATGAACAAGAAGAAAAAGTTGATCCCTTCAAATATTCGTCTAAAAGTAGCTCTATTTCCCAGAACGCAGAAAGTGACGAGTTTCTATGATGCGACGACATTATTTCATGCAAGGTGCGAATAATTCACAAACAGGAAGTGATGCCCTCTCAGCGGTGCGGTTCATGCGTTGCATGTTTAGTTCCGGTCGGAAGAGGCGGATCTTGTTGTCCTTTCCTCGGTAGGCCTTCATTCCTTCGAACAGTGTCGGAGCATAATGCAAAACCTTCAAATTACTGCCTACACATCATTAACATCGAAACAGTTTCACAGTGTTGATGGTGGTATACTTGATCAGTTCTCATTAAAAGCATCAATGATGATCTGTCCAAGCCAGAGGTATGTTCCCCTATCTCCCTCTCAAGTCCCAAATACCTGAAAACTGCCTCGATCTTGGACAAGAAATATTGAACTATAAAGGCTCAATTTTTTGGCCAAGGTCGTGGTCTTTTTAGTCAGGAAGCAGCCATATTACTGCAAATGGTCTTATTGGCCACCTGATTTTGACTCAGTTCTGCGACCTGTTGCTCTGACATTTTGCGCTATTATTAGTGCTTTTGGGAAATGCTCACTTCTTTGTGGTGTTTTTCACAGCTCCACCGCAATGAATTATATTCACCATGCGTTCAACGTTCTAAACAGCATAGGAGGGGGTTTTGTGTGCCTGATCAGTCAGCTCGCACATCATAATTCGGCGCATCTCTGCAGACAGAAAATTCGATCGCAGAATTTGTTCACAGCAATTGATGTAATCGGTGGGGGACGAGGAGAGCGATCCTCCACTTCTGCTCGTTCGAAAATAACCTTTTTTGGCTCTGCGGGATGCTTCTCTCAATTAAGTTGACGTATGTGGCTTTCGGTTTGTCACTAGGCAGTTTTCCTCTCAAAATTTCTCAGAATCACCTGAAATCAGAATTAAATTTTAAGTCTGGCAGCGCCAC
Source organism: Ascaris suum (assembly GCA_013433145.1). NCBI lineage: Eukaryota > Metazoa > Nematoda > Chromadorea > Rhabditida > Ascarididae > Ascaris > Ascaris suum. The sequence goes on from CM024173.1 coordinate 12,953,062, forward strand.
TGTTTTGCACGTTTCATGGTTGCAGAAATTCCAAATGACGATAGTTAAGCTAACAAAGCGAATGGACCTTCGCAGCTGGATGCATGGACAAGTTGTCTAGTGGGTGGATTGTAGGTGTGCTCCACCCCTTCTTAAGACTCCAGTCGACGCTGAACATGTGGTCAGTGAAGTGGAGACCGAACCCGAGGTTGCTTTCATCTGGGTGTGCCTTCAGCTTAGACGCTTTCACGACTTTCAAGTCTCGATGCTGAAAACAGGCTTGTTTGGGGTGCTTTGCCGAGAAACTGCTTCCAGTTCTCTTAGACGGTATATTCTGAATAGAAACTTTTATTCTGAATAACGACCTTTCTGTAAATATGCCAAAGACGGTATCCCAACCTTTCTTGCCTGAGGTGAACGCGAGATATGCTCATAACAAGAACTGAACTATTGTGCTCCTCCGTCAATCTATACGCCTTGATAGCTTATCTCTAAATGATAACATTACCCTGCAACACGGAGCGATTTTCACTCACGGAGGATGGAAAGGCTATTGAATAACATACGTATGTGCAATCTTTTCACGGCAGAGTGCCGTTATAAGGAAGTATTGCTATAAACCCCTCACTACGTCCAGTGTATGCCATGCCCACAAAATGGGAACACACCAGCTCTGCATTTTCTCTCTTGCATTGAGAAGACTGAATTGTATATTGCATTTGCTTTTGAGAACATTGAATTCGGCGAACTTATATGAATCGCGCTGGTCAATAAAATCTATGAAAGAGACTCACACGGAAGTGTTTCGAGGTGGTTGTAGTGGATGTCATCCTCGCTGTTGTACGAAGACACGCACACACCAGCGAAGAAGTAGTTTGGCGCAACTGGTTAATCGAACCTAGGGACATTCTGAAACATCGCGTTCAGCTCAGTCAACTTTTCCTTCTTTCACAGTGCTTTCAAGCAGTCATTTTATTCAACGGCGTCCACCTGGTGTAATAGACAAAACGCGCACAGCGGAAAGAAAGTGGTCGTGGTATTTGCCAACGGTACATAGCGACGATAGTGGTTGTTGAGTGCATCCTACTCTTCTGACTATCACCGCTGTACTCAACAGATGTGCCGTAGTACCGTCTATGAGAGGTATCAACGAAGCACCCAACGCGTGGTCGGAACGACACAACGATCACTTCTCTCACAATTCCGAAACACGATGAAGGAAAGAACCTCGAGTGAAGAGAGAGCTCGTCGACCCACCACTCGGCTCCTGTTAGATCGAACAAATTAAATCTCTAGTATGACTTTTCTCCTCGCTACCAAGAAGCTTGAATAAGATTATATACAAATTTGAACAACCTAACTTGATAATGCTATTCAAACTTAAAGTGGTTAAGCAAATCACCATATTATGGCTCAGCGTGCCACTGGCAGTCTTCATTCGGCTTTCGCTTTCCAAATTTTCATAGAATCTTTCACAAAGTTGCTTGTATATCGCATATAACCATACTGGGCATTCGCAGTGCAAAAATTCCGTGATATCATGCCCAGGGCAGTTCGCATGCACAAATCCTTAATTTGTTTGCGTTTTTGCATTGCGCAATGAGGAATACAACGATGGGCCGCGTTTATTTGCTGGAATGATTCTTTAAGGATTTGTGCAAGCAAACTGCAGTGAGGTGGAATGATTCTTAAAAAAAGACCGAATGACCGACTGGATCAGAAAAGCGCTTCATCGGGACTTTCACAGAGGCAGAACTCATTACGCCACCGCTTACCAATGGACTTACGGCGATTAATGAGCGTTTCCGTTGTAGATTAATGCGATATGAATAGTCGATGCAGAGGGTTCTTTCATATTTCTTCACCATTTCGCAATCCCTAATGCCGCTATGATGCGCAATTTGTACGCTTCTTGCTCTTGCACGCACCTGCCCACTTCCATATCTCACTGCTTCACCGACGATTAGAATGAATCCGATTTCTCACTTGTCTTCGCCCACTGATTTTTCTTGATTCTATGAGCACAACTATAGTCGTCTTCATCATTGCACTTTTTTTTTACCTCACACCGAATTTTCGCAAACATGGATACAAAAATAATTCAATGCCTCCACAGAATAACGATCCATTGCGTACGACCACGAGGGTCTTCGGCTATCACTAAATGCGTCCGAAAAGATAGATGTGAACGAGGCTAGGGGACCAAAGTCTGCGATCCACTGTCTAAGAAAATCAAACCTATCTGACCGAAGTGAAGCATCCAAAAATTGTTAGTGCGTAATCTGTTTATTCATTGTAAACTTTTATGAAGTGCTTATGTGAGCGAAAGGCGGGTTGGAAACACTTTCATGGGAGGGTGAATGAAATGTTGAAAACAAGCATCAAAAACTGAGAGTACGTATAGAGTTTTATTAAATTCGCTCATAAGGAAAGGGCGCTGATCAGTCTCCTCAGTCTCTTGGTCGCTTAGCCGCTCCTCTTTTTTGTCGACTTCTGACACAGCTGGCTCAATCTTTGGCTCACTAACTTTCTGCGTCCTCTGCTTTTTTTAAGTCCGTCAGTACGAAATCGTTAGCGTTAAGATAAACTTCTAGGTGTTTCTTATTTCTTTGGTTTCCCCAGAATGCACCAATACGCAAGATTTGAAATCCAAATGTGTGCGACAACGTAGCAAAACGGTGAGACCAACTGATTCCATGTGACGACAGGAAATTCTTCGCTGTCACCAAGTGTGATAGCGCAGCTCCACACGGGAGAAAAAAGGTCTTTCGGTTTCTTACTTTCATACGTAAGCATTTCATAAATTGCTCTCCATAATGCTTCATTATAGAACTCAAAATGCAACTGATAAAAGGCAGTACGTGGGCAGCAGCAACGGGCAGACAATTCGCACCGGTTGCCTAACGTTGGTGCTGAATATTTATTCAGTCCACCATCACGGCATTTCTCAGATGCGACGAGTTCCTTTCATTTAGTTTTACTGATTGCTATTCTATCGAAGCCTCAGCTCCCATTTTCGTTATTAGTTGCAGTTTTGCCTGATTGGATGTTCAAGCCTTCATTTAACCGGATAACCGGACAGACGAATTGCGTTCAGCCTGAAGTAACTGAACGTTCTGAAGTTTTTTTCGAATTGATCGCTGATGGAGGATCAAATTCTGACTTCAGTAAGATCAAATTCTGACTCGTCGAATTTCTGAGGTCGCAGCTCGAAACGCTGAGTAATTCACTCGAGAGATATTACTTCCCTCAAACGTTATTATAGCTTTAGCACTGCAGAAACTGTCAGTAACTCATCTTATAAAGGAAAACCTCATATTCGATAAGGCTCACCCAAGAATTGACTATTTCTATTTTTCAAAAACGTGAGATGAAATTTAGTATGCTACTGATATCGTTTATTCCTTGTAGGTGGGTTTATTCCTTGTAAGTATGCTACTGATATCGTTTATTCCTTGTAGGTGGACTATATACGTGGGTTCTGTGCGTATTGCAAGTTTGTGGTACGAATTCTATATTATTGGACTACATCAATCGGATTATATTATGTATATTCCGTGCACTGGATTACACATTACTACATGCAGATATCCCGTTTCAGAAATCCGCATTAGTACCGTCTGTACTCACCTTTGAGGCCAACTTTTCCTCATATAATATGATCACTTTCAAAAGTATTATTCATATTGGTTTCGACACGGTATTTATTCATTTATTTATTTGTTTATTTATTTGCTTATTTATTCGTTGATCCAGTGATTTAGTCATCTATCTATCTATCTACCTGTCTATCGATCTACCTCTTTATCGATTTATTTATCCACTTATTTATTTCAATGTCGCAAAGAGGAAAAATATAGGGAAATGGTCTGAATGTCCAATTCTGCAGGGTTTTTTTTTGGAAAACACACTACCTCTCCTAAAAAGTAACGGCCACACCATATTGCTTCAGTTGAATTGGAGAAAAAGATATAACTGATGCATTCATCATCATCAGTGTTTCTTCCCTTTTTTCTGTCTTTCCGAAGGTTCGGCCTCATATGGGAATGAAAAATTGCAATAGAACTTGCGCTTAGAAATTTGAGCAGTTCTAAGCTATTTAAGGCTGAATAGGTGATTAGCATTCATAGATGATGTTGGTCCTTCCAATACTATGAATGACGCAAGTGATACTGCTCATCCCGCATGCGTAACGCTGAAAAATTTTTTGCCCAAATTGCTATTTTTATTTTGAAGTGTTGATGCTCATAAAAATTATTGCAAGCCGAGTATAATATGTTCTGACGATAGGAAAACAAGCTCTAAAGCTTTATTCATATAATTTGAAGTCAATGATATGACAGAATGTTGTTGCGAATAAGCAACTCTGAGACGCCCTCAGCTGTCGATGATGAGTTCTCATCCCTGAAAATTTAAGAGGCTTTAAGAGTTAGTGGCCTTTACAGTACCAGGACATGTTCCAACTGTAGTAGCATCGAGGTGAATGAAAATCCTATTGTGTAATGCGAACACAGTCCTTGAGGGCGATTGCAAAAGAAGTATAAAATATATAAAGTATCAAGTGCAGAGTGTTCAGTGCGTGTAAAGTGTAAAATGTGATGTGATTACAACTCTTTGTGCACATTCGATAGAGCTTGACGCTTATACGCTTCTAGGGCAATTGTAGTGGGGTCATTGCCGAGACGTACCGAAATCGTTTACGTATTCATAACTTACAGGTAACTTTATATGCAAATCAGTTGTAATGCACAAATAATGTTTTTAAGTATGAAGAATAAAACAATAACAATAAAGCGTGGTACGATTACAGTGCTTAGTGTGCATTACGATTCTTTCTGTGCAGTGCTCGTCGTAATCGAAAACGTCACTTGACAAAAAGCCAACGTCTATTGACTTGCATACTGTGGGAACACAAACTTCTCACTCCACAGCAGAATTCATTGCGGTGGTTTTACACCAACAAAATGCGAAGATTCCGCTTAATACAAATCAGACTGCAGATGCTTGTAGCCCTTTGTTGGCTCCACTTGTGGCTGAAAGCAGCGCCTTGCTTCCAGAATGGTGTGGAAATCGAAGGAGAGTTGCTAGTAATGCTAACAGTTGCTAGGCTTTACAGGAAAGTACGCGCAGATAGATTTGCACTTGTTTGAATGGTGTGTTTCTCAAGTACGAGTGTAGAAACGCTCCAGAGGTGCCACAAATATACGCGCTTTGCACTTTTGTCAGTGGGATCGACCAGTTAAATGACTATTGAGGAAATCACATAGTTGCGCAAATTCCGAGTGAGAAATTGGCTTTTCGTATACTTTCGATCGACCACGAACTAAAAATTTGATGTGCGATTACCTTGGCGAACTTTTCCGTCGACTGCACCTTCAGGAGTGGATAAATTGGATCAGAAAAAATAAATTCGACAAAGGAACGTTTCGTAGGCCGATCTCTAATTCTAAATGTCCGCGGTTTTTTTTCAAGCTCACCAGTTGTTACTACTGATCATAAGCATGAACATGTATTCATGCCATGCAGAATGGCGCTCGCATAAAATGCGCAGTGAAGCAATTTCAAAGGGATTCGCTTTTATGGTGTGTGGTGCTCATGCATTGCTTATTCTCTGTCACATCCTTTTTCCACTTTCTGATCCACTGCAGCTGACACTGCAGAAAAGCTGCAGTTGACATGCAGTCAAGAAATTCAACAACATCACATCGATATACAGCAAAGATGTAATGTCCGTGACGTTGAAAGGAAATCAGCGAAAGTTTGCACAAAACAACTATTGGGATCTTCATGGATTGCCTTTATTAGCTATCAAAGTTATAAATCAATCTGCATTTGTGAAATAGTGAAGTAACTGTCACCGCTTTCCACATTCAGTTTAGATCACCTGCACAATAAGAAACGTCTGATTAGACTGCATTGTTCATTAGGATAATTGTCTTGCAATTCTTTGAAACTAACCTTAACTTCTTGGTCGCCGGAAGTTTGTTTCGTTCTGCCAATCGCCGCGCTCAGACTATTAATTTCGTCGAGCAATGCTTTTGTTTCTTTATCAAACTTCTGTAACTCCAGCTGAGTACCCTTAGCAGCCAAGATCTGAAATAAAGAAGAGAAATTGAAAATTACATTTCCATCCGTATGATCGTAATAACCTGATCACTTCCTAATTGGTCATATTCTTGTTATATGAACCGTTATTGAGCGTTTCTTTAGAATGACATGTGAAGATTTAGGTAACTTCCGGAAAAGTTGCGTTTCTAAGCGAGTTACAAGAGATGCGAAACAAGTCGTAAAGATAACAGCCTTTAAATTCTCAAGGTTGTCACGTGCACTTCTCAATGCGTTCTCACATGTCGATAATTGTTTGAGAATATAAGGCGGTAACTTCTTCGAAATCGCCTCCTGCAATAATTCATAAAAACCAGCTATAATATCCAACTATCCATACATCACAGTTCTCACATATGCTATTTCCATCTGAAAGGCTATGTTACCGGTATTTGTGAATTGAAGGTGGTGCGCTTTTGTTATGTACGTATGCCGTCAAGATCGCCACTTTCTAGTTATTAAAATTTCGATTTTCTTTCGGAAGACTCCCGTTATTCCTGTCATTCATGTAGTTCTGACTTCCGAAAGCGACTCATACTTTATGGTTATTTTCTTCAGCCAGCAGCGCAAAACTACACAATGTATCATATGTTGACCGTGCAACTCGGATTAATGCATGCATGCTTGCTTGCTTGTATGCTTTGCTTGCTTGGTTTTTTTTTTCCTTTTTCCGGCACATTACCGGTTTTTCCGCCTTGCCTGATGCTCAACGGTTTTGTTGTTCCTGCTTTGGTTCGTCCATCAGAAACGTTCCCTTGTTTTACCTGACATTTATTCGTTTTTTTCTTCCCTCCGTTAGGCGCTTCTAAGAATATGCTTTCTTGCTCTATGTATGGGTGGACTCTGTGGACTCTGCTTTTCTTATGTTTTGCGCGCTTTGCGGTGAAGCTTTCCCTATTTCTGGGGCATAATAATCTTTTCATGCTTCGGGGAATTCATAGTCCATTTTGCATAGAGTAAACCTGAATTTAAGTAACCGCCGCCTTCTCAATAGGTGGAGCTGAAGTTTTTCCTGAAAATCTATAAATTGCAAATTCAAATAGTTCAAAATGTGTTGATTTGTTCCAGAGAGTGAGATACGCAACTTCGAAACATCAGAAACAACGTAAGTGAGGAGTCTCGGGTGAGTGGGCCCAAATAAGCTTCATTATTCAAGGACTCTCTTAGTAGTCGCTCGAGATGAAAAGAATGCAAAAATTTGAGACAATTTTGCTTGATGTGCAGCATAGTGTCAGCTGCTGACGAACTTCCGATCCTCTAGAAGCTTTTTACAAAGGCAACCTCCTTGGCCTCTCCTTGTGGTTTAATATTCGATATGATTTTCCCTCTTGATGATTTCTTCGATGATGAATTCGATAAAGAGCAACTGCAAAGTGTATACATTCGGGTTGAGTTTCAATAATAAATTAATTCTTCGAAAAAATCAGAAATAAGTGTCGAAGTGCTGTAAACAAAAACTCTACTTCGTAACCTTTCCATCATTCTTTCTAACACATTTTAATTAGTGCATTCCTCATCCTATAAACGCAATGATTTCTGTGAAGCGCTTGTGTTTGGTCACTTTGCCATTGTTTTCTTCTATTCATTTTATTATCTAGTATATCATTCACTTATATTTCGATTCTAGTAAACGGTGAGTGTGTAGCCGTGTGTCATACCGTCCGAATATTATCTCAAGGGTTGTTAGCCCGATCGATCCCTGTTGAAGGTATCTTAGTCGTACAGGATGAATCAGCAAATAGGCTATAATGATCCAGCAATTGCTTAGGATAGTGACCGCTAAGCATAGCTTTGTTGGTTGTGGCCCTCGAAAATTCTTTCTGAGTTTAGGATGTTTATAATGACAAGGGCTCTGGCTCTGGCCTAGCCATCTGCCCAATTCAACAAAACTTCAGCAATAAGATGATATCCAAAGAGTTTTCCAGTGATCTTTGGCACATGCGAGGATGTAAAACAACAGGACTGTAGTCTTCGAAGCCATGCATCATACAAATAAAAATGAAGGAAGATGCCAGGGGACCTGACGCGACATTTGCTTTTGCAGTTTGCTCAAGTGACAGACCAGCTGCACAAGTTACAAAAGCTAATATAAACAAAAAGTGCCATTTATGTGATTCGATAATCAAAGAAAACAGTTTTCATAGAAAATCACTATTTTTTTTGTAGCCCGATTGACACGAAAATCTCGTGGGTTTGGAATGAATAAATAATTTCCGGCATCTTTGAATGTTTTCGATTGCCTCCACAGTTTCCCAGTCAAAGTGGAACGTAGCAGCAGCACAGATTTCGCAGCTCTCGCTTCAACATTTCTGAATTAAAAGTGCTGAACAAAAAGACACACAGATAACCATGCATATAAACAAGCATAGACATGGCGCCGCAGTAGAATGCATTTGCAAAACAACTCTCTAGTTACAAACTATAATGCAGTCGAAGGTACAGAACGTTCTTTCTATCACATTCCCATCATTCTTTCTGTGAAGCGCTTGTGTTTGGTCACTTTGCCATTGTTTTCTTCTATTCATTTTATATGCAAAGCCGTTATACCGACAAACATTACCGAATGCAAAGCCGTTATACCGACAAACATTACCGAATTCGGGGCATATAAATGTATTCTGGTTTTTCTCCGACGGGGAACATGGTGACGTATGTCCACCGAGAGTATTCGTTGCCACCTCTCACATACTGTGAGATGCACAATTCCTGCATCGGTTCAAGACCTGCGATTGTGTGTGCAACAGCAGCACTGCTCGGTTTCGTCTCTTCCGTAGCTGCTGCCATGACGCCGACTGGCTGCTGTTGTTGCTACAATATTGTGAAGCTAGACTGCGAAGTGTCATAATACTGAAATGTCGTTAGTACGGTTTCATGGTAAGACTGCAGGTATTTCGTATATGTTTGCGACAATGAAGCCCCTTCCGCACTAAAAGTGAAAGACAAGCAACTAGCGCAACGACTACCACGCTGAGGGGTCAAATTGGCAGAGACCGCGAAAGTGCAATAACAGGATGCCGTAGCGTCCAACAGCTGTTCGGGCAGCTGGGTTGTTCGAGTGGTAAAAACGATGCACACTGGAGCTTATTAAAATTTCTATAAATGCCCTATGTTGAATATAGTCGGTGGGTCAGGTAATTTTGCGGGTACTATCATCACAAGCAGCACAAACAACTTTTATGGAGGTCAAACATCTCTTGTTGTATTCGCCGCCTGGAAAAAATCACAAAAACAAGCGTACAAGGAATAGCACTCTGTGAAGGTCGAATGCGCCGAACCTACCGTTGGCGCGACTTCAGGTGGTGGTAATTTTTCTTTTGCATCTGATGACGACTGCTGCGTTGATTGCGGCGGTGGCTGCTGAAACTCCAATTTAGAACAACAAGAACAGAATAGCATTTCAACGTGAAGAAACCAGAGCTTGCTAGTGAAACGACCAACAAGCTTTGGTTATTCCATATTTTAACTAAGTCGTAAATGTCATCACCATTGCACTAAACGACTACTTGAACAATTCGGTGGACGACTCAACAAGGCGTAAACGATGTGAAATTTATAAATATTTATTCAGTAGAATCTGCCTCTTTGCTATAAGCAACATTCGCCCTACTCTTGCGTTTGTGCGTATCTATATTATTGCTATATTACAGGTAGTGATAGGTGGATAAAGAAGTCGGGGTGCTATTGCCATTGCTGATCGTTGAAAATTTCCCAATCTGCAATCAGAATAAAAGTGATAATGTAATTTTCAGCAGCTATGAAACAGTGTGCACTGAAGCACGTATGAAATCAGAGTTATATGCGAAGCTAAAATTTATATTAAAACGCAGCGTGTTTGCATTGTGTTAATATTGTGATACACAACTGTTTATTGCCAGCGAATTCAAAGATCTTCGTTTATAAATAAATTGGAGTAAAATCCTTTGGTTTCACTTCATTTGGCGCATGCGACTATAATAAGATCGCAGCAGTCGTTCTGTTCATTGCATTTTCTCGCGTGCATACCAAACAAAATTCATGCATGCTTTCGAATAACAATGAAATTCTGTTTTGCCTATCATTCAAAGTGTGCTGTTCACTATGCATTCGAATGTGTTACTTAGATCATGAATGACCAAAAGCTCGCTTAAACGATGGTATACAAAAATAATGGTCCACTGATCCACTTCGCATACGATGGAGTCAATTCTCACCATTCCTTTCAACCGTTCCTCCAAGAGTTTTGCAATTTTTTGTGCAAATTTTCAGCATTCCAAGCAAAAGGAAGACGAGAATAAAGAGCATTAAATACATCACTAAATCCTCCTTCATAAATTCGAGTTGAAAAGCTGAAAGCAACTGTTGACAACATAACAATCGGACTGCATATCTGCATCAAGGGAAATCGAATTCACGGCGAAGATTAATTCAACGACTCTCCTTAGAATCACAAAAACATACAAACGAAACTTCATTAATCGTTGTTGTGTTGTGTTGAAATGAAGTTCATGCATGAAGCTTTGCATCGCCATGTGCATTTTGCAGTTGCATGAGAATACGAAATACCGTTCAGTGCACCTTTCATGATCGATAAATTTATCCCACTAAAATTTAAATTTATGATCAAGACACCTGTTGCTCCGCGACGCCGGTAGGCTTTGGAACTTCTACAGGCTTCGGTGGCTCGGCGAATGTTTGCGGTGTTTGCGGCTTCACGGCATTCATCGCTGCTGCGCTGGGTGTCGAGGTTCTCGCTTCTTTTTTCTAAAATCATCGTTGTGCTTCAGCGGCTCTTTCTGTTATATCAAAGAACAATGATTCGTGTCGTACTTGCTATGACAAAGCCAACCTAGACTCACTGGATAATTGAATGTTAAACTGATGAACAAATTTCAAAGGAAGTACGAAAATTGTTGAATGGGCTCAAGGGGCTAATTTTATCGTTAATGAAAGCGCAGCTGGTGTACAGGAGAATTATTGTAATCATGATGCTAGCAACTGAGGCGGTGCTGGAAGTTGTCTCCGCACTGCGGCTATGCGGAAGTGTTGCCGTTTATTTAGCTATTTCTGGATGGTCATAAATTTAATTTCTACTGCTTTTATAATCTGTTATACACATTTGCTGCTAGTGACAAGAAATTTTTGTTCTTTTAGCTGGTCTCATCGAGATGCCCGCCTTCCATTATTAAATAAAAGCTGCAATTTGAAAGCATTTACTTGGACAATTGGACGGACTCGTTCAAACTAGAAATGACCGTTTTTCATAGTCGAACGTCCTAGAGCGAATTTCAGATAACCATTGGTGCTGCCGAGTACACTGAAAGCACTCTAAGACAGCACTGCTCTCTTTGATGTGCCATTTTTATACTTACTTCAAGAAGTGAAAGGCTTACGGTGCTCTTCTTTGCACAACACGACATTTGCTTCGATTTCGATGTCCCTTTCGAATGTTTTCTATCCTTACTGTGCTTTTTTGAGCGTTTCTTTTTGTCATGTTTGCCCTTCTGAAATGCCAACATGGCTCTCTTTCACATTCTTTCTTATGACAGGTCGAGCCGACAACTTTCGAAAATCATGATACCCACAGATATATGAGCATCTTTCATGCACTGTATCAGTAGTTCACATGCCGAGCGCTATTCATGACTCCGTCATCACTTGCGCTTTTAAACAGTGCCATGCGGTTTTGAAAGTGAATGTGCACACCAAGGTAAGAACTCTCATAAGGAAGGTTTCCTTAAATCCAAAGTCAATTGGACAACCGAATACAAATTCTCTGCGGCTAATAATAAGGTTCGGCAAAAGAAAAACTCTGGCACTCAATTTGTTGCCTTCGCGTTTTATGCTGTTGTCCTGTTTTATTGATATGCCAGCCTACTGTCGTCCCATTTAAGAATCTACAGGTATTCTATTCCATTATTATGGCGACTTCTTGAAATGCGTCTTTACTTTTGAAATACAAGATTTCAGCCGGCTCATAAGATTCTCCGTCTAAAACCTTGCTGACATCTTAAAGCTTAATTCAGGCCTTCATCCGTACTTGAGGTAACGTCCAACAGCGATTTTCCCTCTAAGCCGTTTGCACTATCTATCGATGCAACATCTGCTTGAAATCGAGATGAAAATATCATCTGCAACCGATGTGCCTGATTCTCTTGCTCTTCCTTTTGCATCAATCTGCGATTCTTAGCTATTTAACGCAGCTATGATCGCTTAAAAGGGTGTTTTAAGCAATCTAATTTGTCCAGTTTATGATGCACGCAGCATTTGTAATTAATTTTTTCTATTTTCATATGCCTGCCCCCTCAATGACCTCCTGTTCAACTTTCCTTGGTTTTCATATGCTTATAATAATGCATCTGAAAGCCAAAGAATTTGATTATAATTTCCTTAATATAGAACGGAGACGTCTTATTGCTGTTGCTGTTATTTCGAGTTATTAATTGAGCTGGACTGAGACAAATGACGGGGCTGGAGACCACATCGCCAAACAGTACCGTTAATCGGCAAAGCTGGAAATAGGAGTAGGTCCGATCATGCAAGGAACCAGACTAACAACAGGAGAATCCGGAAATACTGTGAACCGCAACATCCATGAAAACGGGTTGTTTCGGTTCATCTCTAATCTCCCTGTGCGTTGTCAGTCATATAACATTTGCAAGCTGTGGCCCAGAAAAATTACAGCCCAAGAATTCGGCAGCTTCAACCAACGATGAGCTCACACTACTAAAGGCTCAAATGTATTTATTTCACATCTGCTGCAATCCACCAGACCTCAAAAGTCCTGAGCAAATGTTGAAAGCATTGGGGAAATCAACATATTCACATCTACGGGACCATCGTTGAGGGACAAATCCTCCTATCGAAGCCTCTTACTTTCAGGTAGTTTGGCGACGAGACCATTCGATGAGAGGCCTTCGATGTATGCTCAAGTAAGACTTATATCCCATATTTCTTTCTCACATTTTTTACCATCAGCCTGTCACTCGGCAGTGGAGTTTATCAGAGCTTACATTGTGTCACAAGGTGTGACGCATTCCTTCTATGTTGTATAGCAGATCTCACAAATAGGCACCATGGCGAGAAATCAGACCATGTATCCAGCATTTTTCACTCGTCAAGTAAACGAAGCCTATCGTGAAAGCAGGCTTCGGTGACCTGATACTAATCTAAGCCGTTTGACAGTGAACCACTCAAGCACCGTTCATTCCGACTTGTTGTTGTTCAATGGATTGTCTGTACAGCGCTTTAAAGCACTCCCGCAGACTTGCCGCTGATCCGTGATCCGTGAGCGAAGGAATCCGTAGACATGACTTGCTCAATTGGTATCTAATAATCCGAAATGATATTTACATGCGCAAAGCATAACAATTCAGCTGATTCGTTTTCAACGACCTACCTTTGATCTGCTATCTTTTTTCTTCGACGACCGCATCCCGGCCGCTTAGGTAAGAAACGGGAACAACACTAACTGCAATGACCACAGCAAATGCCGCCAGTTCAGAAAAATTAGCAAGTGGACGACTCGGAAATGATACACGAATCTTCCTGCACTATGAAAAATATGCAGCAGTTGCATTACTTCCCGTTAAAAATTTCGCAACATTTGCACAAGTTGGCACTTCTCAACCCTCTAACACCATCTTTAGAGCACATGCGGTTAGCAGAAATAATGCGGCAGTTTTTGTTATCAGCGAAAAGGAAAGAACCGATATGGAACACCTGCCTCCGAAGATATAAGTAGAGGTAAATGGGTAGAAAAGGAGAAGCCGCTGTTTTCCAGGAAACGGGTGGGGGAGAGGTGGGTAGAAAAGGAGAAGTAAAGGGGTTTTGGGTCAGAATAGTTTCGTGCCGGACAAAACCGGAGGTGTGGCGGATTCGGTTCATTGCAGAGGTTAACTAAATGAGATAGTTGTGGGGCCGCTTTTTACGCCTTTTCAATGGAATGGGTTGGCGTTTTTTCGAGGCGATGAAGATGCAGCACGTTCGCTTTGTTTCCATGAGTACTGAATATTTTGCGTCAGTACGTTTAATTAAATATCTTCTGTCAATACGTTCACTTTTTATCATTTATGCTACAAAACAACAATTTAATTGTTTGTAAACGTTGTTTCTCATTTATAGGGTGCGGTGGTTGGGCAGTCGCGTATTCCTTAATGGGGAGGAGTTCCACAAAATTCATTTTTTTTAAATGATATGACGCAGAGTCGGATAATGAAATGAAATTCACAACTTTTATAGGGTCTTCCTTACGTTAGGTTAAGGGACATTTAATTCGGTAATACGGTAACTTATATGAGTAGAGGGTGAGCAAGAGCAGATTGGAAGGGTGCTCCATAGAAGATACAGTCAGCAGAAACAGGTAGTGCAACATGGCTCATAGCTGGCATCGCAAAGCAGAATGTAGCCAGTTGTGGAAATAGGTGTCACATCGCAATGTAGCGGTGGTTCAGTACGGATATCAATGTTTGACAACACAAGTGCGGGCTGTTGTTGTGGGAACGTTTGCTGAAGAGCAGTACAATTTGAAATATCGAACGGTACAGGTTCGAATATATGGCATCACAAAGGTTGCAGCAAAGGAGGGCTGCCGATGACCTGTGACGGATGCACTTTGTATTTCGCATTTGGACTCGAAGCAAAGAGTGAAGGGACATGGTCGGTTTCTTTTTGTGGTCGTGCTTCTATTTGCTTTTTGAATATCGCCGTATTATTCTTGTATGCTGCAATGTTGAAATATTTTATTGCAAAAGATGTTTTTTCTCTCCTAGTTTCATTTTTTACTCATTGGCCGCGTTCAATATTTCAGTTGGCCAAAACTTGGCAAAGATCTTCATCCGACGAACGTATAGGCTCGTCCATCTCGAGCTCAGTTCAGCCAATGCGTACAACATACTTTTATGAAGTATTTCCCCTCGATGCTTTTAATTGGTGGTGCTGAAAGTCCGACATGGGAATTCGTCATCAGAGCACGAAAAAAGCGACTACAGGCAAATAAGTAAGCACACCCTAGGGAAGGTAGAAATAATGGTGCTCCTATGAATCTGAAATCAGCTGAGGACGTGTAGTGAGAGCTCATAGTACAGTTTGATTATCTTTGCTGCTTTAACATGGAGGGAGTAACTGTATTCGAGGGGTAACAGTGTTAACGGCGGACGTTTCGTAACTGCTCGCATAACGTGTCTTAGGAAGAGGCGTGGGTGAAAGGGGGGAGAAAAATGAATGACATTTCCACGGAAATGTTGCCTTGGCATGCGGTCACCTAAAGGCTACGATAATGAACGGAATTCACGGGTGAATTTAAGTTGACGGAATTTGCAATAGCAAACTGACACTGCGAAGACAAAACCGCTGATAAAAACGATATTACTCTTGGATTCCGGGCGTCGAAGTTTGCCGGCAATTTCAACGCTCCGACGTGTAGGCGGACCCACTCCACTACTGGAGAAGTAGTTCTAGAATTATAATGAACGTCATTTCCAAGGTCTTCGCCATCTGAGCATCTATTGGTGAGATTCGGTGATGATCTGAGCAATATTTAGGTTATTTTGACCGTTGAGGATTCCACGACTTCCATTTAATAAAGCCTTTATCGGAGGTTGCAGCCGGCGTTGCTGCAGTGTTTTTATGCGCAGTTAGTCTGGAAAATTCCGCGCTTTCTGAATGAAAATTATCTTGGTTTGCTTTCGAAGATGGTCGGTACTACAGGCCCCAGTGTACTACCTTCTTGTTTATGTACATCATTGCCATCATCTCCTGGACATTTTGCGACGTTTTTTCGAACAGTCATTAAGGCATCGTGCGAAATTACGCTGGAGAATTTCCTCTTGATGTGTCAGTCGACTCAAAATCACCAGCTGTCAACGTCGTTCTCAATTTGAAAAATAATAAAAGCTCGCTGCTGCTGCATCGTCTGGGTGAGCCAACCGTAGAGTAGCCTTTGGTTTATGCTTCGCCAAAGGTTTACGAAGCCTTGGGAAAATCTCCACAAGCATCATCAGACGCCGTTTACGCTTTGCTCACATGAAGCGATCTAGTTCGATGGCTATGTGGATCATTGCTTATTGGTTTTCGCAAAATCAGTACCAATTGTCTCAACTCGGATGTAGTTTGATATACGTTGTTGCGGTAGATCTTGTTTGGCCTATGATCCTAAAATTCTCGAATTTCCTAGACAAACCGTGTATATGTGACATTTATGCGAACCGTTGGATTTCTTATGAAAAGCGAAGAAAGAAAATCTTTGAGGCGTCAAGTGTGTCCGCATCCATGTGCCCTATCAAAACAAGGCTTTGCTTATAGCTTATTATAGAAGTCCCTGTATGAACCGTATACAGTGCCACAAGATCTAAATCTTCCGAAAAAATTCTGATCGTTTTGTCCCCTTCACTCAGTGCATTGACCTCGACTGAATCTCCGAAAATCAGCAAGAATGGAAAAACAATGCATGACAACACAAAGACAACCGGTTCGCTTCCTGGTCGCAATTTCCGGCGTCCCACCCTTTAACCCTTACTGTGGGCTGCTTGCGTCGACCTATTAGAACCTGTCCTTTGTCTATCCGTGTACGCCTCTCTTCACTGCTCCATATCACACGCTGCGTCCTTGAGTAGCCCCGAGTTCGTTACCTCCACCGACAAGACACTGTTTCAACGCTTCTGTGGTTGCCGTGTTACTTCCTGTGTGCGTGACCCTCAACTGCAGAACCATCGTTTAGTGCTGCACGTTCTGTGACTGACCCTTGAACCACTGTTGTGACTACGAACAACGGTAGCACGATTTCCGTCTCAAGTCTCGTCCCTTCTCAACTGTCTCACAGCATCCCAAATTTGGATAATGGGAACATATGCTTATGGAAAAGTACGTTATACGCAGCACTATCACAACTTCCAGTTTGTGCGAGGCATTGCTGGTCGTCCAATAGCGAATCATACGAATACCCAGCAGAGAGCGCAGGTTACGGTATTGCCGCGTACCTTTTGCTGGGACGAACGCGTCTCTGTTCGTTCTTCGCAACCAGTCTGCGTAAGTTCTCCACAATTGTGCTGGCAATCCTGCGGCGAAAAAGCGCGAATTAGGAGGTCGTGCTTCATGACGTCAAATTGTCGTGGCGTCAGCCTATTATTTCGCTTTGCTGGGTGTCAAGTAGTTGGGAGTAAGTATAGGTGTGTAATTCCGTGTGTAGCGGTTCCAGGGCGTCGTATATTCGTATGTCCTTGAAGTTATAATGCACATAGGACGTGTCAGAATATCAGCAGAGCGGTGCTTTTCTATCACGAGATAGTTATGCTGCTCGGATGTTTCGCAACAAACATCCGTATACCCGCCCGCATATAGGGATTGCGCGTCAGATCCCTAAAAGATTTTCTTTTATGCGTGTTTTTGTCCTTCCCTCTTCTCCACCTCCTCACTCCACCTGTGTTCGCAGGACCAAATTCTGTTTCCCACCTCCTAGGTCCCATGTCCGAGCGTTCCATGACATTCGTGAAATTAAAAATGTCCTTCAGCTAGATTTGAAAGATCGAAACAGTGAGCGAAATACGTGAAATGGTTCAGAAGGCCGCGAAACTCAATGAAAGGTTTCTCGGAAGGTTACCACTCAACTTCCGATTTTTCGGATTCTGGTTTGCGCGGAACTTTGAGACTGCGAGCCCCTTCTACCCCTCCACACCCGTTCTCCGGTGCCTATCGTCGCGTTTTTCCATATTGACTGATTTTCGAATAGAGTGACATCGTAGGCGTACAACTCAATCCAAAACATGCAGTATGATTGAGGAATGCAGCATAATATAGAAAATTTTTACTGAAGTAACGTCACAGCTTACGAGGACTTAAAAGTTACAGACACAGCAAGGTATGAGAAAAGTTGCACGCATTTCACAATGCTTGTTTGGATTTGCCTGTAGAGTATGTTATGATGAGCATACTCGCTTTCATGCTACGTACGGTGAGCGACCAGTTGTTGCGTTCTGATTACAGACGTTAGCTGCCCTCCTCCCTCTTCTCACAGGCCGACCTGCGATAAAAGTGCCGTGCAGTGAAGATGTGCGACGGTCGCGTGGCTGCGGAAACAACTTGCAACAATGTTGCGGATGGTGAGTAACCTCTGTATTCATTTTCCTGTGACGTCTTTTGTTATCCGTTTTTTGAGCGAAGCATTTCCAAAATTCTTTGCTTTTCAGTGCTCTTACCTATACATAAATGACCTTTAGTTGTTATGATGCTTCTATAGCACTTTCTTAGCCACTTGTTATGTTCTATTTCAGCAAATTTTTTCTCATTCCTCTGTTCCATTTCTGCATTATTTCCACAAACTTTTCGGATCGGGTCGTTTCGGAGCAGTAGTGGGTCGTTTAGCAAACAACTCTGTCGTATCAACGACGCGATTGCCAACATTCCTTCAACAGTCGTTTGAGAATTCTTTCTTGGTATGGTAGAAAGAAGGAACGTTTTTATTATGCAGGGTGAAACTCAGCAAAAGCGTCGTTCAGTTGCTGATTTCGTGTTAGGCTCAGCATTTGAGTGTATTTATGTGCTGTTGCAAACTTACCTGCCTTTATATGTACGCATATCTGTTTAATGGTTTACACTGGCGTGAGCTGCAGAGTTTGGTGGCTACGACATGCAGAGTAGGATGATGCTTACGCAAATAGTCTTACATGCTCTGAAAGAGAGAAGGACTCTTGAATGCGCATATAAATTTACGTGCATCTTGCGTTAGCTTCCTGTGGCTCACCAGTTGTCCATCAGTAGCCATTTTCTCTCATACTCTACCGTCTAGCACTATGTTAATTACTTTCTTCAAAGTTTCCTGAAAAAGCCATTACTTATTTCATGTTACACTAGGTCGCCGTACTCTGTTTACTCATGTTGAAGAAAAAACCATATACAGGCTTTTGCACAAAGCACTTTTACTGAGCCGTTTGATCTGCTCATTTGTCGGCCCTGTTCATTCGCTTCTCTCCATCCCCTAGTCATCACCTATTTCCGTCGACTTCTCAGTTTTGACGATAACTGGTGATTCCATCCCCCACCTCCTTCCCCTTGTCTATTTAACCATCCGCTCGTCACATTTTACAAGAGACCGAGTATACTTTTCAGCCAGTTGAGTCCGAATGATGTTAAATTTTCACAGAAGATACAGAAGAACGATCGATTTGGCTCACATGTGGGTTCACCACTACGCATGCTTTCGATGTTTCACTATTCGTTGGAAGTTTATAAATTGATGCGATGAGTGGGTTTTACAAAACTGCGTATCGAAACTACCCCTCTGACACTCCCTTGCGCTTGTGTGCGGTCACAGGTGAATCATAGGAGTGAAGCGAGCGACGGAACATGCGAATTAAATAAGATAGGAAGACAAATTTACACAAGAGTTCGCGTCCATCATCTGCTGCATGCACCTCCTTAGGACGGCAGTTATTATAGCCGGTTAGTGCCCGGCCGTAATAACTGCCGTCCTGAGGAACAACCGGCTGAATTCAAAGCATGCAAATGATCGCGCGAGCAGATGGGCAGATGGACACGCATGGAACAAGAGTGATCATTTGTATCCAGATATTATTTTGGTAAAGCAGTGTGAAGCATGTTTACAGACGTTGCTGTGGTCCATTATTATTCCAGAATGGGTTTCTGGTTAGCGATTGAAAACAAGAAGAGTTAGGAGGTAAGTCTTTGCCGGGTTGTGCAGCTTACCGTGCAGTCGTAATTTGTTGAGCAGCAGCGAGAAGATTATTTCGTTGTTCTTTGACAAAAGGCCGTGGAACTAAGCATCTCGAAATTACTAAAACTGCGTAGCTCTGAGCAAAGCGGAAGCTGCGATGGAAATGAGAAATAAACTTTTCTCTAGTTTGTCGCGAGACCTTTGGCACCGACATAGCGTAAGTGCGCATTATCACAAGTTTGCTTTCCTGCCGAAGTTGGGCGATTAGTTTCTCTGAATTAAGCTAGTGCTGGGGGAGCCACGGGAATTACGAGGTTTGACGCTACCCATGTTGGGGCAATCACTCCCTCACTTTCCTTTCTCATTCTGTGCCAGTCCAGCCAGCAGGATTCTTTGCGGCAATAATTATATCTTCACAGCACAATGACTCGACCTACTTGTTTAGTGAAGATTGGCTGAAATCAAGTAGATAACACAGCATGCTTTGCTTGTACTCACTCAGTGTTGTCAGAGTCGAGGAGGAAAGTGATGGTCGTGAAGACGCCTACAGGAGCTCAACCAGCAAAGTCCACATTCCTGATATCTACGGAGTGCCTTAAACGCGATCCGATGACGACTGGGATCGACGAACGTGACGGATATCAGGATTGCTTTCAAGGGTAGGTGTATCATTTGTTGAAGCTTAAAATTGATGCGTGGTTGACCTGAGTTGATTTTCCTAGCATATTTCCTCGCTCATGAAAATCAGTAGGTCTTCTCTTTCGAGATTTCAGACTGTACATTGCTATGAATGGCAGCAACAAGCAGCTAATGTCGAAGAGACTATCGGAAACATGTCAAAAGTGACATGAACATGTGAGCTGGATATCGAACAATGCCTGATAGATTGGCCTAGAGGCACTGAAATTTACATTTATAGAATGGCCGTCACAAATGCACGTACCAAAATTTCTATTCGATTGGCTGTGCGACTAGTCGTGGATCAATCGTTTTGTGTCTGATATCATACTGATATTGGGCAGTGAAACATATGTTCGACGGTACATCCGTACGGGTAGATGTATGACCTCTGCTTTTGATATACACAGACAGCGATTTGAAAATCATGGTGCTTTTCGTTTGTATTGTGCGCGTATGTATCTACCTAAATAGTTTTTGTCCGTGGACGAATTGCTTGTGCAATGGGTCAGGACCCGCCTGTTTAACTTGCCAGGCAACGAATTTGCATATTTCATAATATTTCACACTGTTGAAAATGTTGAGCAGAAAAGATTTTTGAATATTCTCCTCAAGCAGCTATTCGCACCTAGAGTTAACGACTCTCATAAACGTATTGAAATTACATGCGGGTGTTTTTTTGGGAAGGATTTCAACTGTTAGTGGAGCACTTCCAGAGTGGAACGGAGCTCCACTCATTCAGGTAGGTTGTATATAGCGGCAAGACAAATTCTGCATTCTTGAGCATGTGAAAGAGATTCCAGCCAGAAATAATGAGAGAGGCGGATGAGTTGGAGTCTTTAGCTTACATGCAATCCAGTCGAATGTGTGCATGTATTTCGTCTTCGAGGACCCGCGAGGACAGAAGCAGCTCATTCTTTTTAGGAAAGACGCTTATGAAACCAGTAGGAAACGGTTATGAAGTGCACGATGAATTCAAGCATCGGCTAAGGAGTCGATGTTTTCTGTAACTTTGCACTAAACATGTCAAAGTGCATGCTTCATTAAGCTCCTCTTGCATTCTTTTTTTGACAGACGCGTCGTCGTTTCGATAAAAACCCGTGGGTACGCTTCAATTTGCCTCGTCGGAAATGAGGAACTTTATGACGTTTGTAAACTGTTTGCGTTTTGCTGTGCTGATAAGTTGCATAGAGTTTTTTATTCATTTTAATTTTTTGAACTGTTCGTATGTACGATCATCAGTGAATATTTACTCATCTAAGAAGCGATCCATATATGGACTGATTATTTGATTTTGTGTGCATCTTGTCACATTCGCTGTAGATCCTCGATGAACAGCTGCTCAGTATCGTTATATATCGACCAAGGTGCCACGACGTGTAAGTCGGGTCAAGGAGAAAAAGAATGTTCTGCTGAGGATGGCGTCGCTATAAAGCAGGGAGGTAACGAGGACATTGAGCTGACAGCTGAAAGGTTCGTCCGATTTTATGCGGTGGTTTGCTCCTCGTTTGATGTTGCTTAATGTGTTTATGTCTTGCTGATCGCCTCGCCCATCTCTGATATTCTTTCTTTCGCCAATTTCCAGTTCAATTTTGGAAATGGAAAAGGGAAGGGGAGCTCCAATGAGGTTTATCAGCGTATTGAGTATGTACGTATAGCAAGTTCGATGTGTTCCCAATTTCAGGTATATTATAAAGGGACGTGGATCATCATTTGTAAATGTTTTCTCCAATGCAAAATGGTTGCCGTGAACAGCTCCTCTTTGTGCTCTTTTGTCGGAATAGTTCTTCAAACGACGGTTTAATTTTTGAGAAGAGAGAGTAGTAGTGACTGCTCGGGGTTTCTCACAGTGAAGTTGCTGATGTGTTGTTTGCAGGAAGCAACCTTCTACTAATAGTCGGAAGAGTATGATCTCGATTAATGCTTCAGCAGACGGTATAAACAAGTTACATGACAACAGTTCACCCATGGAGAGTGACATCGTTTTTGATCGATCCAATTCAACGCCTATTGGAGCCGCAATGAGTGGTTTTCTTCTCACTGGGACAGGCTAGCACATTATTATCACACGCTAAAATTTAAGATAATAAAATCTATAAAGAGGCTGTCTTAAAATGCAGTTGAACCGGTCTCGAAAGAAAGTGCTTGTGGGTAAAAAAAGTGCGACAGTGATTTTCGGACTTTTTCACTCTTCTTACATATTACGATTTTAGTTAAACCGAAGTCGACAAATGGTATATAGTAAGAAGGAGGGATTCGCAATGGTTTGCTGAGTTTGAGAATAGATATTGTTGTTGCCTGAGCAGAATGCAGCATACTTAAATCTCCTCTTAACGTCGCATATTTCTCTGCAATGGCGGCTGTTCTATGCGATCTTTTCAAGTGAGACGTGTTGAAAATAAACACTCGCTCAGTTCTCTTGTAAGTGGTCGTTGCAGAGGAAGAAAATAGCTGTGGCACAATTAATGTGAATTTATGGGCGACACTGAATCAAAAGTGGATGTTGTTCACTTGTGAGACAGCACTGGAAGAGCATTCAGTACCCAATTTCTCAAAAATCTTTCAATGAATTTCGGGAGCGGTCCTTATTCATTACTATCACAAGTCAAAGTCTACATTCTTCGCTGCGTCTCCGCCGAGGAACTTTATGTGTGAGTAGATATTCTTACGGAATGAGGATCCCGCAAATATTTACATGATAAATGGAAGATCAATCGAGGGGGCGTGAATTATCGTGAGGGGGCCTCTCCGCATGTGAAGTGAGCGGGACTTTTATTCGAAGCAGCACACATCGAATGGATTGCGTATGCTCGAAACCCTATGTTGCACTGAGGATGATTAAATCTCTTACGGCAGCAAAATAACTTTGAAACGACGAGGTGATTTCCGGAAACGCTTTTACCACTTATTTTGTGGAGCGAGTTTCAGGAGGGCTTGCTGAGTCGGGAATATTGGGTAGTTCAGGCGCATCAGATCAACTTGAGACGATGGTGGCTGCAACAGAAATGGAACCCAATGTCGACTTCTCTTCGACACATTGTTCTGAAAGTAGGTGATTGATAACTGTTTCATGTCATCATTGAAAGACACTGGTACCGCCTTGAATTTATTCGTGGGATTATTGATTCGGGATCGAGCTGTTTGCAATGAGCAGTTTGGGAGAGAACATGTTTCCTGAAGGCGTTCAAAATTGAAACAGGACTGAGTCTGGAGAGCGCAATGTCGAGATTTTATCGAGCGCATTCAGCTTTGACATTAAATAAATGATTTGAAATTGCGAAAAGCGGTATGCGATGAAGGCGGCAAAACCGCCAGTGACGTACTTTCCTGCTGTGAGAAAGGCTGCATTTGCATCCTTTCGAGCTGTAAGGATTTGTGGATGTATGAAGGTAGTTGTACCATGATGAGATAAGAAAGATCGCAGACACATCAAAGTTTTTGGCGGTCCATCTCTCTGCGGGACCAGACAACTGAAAACGTGGCGTCCCTCACCCGTCTGCATCCGGTCAAGGGTTTCAACGTTTGAACGTGTATGATCGGGAGCACGCATAGAAATATCTTTCCCTAAAACCAGTTGTCTGTCAGTTGCGCATTGCTACTAACTGCTTATTTTAAGGCCATGGTGCTTTGGTGCACTCTTTCGAGGGAAAATTTGCTCTGAAGAATTCTCGATGAATTACATTCGCCCAGCCAGTTCGAAAAAAACCGTTGATTTCATTATTTGCAATTTCTTGTCCCACACCTTTACTTGATCACTTCTGATTCACAAGAATCCAATATTTTTATGGCCGACTGTTCCATCCTGCTATCTCTCTCTGCATGTTTACGAAGCGGAGATGCTCCATTTGATGTTGCATGTGTGCGGAACTGATGCTCATAGTCGGGTCTGAGTCGAACTGTTTCCGGCCAAACGCACTGGATACGCATTACAGTGGTCTCAACCGTCGGAGAAAATCATTGTGAGGCATGGAATTTTGGTGGGCAGCCACTTGCATTCGGTGGCCTTACTTTCAGCGTTCTGGGTAATTGGGATTTCGGAATCTCAGTTGGGGTTCCCTGATTTTTGGAATATGTAATGCTGAGGTTATTTCAAGTTTATGTATTTCGTTGGCATTGCCTCTGCTTCATTGTTTCGAAACGTTCAATTTAAGCCAGCTTTCACTGCTGGTTTTCGAGACCCCAGTGCCGACATTACATATAAATTTCACCTTCACCTTCGATTATAGTCTTTTTCCATCACATTTAAGGTGCAAGGATTTTTTGTTCAGTTTTCTTGCCAACTGTTGTATCCTTTCTGCCTTTAATTCTGCTCCTCTACGGTTCTTTGATGGCCTGCATATACTTCTGATTCGTAACCACTAGGATTAAAGGTGCATTATCGTTTTAATCAGTCCTTTGCATCAGCTTAGTTGGCAGGCTAATAGGTGAACCAAAGCTTGCTTGAAGTTAGCCGGGAGTTAATCTTTCTAAGACGTTTTTGAAGCTCGGATTTTTTTTCAGCTGTGAGCAATAGGAGAATTTTTCGCGCACATGTAGTTCTGTTGTGCTTCAGTTTACCCTTCTTCTATGCTTACCGCCTACCAAGTATATCCATATTTTGCAATATCGATTTTGCGCGAATTGCGGTGTCCACTTAGCGTACAAAAGTCTGCTACACAACTGCATCATTGTTCATGTTATGCGCATAATGAAAGCAAATGTGAGTAAGGACTCGGCGTTACGTGGAAGCATGTTTACTTAATCCATGTGCCGAGCTCTTTTCATCTCTACTGATTTGTAATTAAGTCGATGAAGGAAGGCACGAGGAGCGATCGATCTTGTCGAGACAAAGCAACGAAGAGGATCAGCCTGTTTATGAACTGCTGCAGCCTGTCATTACTCATGGTGATGCAGCTGAGCTAATAACACGGAACGCTGCAGTCGCTGATTTGCATGCTATTCGGATATCACACTTTATTCGTGGTATGCTACCTTCAACACTTTCTGTTTTGCTGTCGTTTTGCTCGCGCTTTTGCATTGGATCCAGTTCGGGAGGTCTCTTGTCTCTGTACTTTCAAGACCAATTCTCCACATTCATTCTGGCTTTTAAACTCACTGCGCTTAAAGACTTTGCTCCGAACGATTTTATCTGGAGGATTACGTCGTGAATTCGTTTCGCTGAATTCCCCGATAGACGTAGAAGGAAAAGGTGGATTAGCAGTCCTTGGCAGTGAGCAATCGATTAAAAAACAACGGGATGTCCGTTCTTCCCACTTCAAGGTTTTTTCTCAGGATCTACATTTTAATGATTGCTGCCTTGTGTGTCAAGAGATTGCCGAGTGCTGTATCTAATTTTCTCCGTGATTTCCTACATAACGTTCAGCATTCACTTTATTCTCAACGTCTCCAAGATATGAAGATGTGAATTTAAACAATCGATTGTTGCTTGGAAAAGTGGGTGAGGTATCACCGACGTTTTTCTCCAAATACCACCGCAGCAATGTTCTTTCGCCTTATAGACGAATGTCCGTGGAGCCCATATGAAGCCAGTTCTTCGGCGCGTACTGCCAAATGTTTTTTTTTCGGGTTTATAGCGGGTAGAAGAATATTGCAAATGTTCCAATTTTACTCTGACGTTGGCCTCCCAAAGAAGATAGCACATAGGTTTTCTCTGTCCTTGGGATTGAAAATGATGGCATGTGTTTGATTTCATTTCACACTTTGGAAATTTCTTTTTTATCGACAGAAACGGCAGTTGTTAACAAAGGTTCAAAGTTAGTACTCAGGTGCACCTATTCGATTTTCACGACTGATCGTGCAACCGGGTCACCTCTGACGGAGTTTTTTCGAATTAAGCGTGACCATTAATTCGCAATCATTGTTTATTCTTCGAACATGACAAAAAATATTGAGTTTATATGAGCACAAGTCTTTTGAATATCGATAAGTTATGATTGAGAATTCAAAGTAATTATCGACGCTGATCTATGCGACAGATTGGAGTCATATTAGGGAGTCAGTGACTGAATAGTCGAACACATGAGGAGCTTATTTTTTCCCATAATTTCGGGGTGGAAAATAACAGACCTTTGTACTTTTTGAAATAATCCAGCGACTGAGATTTCCACGGAGCGATTTTGAGGGCATATAAGAAAATTTGCGAAAAGAATGAACGGAATACCCCAGGCATACTGCTGGCTTCAAGTTTTACTCTATCCTATTATCATTTAAATCAAGTAATACAGTTCACATCTCTGCAGAGAGTCTCAGGAATTGAGATTGGAGCATTTTTGTTTGCAAAATGAAGCTGTAAAAGGTTTTTGATGTGTAAGTTTATGGTGCAGAAGAAGGCAGCTGTGTTGTGCATTGCTCTGTATTTGAAATTTCTTATTGAAGTTTCGTTCAACCTTCGAGGGCAACACGTACACGAGCAGTGAACTCATGTTGAAGTTGCAGGCGGATTTGATGTTGGCGGAGAATCGGAGAAGTGCGCTGGAGTGCTACAGCCAACTTCTTCATTTCTACGCGCCACTTCGTCCAGCCAAGCGGGTGAAATGACCGTTCAAGTGCTCGAAGGCAGGGAGAGTGCGCATGTTATAGAAAGTTTAGCAGCTCAGAGCTCCATGCAGTGGCTAAATTTAGATGAAGACGTCGTCAGTGGTATTCCGCATTCACCATTGTTGTGCCAGGTCATTTTTGAAGAGGTTCTTTTTGTTACTGACGTGATTCAATGTCTAAAGTAAGTCACATCAAAAGATTTCATCACGTAGGGATCAGATCAGCACATTTCTCTGCAAAACTTTTACCACTTTTTTTGCTAATTCCAGAGGCAAATGACGTCTCTCATTCTTAGGACGAATTCAGTCGGGATTAGATGAAGTTGGCGGTAAACGATTGATTTAATTTGGTTGTATATATGTTTGATGTTGCGCACAGTTGATTACTGCTTAGACGTCTCAACGAATGGAACGACGGTGAAAATCTTTACAGGACGAATGACTTATCTGGTTGATGAATTTTACGCGGCAGCTGAGTACATTTACTTATTCGATTCTTACGTTTATTAGGTCCCGTTGAGGCGATGATTAACGGATAGGTTACACCGCGATTCTAATGCGTTGTCTTGGAACGTTCCAAGTGTTCCAGCGACTAACGAAACTGATAGGCGTGATCTAGCTTGTAATTTTGTTTATGATAGAAACAGTGAGGGGCGAAGAGTGGTCGACATTAATGTTTTTGCTGATTCATTTTCCGAAACCAGTAGTGCAGGGAAACCGCCAAGTTGCCATTTTTTTTAGTGTTCCTTTTTCTGTAACTTGTTTCCATTCTTGTTTTCGCCGCTGTGAACCAGTTATTTGTAGCCTCTTCAACATCTCTCGAGGCCCGGATATTGGTGGTTTGCAAATCGTTTTTTCCACTGATCCTCGATTTACACTTTCTTGCCTACAGTTTTCCTACCTTAAACGTTTTCAGTGTTCCTTGAGAAATCTTTTGCGACAATCTCTACATAGGCTGCGCTGCTTCAGAATCCTAGATCTTCGTTCGTTCCGCGCTCACTTCGAGTCGCGCCTGAGCCCAACATTTTCTTCTGATGTCAACCATGCTAAGCATGGTGAAATTTGTAGAGCGGATGCTAGAACCTTTCATAAGTAGCGGCATCTTAAATCGTCTGAAAGCGTCACTGATCTTCGAACAATAGCACCCTTGAAGGTCAAATGCCATGGGAGTGGCGGGGTCCCTAGAAGACTTCCGGAAACGTGCTGGTCGTCTCTCGTTCCAGTACGAGCACCCTGCTCACATTTTTCATTCACCAGTTGCTCCGACAAGCATGTGAATGACGGACCTTATGATCCTTAATTCACTTCGCAGTTGCGTTTAAATGGGAACCAATGCTAAGTCTTTGGCTTTTGCTGCAAAGCATGCAGCACAATTATTATATTTGTTCGGCTGAGCTGTTGAGGTGGAAGATCGGGTTGATGATTTTGATTTGAACATGCAAATGATTTTGCGTCAGAGGCCGCATCGTTGTCATTTCAGCAGCCATTGTCAATATGTAAAAAAGTTTCGGTTGTCTCCCCATATCCCAGTTATTCTGTTGTTGTACTGCTTTTCATGGCCAACAAAATCACCAGGTCTCGAAGGGATGCGAACAAAACAGCAATAACATCCCCCGAGAAAGTGGTCTGCCCATCGTTGGTTTCTCTGCTGCCATTTTGGCCGGCGCGGTTCTGATCCACTGAAAGGTAGCCTCGAGAACTGCTCGTCGGCCAAGAGGGTGGGTAGTCGTAATTCATTGGTGCGTGGCATTGTCAGTGGTTATAGGCGTGTTTGGCGTCAAGATCCTATTTGGTCGTTGCGTTTTCCCAGCCATTGTTCGTCATCGTCCGAATATGATCATTGTTGCCAAGGACCACGGAATATGGGCGCTCACTTCTGCTTTCAGTACGAGTCCTTTCGTTTCCGTTTTGCATTCGTTATATCTCAACAGGCATCCGATTGTGGTTTCAACACCTCACATCCAGATATGGGTGACTAAATCGTTTTCATGCTATCTTACAGAATATCGGAACACTGATGTAAAGGCACTTGCACATTCGCTGAGTCGTTTTCAGTTCTTCAGATCTTCCTATAGATCCTTCAAAGGGACTATTTTTACTTATAATTCTTCGCTAGAAAGCAACGAGTCTTACTTCAATCTGGCCATATAAGTCTTAGCATAAATATCGCTCCGTGAACTACTAGAAGTAAATTATGTCAACAACCGTGGGTCGTAACTGGAGCACTGTGGTGGCAGACAACTCCGTTCCCATTTTTAACGAGCCGCTCAATCAGCCCATCTGACTTCATGCTTTTGAAGTTTTCAGTTTTGCTCGGCCCATTCATCAGTGCAGTGATGCCGCACTCACAACTTTTGTGCTTGCAGCTTACGTAACGTGTTTCCGCTAGCTTCTTTTGTCTTCCGGTTTGCCCCTTGTTTATGCAAAATGGATGGGTCACTGACAAGTTTGAGCCGGCTTTCAGAATTTTTCTCTTTCGCAACAAATCCCAGCATTGCTTTACGTGACGTGCCTAATCTTTATATGCGTGGCACTTATTTCTGTATCTTTAATGCATTCAGTAGATTTCCTCGTTTTCCTGCACGGTGAGATGATTGTATCCGAGATTCTTGTTATTTTCCCTCAGTGACCTTACAGCGCTACCGTCCTGCAAACGAGATATCCTGCAAGCAAGCGCGATCAACGATTTTGTTAAAAGGTTATATCGCTTGGGCGGTACCAGCCATATGAGTTCACCTTTAACGTTTTTATGAAAGAAAATAGTTTCCAATACGGTCCGGTCGAGTCAAACGCCTTGAAAAAAGGACTAAGTAGCGCCAAAAGTGACGACCTCAACATTTAGAATTTCTGGACGTAGTTTCAGTAGGGGATGACTCAAGCGGTCAGAGGCCGAAGAGTAAAGTTTTGAGAATAGCACGGGCTGCGAGAATGCTTTACGTTTCGAAAGTTCACTGTTCTTCATGAAATCGGCGTGTTGTTCGAGGTCCCAGTGTCTTGCTTTTCATGATCTTTGATCCTCACTCTGTCATTACCCTGAGGGCCTTTGAGCCTAGTATTTTTGCACTGAGTTCTATTTCTCGCGAGATAAGAACGCCAGGGAATAGGCTCTTCTTGTCAGTGGTAGTTTCTCATCGTTTCGCAGGTTGTGCATTTAGGTAGATGTTCAGCAAAACGTAGATGAACCGCCAAAGTCTACCCTGATGGAAAGCAGACTAGCATTTCGACAGAGACTGTTGGCTGCAGACGAAGAGGTTAGCCATTACTTCTGCATTATGAATGTTTTCCTCTCCGGAAGCATTGAGTTTTTCAGAATTCGACAACCTACTCACACCTCATTGTTTATATATGAAAAAGACAATCAGCTTATGGGATCTAATCCCGACGATTAAGAGGGGATTGTCATTCGTTCTCGGTAATCCGCAGATGCAGGAAAAAAAGTGATTCTGTCGGACGATTATTTAACTTATTGCACGGAGACCGTGCGGAGATGCCAAGTGAAGTTTCTCGTCCTAAATAGGTGAAGGAGGAATCTCGAAAAGTGGACAGTGGTTATTCGTGCTCATTTCTAAACAGGGAACTTTCTTGCAATGTTTGAGAGGGATCAGAAACGTCAGTGTGCAAGGCGGCAGAGAGTGAAAAAACATTGGGATCTATAATGGGTTAGAGTGCTGCCATTAATGAAATGCATTAGCGAGCCAAGCGGAAAACTCACTTTGTAAAGGCGGCGGCTATTTTAACTGGAGGGAGCGGATCGCGTGCGGCTAGGCACATCTTTAAATCCAGGCCTGGCACGAATGCACACGTCTGCTTATAAACGAGCTGCGATCATAACATACTTTCGGGAAGTAAAAAGGCAGAAAAAATGCGGGGAGGTTGTACGCATGGAAGTTATCACTGATGTACTCAGGCGGGACCTGAACTGCACATTTCTGCTTTTTGAGCAGGTGCTGTGAACAGCTGACTCAAGATAGTAGTTTCTTACGATTATCTTTGCTTTTAAGGATACCTCACGTAAACAGCTAAAATAATTAAAATAGGTATGTTAAGAAATGCGAAAACAAAGTGGTAGGTGAACGGGAGTTGTTTGAAGAATATGTTGAGCTAGTTTTGAATAGATCCGTGTGAAGAAGGTTGTGCGCGTTTATATGCAAGGGATATCCAGGTTTTGATTGATGGCTGGACGGTCATCATCAGTCCTAAGCGCGTGAGATTCATTAAACTGTGCACACTGTCGCCCGATTTTATTTCATGATTATAGACCGTCATAGCCGCGGGCCATGCCATAATGCGTGAAGATATAGTAAAGTTGAAGGAAGTGGAGGACTTCGCAGAGATGTTTAAGAGGCAGCGCATCAATTTTGGTATGTGCTTTGTTTCTTGGTGATGGTGAGGAGAGAATGGAATGGGACAATGGGGGGAACACATCACCTCGTAGGAAATAAACGAGAATTTGGATGATCGTGTGTACTAGGAGATGGTTCGAAACATTTTGATTCTGTACTTTATGATTGATCGGATCCTTTACGAACATTTCAATAAGGAAAACAACGGCTAAGGCTGGTATGCCATGTTGGCTGAGGGGATTTCCATTAGAAAAGGGCCCTTACTGAAGCGTCGAGACACCTGAGCTAGGATCTTGATGGCAGTGGGCTGAGATGAGAAATCTCATGGCCGCAAAGAAAAATATCTTCAGGATGTCCTCCCCACAGTCAGGTTGAAAGCTTAATCAGAAACGTAGGGTAGGCAACAGGCCGTCGACGTTTATTCAACGTTGCACATGTAGTGGTCAAAAGCACCTCGATTTCGATTTTTATCCTCTGGAGTTTGGGCATGGTCGGTTTGTTACACCTTAAGCAGCCTTGTGAACGTGTCACACCGTATCTCATATAGCTCAGTAAGATTGATTTTGGAAAATTCTTTCCAGGTTTTGCGATATTGCATTAACCATTGTCCAATGAAGCGCTGAACTTGCACCTGTCCTGGAAATGGCTTCATAATGTAGTGAAGTGTTCGCTTCTGCTTGCTAATCTATGTAACACAGAAGATCGTAAGTCTATATAATACAGAAGATAGTATGTAGTGATCAGAGTCGTCAAATGATCGTCCTGTCACAAAAAATGGGCGGGATCCTAACAGATAAATCTTTGCGAGAGCAACACGCAACTGTTCCTGCGAAGAGAATAATTGAGAGAGGAAAGGATTGGGTAACTCGTTTACCGTCATCGCAACGAAATCATTTGCCTATTCTTGCTTGGAATTGCGCTGAAGGTGCTCAACTCCCAACGCTATCAGTTTTAATATTGGAACATTTACGTGTCTCGCCTCCAGCAGCATTGTTTAGGCTTCACGCAAGGTGATGTTGGCGCGGCTTTGGGCAGCCGACATGGTATGGACTTCTCACAAACAACGATTTCGCGTTTTGAGGCGCTAAATTTATCCTTCAAAAACATGTGCAAATTATATCCGCTGTTAAAAAATTGGATGTCCAGTGTGGAGACCGCAGTAACGAATGGAGTTAAAGTCGACGAGTTTCTCGAGCACCAAAACATGGGTCCTTCATCTCAGGTACTGTTCTCGCAAAAGAATCAAGTTTCTTGAAAATGTCTAGACTTGCGATGTCGACCTGGGGTTGTTTATTGGAAAGCACAACTCATTTTATTTTTCTACAGTGCATTCCGTTTGGTTTTGTGGACGTATTGCTCATATGGATAGTAATGTGGTGAAAGAGATTTGCTTAGTTACGCTTGAGAGAATGTTTGACAGCACGTGTTGCATGATTTTCCTGACTTGTCAACGTTTTCGCTTGCCAGGCTAACTGTTTATGTCTGAAATAATACAATGTTTATATCTTTCTAAACAATAACTCAGTCTGAGCAAGAGACAGACAAGTAGACGCATACGCACACGTAATACGTTTAGGCACGACTGTGCTTGCAGTGCTTCCCGATTGAAATGCTGTGAGCGGATCAGTGAGGCAGTGGAGAACTTAATGCAATCATGTCCCTCACTTTCTTTAATGTAGAGAATTATGAAATTGCTCAAATGTCAAAGGAGTTATGGAAACAAAGTGAGCTTTTACTCTGGAATTCATATGTTGTTTATTTGTTCCTAAGGAGTGAGGAATTGTACAGCAGGGTGGATAAAATTGTTGGATATTGTAACGTGGCGCGAAGATGCAGCCATGGAAAATTTAAGCCCTACGACTAGACAGCTGAATAAACGATCCTTCAAACTTCAGAGTCGCACGTTGGTCAGTCTCTCAGATGCTGCAGTGATGAATTCGGTTGTGAAAGGTTGCCCACCAGGAAGCAATTCTTGCGCTGTCATGTCAGCTGCCGCACCTAGGAAACGTCGGAAGAGGACAAATCTCGATGCGGTGCAGCTTGCCACGCTGGACGGCTATTTCCAACAGAACGCCCGCCCTGACAATGATGCAATGGCTCATATCGCTAGAAGTCTTCAGTTAAATCACGATGTAAGTTGGGGGAATTCGCACGACAGCATGATCCTAAACCTCCAGACAACATTTTATACAGATCTGTGCCAGCTGTGACTCATCGTTTGCATCCAGATGCGTACTTACGATGCTGTGAGCGTGTTGCCTATTAACTTTATAGTTATGCTGCTCATTGAGCATATAATTACTCCTGCAAACGCGTCAAAATTTTCATGCGACCTATTACATGATTTTTTCTAGGGGCGATAGCCAACTATTGGTAGCTGCTGTGCTCCACAAACTGCTGCAGACGATGAGGCATTGCCGTGCGTTATTGCCTCACAAGGGTGAGAGGATCGGCTGTATGCCAGACGCTTAATGAGCGCAAACGGCTGTGGCGATAGTGAATGTTAGGGTGGTCAAGGATGACATAATAAAAGTCTTAAAGAGAAATTTATGGGCATCTTAGCAGCTGAGTCGCGATCAAGATCTGGAGGTAGAACGCACGGCCTTTGATAATATCGCAGCAACGAAATGAAGTGGCTTGAAAAGCTACGATTTGTTTCGATAAGTTTTCCGAAATGGACGCCACTATGAATCGTTACGGCTCGGAGGAGATAAGTGCCGTGATAAAACTTTGCTTCGGACTGAAATTACTTTTAATCGGAAGATTTGTCAGTTTTTCACTGGTCGTAATATGAAGATTACAGCAACGACTTAGCAAAGGAATTTGGAGAATATCAGCCCCTTAGCTCTAAACTCACTTCTGAACTAGATCGTGACGCCTCTGATGGCGTCTGTCTATAAAAATGGCGCGAGGTTGGTGCCGAAATCTTATGCCAGCATGGGTAATCGAATGCGGGACGACATCAGATGTTGAATCCTATGCAGCTTCGGTCTGGTTGCATTCGAATGCGCTATGTGGTGATCCTTTGATGCCGACGCTTGCCTCCACATCCAACTCACGTCCCTCAAGTGACCACTGTCCAGGCCTGAAAAAGTATTCAGTGCAAATTTAACGTTTCTTATGTGAAATGTTACGTGCCTCACATCAGCTACCGGCACGAATGTTTTCTCAGGCTAGGATGCGATGTTCTTCCTACCACAGGTGGTGTGCGTGACCTTGGTTTTATAGTCGACTTTAGTAGAGGTAGCAGTATTCCACACTGTCGAGGCGTCGAAATTTGCAAACTGTTTTCTCTGCGGATGCATCCAGCTTTACCAAAATACCTTTCTCGCCTAATGCCCACCCATTTTGGAATATCGGTTTCGTATATGGCCTACTTATTTGTTTCTGATAATATCTTGCTAGAGAACGTCTAGAAATGCTCCGCTTTGCTTTCCGCAGAATACGTAGTTATCCATGTCAGCCCGATTACATTATTAAGCTGAAAATCTCGAACATGTAATCATTGAAATATCGCAAGCTCAATTTTGATTTGGCTGTTTGTTGTAAAGTTGTGTTCGGCTTTCCGACATCGTGCTGTCAGAAATATTTTTTGACGCTTCCGGTAGCCGACGAGCGCATCAGTCTCAGCTCGCCAAAAGGTGCGGCAGCTTAAGGAATGTTCTGCATAGTTTCACGTTTCGTGTTCCACGTGTCCGGAATCTGCTTCCCGACGATATCGTTAATGCATCCGCTCCTTCACTTTTAATTTGCGGCTGAACCATTTCGATGTAGACATTACTGTTACTTTTACGTGTTAAGTGCCCGTTTGCCTAAATTGTACCTTTGAGAGCGTTCTGCTCGTTCTTGCTGTCAAGGTTACATACTTTCGTCTGTTTTGCAACATCGGGACGTTAAAATAAGAACCAAAATAAATAAGTAGACGAGTGCTCGCTTGCAGTGTTGGTTATGTTCGCTCGAACGATAGGCCTTTAGAATCCCCTTCTTTGGGGAGAGGGGAGGGATGAACAGGATCTCTTGCTCTTCCTCTTCCAGCAGGATTTTATGAACATTTTCTTCTTCAGGTGGTACGAGTGTGGTTCTGTAACCGCCGACAGAAACTGCGCAAGGATCGATGCTAGAATCTCACGCTGTCCTGTTTACATTTTTTGTTATCGATGCTGGAGCATGACAGTCTCCCGTTTACATTTGCTGTTGTCTGCACATAATATTACTGCATCTGTACTAGATCCTTGTCAGTTCACAGCTGTGCCGTTTTCTCCTAGCTTGATTTCTGCGTTCAACAGAACGTGTATTTGACATTTGTTAGACTTCAGTATTCACTACTATTTCATTTATTTGTACCGTATCTTCAGAAATATTATATAGTCATCAACGTGATTGGTTCGCACTTCTCCCTTCCCTTTTATGTATTGCGCTACTTTTTAAAAGGCTACTGAATTCGGATGGACTTGAACAGTTGAAGTTGACGGGATGAACTTGGCGATTATTTCGGATCACAATTGTCTTAGGATTCGCTCATTGATCTGTGGGTCCTAGTGACCTTATTAGTGAGCTTTGGATCCTAGTGAAATTATCAGTTTCGAACATGCTCTCCTAAGGTTTTTGAACGAAATGTTGCCGTTATTTCCGTCTTTGTTCTCATCGCTATCGGTCTGTTTGATGCGATACCTACGTAAGTTTCTGCTGTCCTGTTGAGTTGACCACAGACAAACAGATCTTTGTGAATGCAGACGACGTTTCTCCGAATACCACTTCCGTTCTTGTTCTTCAGGGCCTCAGCTGATAACTGTTCTTCTTGCTTGGTCCCGTTTTTCCACATGGTATTACTCGTTTCTCTTTTTTTTTTTTTTTGAATTACACGTTTATGTCGTTGAATTCAGGAATCATCTTCCTAAAGGTCAGCCCAAGTCCTTTGAACTCTCGGTCTGAATGCAACATTCTACACCTATCCCAGCATCGATGTGCTGGTGATACCGCACTGTTCGTCATTTTTTTCCTGCTATGGATTGTTGTTTTAATGCAGACGATGAATTCGCTAGTGACTGTATGAACGGAGTTTCAGGGAACTTTATGAGAAGCGAGAAGTTCCCTTTGGATTTACTGGAGCCATTACGCGATTGATCTGCGCTGTGTAATTGATTATTTTGGTTTGTCCTGAATTTTCCAGACCCTAGTGTGACGAAATGATTTAGAATTTGGCCCATGACCAGCTGCTGGTGCGGGTTTCCGGTGAGTTTTTATTGTTCTCGTATGTTTTGCAATTAAATGGGCAAATTTTGAACGTTTCTTAAGTAAATGTGCAATGCTCATGAGTTTTATCGCTGCAACTTCTCGCTGTAGCTATTGATCACAACAAGAAGACGGTGTTGAAGTTCAGACGGATCTCCCCTCCCCAACGACTATGCGTACTGTCATGTTTTGGAAAGCGCTCATGGGTCGCTAGATGCAACGGTAGTTCGCGATTGTTTTGGTCTATTGACCAGAGGATAGGGTAAAGCGAAATTTCGGGGTGGCAAGCGTTCGCCACAAACTTTTCCAAAGTGAGGGTAAAAGTCCGTATGTACAGTTGCGATGTTGTTCCCGTTGAAACATTCTCGCATGCGCCACGTGCTCATATCTCAACAAAAGTATTATTAAATGATTGGGTTCAGTAATGAAGCTTCCAACTGGAGTCTGCTTCAATCGTGTATTTTTCTAATAGGTTTTCATTATTCCTTGACTGCAAAAATATGAAGGTTTGGCTCTGTCCATATTTTTATGAAAGGAAGAAGGCCAATAAGATCGAGTGAATACAAACACAACTATCGTAATAAACTTTCGATGACACGTGAGCAGTACGGACTCGTTCATTGCACATGTGCACCTGAGAAGCGGTGATTGTTACTAGATGCCTCTCGCGTTCGCACTACGCCCGCAATGCCAAGGATGTTACGCACAAACGTGAACGCACAAAAAAATGATATAAACCGTCAAGGCGATCATAAATATGGAAAAATCTGCACTGACAAAGTGCCGTGGCAGCAGTTTCCTTTAGATTTCAGACGTCATTTCATACAATATACGCGAAGCCTCAGTGTATTGTATGAGCCGATAAAAAAAGTTTTGTTCCGACGATAGAAATTTTAGTGACGGAGACTGTAGACTTCAGAGATTTTTAATTACCTTCTTGCGTTAAATTGTCTACACAAGGTGCAGGTTGCCACAGAGAACGGCTAGCCGTCCAAAGCCATATGAAGCGTCATGCTGTTTCGAAAGATGTGAAGTACCAAAGAGTATCGTTCATTCATAAGGGGTTCCTAAGCACGAAACTTTTAAAGGCAATTCGATTATTTCCTCTCAAAGCGCCAAAAGAGATGCGTGTTTTCAAAACATTTTCGAAATATTTTATGAAGATATAAACTCTTCGAGGTGTCTGTCCTACACTTGGCGTGTCTACTCTCACTTGTGAGTCATCTAATTTGATCTCAGTGTAGAGAGTCGGCGACATAACCGTTACGTTCCTACTCCCTCCGCCTGGGGAATGTGGTGGTACTGCACCTCAGCATTTCAGGCGTTCTTGATCTCAGACACGTGGCCTCCGTAATGCATCCGACACTTCGGAGTGGGATTTCCCAGGACCACAGTTAAAGTGCCCCTGGCGATCAGATGCATCTCGCTCTTTGCTGACAGCGAGCGACCGAGCAACATAACCATAAACTGATACTAGG
Source organism: Ascaris suum (assembly GCA_013433145.1). Lineage (NCBI taxonomy): Eukaryota > Metazoa > Nematoda > Chromadorea > Rhabditida > Ascarididae > Ascaris > Ascaris suum. The sequence continues at coordinate 12,991,055 of CM024173.1, forward strand.
CAAATCAACTTGCAGGAAAGTTCCACATTGATGGACTATTCTAGAAACCGATTCTGAAGCCTGCATCATAAAGAGTGAATGAATGATCGGCGGGTTTACGCGGAAGGTGCGAATTTTGCAGAGGTTCTGATTTCGCACCAGTTACTGACCATTGGATGAACATCTTTCTGGTCAGGAATGCCGAAGTTGCATTCGAGCGCAGCATGCGAGGAAATTGCAAGTCAGCGTTGAAGATTTGAATTTGCGTCATCCCGCAGCTAGAGTTGTGTCGAAAATGCTATTATTGCCGCAAATGGCGCCAGCAAATTCAACTCAAGTCGCCTCATAATCATGTTTGTAAGACAAAAGCGGCCGATAAGCATCGTAGAATCAGCGCCACCAACGCCGACGAGGAGCGGAAGAACATGGAACCTATACTTCAGCGTGGTTTTGGCGTAAGACCAGAATGAATAGAATGCTTCTCTGATTCATTTTGAAAAAGGCGACTGCGTAAGCAAAATAAACAGATTAGAATTATTCGGCATCGGAGTCGAGTTGGTTAAGAGAAATGAACTGCATCAGATGCTTCAACATTTACCGACTTTTCTCAAATTCTAAAGTTCATCTGGCGTTTACGTCAAAAACGAAAACTGGTGGCCCCGACACCTTGGGGGCAGAAAACTGGGCATTGCGCATAGTGGCATTTCAGAGACAAAACAATGACAAATAATAAATTCTGTCCACCTTCTTTTCACCGTTCTTGTTACTTCTTAATCCGCATATCCTGCAAGCGCTTCGGGATCTCACCAGATACGATGTCTTCCTCATCCCCATCAACACGACAACGCCATAAGTTCATGAAGAAGAGGATGTCGAAATACAAACTGAAACTGGTTGTGGTATTAGAGTAGCACAGAGGTAGGAGAGCCTGGATCCCATCACTAGGAAGATGATTTAATAACTTGAGCGACATTATTGAATAGAATGTGCAACGTGAAAAATAACCAGTTTTGAGCTGCCCCATGAAAGCTTAATCAAACGATCCTACGAACGTCCGGTAATTATTTTCACATATGAAAGAATGGGGAAAGAATGCTCGGACAATTCAGGCGAAACTTCGGAAGTGGAGGTCCCTTTCGCTCCCCGCCCTCTTGCCCCTTCCTTTAACTTCCCAATGCGGCCGTAATACAAAGAAACCTTAGTTCACTATGAGTGATGGGCGGGTAATTCAGCGGTCTAAATGAGTTATGCGTCACCAGAAAAAAAAACAATGCAAACATGCAGTTTCAATGAGAGTACTCTTCATATCCTCAGCAGACTATTCCGCTTCAAAATTGACTTATCTCATTGCTCACTAAAATACTGTTATGACTATGAATCACACAATCGTTTCATTCAGCAGAAAATGAGCCATTTTCTCTGCATTATCCTAACTTTTTATAAGTACCTCCTGCACATGTCCGCAATCACGGATGAACACAGAAAGCTGACGAGCACTTTTTCACTGGATGGATAAGCATGCCGGACGATCTGTTAAGATACGCGCCTTTGCAATTTCGCCTGACCAAACAGTTACCAACATGGTCCAGTATATGTAGGGATGCACTTATATTTTAAATAACCCGGCTGTTTGCACAAACTAGCAGCATCACAGCCTCTCGTGAACACCTTCAACAGGTTCATTGTTCTCAACATCTTACCTGTGTGGGATGAAATAAGTGCGAATTTTCTGATACCTCTGAATGCTTTCGGGTCCCTTCGAACTTGATCGATCAAATTAGAAAGATTGCACGAGAGGCCCATACTATGGTGGGCGTTACACCCTATAACTTTCCTGACTCCGGTTCCGGTGATTACCGAGTTGGAGCTACTGGCAGATAGGCAGAGAGGTACATTTTGGTAGTATCCAGAGCGAGAGTATGATAAGACTTTGCCTGCATGTGGGAACAAAAACTTCTAGAAGAGTTCAAAGTGAAGCAAGAAAACATTTCAAATCATACCAGCTCACGCCTAGAAACAGGCGTCCTATGTCAAAACAGCACGACAGATCCAATTTAAATGCTTAACAAACTTGCAAAACAGTTATCGTATGGAGATAGAAGGAAACCATCTCTTAGCCGTTTCCACGGTCGCCTATGTAACCGCTTCAACTGAGGTCCTGCAAGATTTCTCTCTCCTCCTCCAGCCAACCCCATTCCTTCCGTAAATGCACCACTCTCAAAAAGATTTTTTTAAACGAAAAACATGACTTCACCACAGATGAAGGAAGGGAACAAAACGTAAGTGAATCGGCTTCTCCCAACTCGTTTGAAAATGAAACCGAAACAGCAGCGAAAGCCGTGGCCTCCAGCGGATAATAAACTTACGAACCCATTGCGTTACTTATCGAGTTAACTTTGTTTTAAAATGGCTGCACTAATTTGCTCCAAGAAGCTGACATCTCAGATGCAAGTAATAAGGTCCAAACCGACTATGGTAAGAATTTGACTTGCGAGATTTGCGAATACCAGAACCCTTTTAACTGCCCAATGATCCCTCGGAAGGGACAAACCTGGTCTAAACGAAAGTTCATCCTGAATGCCACAGCTCAGCTACTGAATTTCACTTACAACTTCAATCATTCATGGCTGAAACCGCCCGAAAAAAGCACATATAGATAAATGATATTGCAAGAATTCGCTCAGGCACACAAAAAACCAACTTCGGATCGTGGTGAGCGACTGCGCGACGTATCACGGAATTTCTCCACGAGCGCTTGATGCAGTCCTCGACCTTGAGACCGAGAAAGTCGTCGTCAGAATGAATTGCTGCCGCCAATCCCTCTCGCTGGTTGTCGCGCCGTAAATTTGTTGTTTGTCGATGCGGAGAATGCATTGCCCTTATCGCTGCGGAAAGCAGGATGAACTTCGATATAGCCTCACGAAAAAGATTGTTCGTCAGCCGACCCGAAAACCTCTCCTCTGGAAAGAACATTCCCAAAAGCACATTTCAATTTATTCCGTTCTGGCGCATCTCTACTTGTCACACAGCGCCTTGCATGTAAGAACAAGAAACTCCGAGAAAAAATGCCCTAGCGTCCTACAACCACTCAGTTCGGGACGATCTCAGCCCGGATCTCCCGATGAAAGAATTTACAGAAGGTTTAAACTTCGAGGCACCTCGGGTTTTAAGTCGATTTAAGAATGCCGAGAAATATCCAAGGATTTGCAGAAGGCCTGTGTATCGATTAACTGCACAAGGCTTCTCGGTCATCCAAGCAGCCTCGATGTTCGAGGATTCTCCGACGCTCGGGATGCTCCCGGGGAGAGTTCCCCCTCTGCCCAGCTTCAAATCGACTTATACGAGCAATAGTGGCGTCTAACCTGAAGCCGTACCTTTCGAGCTCCGTGCATAAATGCTGGTTTCATTCACTGGAGAACCGCTATTACTTAACTGGGGGTTACCGTATCCGAGACGACTGAGTGGTCTTCTAAGTAACAGGGAAGATCTAAAAGCTCGAATGAAACAGGTATTCTTGGAACTGTGTGAAACACAAAATGAGTGTAGTAAGCGCATAAGGTGCTAGATGACTCGTTCCGGTAACCTGCCGTGTATGAAATGCTAACAAAATTGCTATGGTATTCAGTAATAGAAAGAGGAATTTATTACAACACGGGTGCTTTGTTGCATGAGTTAACCGTTGGTTCGAATTTTTTCACGCATCATGTAGTCAGGCAAGCGACAAACCTCAAGGGCTGCTCATGTGAAAATAGGTTGCTGAGAAACGGGGAGAGGCGGAATAGGTGAACGAGAAAGACATAAAGCATAAACGTTCACTTCCCATATTCACAACTTGAGGGGAACATTTCCACACAACCATTCGGTCGCGTGTTGTTTGCAGCATGTTCAGGTACACCCTTGCACACTTTTTTGGCTTGAATGTCAGTATGAGCACTTGTCCAGGTTGAATCGATATTGTGCACGATATTCCACATGAACTGCAGGCTTTGCTTCAAAGAAACCGGGATCAGGAGTCCATGATCTTGCCTGAAAGACATGTGCTCAGTGGACCTTCACTTACTGGACCGTATATCGATTTCAATACATCCATGGATCAAAAGATTGACGGGTCATGAATGTGTGGCCAAGTTTTGTGCACTAAAAATTAACAACTTACAGTAGGAGAAGTGGCGAAGCAAATAACAGGGTGGACGCATGCTGAGGTGCTTTTTGATCGAAGCTTACAAGGCACACTGAGTGCTTACACGGAACGTAAGGAGCAAAGGTCCGTTGATGCATACGACGCTTTTTTGCAAGGCATACTGAAGAGCAACGCGATGAGTTTGAGGTGGGCGGATTATTGTAGTTTAGGAAGCTGCCAGTTACCCGATGGTTGCGAATCTTGATATCTTTGAACTCATGTGGCTTCGCCCCGAATGCGGGGCTGAGCTAATAAGATTCAACCCGATCCTAAGAGACTAGGTGTTGAGATCGTAGACTTCGGGCTTAACCTGGGGAACTTTCGAGTCACAGTTCATCCCAGAACGACATCAATTTCTACTTGTGTGCTTTATCCGATGCCACACAAAAGTGTGCAAGGACGCGTGTGATTTGAACATAGGTTTTATAATCGCATAGGCAACAGACTTTCCCTTTCGCTCATTCAAAAGCCGACGCTGTCGATGTCTTTTTTGAAATTCTTCGAGGCATTTCCGTTCTTTGTACCGCGGCACTTCGCTAGAAGGGTGCTCACTGTTTATTCATTAACCACCTCTTATGAACGACCTTTCCAGTTCCTAGTGTTCAATTCAGTAGGAGTGTGACAGGTTTAGCTGCATTATGTAGTCATGTCGATTTGAACCATAACGAGTGCACTATGTTCAAATGTAGCAGCTCCATGATAAGAATAAATAATAAATGTGCTCTATATATAAGTTTAGCACAGCAGCTAAGAAATATCTCAACATCTTCTCACCGTCAGCTTCTTTAGACGATCTTCTTGAAAACATTCTCATTATATTCAGCCTTTATAGCTTTGAGATTCTGATATTAAGTTGATGCTGTGAGTTCGGTTGAGTTTTTCAGCTGTCTGTGGCGGTGATAGCGATGCGTTCGCCGTTTTTCCTCTTTATGCTTTATTCCTTCATTTTCTATTCTTCTCATCCTTTTTCTTCTTTCTGAAGCGTGCATGTGGTATATCTCTAAAGGCATGTTTATTAAAATCTCGATTACAAGAAAGGTTATTCCCTTTCCCTCGATATTTCTTAATTTCCTTGATCATCTATTCGACGTTGAGCATTTTTTCCTCAAAGGTATTTCTCAGCTACGATAAATCCCTAAATGCAACACCGACAAAAACCCACTTCCGATCTTCCCCACTTCATTTACCAAAATTCCGTTTGATCGATCATAATCATCCCATGGCGTTAATTGGCACAGTAAATGCAAGTTTTTGAGTGACCGTCCGTATTTCCCACTCGTTTTTTTTTTCAGTGCATCGGCGTATGCGAGGTTAGGCATGCCGAATGCGCCGAGTGGTACTTCTTTCCTGCTTAGCTAAACATCGAATGATCCGAGCTTCTGGGTTGTTTCAAGTGTACGCTTCTTTTTGTTCATCATCGAGGCAGAATAAACCTTTCCCTACTTTAATGCAGTGACTGTTAGGTTCTTGTTGCTTTTCTGGGCATTTAACAATAATTTTGTTGTTACCTTATGCGCTTACTACACTCATTTTCTGTTTCACACAGTTCCAAGAATACCTGTTTCATTCGAGCTTTTAGATCTTCCCTGTTACTTAGAAGACCACTCAGTCGCCTTGAACACGGTAACCCCCAGTTAAGTAATAGCGGTTCTCCAGCGAATGAAACCAGCATTTATGCACGGAGCTCGAAAGGTACGGCTTCAGGTTAGACGCCACTATTGCTCGTATAAGTCGATTGAAGCTGGGCAGAGGGGAACTCTCCCCGGGAGCATCCCGAGCGTCGGAGAATCCTCGAACACCGAGGCTGCTTGGATGTCTTGGCGTTGGACGCAGGCTCATTTCTAGTAAAATCACCTCTGAGAGACGTAGCGCCAGATCCGCTCCTGCAGTCGCGTAAGCCCTTATCTTTCAACGGTGAGTGGAGCTTACGAATCGGCACACTCCGAACACCTCCAAGCTTCTAACAGTTGACAAATTTCTTGTTTCGAATGTTCTGTGTGCACGATTCGACCAAGTGTTCTCAAGTGCAGCCTAGCTGAGGACCAGGTCCTATCTTTGCTGCTTCCTCCTCCCCTCTGCAGATCACCCCTGGAATAATTTCTATGGCGCAGGCAAACTCGGAAGCAGATCTTTTTTATGGACGAGGAGAGGAAGCAGTGAGAGAGGAATCAAGGTTTCAAACAATCTTCTGTTGAAAACGGCGCATAGCGTGACAAAACTATCAGGTTTTCGATCATCTTCAGCAGCAAAGAAGAGTGTGGAGGCTGCAGGATGAGACGGATCATTTAATAAGGATATTGATTACATCGTGAAAATTTTACACCCACTGTGCTCCAGTACCTCTACAAAACTTTTTTTCTGATGGAGGAATAATTCCCAGCACCTCTTCCTGCCTCAATTGCTGTGCAGTGGGTTGAAAGCGAAGAGCGACAGATGGAATATGCGCTTGAAATCGTCAACAGATGGTCAAACCATTCAATGCTCATCATCAGAATGAAAATGGACCACCAACGCCGTAAAGCTTAAAATTAAGTGTCATAATATAAAACATGAGTCACGCGAAGCGACCACATACGGTCATATTCTATTCATCCTCTCCCCATTCCTACTCGAGACGGTGAGAGAGTGACGAGGGGAGAACGATGACCGCCAGATGTTGAGCCTTCTAAGAAGCGAACCATAGGACGAACAATCACTTAGAACAAAGGAAATTCTACGGTGCTGAAAACATTCATATTCGGACGCAAACAAGATAGATGTTGAAAGAATAACTTTGAGAGGAAATTATTCAAAAAAAAAAAAAATTTGCAACGCAGTTTCTTGGTTTAACAAATTAAGACGCAACTGAAGCTCAAACTTCCCCAAACGGAAATGACCCCCAATGCTAAGGGTTGTATATGTGCATGAATAGTGGAAAGAAAGGGAAGGAGCAAAGTAACGGCAAAGAAACCATACGCCAGTCATGGGACAGGTTTTCTCTCGATGGTGCCTACCTCCCCGCCCATGGCCTCATCTCACTCACTTCACGCGGTGCTATCTCAAATAGGTAACGCGCACACCTTCACGCATCCAAATACCCAAAACTGCTTTGATGCAGGCTGACGCAAGCCTGTGGCAAAATTTTTGACTGGTGAGATGATGTGGGTCTGGGAATCGAGAAGTTCTAGGCGATGTCCTGGGTTCGGCTTGATTATGTCACAGGAAACAGGACCATGATTGGAAAACGATGGGACACCTCATGCAAATGGGGAAGGTGCAAAGCAACGCCACAATGGAACCTGATTTAAGAATTTGATCACTGCTGCGTAGCATCTGTATTGCGTTGCTTGTGCAAACTGGCGCAAAGTAGGCTGGGAAAAAGTGACAGCTTTGAAATTCCAACTGGATGCGGACTGTTGCCTACCGTGTGCGGCGAGATATCCTCACACTTCATGTCTGGTCGAAGAAGTACTTCTGAATGGTCCGATATCAGTGCAAAGCTGTCAGCTTGCAGTTATTACCATTACAGTGCCCACAGCAATGACAGGATGACATCGAGCGGATAAGAAATTGCAGCAGGTCAAAGATAACAGCGAATTGAAACGCTCGATCCAGTTACCTTGCATGGTCCTACCCTCTGATGTCATTCATTACCCTGTCATCCATGCAGAAGATCATCCGTAGCTTAGTTGAACGAAATGACAGAAAAAGGAACTGTGTCGGGTTTTAAGTGACGATGAGGAGACACCTCCTGCAAGCTTACGTTCTTCAGAATGGTTTGAAACATGCTAGAAACCGATGAAGTGAGGCTGAACAAAGGTTGACACTGATAGCGGGTGAATTTGTCAAGGCCGCGAAACGATGGTGGCTTCCCAGGCAGACGGCACTTTGCTCAGCAACCATTCTGAGTCACTGTGGAAAAGACCGAGCAGCAACCTTGATGAATAGAGGAGGAATATGATCCGAAGTCAGCGGCCTTCGTCGTGTAATATACCGATCGCTTAACGACAATTTACACGTCAATATTAAACAGCGGAAGTATGGGGCTCTACCGTTGTCAACTACGGAGCATCACATTTCTTAGGGTGTCACTGAGTACCGTACTTCCAAAAGAACAAGCGTTTAGAATGCTCTTCCATCATCAAACTTGATACATTACAGTAACTTATATCACATCCGCCGCTTGACATGCTTATCCTCACATACTTCGGCGAAGCATACTGTCGCCCTCGGATCAACCTCCACGAGTGGTGTGGTTTTGCGAGGATTCGTTGGCGGTTTAAGCGTGCACTGAAATGGGGCACATAAAGAGCTGCAATTCAGAAAAGGCTCTGCTACAATATGGCAAGGATAAGGAGTTGCTGGTTTAGTAATGGCAGTGGTTGCCATTAAAACGTGATCGAGATAAAACCCACAAGTAGCCATAGGCGAATTTCACCTAAGGCCAAGAACCAGCCAAGCGTTCATTGCTAGCATAAATCAAGATGACTGCAGAACAAAACTTGATTTGTGAATTCCGTGCTCAAAGGGAAGATGAGTGGAGAAGACAGTGGAATCCAGTGTGGGTTCCTATGCGATGAAATTTCACTGCTTTCTCTTTGCAGTTAAACGAAGTAATCACACAAAGATACACAAACGCATTTTCATAGAGCACTTGGAAATGTGCCACATGTTTATGTGATTCCGAATGCGACACAGGTTCAATTCAATCCCTCCGTTTGCCTCAGTTGCGTTCATCCCGTGAAAGGAATTGGTAATTGGTATTGCTCAGGAGAATGAAAGGATCACAGTAGGAACAAAACTGGTCGACATGGGAGCCAATGGATGATTCCGGGAGGGAAAAGAAGTAAAAGACGGGGTAGTCAGGGCTAAAACGAGGAAATTTGGATGAGCGGCAAAGATATTCAGAACGAAAAGTGATGAATAGATGAAGAGAAACACAGGGAGGATGCCACGGAACGATAAGAGAAGTACAGGCTGACTGACCCCCTAAGAAAAATTACAAGACTGGATCAAAGAAGCATTGAATCGAGAAAAGTGGAATCGGCATGAAGGCATTTTCTAGTAGTGAATAACTCGTTGACTGATGCAAAGTGATGTGTTGTATGTTATCCATGTCGAAGTGTGCAAAACGCATTGCGTCAGCAGTTTTATTTCCCATTTACTTATCACGTTTAGTGCTGCAATGACCCTCATTTCATTCATTGCTCTTCGAACGACATTATCATAACATTTCAGGAGGATTAAGAAAACTGGGAACATAATACATCGATCTGAGAATGTAATTTAGCATCATTCGAGGCAAATTTTTTGAAGAAGAGGGAACAATCTCAGCAGATATAGAACCAATCGCAGTCGTTTTGATGAAAGATGGTTGGCTCGTTTTAATGTCCAGTAGCCGAGTAGTGAGGTTCGCAAATACTCCCACATAGTCGCATCCTCTCTTGTCCTGAAAATTTGCGTTTCAAACAGTAACTTCATAACCTGGCTATTTTTGCCGAGACATTAGTTGTAACGCTAGTCGTTGGCTGCAGATAGCAGCTCCGTCAATGAGCTGTTCGCAACCGTTTCTCTGCCTCTGGCGTCCTCTGAAGTTGGTTGCGTCTCCACGTCGTCTTAGACTGTACGATCAATCATCAAAAACTATCAGCAAATAGCATTAAGAGATGGTATAAGTGAACAACGAAGACGTTATAATTTTGAACTGAATGCTCTACTTTCCTTTCATTGCAGAAAGCAAACTTCTGTTCTTCTGGGTCCCTCTGCTAAACCGAGCGCTAATCCATACAACGATATCTGAACGAAATTTCACCAGGTCAACAAAACAAGCATGCCCGATCGCGAGCTTCAATGAATTTGCAGCTGTCCTAGCTAACGCTTCAAATCTCTTTTGTATGGCTGCGCGAAGTTGTGTTACATTACATGCAAGGGTTTTGAGCCATACAACACTGCGACCTGCCCACTAGAAATTAGTGCGTGTGCCATCATGTGTCAGATATTTCCAACAACGGTACAGCACACGACATACGAACCGCGTAACCAGAAAAATTCTAGCGACGCGGAGACTTGTCAATGGGGACGCGGAGACTTTCTCCTTTTGTTGGCGGTCAGCAGTCCTCCATTCCTAACTAATGAGGTTTAAAATTTCAAAGGAGAATGGCAGACCAATTCCTGCCCTCTCGCTTGCCTATGCTTTATTGAATGATTGATTTGACAAGACAGGAACCTTTTGTTAGAGCTTACTATAAAGAAATAGAACCGCCAAACGCCAGTCATGAGTTAAGTTAGATCTGGTCTCGGTCGTGAGGAAGGCTGTAAGCGGATTTCACTGGCCCCGTATCTCAACTGGCGGAGCGTTCAACTCATCTCTCCAATCATTTCCTTGAATGGAGTCCATACGTTCACGTTTTACACGCCACATACCTTTCGTCAACCTCTATACAAGATGCTGTTACGGCAAGCGAAAGAATGTTCGGACAAGCGGTAGAAAACCAAAGCATCTCGCTAGAGTGCAGAGCGCAACCACGTAGGTCAAGATGTTGTGTGAAGCCAAACATTTGGAACGGGGACCTGAAAGTTTAGTGCTATGCAGGAAAATGAACAAGATCGGATCACTTTGTCTGGGTTTCCTATTCAAAAATCTCCAAGACGTATAGCGAAAACATTGCTTTGAGATAAGGAAATAGAAAGGGAAACTCTCACAAGAGATGCATCAAATACATATAAAAACCGTTCTTTTCTCGATCATTTCGGCTTCATTTCGCTTCATAGCAACATTTTCCTTTAACACCCAGATGGACACATTAAATCACCGTTTATCGAAGAACGACTGAAGCAAAATCGATGCGATGCAGAATAACTAACTTGTTGGCTCGATTCGCAAGAAGATTTAGGTCATCAATATGAAGTTTAAAAAATGGACGCATATCCAGCGAGTTTATCGAGTATGAGGGGATTTGACGCAGTGCGAATGCCACCTCATCGAGTACGTTATGCAACGAAGTCCACTTCCACTCATCGATGCTTGGGAACTGTCGCATCAATAAGTCAGCTATAACCATAACCTTTCGTGACCTCCAAAACAATCTGGTAGCCTGAAATACTAACACTGTGAAAACCTGGACAAATATAGCTAAACTACATGAAAATAAAAACTGCATGAAATTTTTAGCAAGCTGAAGAAGGGAAATCATTACAGGTACACGTGGCTGTTGCGTTCTTTCTCCAGAAAACTAGGGAGGGACAAATATTTGTGGGAATGGGGAAGTTTTCTCTCTCACAAGAAGGAAGCGAGTGAGTGGTTTTTGACTTAATTGCAGATGATATGAAAAGAAGTGTAATAAGTGTAGAGAGATTTGAAAGAGTTCGCTTCTGCATATTTACATACAAGGATGCCGAACTCGCTGGGCAAGTTGCACTTTGCCAAAAATTAGTGGCTATTTTTATTTACGGTGAAGTTTTGACCGCAGCTGTGTCTCAGTGGACTTTATTACTCATAAAAGCAGGCAGTACCATGTAGAGCTGCAGCCTCACTCTGATACGACGGAACGAAAGGCATGCGGTGAACGAACCATTAAATACGTTAACAAGGACAATAACGAATTTGGACGCGAATGATTCACAACTTTAGCGTTTACATGAGAGCCCATTTATGTTATAGTTGCCTGACCTAAGGTTAAAAAATATGCTTAACTTGGACGAAGCAATGCATGTGAAGCTGAAGATCGCCGATTCCTTCGCGAGGGATCGGACAAAGTTGTCGTACCCCCGACCCTTCACGAAGGGTCGGAGGTGCGGTAACTTTGCCCAAAAACAATTGCAGAATAAGAACGGGGTTCCGACTTGTTGCACATGCACAATAACTCAAGGCATAGTGCGCTATAACGCAGCCTTGCGAATTTGTATTAAGAGGTCCGTACACCTGACCAACTTTTTGAGCTCAAGAATGGTCAAGAAAGGTAGTGAGAAGGGGGGAACTACGTGAACGATGTCAAGGTACGTTTAGGCTCCACAACTGAAAGAAATAGCAAAAGTAATGCGTAGGCAAGGTGAAAGCTGAATTCTCATAAGTAGGAAACAAACTAAGAGGAAACTTCGATTCTGACAGATGAGCCGCCATAAATTGCGTCCCTCAAATTTTCGGCATTCGAAACTGTTTCATGGAGAACGACTGCGCTTGTGCATAACTCTGTATGTGTCACTTTGGACGAATTGGGTGTTCAACAGTGCACAAGAATCCCGAAGTTTCTGGAGTCGTCATCCAATGGCTAATCGAATAAGCGTGCAATTGAACTAATTACTTTAAGAGTTGGGGAATGATGGGACGGATGAATTTGCGATGACCACAGCCTTTATAGTTTCCACTGAATGAACAACTTTTGATAGTGGAATTTGAAGGAAAACCTTTTCCGCTTTACGGCAGCTGCGCGCGAAGTTCCTCTGATCGATTATGCTTAAATAAGCCACTACCTCGCAAAGCACAGTTACTGGGAGACAATCCAACGAGGAGTTGCCTGCATTTTTCGACCAGTATGCCGTTAAAGAAGATCGCTTGAGACCTGCAGCACTTTTCGTAGCTTCATGTGGCACCTGGAAGAAAAACAACTCCATAAACCGTACTGCAGCGTGCATTGCTCGCGCTTAACAATATTTGATGTGCACTGGTCTCGTTACAACCTCACAACGAGATTCGTGAATTTAGAGGTCTACAAAACTACATACAAATATCGGCTTAGTTATTCTATTGTTCTTGGACTCCCTCAATCACCTGTCACGATTCGGCAGCTATCACTAACGACCAGGGTTGATCGATAAAGCTCTCGTAGTTAATGCCACTATTGCTAATGAGGGGATGATAACGTAACAACAGCAAGTGAAGCATTAATAAGGATATGCAAACGGCTCGCATTAGGCTGCTCAATTGACATCATGCAGACACCGTTCCTAGCATTACACCCGTATCATCCCGAATGTCATCAGTCAGCTGGTCAGGATTCAGCTTCACTGCAGGTGCACCAAAGATGCAGCGAAAACAGACTGTAATGAGTGCAACTTTGCTTTTCCTGCCCATGCAAGAAGGAGAAAAATTCCTTCGATGAGATCGGTCGTCGTCATGGGCAGATGTAAGCTGCGGAATGAAACGTAGCGTTCCAGACCATGCGCGAGTTGGTGAACTGTCATCTGAAAGCTCGGGAGACATCTTCGGCGCTAACCACCTTCCTTGGCCAATTTATTTTTCCTGCTTTCTGAGGGTGTATAATGGGTGCCTCGGATCACTCCCCTTTTTTTTCCAACCCTACTTCCGCGGTTTATTTCTTTGTGTCTCACTCTCAGCTACTTTTTGACCCCCCGCCCTTCCCTCTCCATCATTTTTATGTGGGTTTCGGCTGAATCCGACTGTAGTCGCGAGTAGTGGGGAGGACAGGAAAAGCTTCAGCTCAAGACCATACAGAAGTGAGTTAACCCCCTCTTTGCTCCTGCCGTGGTTCCACTTCAATCCCCCCCCCTCTAAAAATTAAATAAACGAACTGTTACGTCTCATAGTGGCAGAATGCCTCAATTCAGTGACAATTAAACAAAAGTGCTTTCAGCCTACCACCATTCCCGGCTTCTTCCGTTTCCGCTTTCCCCTTGCTCGAGTGTGGAATAGACTTGGGCTATCCAAATATAACTTCTTATTCTTGACTGATTGAGCGGTCAGTGCGTATTTCGCTGGTCCATTCATTTCAACTGAACCCAGAAAGTTTACTTTATAAAGTTCTCGATGTCTTCATCTTGCGACTGCATTTATAATATATCATTTTACCTCCATTTTCTTGCCGATCCGTTCTTTTCCTCCGTTGAATTAGACACTGAAGTTGCTCTCAAGAACACGGCGACTGGTTCAAAAGTTAAACTACATACGAAAAATTCAACTACCATTCATGTAACGTAACTCCAAAAACCTTAGTTCCTTGCTTAAAAGTACCTCAATTCCCATTCGCCCCACTCACTTCTTTGCGCAATATTCATTCAGTGAGCGCATAACGCTGACATTAGCGGCCTCGAAAACTGGTGGTATACAAACGAAGGCATAGCCTTCCCAAAGTGTGGATCTCCGTTATTCGAAGCCTTGAACAAGATACACAGTTCATAAATGACGGGAAGTGGGTGGAACTAGCAGGCGAACTGGCATTGCGTGGCTTGAAAATCAAGCCGCGCGAAGGCAAATGATGTCTCCTGAAGTTTGAACGAAATGTGTTGGCAGTCCCGGGTGAACAGAAATCCTCAAGGTGGCACGGGATAAGCAGTATCACAATACTGTGGGCAGTCAGGGCCCTGAAGATCGGATTCCTGAAGTTTTTCGAAAAAGGGGCTGGCGGGGAGGGGGGAGAGGAGGAGGAAAAAATCCATTACGCCATCAATGCACCGAAAGTCCTCCCAGCCGGATTTTCGAAAAGTATTTTCACTTGCACCTCACTCATAATACAAGAGTTCCTCCTTCCACCCTCTGGGCCATGAAAGCATTGCTTTTAGAAACAGTATGCCGTGCACGCCGTTTTCCAAATTTCCTCCATTAGTCAACGGCGTGGTAAGCTCGGATATATGCTCTCGTGAACGTTTTTGTATGTCTACACATGGTTCATGCTATTGAACATAAAGTAAAAAATGAATCAAGTTCGCTCATTGCATTACACGAAAGCAAACGAAGTAGGGAGGATATCCGAGAAATAACGTTGAAAACAGATCAAAATGACAAGTACATTGCCCCTTAGAAAGATCCTTCACACCAGCCACAAACGCAGTACTCAAGCTTCTAATAGAGACGTAAAGAGCTGGGTGTGCACTTCAACAACAATACGGCCTCGTGATCCAACAGGGACACTTTACTGTAGTGTCTGATGACAAGCACTAGCAAGTCCACTCTCCGCATCGAGCTACATGCGGAGAACGATTTCCCCTCCACGTTTTCGAATGCAGTGCCTGACCGCGACAGGAAGGTCGTCATGTGGATCGAACACGCATTATTTTTCCAGATGAAACCAGCGTTCATAGCTTCGATACACACTTGGGCTTCAGTTTTGCTTCAGATCCCTCCCAAATCGTCAGCTTTGGGCGCCGATCTCCACCACGGCGCTTCTTCAGTTCTCTTGTCGAAAATGCGGGATGCCCGCCCCTGGAACATTTGTTGGCTAATTTAAAAAATTTTCGTTAGGGGCTTTAAATAAATTCCCATTCCGGGACGCGCTCGAATTTTGTTCCAATCCTGCTGCATCTGTTGAGTGCCAATATGTGCGGAAGTCATCATCGGACACCACGTTTACAGGCATCGCAAATTTGTTGTGCAATGCCGCTCTCTGCAGTGTAAGTTTTGGCGGAAGCGACTACGATGCCACAAAAGGAGAGAATAATAAACGCATGATTAACACTTACGTTGCGTTAATAATACAAATAAACCGAACAAGAACCTAGCACGACCGCACAACGAATTGTTAAATCGCAACAGTGCCAGTATGCATGCCTTCCTGTAGGCGAATCCAGGATATGAGATCCCGTCTCTGCCTTTAGGCGATTTCGTAAGTTGCTGAGAAAAGCAAAACTATTTCTGCTTAATGCCTATATTTGCATACAAGCTGGTCATCTGTATTGGAATTTATCATCCATCCAATTGGATCACATACTTAGCTGTTAAACCAGTCAAATTAACGTATACGAAAGGCTCGCCATTTGAATCGCTGCACAGTAATCGAAATATTAATATGCATAACGTGTGCAGTTTGGGCCAAGTGGTGAGCACGTCTTCCAAGCAGAGACGTTTCAGAACTCGAGGCATATTACGTTCGTTCGCCTGATTTTATCGAAACTCAGCGCAGCGCTCAGAAAGAAATCGCTTAGAACTTCAGCTTTTCAGCAACGCCGTTTTTAACAGTTATTCACAGCTATTGAAATTGATAGACTGTCTTGCAAGAAAGGAGAAATATTTCGAGACGAGATGACGAAAAAACGACGTAAGAAATAAAGCCTACGGAGGCATCTGCCAACATAGATGTACAAGCCGAAGCAAAACACGCAGCCGTTGTTGAGGGTACGCGGCACAGGGGAGGCGGCAACGACGCTGTCTCTCCTTCGCCGAGTATCCGCAACGAGATAGATAGGTGGCCATGTGGTTACTTCAGTCGCACGCCATATGAGAGGTTGATATTACAGAAGATTCTCCGTTTCCAACTCAGGTTATGACTGATTCTGACGGAACTTTCAATACTTTTTAAGATGAGCCTTGTTTCGATGTGAAAATTTTGTTCCCTTATGACATATTCTTAGATTTATCGCGACGTTTGTATTAATGAGCGACAAGGCGACGTTGATCGCAAAGGAGTGCGCTCTCTTTGTTTCTCTTCTGCGCGTATGTGTGTAACGAACTCTACACACCTTAGGTAGTCCAATGAGCCCGCAATCTTCTCGTAGAGTCTTCCAATAATTGTTTGCAGACGCAAGACTCGCCAGGTTGCAGGGTTGAAATTGGTTCAGCGATTATTCTGTGCTCATTTTTGGGGCCAATGTCGCAGGTCGAGCGCCTAATAGCAGGTACTTCGTCTCTTTTGGTTGTCAGGCTCGGGGTCATTTGTTGTGATTGTACACTATGCTTCCCGCATGGCAAAGTTTCTAGGAGTTTAAATTATGTGCTGCGTGGCGCAACGGTTAACGAGTGAGGTAGGAGTTCTGATGGAAGTGGTACTGTGTTGTTGGCGACTGTGCTTTTTACTTGTGATCGCATGGCGTTGGTCTCTGTCGACACCTGCAAGCATTTCGTTTGTGGATTGTAAGCGACACAAAATGTAGCTATGCTTTTTCCCAGTCAAATGAAGAAAGGCCAAATTGGCGTTTGTGCCGGGCTTTGGCGTTACTATTACCTGATAACCTTGCTGAATTCCCGAACCGCATCAGGACCACCAGTTAGTGCTTCTCTTCTACTGTTTTGTTTAGTTCACACGACCAATACTTTCACGCAATTATACACACCGTGAACGAAGGAATCAACATTAGCATGGGAGGATAGAAGAGATAACTCCGTTTAACAGAGCGCAGACTGCGACCTGTTGGATTCTTCATCTGTCCTTGGTTTTTAAGGAGTGTATAAAAAATAGGTGCGCGCATGTTGTAACAAACAAACGACCTCACCCGGTTCATTTCGATTGAGTTCGCTCTAGAGCGCCTGCAGATTAGTTTTAGTACCTTTACAGTGTGTAGCTATTTGCCGGCACAAGTTCTGCTCTCGTCGGCGGGCCTTTGAACAAGCAGATGGTGAAGAAAGACAATCCGAATTCACTGCTATTAGAGAGGGTCAGTAAAACGTGTACGTGTCTGCATGTTCTTAGGTATTCATATCTAATATGGGCAATCACTCAAGGCTGTAAGGTTGGAAAAAATGATGGGCGACAGGTGAGATGATAAGGATATCAACTGAATGCAATTTCGGCGTTGCTTCATGTACGGACGATTAAATGAGATTTGTTGCACGGACGAACTTTTGTATATCGATGGAAAACATGATGGCAGGAACTAATTGACTAATTTAAGAGCATTCTACGGAGGGGCTTTAAGGTTTCCTTCCATTGCTGGCAGTCAAGAAGAGTACTTAAGGAACGTTGTCCTTAACACAAGAGTCCCAGAGAGGTTTCCAACAGGCGCTACTGCGCATTATTAAACTCACGAAACACTTTGCACAAGCTCGTTCGGCGGCTAGGTGTATTTTCTTATCCTTCTTCATCACTCTCACCAATTGATCGACTTCTGTGCAGCATTTGGTTGTCTTCCGACAGTCCGTCTGCTTTACCTGCCCCGTTATTTTCCCCGCCAAACTCGCTTACGTGTTTGGTCATTGTTGCGTGCATATAATTCCTTCAACCTCAAGGGTACATTTTTGAGAAGTCCACCTCAAACCTAATGAGTCTTTGCGGCAAGGAACGAATCCTTGATATATCTTCCATTGCAAATGCCAAGAGGACCAAAGCTTCAGCGAATACTTTTTTCCTCTTCTATTTTGAGGAAACGGAAGTAGAAGAAATCTCGCCTCGACCAGGCCATGCATCCCTCTTGAATTGAACGCTACCGACGGTGTGGACCTATTCGATAGGCTCTTCGCCCACATTCGCGCATTATTTCATCTGCCCTGATTGAGACGATTGGTCTAACTGAGCGATACACATGGACCAATTCTTTCTTGCAGCATTTCAATTCAGGGGGCATAGATGTTTATGAAATAAGATGGGTGCCTTCTCATCTGATGTTGTCGGCTCAAACTGTGACTAAGCCCAATAATAGTGAAGTAATTGAGCTGTTCTATTGTGAGTTAGAATTTTCAAATTTTCGCGCCAAATGCTGACTACATTTAGACTATAACAGCTGCTATTACTGCTTCCACTACTACTGGCATCGCTGCCACTTCTACCACTATTGTTGTTGTTGCACTTCACTAGAACTGTTAATGCAAGGCTGCTACCATGAGGTGTTGTTGCTGGTGGTAGTGGCATTTCATTCAGAGAGCAATTACATTTTCGTTGTGATGGTATAGGCAGTGCGATGATGTTCTTACTTTCTTTTTGCTTACTTTTACCGTTTATCAATATTTAACGTCAGATACTTTATACATTTCTCTTAAATACAATAATGCCACATCTCTATTTGCATTTTGAAGTCGTCAGAATAATGTGTTTTTCGCTTTGGAAAGAACAAGTTGTGTAAATTGCAATTTTTCAAACACCCACGTAAATTGCAATTCATTCGTTGTATGTTGTTATTGGGAGTGAAGTGCTGAGTGGTTGCGTCGACGCTTTTGTCTAACCAAGTGAGAGTCGTCACTTCTCTTTTGATTCTCTCTTTTTTCATACGATGGTTGCTGCTGATAAGTTCATTTTCAAATGGGGTGATGAGCCGTTTCATTGCTGTAAACGAAGATTCAACATTTTTATTGTATGGACTTCGAGTTTAGTTCCAGCATAGAGCAGTTATAAAAGAAAACTGCAAAGCATCTCTTATACGGGCTTCATCTCAATGCAGTCCTTACATATCTGTTTAAGTGCTGCTTTATGGAGAGTATAAGCATGAAATCTTATGAATAAAATTTGGGAAATGGCAGGTTTAACTGGATAGTAGGAATAACTGCAATCATGCGTTTGAAAAGTATGGTGCAGTGATAATTCACGTCCACGCTTGCCACGCCATCCAGCTTTCAGTCGTGGTCGGAGACAAATAAGGCCTTCTCTGAACGCTTCTTTGGTAATCGGCTCAGCAATTTTCGTCTGCCTCGATATTGAGAGTCTGGATCAAGAATGTCAAACATGGAAAATGATATTAAGGAAGATCAGTCACTGCTTTCTAAAAAGGCCCATTACAATTCTTAACAAAAGTGTCTAGCAAAATGATAAGAACACACCAGATCCTGTTTGTGTTCTCTCCTTTGATCCCATTTCGATGATCGACAGTGCAACGTTACTTCCATACATATGAACTCGTTAATAGGACATAGTCATTTTATGGGCAGCTGATTGAGTGGGAATTCGAAGAAAAATACTGAGGTTTAAACATTAGAATATTTGAAAAACTGTTTCTTAGAAAAACACGTTGATAATGCCATTTTGCTACCATTCTGTCATTCACGTATTCAAGCGGATTTTTTCTCTAGAGATATGACAACACCACAAGTGAAATGCGAGAATAAAGATGCTGAAGGAACAAAAGCGGAAAAGGGAAATATGGCGCTATTTGATCAAGGCATTGAAATGAAGAAAATCGAAGAGGCGTCACGACATAGGAAACTCTTTTTAGAGTAAGCTTCTGGTTCTTGTGTTTTCAGTGGGGCATTAGTGAGCATAAAAACGGATGTTGGTGATTAGCTTAAAAGCCTATCCCTAAAATCAACTTTTATCTGTTTGGTCTGGTTGATGTGAGCACGCAGATGATTGTGCTGTCATAGCGTTATATGAAAATTAGAGCTACGAAAAGTTGTATGCGGCATAGCCATAACAACACATATATGGAGGATGGAAGAGTATGGAAATGAGTTCGACACAGCCACCGCAACTTTAGAAATCGCGACGTGAATGTTTGGATGAATATAACAGAATTCGCACTCAGCACTCTCGTTTCACAGCGCACTTCTTCCGCCAAGTTCTGCGCAACGTTTTTCACTATCGCACTGAGCAAGTTTTTCGTCGTCCCTGTCATCGGCTCCAGACGGACAGCTCCGAGGAGTTTTTGATGCTGAATTTGATTACGGAGGCAAAAGCAGAAATAAGAAGCGACCTATTATGAAAGAAAAGAGAAAAGACCTTATCACCGTCATATCAAGGTGGAGATGAAACAAGTAATTCAGTTCGCCTCTTGGTAGGTAACTGCTAAGGAATAACCTGAAGCAAGTAGCGAATTCTACTCTTTGAGCGGTCGAATATCCGTACCTGATTGTGGCATACCGCGACCTAAATTTCTGCAACTTCCTTATTCTGGTTATCTATTTCGGGGCAGGGTGGTCAAGTTTCGAGGGTTAGGGACAAAAACTTGAAATGTTGCTGTTTTCGCACAGGTCACCGATCAAAAAACTTCCCTCCCTCCAATACTTGCCATTAGAGAACTTCAATACAAGGTGATGGAGACCTGTGATGTTTGTTTGCCGTATCCCGGTCAGTTTTGTCGACAGATCAATCTGCAAATATAGCGCTATTAACCAAATGTGTAATGTGCAGATATGGTCAGCAGTTACGGCATATTTATATACTGAGATCGATGGGCGCACTGATCATCATGCTCGGTGCAACAATGGTCTTCGTGTCGGCGCTGCTGTTCTACAGACGGGCGCACTGCGGTGACGAGTGGAGTCAATGGACTCCGTGTAAGAATCTCGTCGACGTCTCCACGGTAAGGAACATTACATGGAATGTTGGGAAAGGTCATTTGAAAGTTTGCTGTCGTCTTCAAGAATGTTTGTCCCCGTGAAAGACCGAAGCAAAAATAAGCAAAAGCTGACATAAACCACGTGCGTCGACTAGACATTACATCGAAGGTGGAGGCTTGAATTCTAACCCGTCACTCATGGTCTGCAGCTTAGGATCCTCCTTGCTTCGAATATCATCGTCTGAAAGCCAGGATGGCTGTTGTTGTTCGTTTTGCCACAGTATTCGCCTTTTTCATCCTTTACAGAGAAAACAACCCAGCATATTCGTGAGCAATGTGGAATTGCTGCAAGCATCCCATAGCACAATAGTTGAGTTGATATAATCGACATGGGAACTGCTTGAAAATTAGCACCTTCTGTGAAGCAATTTTACATAACTAGCGAACAGCACAAGCGAAGAAACGTTGGTCTGGAAATCTTTGGACATTTGAATGCTGTTGCTAAAGTTCTGAAAAGATTGTGAGAAGGACAAGTCGAGGAGTATCCATTTGATAGCCAACATACCAACATTAATATATAAAGATAGCGAGAGAAGCCAGTTGGGAAAACATATTCTAGTTCATAAAAAGAAGTGTGGAAGAGTGCTAGAAATAATTTTTTTTCTGTAAGGAAAAGAGTGGGTTCGCAGTTTCCTTATGTAACTACAAATCGATGTTTGCTCATTCCGAGTATTATACGCCTGATGGAGCCTCTGTTGTTATTTGAACTCAAGTAGGTTTTGTTGAAAGCTAGTTAATTCATTATGTAATGCCGTCAACGTGGATATAAACGGCTCTCTATCTATATCGGACAGAGAGAAACAAATGAGACGCACTGCGCTTCATTTGACGCCAAGAAACGATTATGTTTTATACTAGGATTTCGGCACGGTGTCTAATGCTGAAAGTTAGGCATTTCCATAGCGCCCCTCGCACTGCCTGCACACTATTATTCGGTTCTCTTTGGGCTTTCTTTTGGTACATTTCTTCAGACTAGTGGGATCACTTGCTTTCATTATCGCGCTGGATCACTGCGTTCACGGAATGCATCTGTCATGCAAATCGCACAAGAATAGTTTTCGTGGGGACCGGGTGATCTCTCCTGCAACGTCGAGATAACAAAAA
This sequence comes from Ascaris suum, assembly GCA_013433145.1. Lineage (NCBI taxonomy): Eukaryota > Metazoa > Nematoda > Chromadorea > Rhabditida > Ascarididae > Ascaris > Ascaris suum. Next base: position 13,013,223 of record CM024173.1, read on the forward strand.
CAGTTCGTATCATCCTCTGCGTGTTCAACGTAGGGTCGTAGAAGTGACCGTTGGCGGAGTGAAAGAAACATCCATGAAATGATCCGATATCTGTTCTTGCCGATTTTTCAATTCTAGCGCACCTGGCTGTGCTAGTTTACCCGCTAATATCTCCCAAATGTTCTCATCCGTAAAACCACATGAGACCTCTCATTAGAAACAGTCTGTCATGCGCAGTAAAGTTTCTCTTGTACCGTCGTTGTACTGAACAAGAATGACCTGTTTTCTAATGTCCAAAGAACACACCATATTATTGGAAACAGTGATCCTTCTCACTGACCTTCTCCTTCGTTTCAATTGCCGAAGATTTTCGTGAGCGGGACGAATACGGAGGAAGCAAGAAGAGTGACGCAACTAGCGGCAAGTCCTGATCTTTGGGCGCCAAAATTCTGCTACGGAAACTGACAGCGTGAGAGGGAGGAAGGAAGTAATCCTTAGGCCATGGACTGTCAGTGTGAAAGTCCTGCAGATTCTTTTTTACTAGAGAAGTTTAAAAATAAATTATCAGCTTGAAATCTGCAGCAGTCGGTCGCGTACATTCTAAAGAAATGAGCAAAATCGAACAACTATAATGACAGCACCCGCTTCCTCAGAAAAGAAAGTAACCTATGAGAGGCCAAACTTAGAACTGCATGTAATGGTCGAAGTATGCACAAGAAGCGTGAGTGGCCGAAAGAGAGGGAGCATAATGGCGAAAAATCTGACAGTAGAGGATTGAGCAAGCCTGAATTGCGTGAGCACTTACACGTATTTTCTGGTACGTTTGCAGAGAATGGGTAGGCGATGAGGAGAGGCGATGACGTGTATATTTGACGGCTAGCTGAGCTGGTTCGGGCCTTCCAGACAAAAAGTCATGGTGGCCTTTTGCTCCCGCCACCAGTTTTTTCTTACAGCGCCCCACAGTTTGTAGCACGTACTCATCCTCCTGAACAGCATATTGCACTGTGCCATACTACAGCGCTCATGCCGGAATGAAACTCACGGCACCACATCAGCATTTTCAAGGAACCCAGCATCTCGCAGTATTCATGGTATTTTTAGAGGCACATGGCGCTACGTTTGCGCTTTCTAGAACAGCCTTTGCTGTATTTGGCCATAAAAATGTTCTGAGGTCCCCAGAAGATAAGCATTCGTTGGCACTGCAGTTCGCACTGCAACAGCAAGATGAAAGGATAAAGTCGATTTCATGGACCACCTTAGGTATTACTCGTATAGTTGCATTGTTGTTGTTTCAAGTGGAAAAAACAGCAGGCAGTATGGAACCGGCGAAAGCGTTAACCTTCTCTGTCAGCAGGATCAAGGAGATGCAGCTGGCACCTGGGCGTGAGCACCCTTTCCTATGAAATGCGAAGCTGCACTGTTAATGCCGGTTGTAGTCCGCCGGAATTCGTTACATAACACCACTGAACGACTCTTCATTACCAGGCTGCTTGCTGCATAGATTCGCCCTGCTTTTCATTACGCGCGTTCTTGTTGACTTCAAACAGTGTAGTGCTCAAGATTTTTAATGAGACCTTGGCAGCATGTTTGTTCCGTTTCGCCCTCCTGAATGGACGCCAGTTGTCATATAAATGGCGGTTGCCGTGTGGGTTCTCCATCTGTTTGTATTAGAGATACTACTTTCTCAACTCTCAAGGCAGCCAAGACTTCTGATTTAGTCGCACCTTTCTGGCCGTATTAAGCTGAGGCATTTTTCATCTTCTGCTTGTTTAACTTGCCGAAGAAGTGTCACTCAGCGCTGGAAGTTAATATTTAACGTGAACGCCGAACATTGTCAGGTACAGATGCGTTCACCATATACCAACTTCCCAACTTGCTTGGGACACAGCTGCGAATCGCGCGATATGTGATCTTCGTTTTCCACAGAAGCCTCAACTATCTGAAAAAATTGGAGATAATGTCTTGATGATCCTCACCTTTTACAAAGGCGGCCTTGAATATAGTCGAGGCGCGAACTGGCCTAGAGCTAAATGAAGCTTGAAAGTTATTCTGCTGGTTATTGCGTGTGGCTATTCTGCTACCGGCACATTCCTTTCTTCTGTCACTGGCAGGTTTTGTTGTGCAGATCCAAGTTTTTTCTTTTGCAGGACATTTTGTTCAGTGCATCGCTCTTTTCTCGTTGTATATGAAAGAAGTGGCTACAATGTAATTTTTATTTGCTGTTGCTTTGTTTTACTATGGCTTTGCTTCACAATCACGCTGTTACGATATTCTCACATTCTCACTTAATCGCAGTTATTCACCACACGGTATAGCTCAAAGTGTCTCGTGTAGTTGCATTGTTTCGACTGAACGCGTTTGAATGTTCCATGAATTTGTTGCATGAGCGAGAGCACACGAAACTTCGAAAGCCTTTCACGGACTGCAAGAACGTTGTGGTTTTGTAAGTAGAGTACACTACACCGCAGTTAGGCCGTACAAATTTAGTGGTACATGCAACGCAATAGACTGGGATTTTTTGAACTATGCGAGCAGGAGCTCACTATCATTCTCTCGAAGGAAATACAACACGGTATTCATATTGGTGTTCCGCCGATGCCACTGCATGCGATGCACGAAGAGAAGTAGAACAACTTGCGATAGATTTGGCTACACAGTGGTACCTGGACAATGGTGAGGAGATTTTGGGGGATAAGGTGCGGCATGCACCTAACGACGACGGACGACGCATTCCACTACCGAACATACCCAAACAGCCGCGCTAAGCTTGTTTATTCCAGTGACAAAGTACCGCACAAAAGTCATACATATGTACAGGGATTGATTATATGGCAGTTATCTTACCTTAACGAAGAATCAACAAATAACAGTTAGAAACTTAAAAGCGTGAAAACTGAATGAATGGTAGGGAAAGTGGACGCATTCAAATAAAAATATAATTAGGGGGCAGTAAAGAAATTTTCCAAAATAAGAATCTCAGAAATGAAGCGGGATTGCAACAAAAGTGCTAGAAATGACAACCACCAGCAAGTTCTGAACTTTACTTCGTGATTCGGTAACTGTAACTCCAAAGTACCGGAATTCATGCCACGAAGCAACTTCCGCTGAAGTGATCTGAAAAGTTTCATGTGGGCCGAAAAAAATGTAGAATATATAGTTTTATTGTGAGTTTATTGCACCACATGGACCACAAATCAAGGTGCGTTGCGAAAATCTCTGCTTTCTTAGCCGCAGAATAGACAGAAATTTTTTTTTTTGATTTCAGAAAAGTCTGTCAGCAGTAAAAGAGCGCCAACTTGGTGGCAACTTGCTCCGATATCTATCTTTCACCGGATTTTAACATGCGGTGGACTGTAGCGTTGCCCTTGCTCTATTCGCATTTATGTTTTCGCCAAGCCACATATGGTAGTCATTGGAATTTTTGGAGGCAAAAGCGAACATGGCGTTGCGCTGTGCCAAAAGTGTTTCTCTTATTGTTCTATGTTCGCGCAGACCCAGTATGGATAATATCAGCTGCTGTTTGGGCCTGATAATCGTTTTGGATAAACCCCATATTAATTGCGCTTTTGGGCTCTGGTTTCACACAGTGTTTTCCAGCAACTTGTAAGATCTCACCATGCTAGGCATCAGAGATTCATTTTCAGAATAACAGTTTTGAAAACTGAAGTTTGGCAGCTGAAATCAAGCAGTAGTGGTCTCAGCTTCATAACTTTATTAGCTTACGTCATTATTCGGCGAATATTCCTTCACAGATAGGGAGAATACCCTTTATTTCAAGGCATGGAATTAGTAGAATTCGAAGCATGGAGGCGGAGAATATGAAGTTCAGGAGAATGCCGATTATTTTTTAAGGGAGCTAGATACAGGAAGCAAGCATGAAAGTGCTTGAGATATTCACCCTTCCTTTTTGCAGCAGTTTTATTCGTGTCTAAATCACGAGAAGCTCTCGTTGCTCACTGGTTGCTTCCGCCGCTCTGCGCTGAATCTGTTTTTCGCTAACATTAGTAAGTAGCTGATTACAGAGGCATAGATGCGGCATGGTGGAGACCGCGCCATGTCAGTGTCCGGAAGGTTGCGCCGACGTCGGAAATGGCGTAAGAGCGTTATCGCAATTGCCGAAAGTTTACTGCTCGAAAGGAACGGTGTGTATAAATCTGTTAGTTCTCAGTTTTGCTTAGCTTATATATATATATATATATATATATATATATATATATATATATATATATATATATATATATATATATATATATATATATATATATATATATATATATATGATACCGAATGGTCGCGAGCAGCACACGGCGCGCAGTTCTCCTAAGCCAATTCAAAATACAGCATATTAAAAAGCATGCTGTGATGGAACGTGACGCAAAAAACTGCTAGGACTCATTGAAATGTTGAACAAATACTTTAACGTCTACAGACGCTCTTTGAGCAGTTGCTACAAGGCGGACCAAGTCTTGAATATAGTGCCTGAAAAGTATTGAACAGCAGTATGCATCAGCGGCAAAACAGACAGGTCACAAGCACTACTAAGCGCAACATTATGTTCCCAGATGTCACCGCCGGGGAGCTACAGCAGTCAAGCGTTTTCATGGAAGCCATTAAAAACGGTAGGCGCGGAAACGGTCAAGCGAAATGTTTGAAAGAGTTCCATATGAAACTGGTATATGATCAGGAGGGTGAATTTCAGCCAACGTTAATCTCGAGAATGTCTCCTGTGCTATTAATTTCGCAAAATTTTTGGAGGTTGGTCCCATTGAGGAGAATTTTATTGAAAGTGGATATCGTCCTCGTTATCAAGCGACACGCAACGATCATATAGCATATTAATGTGCAAAAGGATGTGGTTTTGGAGTTCGGTGACCGCAGGATGGATGATTTATTTTTTACGGCAGAAGTCATTTCTTCGCACGAACCTCGAGGGGATGAAAATAAGGACAAAAAGAGAGGGTGTAGGAATGGGATTTATAATAGGAAGAGGTTGTTCGATGAGTTGGGTTAGACGATAACTGCTGCAATTAACTTGCAGAGAACTTCGCATTCAGAGATTAAATATCTAAGCGCAATCGCCCTTTATTTGGCCGCGCAGCGAGTGCGGGAAATATTGAACTTGCCCTAACTAAACATGTGTACCTGCTTATTCGTTGGGAATGCGAGCGGGCGTGCCTTGGGTGGAGTGCTGGCTTAAAATGCAAATGACTCATTGACTGGTGCATAGACAAACACATAACGATCAACATTAGTTAGTAGGTAAATCTTATTCTTGCTGAAAAACTAACTGTAAGCGAACGACTAATTGGGAGCCTTGGTAAAACGCACGACCTATATGCAGAAGCGTTTGTTTTGTTATTATTGTTCAGTTAAAGTTAGTTCAATAATGTTCAGTAGTTCAGTAATTGGCTTGTGCGATCAGACAGCGAGATGCCAATAGCAATTACTAGTACTAGTGTGCAGATGTGCAGATAATCGGCCTAACAATTGGTTGAACGACTAACTTGGTGAGTTCTAACGAAACATGCTTATGAATTTGCATAAGAGTATTAACAAAGCTGGTAGTGAATCGATGCACGTGCATGCAGAATGTTTTTTATTACTATGACGACTTCAGGTTTACGACGTGACAGGAGAACATTTCATTCGATTCGACCAACAACCCCAAGCTATTGCGATGAGAGCCTGCAATCGATGATTTTGCTGCACCTCCAATTTTTGCCATGTAGCATCCCAGTTCGGAGGAACGAAAAGAGCCACAGCGAAAGTTCTGTTCCATGGGAGATTTAGTGCTGAATTGGTTAACACCTTGTAGGGTCATAGGTATATGATGAGAACAACAGAAAAAGATACTCATCATTTCTGTTGTTTGGAGTGCGATCAAACTCAGTTCCAAAACCTTACGAAAAAAAATTGCAAAATGAAGATGCATGATTTTTGAGCCACTTCGTGAGTCCATTTTCAAAATGCAATCATTGGCGTTCATTTAGCGGTTACGATAAACGCGCGACTAAAGTGCAATGGATCATATGAATTTCGACAAACCCTTCTCGCAACTCTCTTTCAGTGTCATTCAAATGTCCACGCCTGTCATGTGAGGCATCTAAACAACAGTGTGGTACTTGCAGTGAGATAGAAGGGGATAAACGGTATCTTACGAAATATTGTTTTCGTTTGCAATGCTCGTATTTGGGGCAATATTGCCATACAAGTATTATTTTTTATGTTATCCTCGTTCCTACATGATCAGAAATAACGCATACGAATCCCCTCCCGTCGTTTCGTTTGATATAAACGCACCTGCTTTGAGGTCACTCCGTCAGTTCTTCGGTTAATACCTTTTGCTTTGTATTGAATATTTTACACAAAGAGGATATGTGCATAGAAAGTTTTAAATACACAACTGCGAATAACGCGAGCTGCCAAATGTGCCTAATCTTTTTGGAACAGCGTTTTAAGCAAAGAGTTTACACCTATGAAATCACGATTTGCAGAAACGATCATGGTGTGGTAGTTGCGCTCAGACGTTGCGGTAGTTATAAGTAGTCGATTCCGTCGAAAATATCTTTCCGTTCAAGACTGTTCTCGTAACGAGGCGCTGTTTTCTTGGTACCATAGTCACAAGGATTTTGTCAGCGACAGATGCACATTAGCACAAGTTGCAACGACATCATAAAGGATAATAAAAATATAACATTCGGCATATAGCTGTAGCCCTAATCCGATTTAAGCGCTCGCAATATTTACGCCACGAATGGCGATGAGATTTTCACTTAATCACAGGATCCGTTCCCTGTGAACCTAGAAAGGAAATTATGAATAATAAGCTTTGATAAGATTACTATACTTGGCAGTTACTACTTGCAGAATTAGTGCATGTAATAAAATTACAGGACGTGACTAATGAGTGATACCATTGAGCAAAAGTTTGACTGAAAATTTAACAAACAAGATGAATCTGTGGATGAAACGAATTTCCAAAAATCCCTAGAGTACGGGGCATGGTGTGAACATCTGATAAATCCTTAGTAACTTTTAAAAGTGTAGTGGAAATTTTTGAATGGATCAATGATTTTGAAGAATGCAATGGATTTTCTAAATTCAGCACGAAGAAAAAGCAGAGGCGGGTGGCGCTCCGAGGTTAAGGACCTGAAAACTGGGCGAATGCCACAACTGGTGAAGAGTGTGTATTCGAGGGCATTGAGGCAGCAGCGCAATGTTCAATTGTACAGAATTTTTATCGGAGGGGGATTTATGTTCGCTGATCGCCAAGCGCAAGAGCCTTCGAGGTTCGAGGCGAGACAAATAAAGGCAGGTGCATCCCGCAGCTGGAGAGGTCCGATGTAATGGATCCTACCTAGGTGTACACCGAGCCTCACTGGGCCCGATGTAAGCGGTTCAAGCAATTTCTATAACCCAGCTTCTTTTCATTCGAACTAGGGGGTGGTGCTGCATAAGGTTTTATTACATTGACGTCTGAAACCTATGAGGTATGGGATATCGCACGGGGTCACCGACCTAAAGCCATGGGACATAGAATTATAGTGCAGGAGCTCCTGACTTTGGGTTCTTCACCGACAGCCATCAGTGAAATGCCAACAGCCTGTATGTTCGTCGGTTCTATGGTCAGTTCAAACGCTGCATTATGAGTAAACTATTCATTGCTTCAACGGCTGAAGAACCGTCATTCAACCAATCGTTTAGCCATTTAGCTGTTAATCAGATCGTAATTTGTCTACATTTTTCGATCGATCACCTGCTCAAAAAGATGCATTATGACAACTTTTCATCGTTTGAACGTCTAAAAATAGCGTTACTGAAGCAGTCTTTTCAACCACGTAGTTGCAAAAAAGGATGGAATTTGTGCATTGTTTGAATTCTATGGTCTATTTAAAATTTTACGTTATGAGCAGTGTTTGTTTGAACTGTTTCAAGGGGTAAAAAACGCTGTTTGACGAATCATTTCTGTCATTTAATTGCTAACAGGGATATAGTTTAGTACCCTCTGCATGCTCCAATAAGTTCAAAACTGTGCACTGTGTGCAGATTCTCTGTTGTTAAAACGGTTAAGAAAAGCGTTCCTTCATCAAAGATCTCATCTACTTAACTTCAAAGGATAAAATCTGTACATTTTTCGCGTTCTATGATCTGTTCAACGTGGTGCATTATGAACTATTTAGGCATTGTTCAACGGTTCAACAAAAGGTTGTCTGAGATTTCACATCAGCCATTTAGCGTTAAAAAGGGCGTAATGACGCATTCTTCGTCCTCTGTGATCTTTGCAAAGTGGTGCATTATAGGTATTTCTTTCCAAACACCATTGAAAAGTTCGAAAGTGTGCATTCTTCGTATTCAATATCCTATTTAAGACTGTGAACTATTAGCAGTATTTCCATTGTTTCAACTGTTCAATAAAGTGTTGTATAAGCTTCCACATCAGTCATTTAACACTCAAAGTGCATTATTTGCCCTCTATATCTATTCGAAATGCTGTACAATGACCGACTTTTCCACTGATTGAATGTTAAGTAAAGCGTTATTGCATCATTCCTCTCAGCAAGTGAACTGTTTAAGAGGAGTTAGTTTTTCCATAGTTAACATAATACGATGCGTTCAGGATAATGCATTGCGGTTATTTTTTGACGATTTTAGAAATAAAGAAAACCGTTGTTGAATGAAGCCTTTGAGGCATCTAAGCGTTCAAAAGGACGCAAGAAGCGCGTTCTTTGAGTCCAATGTTCTTCTCGACTGGTTACATCATGAGCAACTTTTTCTGTTTTGAAACGGCTAAAAAAGATATAATATAAGAAAATGAATTAATGTTAAAATGTGCTTAGTCATTTTGTTCCCAATTTCTCTTCCATTATACACTTCATAGTGGGGATGTTTTTAATTATAACCGTAAAAGTTTTCGGAAGTGTGGGAGATATTTTGGTTGCGCATAGAGTTGAACACAGAAGTGGGTTCTTTTCCGCTGTATAAATGCTCTATTGGTGAGATCGCAGGCGTATAATACCCATCGGTTTATATTTGTGGAAACAAAATATTTCAGCGGAGATGTTCACATAGTTGACTTCTTGCGGGGATATTCAAATAACGCCTTTTAGATAAACAAATGAGCATTAGACTTCTGTTGTGCCGACGAAGAGTCATTTATTCTGCGACAGCCTTTTTTGCTCTCCAAGAAGGCAAATATTCGAGGAAGGTTTAATAAAACAAATATTCGAAGAAAGTTGCATAAAGAGTTGTACAGGTAGCAGGGGCAGAAAAGTGACAGGGAAAACGATGAACACGCAGGACCCTTGACCCGGGATGGGAAAGCCCATCCATAACTTCCGTGTTCACCCTTGAGTCGTCAATTTTAATGCTGCTCAGCACCCTTTCACTTTCTTCTCTTACGTCTCACATGATTATTTTCAAGAACATTGTGAGCTGTTGAAAAGATCAGAGTCCAGCTTTTAACAGTGACGATCAGCGGACAGAACAGAGGGTTGCGTTGATGTGATATCTATTATTTGAAGACAGTCGAGAAGGACTACTTCCAAATGCGTATGGCCTGCACCAGTTGCATCGTTTCACCGAAACAGATAGTCATATGGCTGCGTTATTACATTCGTAATATTCGTAATATGCCACTCTGTCAGCAAACTAGCATGCTTTGCTGCTTTTATCCTTTTCACATCGCGACCTGCAGATGACAACCAAGAAGAGAAAACAAGCTTCTCGAGAAGGTTCTCCTTGCTCCAATTGTAAACAATCTGCATATCGTTGGAGGAAGGTGCACAATGCCAGCGACATTCTCTGTTATCACATTCATTTCTTGCGCCACCTCTTCCGGCTCGAGCACCTGAATTGCTCATTAGAAAACTTCCCTCGGTTATTTACCTTATTCGCAAAACAAAGAGACTCGCACAATAAACAACTCTTAGTCAGCACAGCAAAACATTAATTGATTTTTTATTGCCTAAAACGTAGCAACCTGAAAACCTCATCCATTCAAGGAGGTAAATTCGTTGAAGTATATAGTTTGCAAAAATATAAACCCATCGTATTACATGCCTTCGACAAAAAGGTAAGAACATGTCTTTACTAATTAAAACATCTTCGGGTCAGATGAGGGAGGTATCCTCATGTCACTCAGCTTTGCGAACCCTCGCAACATTTCGCTCCCTTCGTGCCCAAAACGAATTTAATTCAGTTTGGCGCAGATGCCTGCACTGATCTCCAGCAGCAAGTATTAAGGCATCGCACGAAACTACCGCAGATTGCTGTTGAGCAAGGCAGCCTGACCTGAATAACACAGTATGTTCGCTGACGTCAAGGTCTGGTGACAGTTTCCTGCAGCGAAAAAGCTGTACACCCTTTCTTCCGAGGAGCACGGACGGGTTTTTGCAATCGAGGACTGGCAGATGGTCACTTTTTACCTATAATTGGATCCGAGTTCAGCAAGCACTGCGCACGTTTGTTGCGTTGCTTGATGAAGAAAAACAACAGTATCGTAATGATATTTGTCGGTTAGAACGTGATAATCTCTGTGAAAATCGGATGTGAAATTGGAATTGAAACCAGTTTTTCAAAAATGGATTAGAACAGATTAGAACAAAAAAGCATTGCAGTTTTTTTTTGGGGGGGGGGGGAGGTTAAAATGTCAAAGACGGGAAAATCCGTCCAGGTTAGTAAAATGTGGCGTTTGGAAGAAGAGTGTCCAGCGGATGTATGACCCTTGATCTACGATAATTGTCGCCAACTCCTTCATTGCATGTTTCAGGGCGTTTTTAATGTTGTATCTCGGCGATCGTCGTTTCATTGACGATCGGAATTACTCTTTTTTTCCATTGCCCTTCTCCACGAGCGAAACAGTAACATAAACTGATATCTAATCTGTAGCAGGGGTTGTATCCTCCTCTCGTTTTTCTTGTGGTTGCAAAAGGCAAAATTGAGCGGTGACATCCATTCCCTGCATGACCCTCGATGGTGTGCCCAATTCTGCGCCATCCGCTGTGGCAGTCCCTTTATTAGAAGGGAAAGGAAGCTAGCTATGCAAATGACCCACTGTACATGATGCAACACTTCATGAAAGCAACGACGTGCAGCGACTGCAGACAGCATTAGGGAAACGGGTGGGTATATCTTTCTTACGCGTCTTCTTTCGATGTACCGCAGCTGTGCGGAAATCCAGGAGCCGTCTTGGTGGAAAACAAGCAATGGTGCGCGGCAAGATAGCAATGCGCTGTGTGAGAGCATTGCTGCCTCAAGCGGTATACACTTCGTCTTTGGAAGTCACCGTTGATGACTTGCTGTAGTTGACACCTTTCTTCTTCGCTATGGAACTGCATGAGTATTGATCTCTCACATCTCGAATTTTATTGGCAGGTTCGTTTATAGACTTTAAAATGCAAGCTGAGTCATACAGCGAAAACACAAGCGCGGTAAAAAACCTTTGCGCTTTCTGTAAAACGTTGTTGCAGAAACGTTGCATCATCCTGTTGATCATAGCTGAAGATATCGAGAAGTAAGGATGTGGAGTCGTTACGGTGGTTAGGGATTGATTGTTGTTTGTTCGATGGTAAGGTTGGTTTCATAATTTGTTATCTAGGTTTAGCCGGTATCGTGATCGGTCGCAAAATAGATGGGGCCTGAGCTCGATGATCGTTCCTGTGAGAGGAAGCGTCCATCGATAAGGAAAAACATCGGAGTGAGTCATTCCTTATCTTTCCTCTCTTGAAATTGCTTTTCTCATGTGATTTTGTGTTCTTCTAATGAAGTAAAAAAATTTTGCAGAGGTAGAATTAAATCAGCGAAAAGAACTTTGAGATCTACAAAATCGAGTAGACAAATGATGAATTTTTTGTAAAGGAGACTGCTACGGGGTGGAAACTGTGTATTTATCAACCATGAATGCTATAGTTTTAGTGTAAAATCATTCCTTATAGGCAAGCCTATTGATGCTCTTTAAAAAACTTCATTCTAAGACGTAATAAGATGGAGAAACGTTTTTAAATCTTCGACTCTAAGGGACATTTTTTTTTCGGTTTTCTACTGGCGCAAATCGGCTCGTTTCTTTAATACATTTGGCTTGCAATTTAACGCACAAACGTCCCGGTTTTTTTCTCCACAATTACTCTAAATTGCGGGGACAGTTTTTTGATGAATTCGCCCATTAAAACCTCTATCAACTCATTCATTACTGATTGAAGAATCTCCACCTCTCATCATCAGATCACGAATGCATTGCCCATATTTCTCAAAATTGCTCAGTCCTATTTCTTCACGTGCTGCTGTTTCAAAGTATAGAAAGCAAAATGTTGGTTTTCGTTTTTTTTGCCCAGTTTTTCGAAGCGCCAAAGATTCGAGGGTGTTTCTGATTTCCTTGCGGAAGCGGATGCTGCTGAACTGCTTCGGCAGTAGAGACCGTTCGATGCAGACTAACGAGGAAAGGGTATAGTTTATCGAAGAATGAATCATATGATAGAACAGTAGAAGTCAACCTTGTAATATGTAGGCAGGGGTACTAGTGATGACTTGAAACTTTAATTTATGCTTGTACTTTTTGTAAAATTTCGTGAAAAAGGTTGCAAAGTTTAACCCTTCAAAAACATCGGAAATATTTTAAAACCAAAATGAGAGCATTAGATCATTCCTTAGAAGATTTTCGGTTTTGTTTACGTCCAGCCATATGTAAGACTGAGTTTTAGTCAAAAGAACGGTGGTTAGCCGTTCTATTTAAAATGCGGGCGATAATTATGGATTAAGGGAATGATTATGAGAAATGCAGAAGTGGATAGAGCATTTGTTGATATTGTCGGCAGTTCAGTGGGAGGCAACATTTCCTGGAGCACCCGAAGGTGAGCTTTCGGCCGTTTTCATGAAACGTGTCATCTTCGCATTCGCATCGGATCTTTTGAGCCGTCGACGTCTTCTCGCTGCTACAGAATTCAGGAAACGCCAAGTAGAATGTTAGTATCTTTTTGATGCTGCTCGATTATTTGCTGATGCCATGAACGGAGTTTTTTGAAGTTAACGCTCACTTCAGATCCATTCTCTTTCATTTTCTTTTCTCCGATTATGTAGTGTGCGTCGTATAGGTCAATAAATGTTTCCGCTTTATCGCCAAAGATCTGAAAATATAGTTATAGTAAAAATAATAGTGGTAATAGTAATAGTAACAGTAACAATAATAGCAGCCTCAGTAATCATGGTGCTCTTTACTGAATTTATACTACAGCACTTAGCGTGATCGCTTTTATAGCTGCTACACATTATGCCGTAATGTCTCACCTTTGATTGTATTCGGCAACGTTGAAAGTGACCTGAAATGCATTCGTTAAAACTTAAACCGATCGTTGAAGAATTCGCAGCGAAAACATTTTTGGAAGTTGAATGTATTTGTAAATAATAAAATGTGAGGATATTTGTAAGGTTGTTGAAGTAACCTTAACACATATTTCTACTTGATATCGCCAAAAATTATGTGGAGATAGCGGTTATTCATGTATTTTCTTCAGTGTTATCTCGACATTTATAAGGCTTCAGTGCATAGGTAAATGGATTTTATATTGATTAATATTGTCATCAGATGATACGATATTTTGTTATCTTGCTCTACACATGTGAAAATGCTTCATGATTGTTTCCGTCAGACATTTCTCGAGCAAATTCTTTTCCAGATCTACGCTTTAACATTCTCGATAAGAAGTCTGCAACAGGTTCAACAGTATCAGAAATTCTGAAGGGAGCGCTTGATGCACTCGATCTTACATATGTGGGTTCATTTCTGAAATGAATGTAGTATGTGATGCACGAATATCTTCTTCGAAAAAAGTAAATCAGTGGATTAAGTCGGCTCGTCGAGCAGAATTTGCGGAATGTGTTGATTAAATTTTTCTTTTGATTAATCGCTACAATCTGCATAGCGAAAATGAACTGCAGCGCACTGCACGGGTGCTTCTGAGGGGAGATGATCCATTCTGGCGCAACAGTGGGGTGGGCAGAGCATACGAGACTATGCATGCCAAAGCAGAGTGGAGAAGGGACAGATAGGTTTTATGAGCTTCACCTGTTTCCCATTCGCTGGATAGCTTCTGCACCCTCTAACGCAGATGTGGGTTTGAGGACACTTCAAATCGAACGTGGAGAAGCATACAGACAAATGCTTCGATATATGAAGCATCAGGCTTCCCCTTCTTATAAATTCCTCTTTCGACCCATAAACGAACAGAAGGATGACAATACTCACTATCTTCGCGTGACGTAAAATGGACAGGACAACTTTTATGGAAACTAATAGGTTCTGCACGAATAAAGAGTTCCTGAGTAATTATACAAGAACACAAGGTATCGATAGCTAGATGGGTTACAATCTTGAGGCTAGCGCAAAAGAAGGAGGATTAGAAACGAAAAGATCTTTGAAATGAGGCAGGGGTGCATTCTATCAGGTGGCAGGTCCTTACTTGTAAGTGTTCATCCACCCGGAGGTCACTGGTTATTGAATGATTCCCACTGATTCACCTGCATATAAAGAAAAGAATATAGGCATGTTTGTTCTGTTGTGCGAACACATATGCAGCTATTTCTTCCCTTTACTTCTTAGTGCATATGCAATGCACGTTTTATTAGCGAAGGAGATCGAATTTTTAAAAAATAACAGCCCAGCCCACTCTCTTTTTCCTAAGCAAAGCCTCCAGCCAGATGAAATCAATCCTCTGTCACCGCGGAATTGTGGCCACTAGCACTGGAAGAGATTCAGCATCAGGTGGGCTTCGATTTTTGTCAAATGTTGCCAATCACCGACATATTGGTAGAAAAAATGTTATTCAATGTTTTGCACGGCATGGAATTGAGCATTTTACTTTTCTTGCGTGTTCCTTCGGTGGCTTTTTTGGTCTTTCCGAAATTCGAAAATTCGACTTTCTTACATTTTTGGAGTTTTTTTTTTGGTGGGGGGGAAGGGGCGAGGGGGGAGAAGGAAGTTTAAAGATAGCGACGGGCATTTGAGGACCTTGCGAGTGGAGAAGATTAGGGTTGTTAAATGTTCGCTTGCTACAGCAAAAAGTAAATAATTCTTAGAAGGTAGAGGTTTAATGACTTAGTACAGGATTGCAAGTTATGCAAGAATGAGGTGAGATATGAGTTAGTGGTTGAAAATGATGTATTCATTATTCATTTTTGTCATTTATTTGTAATTGTGTTTTCGTTTTCTTACCTTACAACGTTGATTTAAATCACACATCTTTTTTCTTTTCATCGAAAGGATTAAAAACACCTATTTTGCCTTGTATATTTGTAGTGGAGAAATTTTACAGCTAAAAGAAATACTCATTATCGTATGTCAATCGCCACATCACGATGACGATGGGGCTGTAGAGGTGTATAAGTTCTCTATTATTTATGGCCAGAAAAATGTGGCATCAGCGTCTGCAAGGTTGGTTGCTATTTCATTCTTATATCCACTTACTACCTTCATCATAGGTGATAGGAATAATGTTCATTAGACGTAACATTTTTAGACTATCATTTGCGATGTGTGTAACAATGCTTTCTGTTTGATTGCAGTTGGAGCGATCCAAGTAACACTGTTGAAAAGAACTAAACGGGCAAAATGATCTCCATTGCTCGTTTTCCGCTCTCAAACCCTCAGTTTCTTCGCACTTTTCTTATTTATTGATTATTTTATCAGTATTTCCCGGTGGTAAGTAAAACGGATGGAAATATATATTCTAAGGGATATTCAACATATATATAACTAACTTTAGATTTGAATTAATAAAACGACCTTTCACTGATTCAGAATTGGAAATTTGCAATCATTTAGCATAAAGTGATTAGTATAGATGCAGAAAGATTCATGGGAGGAGCAGGTGAGTGCTGTGAATTGTTGAAGTTTGGAGGCTTGCAGACATCGGTCATGGTGATGTAGATTTTCATTTTGAAGGGCGATCGCGTTACTCAGGTCTTTGTGCTTTTAACGTTGATGTTGTTGATGATTGTCTTTCTTTTCTCTTGTCATAATCAGCATACTGAAGCCATTGTGAACTTTAACTTGCTTTGCATTCGCTTTTTCCTCCTCTACCTCTCTCGTTTTTCCCCCATCGCTTCTCACTTATTCACAAATTTGGAAGCATGCTTGATGCGATGATGCTAATTCTTATTCATGCGGGTTTTTTGGAGATAATATGGACAAGGCGTAATCAAACTTCCGATCACATTGATAATATGTGCAAAAGCGAAGAAGCTTTGCGATGTGCTGGTGGACGCACCATAGGGATCCTCTATGTTCTTTCGGCACCTCAAGATCTTTCGGCACCGTAGATGTTATTATAGCAGATTCGGTCCCACCTCAAGATATCTGTACCATTTGGGGATGGTTGCATTTTAACGTATGGAGCAGTCTGAGAAATAACGTGAGAGACCACCCTAAAGACCGTTAACGTCCTGAAAACTGCTCTTTTCGAAACCGGGGGCGAGATTTATGCTTTTGACCTATTCAGAAACCGTGTTTACGGTTTTCTTTAAATAGTGTCAGCGGTAGCTGGGAGTGGTAACGAAGCATTTGATGGATCAGTGGACATTTTGCTTGGCAGTTAAGAGAAAACGATTCCATCTCCTAAGTCATCCGCTGCACTGAAAAGTGGTGTGTTCTTACGTTCTTACTTATTCGTTGAAGGGCTAGCTGATTATTGGTGGTATAGGTGGGAAAGGAAGGAGAGCGTTGTGTTCATTCATGAACTAAACAAACCATATTTTGCAGTGAGGAAGCAAGGCATACGTGGCGTATTTCGTATCGCGGCGTAGATTCAGTTCACAAGCAGATCGCTTACATAACTCAACGTATCCATGCGCTCGCCGACTGCCTACCTCCGCTCCCTGATGGCTGTTACACAACTATCAAAGTTACCTACTGCGAAGGTTGTTAGTCCCACCCATTTGATTGTCTTGCATACTTTCATTGGTTTCTATTTATTCGTCTATTATTTTCCTTTTTTTGTTCCCATGAGGAATGCTCATTGTATTTGTATTTCACATACGTATTCACTTCACTTGTTATCAGTCTGCGAATCTTTTGAAACGAACAACCCGCAATCTGATGATCTCGAACAACCCGCAAAAAATAGCAGGAGACTGTGGAAATTGGAATAAAATCCAGGCGAATGAGGATGTAGAATTTTTGACGTCTTAGAGTGAGAATTTTCAACTCATCGAAATTAGAGGTGAGAATTTTTACCCCGCTGATCGTAGAAAGATCGTTCATTGTGGCTCACCAAAGAATCTGATTCGCGGGTCACTAAAAACAAGAAAAGGAGCATTAGTTTTTCGGGAATTTTCGGGAATTCTTGGATTTAATGACCATTGGTGCACTTCGTTTAGTGACTTGCAAGGTCTAAATTTTAATGCTATGAGATTGATCAAAGATTAAAAAGAATATCTAATGCGATTTAAAAAAAGGAGATCCATCTCTGCTAAATTCGGCACTCTTTTTTCTCTTGGAATTCGTGATCCCAATTTTTGGCAACTTCAATCTGAAATTCTAACAAATAGTGTTCCTCAGAGTTTCCGGATAGAGATCGCCCATGTGTAATGCAGAAATCATCTCTTTCACCTTCTTCAGCTCCAGCAAACTTTTTAGTTAAGGGACAGTCTGTGCTAGTATAGCTACTCCATTGTTGAGGTGATCACCAATTTAAGAATACTCTCACTCACTCGCGAAAAGAGAGGATGCGGAATTTTTATACAAATAAGTCTTGAACTGCATTTATTTGGCGCGCGACTTTTTCTCTTTTGTCTTTTGGAATTTTTCTCACACGAATGTGGTTTCGTAGTTTTTCCACTAATAAGCGTCCAAGTGACCTATAAGTAAGCCTTGCTGAAGAAGTGCTCGTTAATAGGTGATGAATTGGCGTATGAAACATAATTATAGGTACGCCTAGCGAATACCAGCCGAATGGATTCACAGCTGATTCTAAGCTGTTTCGCTTCGTTAAACCTGCCGGATTTGTTGTGTTGGGTAAAGTCGATTGTGAGTTTCACTCGTAAGTGTTTTTTTTTTTCTTGAAGAAGCTCTTAGTCAGTGGAAGATTATTAGGCACAGGTTGATATTTGATTCTTTGGAAATTTAAGGCGAGAAGTTTCCTCTAGTGTAAGGCGCCGATATGATGGCAACTATTTTACCATACTTTTTTGCATAGTGAAAAGATATGATGCAGCGTTCAAATGAGCCTAACGGAGGGGAGATATTTTTCCATTATTGGAATTTAAACAAGGCACTACTGCTTCTAACAAAGTAAAAGAAATTAAAAAGGTTACAAATAACTGTTGGCAAACAGCCGGTCAGAAATCTTCTCCTTGCTTAAGTTTTCCCCACTTCTGAAGGTGTCTCAATTTTCTACCAGTTCTAATCTATCTGCAAAATATACTTGCATGTGATTTTACAGTATTCCAAATGAAATTCCCTCCAGGGGTCTATTTCCATCTTCAATAAAACCTTCCGTCCTTTGAAGACAGATCTTTTCCTTGAAGGATCATGCTAAGCGGCGTTCCAAAGCTCGACAAAGTGACATGGAATCCTCCGTCACTAAAATGTAACGTTATGTTTTATCTTGTTTGCTTTTATTCCGACGTCTGCGGTCTTCTGTTGGAAAGCGAAAAACGCTTCTGCTTAATATTTCTGTATTTCTGAGGACGTCAGATTTTCATTTGCAGATGTCGTGTGTCAGCAGAGTCCGTGTTGGTTGGGGACTCATTGGCCTTGCGTAGGGCGGTCGACAATTATTACCTTTCGTTTTCGCTTCAGTATAGCGGCGACGAGTTTTCACAGGTAAGGGGTTCTTTCATTTAAGTTCCACTTCCTGCTGTTTTCATTATTCTCTTATTCCTATTGTGTTTCGTTTGCATTGAGCTGAATGGTAATGGAGGTGGTATAATCAGGTCAATATTGAGGCAAGGACAGTGCCTTATGCGTCATTGAAGCAAATGAAAGTTCAAAAGCTGCTTGCCTTGCTAGGAACCGTTGTGATTCAAGTATATTTTGTCAGTCGCACATACGATTGCGTACACTTCCTTTAGAACCCTGCGAATAGGCATGTTTTCCAAAATAGTTCAACTGTTCTATGGGGATGCGTGCTGACAGTTCATCAAGTGCTGTATTATTTACGGCCATTCACATAAAGCTACGAATCAATGCAGTTTTGCTTTTAGGTGAAGTAGAAATAAATCCTAAGTCTGGGGGTAGACCAGCTAAGTCATCTGAACAATTCTAGCTTTGGTCCCAAAGAATTCAAGTCCAATTTTCGAAGTTGGCTCCATTCCAGGCTCAGGCGTCTAAAAAGGACTTCTTTCGATTGTAGACTAAAAACATGAGTATTTTTCGGTCTGGGGCAGTTCCTTAGAAAAAGTTTCATTGCACGAAAGGGTCTTCAGAACATCAAATGCGAGAACATTTGCCAAAGAAGACGCAGATGGCTTTTGAACTCACTACCTTTGAATTATTTGGTTATGACGAAGTGCTTCCCACTGCCAACGTTCGTCATTTGTGAGGTAACTCATATGAATTTCGCAACGTTGTTGTTTGATGCCTTCGTTATTTTATGTGCTCTTACAAATTCACTTCTTTGTTTTACCGTCAGCGTTCCGAGAATGTCGCTGGCCGAATGAGACAACGATCAACTTCGGTCAACTCTTCATTCTGCAATGCGGTCAAGACGTTCAAAATCGACCATTCATCTGTCACTATTGCTGAAAGTAAATCTTTTTTGCCCATCTGTAGATTATATTAAAACGTTTTGAGCCGCATATGATTTTGAACGTATGAAGGTGGAAACTAGTATGGGGAGAAGCGGCTGCTCTTTAAATATTTTCGACGGATGTCGCTTTTCTATGATCTCGGTGTATTTACCTCATTCAAAATTGAATAAACCTTGATTGAGGTTAACTATACTTCGAGCAGCCCTAATAAATTCTCTTTTAAGTGGTAGTGAGTGGAGAATACGTGAAGTTTTCTTGACACGCGCTGCTGTGACCCGATTCTAGAGACGAAAGATGGTGGCGTCGTTTTGTTTAGCTCTCTCTTTAATCCATCTACATCATTTCAATCCATCATTTTTATTCATCTTGTGCTGTACTCGCTCACTGAGACAAGTCATTTAGCAATAAAATTGAAATGGTTGGAGGTAATTGTTGCATTTCTGTTGTTTTTTATTTGTCAAAATTTTCAGTAGCCTTTTTTGTTCATCTAATTTTCTTGGCGTTATAGGCGGACATGGTTCGAATGGTTCGATGGGTGAGGGCGCCGACCAGCCATTGAAGGATACAGATGAGCTGAGGTTAGACCCTTCCTGAAACTACTGTCATGTGAATGAACTTGCATTCTTCAGCATTTTGTTGTGTAATATCCTGGTTGTGACTTAACATTGTTGGTTTATGACATCCTGATAACCAGGAACAAAAATGTTAGTGTGCTCGTGATGTTAACTATTCGTGTTTTGTGTGAAAGTTATTAGCTGTGGAGATAATCACTATCGTATAGGTAGGAAACTTTCATATTTGCCATGTTTTTCGAAAGTCCTTAGCTTTTAATTTTCAAAGTTTGTTCATATTTAAGTGCACACACATCTTTTAACGTGCGGCCTGGCCGTCTTACGAGAGGCGCCGATCTGTCACCTCCGCACTGTTTGCTTATTGCCTTGCTAATGAGTTGGGTCTGTTCTGAGGCGGTTTCTGCCTATAACTTCTCTTACAACAGTCTTTGGCACCTAGTTATTCAGAAACTCTTGCAGTTTCGACAAAAGATGCTATGTTTGGGTAGTGAGGGTAGGGGAGGTACCTAAATTATTGCCCCTGCCTATTTCTAATTAATAAACAAGACAGGAGGAGTACTACACGAAGGAGGATGAAGGCGAGTGCTACGCGAAGCGAAGCATTCATCTTTCTTTCTGCCGTATGCTGGGAGCGCAATCCCAGTTTTATGCTAGTGGGATTGGAATTTAAAGGATCCAGGTGGTTTGCAAGTCCAGTTTGCCGCCCTGTTCAGCATGGATTCGAGGCGTTAAAGATATCTTTGAGTTGAGCGCTCGCAAAAAGATGTATGCTTTTTTCTGCGTATTTCATCCTTTCGTCTCTCCAAATCGAAATACGCGCCGGCTGAGAGGTTGGAACGTTTATCCCTTTTGTAAGAAGTTGTCGTTTTTACGTTTCGATGGGATTGGTTTAAAAATTATTTCAACAATGTTTTCCAGGAAACCGAGTGAGGATCCTATAACTGGGAAGGAAAAGAAGTCGAACCGTAGTCCGCCGGTCGCTTTCTAGGTTAGCTTTTGCATTCTTTGTGAGAAGCGTGAGGGGAACGAATCCCAGTGAACCAAGTAGGGCTGCAAAATCGACCAGTTGAAAGGAATTGGCAGCGTTTAGTATTAGGTCTTGCTACGACAATTTTCGTACCATGGTGGTCTGCTCTCCTTTTTTTTTCGACCATCTGCTGTGATTGACACATCTGAGTGGAACATAGCCCCTCTATATGTTCTTAAAATAATCAGAAAAGTAGGAGTGCAGCTTACTTTCTCGTGTTTACCAAGGTTTAGACGAGGACGCTACGGCTAAATGATTGTATATGCAAAGGTTTTGTAAATGGGTGAATTGAGGATACTTATTGTCTGATTGACTTAACATTATGGAGGATTCGCTTTAGCATACGGGCTTGGTCATTTCAAGGGCGTTGATCATCCAACCACTCGTCTGTTCTCTTTTGAAGGAAGTATTTCAGTACAGAGCTACTTTCTTAATGATTATCCCACATCCAGAAATCTCGTTGTTTTCTTCTCCGCGAGAGCGAGCATCTTTCGAGAGTCATTTTCGTTTATAAGGTTTATGTAAGGAGGAAGTTGAAGAAGCAACATTTTTGGTATTGTAGTGCATGAAATGTTCACATCTGATTGTCGTACCAGCACTTGGATTTCTTGCAGTATTGTATTGATTGTTTCTTTGTTGCATTTCAGAATTAGTGCCAGCGGTTTCATAAAGATCGGATATGAAATAGCAAGAACAGGCCATCGTGGTGATCGCGAGCGACAGCATGTGCATCTGCCGCATGAATACTCCTCTGGTTCAGACCATTCTCTCATTCTTCCTTTCTTTCATTCAGATTCTCTCGCATTTCCTTAGCATATTCTTTAGCTTTTGGACAGGGATATTCCTACTCTTATGTGTCATTTTTATGATCATTTTCATCAGTAATGATTTTTAATTGCTTGTGGAAGTGTCCTAACATGAATTGCATTGCTGCGACGTTTGGTGATGTATTGTTTGTTTGGTCGCATCGTGGTCAACCTAGACTTGTTTTGTCATGCTCCTCATCTCTGTAGCACCAAGCATTGTCTTTACCGATCTTGTCAGTAGAAAGGGATACGTCGGGGAAGCTTTTACGTGGAGTGACAGCCGTTAGACCTTCATATTAATTTATAAACGTGCTGCTTTCTGACGCAGTTTGTTTGTGGTCTGAAAAGCTTCCAGAGTGAACGAATTTCAGGGTGAAGTTTGTTTTGTTGTATTTGGGACTGCAATCCATAGTCGTTTTCTATGTTTATTGTTGCTTACAGTCTGTTACAGAGTTGGTTAAGGTGCATTCAAAGATGCTATGCGAGTATTTTTGACCATATAAAATTTTATGTCGCCTGAATGCTGTTTTTAGTGTTTTAACAGCATAGTGCTAATATAGATGTTCCCTTGTTATTTTGTGTGCATATTACGTTCCACTTGTATTCTTTTGCCTAAAATTTGCCTCTTCCGTCATAGTGGATGCGCAGCCTTTGTGCATTCTTTTCCTCTTGTTAAAAGAAGTTTTGAGGAATTTGTTGCATTCATGATTCCTTTTTGCTGTTAATCAGCGTTTAAATCAATTCGTTGTTTCATAATATAAACGTTTTCTTGTGCATTTGCAATAATCCTTACGTTCAGTTTATTTTAATGGTTTATTCAAACTGTGCAATAAATAGTTGGTGATTTTATTGTCTTCATGTTCACGCTTTCGTTATTCATTTTCGTTTGTTTATTTTGCAGCAACTCTGTCAGTTTCTTCAGTTGGAATCCGTTCCTTTCCATCTAACCTTTAATGTTCGCAGCGCTCGTTAGAGTCAGCAAATTTTTATTCATCAAATACAATTGAAAACTGTGCGTAGTTGTCATTTCGAAGGTAGGCAACAAAGAAGAATGCAAAAAGCAAAGGAAAGGTGAGGTCTTTTAAGTAAAGCACCAAACTGGAAGAAACTTGTTACAGCAAAACCAAGTCCAAGTCGGGAGAACTTACGATCAATGTCACGTATCTTTTCAAATTTGTTCTGCAAGAAGATTTGTCTTTTCGTTGAGATTTCCGATTTTATCCAGAAGACGCAGTGGTATCTTAATGAACAATTTTTCTATGCCATAGTAATTGGTCTTCATTCAAGAATTTATAGTTTCTGTGTGCTGCATTATTTGCAATGCTGAAACTTATGAGGTGTGGGTGTCCGCTCATCTCTTACACGGGGTCGACGCATTAGCCATTAGCCGCAACCGCACGCGCTTGCGAGAGACAAGGAGAGCGCGGGCGTTCGCGCTGAGCGTTGGATCCTTATTATTGACTGATAAATACGTTACAATAAATCAACGAATATATCATGAAAAAGAGAAATTTCGAAGTGGAAAACTAGGCGAAATTTAAAGAGCGTTGAAAACTCTTTGAGGACCATTCGTGACCTGAGGTGGAAGCTGCAACTTTCCAATAACGCCAACCTCTTATATAGCTGGCAAATGACATGAATGGTCATCGATATATCTCAATTTAGAATTGCATGAAAAAGAAAATTTGGACTGTGCACTTTTGAAGAGTACCAAGTTATGCGAGAGTCACTTACATGTCATAAAAACAAACTTATCCTTACCCCGACCGTGCTCTTTCAACGGTGACCAGAATCCAGTCAAACGGGCAGGCCTGCTGTTTGCAGGCGAAGTGCTAGCTTGCAATCGTGTCTAAGTCAACACGCCAGGTGCTGACTCTTCCAGGATGTCCGAATAAGTTTCCGCGGTTAAACTGAACATCCTGGGTTCCTCGTTGCTTTATAAAGTGGCCGGCTTTTTAGAATGTCGCCGTAAATCCCTAACACTGCATATCTTTTTGTTTCGTTTTGTATGCAGACAACTTCACTATTCACAAGAGTAAAATGGCCGTAGCTAAGTCTGTGTAAAGCTCTGCTTGAATATACTAGCGTATATATCAGCTGCATTTTTTATTGCAGGCGTGTACCATTTCGTCCCTAAAAGAGATTTCTATTTCATGTTCAAGGTGCCTGTAAGTTATTCACTTTTGTTCGATCTGAACGTATATTAAGATAGCAATTTCGATGAGCTTCAAATGCATAGTACCTTAGTCCGAAATGGGACTTATTGAAAAGGTTAAAGAGTGCATAATGATCCTTAAAGTACTCCTCGGACCGTTCTCAAACGGAGTCGATTAA
The DNA here is from genome assembly GCA_013433145.1 of Ascaris suum. Lineage (NCBI taxonomy): Eukaryota > Metazoa > Nematoda > Chromadorea > Rhabditida > Ascarididae > Ascaris > Ascaris suum. Next base: position 13,037,678 of record CM024173.1, read on the forward strand.
ACTTTTCCTTCTGTAAAAAGTTTAGACTGTCACAGAGATGAATTCGATTTGATTCTATATGATAAAATCGTCAACCGACTTCCGGATTTACCTTTTGAAAGCATTTTCCTATTGAGTTGAAGAATGTGAACGCAGATATGAATATCTCATAGCTTAAAAATGAACATAAAATGTTCCCCACAAACAGTGTCCACACGGAGTTAACTTCAGTTTCTCGTATTTGGAACAGGCCTTCTCAAAGCGTCGTTGAAGCACAAAACGTTTCGATGTTTGGAGGTCGCCTAAAATTATTCGACATGAGAGCTCTTTCTTTTCTATTCCATTGAGCTCCTTAAGCATCTCTGATTTTCTCGTAGTGGCACGCAAAACTTGCACTCTGAAGAATTTGCAACAGGCTTCACTTCAGAGCTACACCAGTTTTATATCAGCCACCGTAACGAGTCGTTCAGGTAAAGATCGGTTTACTTTACTTTAATGAAACGACTTGCATTCCGCTTGCAGTTTATTTAATTGAACAGTGTGCATCTTTGGCATCACTGGATCAAACCATTTTATGAATGTGCTTTAACATTCCTTCTGCTTTCACGGCTGATGCATTTGTGTATACAGATCCATTCATCTCTATTCTTCACTGATTCCCCGCTGTTTTATTGCAGTTTCCTTTTTTTTTGTGAATAGAAAGGTTGAAGTCAAACAAATAAATTATGTTTAACTAACATTCTGTGGATTTCACTTCTGTCGTGAAGTAGAGCTGAAGCCGAGCGGGAATCCAGCTCTTGGTTTGCTTCTCCCGATGGACAACATTCACTGGATTATATTATAACTCCTAGTAATAAACGGGAACCGAAACCGCGACCTGTCCTTTAAGATATCATTTGGTGTAGGTTTTTTCTTCCCAAACCAAGGCTCTATTCGAGGCAACTCAAATGTCATAGCATGCTCATATTTCGCTAAAAGGTTGTGCGTGAGAGGCGTTTTCTTCCTTATGACTGTTTTTAATTTTCTTGTCTATAATCTGGTGAGAAAATACACACCTATGTGTCAGTGGCAAACTCACTGCTTTACTTTTGGACTCCTATGAGTCGGATTCAGCCCATCAGAAGACGGTGGAGAAGCATCCTATTGAAAGACCTACGGAGACAATACTATCCTGGTAAAATGTGCCCGGCTGTTACGTGCGCTCTGTTGGGCGTACCGTCTACGCTTTATTCATTGATGTATAATGTTTCAAACTAGTCGCGATATATTATATATTAGAAGGAAAATTTACAATAGCTCAAATCCATTTACTAAAAAAACTGCAGACTTTCAGATTTAAGTCATTTCTAGGATTTCTTAGAAGTATCTGGATCAACGCCAACGAATGTTTCTTCCTAGTAATTTAAGACAGCGCTCCTTGTAGGAACCTGAAAAAACTCCATAAAAACTTAAGGAGAGGTGTTCTGGACGTCGAAATTCGAAAATAGCTACAATTAATTCCGATTTATATGATACTGCATGCTCTGTGTACGAAAAAGAGATAGCTGGTTTAGAAAATGAACCGCATCGAGAACGTTAGTTCAGTTGGAACATATTCTTTCTACCACACTGTTCTATTAGGGCAAACTGGCATAGGCACACTATAGATTGTCTCTTGCATGTAAACGGCTTAGAGATTATGATGCACATTGTTTCTTGTCTCGCATTGGCTGAATGGCAAAATGCCGGTGATAAATTTTCGTTGACAGTCTATATGGCTGATCAGTTCAGTCGAATTATGAATGCGCATTTGAATACATTTTAGGATTTGCTGAATAATTATGAAACCGGTTAGCAATTGGCAAAATGCTCTAAGGGCAAGCTGGTCTGGCACGATTTCAATTCTCTTTTGAAGTCCAGTCTTCCAGAAGGCATCTTGTTCTTTAACGAAATTCCATCTAGCTGCCGCAACGTAAAAAGACCTTAACTGATAAGGACAGAGTGCTTCTAGGCCCGTCAGTTTGCTGTTTGGCGAGAAATGTAAGCACAACCTTTGAAAAGGAGGAGTTCCTGAATGTGACTTCGCCAATGATTCTGAAATATTGTAACGTTCTTATTTCAGACAAACTTCCGGCCGTTCTTTTCAAAATAAAAGAAAAAAGTATGGTTTTGCATTAAAATATGTGTCATTACCGAAAATCGAGTATAAATGAAAGAAATGTAAATAGAAAAAGTGACATCGAAAGTTATCTCGAAATGAAGAACTCTTCAATGAGAAGATGAATTGGATCAATGATCGTCTAGAAATGAAAGAACTTCATCAGTCTGATGCAAACTTGCACGGTTTTGCCACTCTATTCTTTACTTTTAACGGTTTTTTTTCGTGTCTAGACGATAAGAATGCTCGAACATTCATACGAAATAAACAGAACGACAGGCTTCTGTGGTTGTTATTATCAGTGTGACTGCGACTCGAGGTAATGGGAACGAAAACTTGTTCGAACTCACTAAAGATTTTGAACGTTTTTTTAAAGGAAATGAGCTCTTCACATTATCACCATTTCCAAAAGTGAGCCAATTTGATGCATATCCAAATGAAATTGCTATATCCTGCCCTCTGATGCTGCGAAATTGGGCGAGCTTTTCTCTACGCTTTAACACTAGGCGGGGAAAATGTTGACAGCGATCGCGATGACCGCATAAGGCTCAGAATCGTCTACTCATATTACTCGCTGATTTTTAATAACTCTGCAGGTGCTAATTTATTCTACTTTTACTTTTAGACCATGTTGTCATTGACATTTACGGCTTCACTAGAAAAAATGGTAAGTGTGGCATTTTTGCCGTTATTTATGAAATGCTTGCCATTTTTTAGAATAGAAGGTTAATGGTCTAAGGACAATTGTAACGGTGAAGTTAGAATCAGAAATATCAATGCCATCAGAAGTGATCGTCGTGTTCTGGACTACGGTATTGACAACATCCGTTTGTAGCCGTTAATGGCCACTGTTTCTCACGGATTGTCAATGCCTGATTCAAACCTTTGCCGTGTGTTCTGCGATTAGACGTCTTAGATCAGATGAAGGCGTGTGGAGTAACGCGACTGTGCACATTTGTTATAAAAGATTAAAATTGGCGACGGCCGCTGTCTTCAAAAATTTTAATAATCAACGATAGTCGAAACCACAGACTCCAGTGGCGGCGGCTTTCCGTCCTACGACTGTGCTTGTAAAACGCGCCTGAGAAATGAACCTTTTGTAAAGCACTTGTAGATGCGGTCTGTTTGGCTAAAAGATAAACGCATGACTCCACGTCACATATCACCTATTTGTTAAGTATAAGAGTAGTGACTAAGACAACCGCAGGGACAACTTCCCCTGACCTGGTTGAATAGTAAGCTTGATGGAGTTCGTCGAAATTCCCTTCGGCTTTTGAAGAATTTTCGGTGAAGCGATTTTTTAGTTTTGTCGTCTTATTCTGGTTTGTATGCGGTTTGCCTATCGTGTGGCTCTGTATTAAATGACTGATGAGTGTTATAGTACAAACATACTATCCTGCATCTGGATATATTTCACCGAAAAAGCTGTATGCGAGATCAGCAAGGTAATTCCAGTTTTATGTTCCCACTGCTTACACAGAGAGTAGTTGAAAAAGAGACCCAGACAAGCAGGTTTTTCCCAAAAAGGGCGTGAAAACGTGGTGCATAAGAACGGTTGTTCCACCACATTCTGCATTTTTCACCCCGGTTGACCTTCTATACACCTTAATCAAACCATTTTCAGAATTTAGCAGTCGGTCTGGTATCCATACACAATTAGTCCATTTTCGCAGGTCTTAGGCTAAAGAAATGACCTGTTCATGTCAAACATAAATGACACGAAACTCACAGAGGCGAACCCTGCGAGTTTCATGTCATTTATGTTTGAAAGCAATCCTTCGAGAATGCAATACAAAATGGCTGTCTACGTTATTAGAAAAGAGAATACTGTCCGGGAGAACGGTATTATCGGGAATGTGCCTTCTATGCTGTAAATTATGTCGCTCCCTATAATAATTTACCGCAAAAACATGAAGCCCAGCATTTCTGTGAACATTGATGAGCCCCTTGCGCAGATTCAATTGGCTGCTTACGGCTGCCTTACTCTCCGTATCAATATTCTCAAGTGAGCTTATGCACTTCTTTCTTGAATTAACCCACATGATGTAATTAAGTGCAACGCATGAGATAATTGGATATTTCGCCATAACGAGTTAGAACTTCATGAATGTGGGGTGCAGTAATATAACGCTGCAATCAGCGAACATCGCAATAGGGCAATTCAAATTCGCAGCCCACTTGTTCCAATCTTTCAAAACCTAAAGAAACACTATTTATTCCACTACAGCCTTCAAATAAAACAGATATTCCCATCCCCCACACCAGGGGGTCCAAGCTTCCAAAACCGCAAGAGCTCATTCAGTATGCAACATTGCACACAATAAATCTGACTACGCCGTTACAGTAATCACCTCCGGGAATTTTGCTAATTCGCCTCAATGTAGAATTGCACTTGATCTATGTTTTTAGAAGGCGTCCTCATGAATGATGACACCGATCGGCACGCCAATGCTAGCTACCTTTCATGAAGTGAGCAATTCACAGTCATATGTGCGTCACTCACAAACCTGTTAGATGATGCAGTTTAGAAAAACATCCAGCAGCAATCCGTCCGAGTAGTCGTAGAAGAAGCAATATCCTTCACTCTTCGTTCCTCCCTCTCCTCTGCGAAACGAAAACGTTCATTTATTTTTAGCAAACAATGAATAATAACATGGGACAAAGGCAGAGGCAGTTCAGAAGTGCAAGAGGAAGGCGTAACCACAGGAGAAACAAGAAAGAATTTGTAAAACGTATTTTCGAATCGAGTTATAATCCAGGTTAAGAGCACCATCTTGTAACTGCAGCCGCCTCATGGATAGAAGCACTACTTTTGTGCTCGCTGCAAATCTGCAGCACTCGGCTGACTCATACACTCCAGAGTGAACATAACCAGCAGGGGCCCTTCCCGTAGCATTTGAATGACATGGCTTCCTCTTATATGGGGAATCAGCAATCGAAAATCAAATCAAATCAAATAATAGCTAGCAAGGGACCCTGAGCCAAAGAACCAAATGCAGAATCAAAACATGCAACTGCGCTAAGAACAGACAAAGTGACCATGAACACGCGAGGGGGACATCGCATCAATACGATTAGTGAACAAGGAATTTTTTGAGAAAATCAGACATCAGACGATGGCAATATGCTCCCATCCCTTTCTCCGCATATTTTGCCGTATATGGAAAAGAGATTAGTCATCTACCCCACATTTCGTCAGAACGGAGACGCATAACTATAGTGACGTCATCTCCCCGCAGAAAGTTTGTGAAAAGTACAAATTGCAATCAAACTACAGCGTTATAAAGAAAGCATGCACAAACAAAATGGCGAAGCATAATTAGCCAACACGGCAATGAAAGGAAAAGAAAAGAGAACCACCGAATGTTCACTAATCGTATTGATGCGATTAGTGAACATTCAGTGGTTCTCTTTGCTTGCCATCGTCTGATGCCAAGCCTCAGTTTAAGGGCAAAAATAAGCCTGTGCTATGGCCAAGTTTAAGGCCAAAAATAAGCCAAGCCGGCCAAGTTTAAGTATTTTTCTTGCTGTACTTTCGAATAATTTTTTGGCCTTAAACTCTTTGATTGATCGAGTGTCATTTTACGATGCGAATTCAGTTGCTGTCAAGTCTGGCAAATGTTTTTACTATGATCGTTTTTCATTTGAGTTTATCTCTTTCATACAAGCTTAGGCTTATTTTTGGCCTTAAACTTGGCCTTAGCTTATTCTTATTTTTGGCCTTAAGCTGAGGCTTGGTCTTAAACTGAGGCTAATTCTTATTTTTGGCCTTAACCTTGGCCTTAGCTTAGGCTTACTTTTGGCCTTAAACTTGGTATTAGCTTAGGCTTATTATTGGCCTTAAACTTGGCCTTAGCTTAGGCTTATTTTTGGCCCTCAACATGGCCTTAGCTTAGGCTTATTTTTGGCCTTAAACTTGGCCTTAGCTTATTCTTATTTTTGGCCTTAAACTGAGACTTGGCCTTAGCTTAGGCTTATTTTTGGCCTTAAACTTGGCCTTAGCTTATTCTTATTTTTGGCCTTAAACTGAGGCTTGGCCTTAGCTTAGGCTCATTTTTGGCCTTAAACTTGGCCTTAGCTTAGGCTTATTTTTGGCCTTAAACTTGGCCTTAGCTTAGGCTTATTTTTGGCCTTAAACTTGGCCTTAGCTTAGGCTTGTTTTTGGCCTTAAACTTGGCCTTAGCTTAGGCTTATTTTTGGCCTTAAACTTGGCCTTAGCTTAGGCTTATTTTTGGCCTTAAACTGAGGCTCGGCCTTCGCTTAGGCTTATTTTTGGCCTTAAACTGAGGCTTGGCCTTAGCTTAGGCTTATTTTTGGCCTTAAACTGAGGCTTGGCCTTAGCTTAGGCTTGTTTTTGGCCTTAAACTTGGCCTTAGCTTAGGCTTATTTTTGGCCTTAAACTTGGCCTTAGCTTAGGCTTATTCTTGGCCTTAGCTTAGGCTTATTTTTGGCCTTAAACTGAGGCTCGGCCTTCGCTTAGGCTTAAACTTGGCCTTAGCTTAGGCTCATTTTTGGCCTTAAGCTGAGGCTTGGCCTTAGCTAATTCTTATTTTTGGCCTTAATCTTGGCCTTAGCTTAGGCTTATTTTTGGCCTTAAACTGAGGCTCGGCCTTCGCTTAGGCTTAAACTTGGCCTTAGCTTAGGCTTATTTTTGGCCTTAAACTTGGCCTTAGCTTATTCTTATTTTTGGCCTTAAACTGAGACTTGGCCTTAGCTTAGGCTTATTTTTGGCCTTAAACTTGGAATTAGCTTATTCTTATTTTTGGCCTTAAACCGAGGCTTGGCCTTTGCTTAGGCTTAAATTTGGCCTTAGCTTAGGCTTATTTTTGGCCTCGAACTGAGGCTTGGCCTTAGACTTAAGCTTAGATTTGACCCTAGGGTCAGTTTTCTTAGGTTTATCTTTGGCGTTAGGCTCGGGCTTACGCCTAGATTTGGCGTTAGGCTTAGTGTTGGTGTTAGGCTTAGGCTTAGGTTGGACTTAAGCTCAAGCTTTTTCTTGGCCTTAAACTTGAGCCTGGTCTTAGGCCTAGGCCTAGATTTGGCGATAGGCTCAGGCTAAGATTTGGCCTTATGCTTAATCTTAGCCTTAAACATGGGCTTGGCCTTAGGTTTAGGCTGGGCCTTAAGCCTTGGTCTATTATTGGTCTCAAACTGAGGGGCCATAGGCTTAGGCTAGGATTTGGCCCTAGACCTAGGCCTAGACTTGGCCTTGGGCTTATTTTTGGCCTTAAAGATGAGCTTGGCCCGAGGCTTAGGCTCATTCTTGGCTTTAAACTTAGGCTTGGCCTTTTCTTAGGCTTAGATTCGGCCTTAGGGTTAAGCTTGGCCCGAGGCCCAGAGCCAGACTTGGCCTTAGGTTTAGGCTTAGTGCGGCGAATCACAGGATACGTAGGGAAGGCAGAATCTTCTAGGTGCGTTAATAAATCGTATGCAACGGCTAGTAGGATATATTGTCCTCCTGAATGCAGTCCTTAGGAACAACACCGACAGCGTTGAACGCGAAATTATTCATGTAGGATTATCCTAGGCTTTTCCTTTTTGCTTAGGCTTAGGTCGTATTGTTAGGTCCTAGGCTTAGGCTTGGGGTTGGGCATAGGCCTAGGACTTTAGGTTAGGCTTAGGGTTGCGTAGGCTTAGACTGAGTGCTTAGGTTTAGGCTTAGTGGGCCGAAGCTTGGGGATTAGGCTGAGGCCCAGAGTTAGGGCTTAGTTCTTAGGCTTAGGGCGGTTAAGCTGAATTTTCGTTTCTATAGGCCTTTACGTGGGCTTCGCCAAAGAAGACAAAACAAGCAATTCTGCCTGAACGAACTGAATGGGAAATACAACAACATGATATGCGGAGAACTTTCTAACAAACACAATATGTTCATTGCTGAGTGAAAATGAGAAGCTCATAGCATTAAAAGGAAGCATTGGCGCTCAGAGCTTTTATCACTTGATGTTCCGATGAGACATTTGAAAAGATAAACTTGCTGAATTGCAGACGTCGCTTCCGAGCATCGAATCTCGTCGCAATGAGTCGCCGAAAAAATTTCACCTTTTTTCAAATTTTTTAAGGAAGTTCTTTGAAAAACCCATAGTTGCTGCTTGCTAAGGCAAAGTGTTTCCACTAATGCCTGTAATGTTTTCGCCCTCCTAGATTATGAGAGCGTCGAGTGATTGAGGTTTTATATGAGATATAAAGATATATTGTTAACATTTACGAACAAAGGTAGTGAAAGAATGCTCAGTGAGATATAAAACATGATGACATTTTCAAATCTTTAAATCTCTGAAGTTTCATGGATAATTTGATCAATCCTCAAGGAGAAGGAATATAACATGGTGTCAAGTAATGCCAGACGATAAATTTAAACTGGTAAATGAAAGAAATATTAATTAATATCGGCAGCAGTTAGTATATCGCTTAGAGGAAATAAAATGTTATAATATCGAATAGAAATCGTTTACTTACTGGTCGAATAAACAAGCTGTTTAAATACTTGCTGATAACGAACGCATCATTAGAGAGATAGTGGAAGGAAATTACGACGTTTCTAAGTGATGCTCGCATTAAAGCAGCAAGAGTAATCAAATGTAGAAGGATAGGGTGTTTTGGCCTTCAATGCCTTCAGTGCACCTTCACAGCTGCGAGTCCTAAAAGATGTTTTAATTCGCAAGTATGCGTTACACGTACAACGAAGTTGGAATGGCCAACGCTATAGGATCAATTGTATAACACACGCTTTGGGTAATTCCACAAAGCGAGCGTACGAGGACATGAAGGTTGCCGTGACAACGCCAAATTTAAGGAAGAACCTCAGCGTTCAATTAACACTTCCTTGGAGGCCATCTATGGAACGACTCGAAGAGAAACTCGAAATAACAACAAAATTCATCGTTTGTACAGCATAAACCTAAAGAAAGAAGTGAATGAGGGTTGAATCTTTCGATTTTAATGATTCGTTCGTTCACATGCAGCGCTCAGCGCTGTGATGAATCGGAGAGCCATGAGCTGGAAGGACAATCTTCGGATGCGCCTTCTCGCTAAAACCGCGATCAGTAATGAGCACTTAGTGCTCTTTGGGGGAACCTTGCACAGCGTTCGTTTTGCGGAACAGATGCTGACCGCAGTCACAGATCGCGCGGTCGAACACAGCAACTGTGAAGGGTTCGGAGATGGCGAATAGGATGGAGACTGTTCGATACCTCAAATGGCGAGGTATCAAGGGGACCCGGTGCTAAGGCGTTGATATTCGCAACGAAATATTCAGCCGTCGAAACGCGCTCGTCCGTACGCTGGCTACATTTTGACGGCTTTCGCCCCCATTTGGCAGATGTGTCAACGAAAGCCGCGATTCGCGCTAAAATAGTGCAAAGACATTTGAGCCCGTCAACTATCAATTGTTCGTCTTCCTAGTCTTAGAAAAGCGCACAGTGACGACGGCTGAAAGGGGAAGTAGATAAAAGCGTTGGCAGCCATCTGCTGAGAAAAATACCACACATAGTCAATTCTTTAAAAAACGATTTAAAAAGAAGACGCTCGTCAGCTCTGATAAAAGAGACGCACGGGATGCAGCAAGTGAATGTTCTTACAAAACTGAGGTATTGCATATTTCGTAAAATCACTCAAAATTTTCAATATGTTTACAGCTCAACAGCACTGCCAAATATGAAGCAGATATCTAGGCGAAATAAGGAGGCATCCCGCATATAGTAAATAAAACGAGGAAAGCTGAGAATCGATACAGACCCTCTTGAGAGGTTTCTGTCAGTTTCAGTTTCCCTCAACTTTGTGAGCAAGTCCCTAAAGAGGTTTCTTTTCATATATGCCTCGCCGTACATAGGTCACTACCTCATGTTTTATGAAACAATTTTTAGATCTTATAAATGCAAAGATATCTACATTCGAGGAAAGTTATTCGGATGTAAGAGGAATAAGCGATGAGGAAACCAAAATCTGAAGAGAGCGAGGAACGTCGAAAATGGAATTCATGAAGGAAAAAGAACTGCATAGACGAATATGGAACAACTATCGATTCATTTCACATATAAATACCTCTCCGGATAAATTTTAAAGGGGCATTATTCACTACAGGAATTATGCTAATTTCACTCTTTATCCATAAAGCAGTTTGCAGTATACAGAACTATCAACGAAATCGCTGAAAAGACGACAAAAAATTCACAGAAAATCTAAAAACAATGAACTAGAAGATTGCAATCCTTTCAATGAGTTGATAATATAATGAAAGATAATCTGATTATAACGCAGTGGCCCTATGCCTTGAAAGAGGAAACAACAATACGCTGAACATGCCGTTTACTAAGATAATCGACCAGTTGGCCGATTGACTCCAAGAACGTCCAATGAGCGAACGCTCTTCAACAACCTTTGGCCTTTCTTAATTCGCTTCTCTCTTTATCAAAAAAAAGAGCAACAAGCAAACTGAATTCTGGCTTATTTAATTGTACATTGCGATTCAATTAAACTACATCAATAATGAATAAAATCAACAAATGGTAGAACTTCATTAGGACAACAAATGTCAAGTTAAATGTGATGTTGATTTCTGCAGATAATCATCAATCACTACTTCAGACTATAAGTTATAAAGCAATTTTATAAAACAAATTCATAAATGCATTAAAAAATTGTCTATTAACTATCTGTCAAACCAGTGCTGATAAAATTATCGAGCACTGAACGCAGATGAATTTTTTGTTCTTTAAAAGGAGCAGTGGGAGGAAGGGGATTTAGGAAGTGGAGGAGCGAATGAAAATTCTAGAAACATCAAAATCTCAATAAAACCAAGGAACTGGGCCTCGGCGAATCGAAGCAAAATCTCCAGAAAGCTAACATTTCATCACGAATATTTGCTCACAGGGACTTCCGGAAGAAAAAAACTGATGACAAAACTTTTTGAAAAAAGTCAGAACAAATGCTGATATCGTTCAAAATGCCAAACAAACCCCAGCAGTACTAGAGAGATTAGGGATCTAATTCGCCCAGCGCGCAACCTTTCTACTTCCGCATAGCACTTTGTTCGTGTTGTATTCAATCGTGGGAAATTATTTCCACGAATCATATATCGCTATGATTACAATCTTCCTTTGCTCTTCAGATAACAAGAAATTAAGATACTTTCCCTCATTAATAAGGGCACAACAGCGTGCACCTTGTTTTTTAAGAACAATAAAATCAACTTGTAAAATAATCAAGCATACATTTCTGAAATTTTCGAGGTAGATAAAGCAAAAGATGATATTTTGAAGTAATTCGCTAATATATTATGAGGAGCAGAAACTCCTTTGAAAAAAATAGCAATGGACAGAAGGGCGACGACGGAAGGCATTGGGCGATAATCATCGCTTTCCTTTTACAAAAGAACCGAATAGTATTTGCAGGAAGCAAGTGGTGAAAACAAAAACACCAATTCTCACTCACCCTTATGTTGTCGTCACCCAGAAGTTCAGTTCATCCGTCGTAACAGCGCTGAAATCCTGCACAGCTCGAGCATGAACGAAACTTCGATATTCTGTAAAGAAATTAAAAAATTTACATAAAATAAAATTTGGAAGTTTAAAACAACGAGCGAATATATTCCGCATCAAAAAACCTCAGCCATTGATAGTGGTAAAGTGGAGAATAGAGAATGACTTAAAGATTGTGGTGCAAAATACGAAGCAGAAAATAAATTATGCAGAAGGAAATAGAAGGAAATAAATAATGGAAATGTTCTAAGAAACGAATGAGTTGGTTTCTGCTAATACTTTCCAAAACATTTATTTCGCATTTGCAAAAAAGAGATCCATTACTTGAAATGATTTCAATTTCAAAAAAAGTTTATAATTGGGAGTTAGCATAATGAAGCGAAAAATCTCCAACAAGATGAAATGTTAGTGAGAACGATGAGAGAGAAATGAATAGCAAAGACGTAATAGAAAAACGTGAAAAGATAATTTCTGCTTAGTAGCTCAGAATACTACAGCAAACGTGACCGTGATAGCACGAAAATCTGCACTTGCATCGTGTTAACCATTAAGAAAATATAATTACGTCAAATGAAAAAATATTGTCTCCATAGTATGGCCCAAACGATTTCAAGCAAGAGAATCAACCTTAGAGAAGTTATTTGCAAAGTAGGTTGAAGAGGTGGTTACAATTTTGCCATAGTTTTTAAAGAAAAGCAAGAGCACGCTCAAAGTGCTGCCAGAATATGAGCTTTGCACTTTCACCCAAAACAATCAGTCTAATAGATTGCAAAAAACGTTACAACATGATTTATATTTTCGTTGCATCGCTCATTCGTCTAAATTTTTTACAAAACATTCGCTCCATCAGAAAACCGTCAGAAACCAATCAAACGGTGAGAAAAAGAGGCACCCGAATCTGTATAAAATGAGACCTCTTCTACCGTAAATTGCATGCCAACTTTTAGGTAAATTTACATAGCTATAACTCCTCTGCAATTTGATTTATTGATTTGAAAATGATATATTTACCTTAAAATCTGGCAGACAAGTCGAAACACTATGGCGAAGATTATACCCATCAAATTTTGCAACCCTAGCCTCAGTCGTTGCCGAATTGGGAGCATTCTACAGACAAACATATTCATATATTTATGCAAAGAACATAACTCATCATACTGTGCAAATGGAAATGCCAATTTGCGAAAGCATATGGAAAGAACTAAATGACGAAGAAGAGAATCGTCGGATTAAGCAATGTTAGGAAGTCGTATTGCAACATTTCTCGACCGTTTCGCTGAACTGTTAAAGAGAAAAATCAAAGGAAAACAGCTGGACGGGACGACGACACACAATCAGTGAACAACAAAACTATCGGAAACTGAATAACATAGAAGAAATGAAATAAGTCTATTTTATTCAAGTTTCTGATGGATTTTTTTCTTCAAAATTGTTTCTCTTTTCAGAATTCAATTCCTTTTTTCAGAATTTCTGTGGATTTTCAAAATTGTCTCACGGGACGGTGGCAACAGTACTTTTGGGACGGTACTAGTGTCCTCTTGTCGGTTTCTTCCAGAAATCGCCACAAATTTTTCCAACCATAGCAGTGGGCAGTTCACTTTGTAATACATTAGCACACTCTAGTTTTCTTTTTCAAGCACTGAAAATTCCATTTTCCGAAACTTCCTTCGGCCATCAAAATACAGTTTTTTAAAATTACGTTTTTATAAAGTGTCATTCATCAATGAGCACAAAAACTTTGCCCTCTAAACACTAAACAATTGAAAACATTTTTATTGACTTCGTGAATCGCTTCCTCAAAAACTTTAAAAATTTTCCACCATTTCAATTACGCTGTTTTCCAAAGAGCCAAAACCAACTTCAAAAATCGATTCACACATTCTTTTCCCTTAATCAGAAAATAAGAAGCTAGTAGTGCTGCAACGGAACCAACCAAGTTTAGCAACTTTAGCACGTTCATCGAGTTTAATTTCGAAAGGTCTCAGCGCTAGATGATGCGTAATAAAGTACACCATCGAATAAATATGCAGTGCTCACCATGGTTCACTTATTCACTTAAAATAGTCCAAAAAATATTTCCATTTATGATTATCAAAGAAAAACCGTTGAGATGAAGCATTTCTACTTTGCATCTGCAGCGTTGAATAACAACAAGCTAGAGTGCCATACGTAATGCTTTTGAGCTGCATAAATGAAGAGTAAAAAATAACGCGCCAGGTGCACCTTTCAAAGCATACTGATCATAAGCAAGTGCTTTCATTGAAACAAGCTCAATTAACTGATCAAAGCAGTAAATCAAAAAGTCAGATCAACAGATCATAATACAATAAGAGCGCACTTCAAAAGGAAACCAATTTGAAGATTACAAGACATATGCAATAGCGCATTCAGCTTCTAATTCATAACCGGCTTTTACAGTAAATCCTACATAAACGAGACGTTTTTCTTTTCGATGAGGCTTCCTACAAAATGAAACTCAACTAAGAGAAAACATATGCAATGTTCACATAGATTACTTACTTAAATCTTATGACTTCTTCGGATTGAATTTGAAATTGATGAATCATACTTGAGGAATCGCAAATCCACCCTATAAGCATAAAAAACTTTGCAGCTGCATTTCAGCTGGTTCTATTTTGAAAACACCGGATAAATACAGCCATGAATATATATAAAAAAGATTTCATACGCATAAATACAATGTTGCTATGATGTGATTTTACAAAACACTTACAAAAGCTTACTAAAAACAAAACCTTTAGAACATCAAGGAACAGCAATCGAAACCTTATAAAAGAGACAGAACTTTTATTACTTCAATATCCACAAAAAATAGATGAAGAAGTAGGAGATCAAAATGTTTGAAGTCTGAGGATGCGGGTTTGGAGACCAATGAGACTAAAAAGAGGAAAATCTTCAACAAGGCGTAGAAAAAAGGTATTCAAAAATTTTACAAGAAATCGGAGGGGAATTTTGATGCAAAATAAGCGTTAGTATTTTTATATTTGAGACCACGAAATTTAAACTAATAGAAAAATTTGAATAACTCAATTTTTTTGCAGGACGAAAAGTTCCAAACAAATTCAATTTTTGAAGGACACCACCACAGCTCATCACATCATTGCCGTCAGGCTGGCAAAATGAAAAAGTTACAAAAGATGCAGCGTTACAAACAAATACAACCACGGATCATGCATGATCGGCATGACATCATTTACGCATGGAATAGAAATTTTATATCATCCAAATATCCGATATTCCAACAATGATAAGCGCCCCTCAGGTGATAAGGTAATGAGGTGTTTCGCTATAACTCAAAAAATTACTGAAATATAGAGTTCAATTATACGTAAATAGCTAAGCGACGTCATCCAATCTGAATGTGTCGACAAGATGGAACCTCGCGCCCTCCCGTTATCAAATTATTTTCGGCGTCCAACTTCCCACCAGACCTATAAATTAAAAAGGCATTATTTAATGACATTTAACAACCAACAGTTGTTTAAGATATTAACTCTAAGACTGTCGAGTTAGCAAAGTGCACCAAGTTGAAGTTGACATGTGAACAACCAGCCAAATATTACAGTGGTTATACAAGCGAATCAAGTGTTGATCTTCTCAGAGAAGGTATTTAACGGAGGCGCTGTTTCCTGAGAGCAAAACTACTCGCAAAAAATTCCTCAAGAAAGCTATCCACCTTGTTTTCAGTATTCACATATTCAATCGTTCATTACTGCTTTAAATAACGAGGAAAAATAGTGATATGAGTAGATGGTTAGTAGTCGTGTAAGCAAATAAAGGAATGAATATGCAGTTAAACCAACAAGGGAGAAATAAATAAACACTAAATAAATAAATATGCCACCCGCCATTCGAGCGCATCAACTTCCCCCCCCCCCCCCAAAAAAAAACAACTAGCATAAAAACGCCTTACAAATTTTCCAGCTCAGAAGCACAACTATGATAAAGATAACACCTCGTCGTTGAGTTTAACGAAGTAAAGAAAAATAAGCGCTGAAAAGACTAACATCTGCGAGTAATGCAGTATTTGTGAAAATCGCGTTCAACGAGATTTCCATTGAAGCGCGATTGCAGTTCGGGTTTTGCATCACCTAAAAATAAGTCAGTGATTTTAGAGGAACAAAGAGAAAAGCGAATATTATTGCTTCAAAGGATTTTTCCAAAACACAACCTTTTTCAAATATAAATTTAAATATAAATATAAAGATAAATATACGTTATAAATATTAATATAAATACAAACAAATATAAATAAAAATATAAAGAGAGAAATAAGGACAAGTATTAATTATAAAAATGGACGCAAAAATGAATATAAATATGAACATAAATATAAACATAAATATTAATATAAAAAGAAATATAAACATAAATAAATATAAATATAAATGTAAACAAAACAGAAAGATGAACATGAAGTATAAGTGTGAAAGTAGGTAAAAATGTTTATATCAATATTAATAAAAATATATAGATAAATATATATATTATAGATATAAAAGCAAATATGAATATAAACATAAATATATCCAAATACCAAGGCAAACGTAAATTATAGATATAAAGATAATATCAGCATAAATATAAATGCACATGTAAATGTAAATATGAACATAAATACAGAGATAAAGATAAATATGAAATAAATATATATAACCACAAAACATGAATTTTTAGAATATAAATATAACTATAAACACGAACATGAATTTAAATATGAACGTGAATTTAAATATAAATATAACTATAAACATAAGCGGAAGATAAGCCCGATAAAAAACCTGCAAAGTTCGAGGAACAATATACTTGAACCAATGAGCATTTTGACTGAAACTGTGCGGTAAATCATTTGAAACTATTGAAATTACCAATGCAGTTCCCTTGTAATGTGTAAAGATTCTATGCCTATCGCACAACAATGAACGATTACAATACCAATGCGCTTTATCATAAATCTCTACACTTATAAAACTCTAAAAAAGTTAGAAAAGGGACGCCCTCTCCTTCATCCTCGTCGCCTGCGTGTAACTAAGGTGTATTCCTGAAGAAATACACTCTTCAAGACCACGACGAGACAAAACAAACCGGAATCTTGTTATCACCAATATATCACTTCCCACCAACTTACCAAACCAACCTTTGACTATGCGATTCTCTATCGGCCTCGTTTATACCCCAATCACATTCGTCGCGAACAGTATCCACTAATCTACACTGAAATAATTAGAGACCACGTTGTGTCGCTGATCCTCAAAAATTCAGAGCAAACGATAGAGAAGAAGCAATCAGTTCGCTCATACCAATCAAAGTTGCGGCTTTGTTCCTAAATCGCCTCATTCTATTAGATATTGCGAACTGTCGCCACGCATCAATGCACTTCCACCCCCGACCACTTCAAATAACTTCGTTTCAATTAATAAACACATATTAAGCGATCACAATTAACGACGAACTTACTAGCAATGCACTCCACAAAATAAGCTAAACTAAGAAACGGCTAAAGAGGAAGGGAAAGAGAGGGGAACGGAGAGGAGGTAAAACAGATTAAGGAAAGATAAAAAGGCAAATCTGAGAAATGAAAATCGGAAAATTAATAAAGCAAACAAGAACTGTGGTCGAAATTAAATTTCTAATCAAATAACGAATTTCGGACGACCTAAACAAAATTGAAATTGTACAAGTGAAAAACATTTCTGAATGGAAGAAAGTGTAATGCAAAACTCGCAAAAAATATTGCAAAAAAGATTTTATTCTACAATACGAATAGAATCGACTCCCGTTCACATGCTGTGAGTGAATTCGAATGCATTTGTACGCATCTAGGAAAAGCTATTCGTGATGCGCTAATGCAACGCAAAACGATGCAACTAATCTACAGCATAATTTCACTTGCAAAGAGCGATCAAAATGCAATCAGACAATTTCTCGCATAAATCAACCCACAACGAGGAAAGTGCACGAAAAAAAAATGAGAGTAGACAAGAGAAAAATGACTACAGAAATGAGTCAAATCCACCGAATGACTTTTGAAGGCGGGCTATTAGTGGAGTTTTCACCAAACATTAGAACATGCAATGGCAGAAATACTGGAAAACGTATGAAAATAAAATAAAGGAACTGAGTTTTCAAAACAAACAACACCACGTAAATTATAAGATGACATATTTCACATCACAATATTTTTGAGGAATTTAAATATACAATACCTACGATTTGAATAAATAATCAGCACTCGAATTTGCCCATGGCTTGCTTGACTAGAATACCAGAAGAGCTGCTGTTCAGGCGCTCAATTGCTTGGGTGATTGATCAGAAAAATACAATAATTGCACTGAGTATTGCCTTTTTACGCCAATCAGGATATACAACTTCTTAGGCAAATTCTTAGGAGCTCAAATCAGCTCCAGAAAGTATCCTGAATTCCACAGAAAGTGATAACACTTCTCACAAATCCTAAATTGTGCTGAAATCCCACATATAAACAAACTCGTTTCCCAGTATTTTACTCAAGCATTCTTCCTGATTTGTAAACTCAATGAGAACAGTAACAACAGACGGATACCTTGCGCGGAGCTGGACGTTGAAGCAGCGAGAAAAGAAGAACTGCCGCTACCTGCCCTTCCCGCAGCTCCACTCGAGCCACCTCGTGATGAACCACTCCGAAATCGTACGCTCATATCGGCCTGTAAAACCGTAACCACATATCCGGCCACTTAACACAGCATAACTTATTCATTCAATTTTCAGGACGCATTAACACACTCTGTGCTATACTTAATGCATAGCGATTTATATAACACACCGTTATAAGTCATATGACGACATAGAAAACAGCGATTGATTTCCCATTCACTAATTGCTATCAAGTGTCCACGAGAGACGGATCGCTATACGGGGAAGCAATTTCCTCTCTCACAAAGTCGAAAGAAGCAACGAAGAAACTATGCTCGCGCGAGTCGTCATCTAACATCTTTTTTTTCAAAGCTGACCGATAAATGCATCGACAAAGAAATAAAAGTGCAGTCAAATGCTAAAAAATGTCGAAAATGAAAGACAGAGAACAACTGAGAGGAGGTGAAAATATGTTAGCAAGAGAAAGGGAAATGCACAGCAACTACGGTATGTGATAGGGCCACAAAAGTGTACATACAACTGTGCATAAATTAAAAAGTAAATGCGCATGAGTGAATCTGCAGATGAGGGCGAAAAATTAAGGAATGGAGGGAGGATGAGGGGAGAGTAGGCAAAACGGAAGGAAGAAAGCTAAAGGCAAATGCAGACAGGCTTGCAAAACGGACTAGCCGGTGATCGGCGACTGCAAATGGCTCGTACACCGCCAAACTAACGCAGATGCAGTCGCACAAGCAGCCGAATGCCTCATGCACTAAGTATTCATCTCAGATAAAACAGCTTAGTTTGACTGTATGGGAGAACAACAAATATGCTCATCGCATCAGCAATATGTATGGTTATCAATCCCATTATTATTTACATAAAAGGAATGCAATTTATATAGGAGGGTGTGATGGCATTTTATTGCAGCCGATAGCAGTCTATATCGCTTCAACTAATAGAGCATGACAAATAAAACCTGAGATTATAAAAAATAATAATAGTAAATGGAACAAAAAATAGATGGTAGGTGATTTCCGTCACAGTTTGATGAACGAAAACCTACAGCTCGAAGTGCAGGCAAATATTTACATCAACACAGGCTGCCAGTCGCAGTCATTGACAGCTTGTTTCTAGGTCATTCATAGGAAATAAACTGCAAGACAAAGAAATTGTACGCTCATAACAGAACCACTCTACCCAACACTTCCGGTGATCAGTGATTCATCTTATGCAAAGAGAATGAAAGGTCGATTTCTATTCGTCTTCCATCGTTCAAATAAGAAAACCTTTATTGAGAGTATTAAATTGCTTCTAATACGACTGCACGCTCTACGGATGATTTCTACAAACGTGAAGGATCGGTGTCGAACCAGAGGTATTATATTAGCCGACATTAACTAATGTCCGCTGTGGACTTTTTTGGGGAAAGAAAAGGCAAAAGAAAATTTCTGACTTTTTTCGGGCTAGAAAGATATCAGATGGATGATGTGGTTGGACTCTCTGAAACACAGTCCACTTCTGGCTATTCGCTTCCTTCAATATTATCTTTTTTCCATGGAGCATAGATTTCAGAAGCCCCATCGGTCTCAACCTACTTCAGTTTTTCACTTTTCCGATACAAATTCAAAAAAAAAAAAAGAAAGAAAGAAAAATCATGCGCAAATTTGCTCACAACGTATTTATGGTTAAATCGCATTAAAATGCTATGTTAAACCAGTTTAGAGACATTATTAAGGAGTGCAAAACCCATCGTGATTCTTGTTGTTATGTAAATTTTTAATCAACTTCAAAGTCATATTCTTCCTCCATTTTTACAACACCCGCAAACTTTTAAATGTCACCTTCATATTCAGAACTTAGTAATGAATTCTGCTGTGCGAATTCGACGATCAAGATCCTCGTCATATCATAAGATGCTCACTGTCAGTTCTCTTTAGAAGCGCCATCAGCTGCACTAAATTGCGCTGCCGTAGGCACTTAGCAAAAATGAGCATTCTATATTCTGAACAAGGCGTATCATTCGCACAACGCTCGTAAACATTCGTTACTAAGAAATCCCCTCGTCCATACGTTCTCCGCCCAACACTGCCACTAAGCAAATGCTACATTCAACATTCACTTCTATTCAAGCACAACAGCCATCAGCAATAAAAATAACATAAGAAAGAAAGTACTCACATGAAGAAAAATGCTTCCGGCGATGAGGTATTGTGTTGTTTTTTGTGGCACCGCACTTCCATTGCGTTTGATAATCGATGTACAGCCACGGTGCAAATTCTTTTGCATACTGCAAAAGAAAAAGATGAACACAAGCTCGAATTGATAACTCGAAATTACTATGGAAAGAAAAGAAACAGTGAAGAGAGAAAATACTTCGTTTTGTATGAGGTAATCGAAATAGGGTAGCGAAAAGGAAAGAAGCTATTCCCGCTGAACGAAAGAGATAGGGAGACTTACATGACATCCAAATATGAATCCAAAGAACGCAAATAACTCAATGAAAGAATTGGAAATTTTATGCGGACTAGAACAACTGTCGACATGAAAAGTTCGGTGCATCATTCTCAGTGAAAAAAAGCGAGATAACAAAGCTTATCACTGGGAATACACTAAAACACACTAATTCCGGCAGAATATTAATCAAATTTCGACTCCACAATGGGCTTACGAAGTGGAGAATTTTCCACAAATCAGAGACGCGGAGAGGGGTGCAGATAAAGAAGGGATGCTGAGGACCTCTCCATAAATCCTAACAAACCGAAGTCACATAAAACTATACGTCAAACAGTGCATTACTTTCGCATACAATGTTCGCAATCTCGAAAACGAATGTTTTAAGAAAACCACTTTGTGCACAATAGTGCCTCAAACCTCTCAATACGTTTCCCAAATTTCATCGTGTACTATGAAACGAGCAAAAAAAAAGCGTCAAATCAGAAAAATTTTAACGTTTGCTCTGTACGTGCAACGAAATCTGTAACCAAATTTATACTTCCATCATATCCCACCTCATGTCACTATATAACAGTCACTTTACTTCGACCATAAATTGCGATAAAACTCTAGGCATTAGCGGCGGCATATCAGCGAACAAAGCTTAAAGCTGCCATCAGTGACTGCCAATAAATACGTTAAATCCGCATGCTCCAGGATATTTAAATACCAGAAAGAACCTGCTCATCGCCAAGTAGATCAGTTCAATGATCTCTGCCACTCCTGATACTGCTAGAATAGCCTGATAGTGATTAGGTCACCCAAGAAACTTCGAAAGCCCTCTACGAAAGTTGTTTGAAATTTGGCTAGAAAGGACAATGAGGGAAACTGCCAGGAAGGAGCCCAGAAAGTCCTGTTTATTCTGCCCAGAAAGTACTATGTATAACGACAATCATTCGTTGCAAGCTCCTTTATAACGCATAACACGAGAACTATTGCACCACGGTTCAGAAGGCCACTCTACCACAATGATTCTCCTCCGGAGCGTCGATTGCAGCTTGGCGCACAACGCACCACAAGGAAGGGCTTTCTGTAGCTCCCTAGTGAAAGCGCCCTCCGTGTGCCGTAATTGCAGCTTCTGTTTACCAACAATTATGCGTTTCGTAATAGTCAACTTTTTTACGACTACAGCCACACCTCAAACTGCTTTTTGTTGGTTTCCCTCAAAAGTAATGAGCACCTTAAAATCAAAGCGTAGACGTCTTATGCTTGTTCATTCACAGGCCGATTTGTCCATAAGCCATGAAATCTATTACCCGTTTTCGTAGATATATCTATATTGCAACAAAAAAGCACTTTTTTAAAAAGACCTTCATGTAACCTGTTCCCTTCTCTTCTCTACAACTGCTCAATCACTCCTCCCTACTCACCTTATATCTCTAAATTCTGCTGTAAACTTGTACAACTTGTGCATAACTGAAAGTATATGAAAGTGATACAAGCAGTAATGACGGGAGGTAGAACAAACATCTCACAGAGCAGAAAGATAAATAATAAGAGTTTTGAGATATGAGAGGAGCAAGAATAGACAGAATGCTCCTCATAACTTCACTGAAGAAAAGAGCACCTCTTCGCTGAGTCGAGCAAAAGTTTAAAACAAATCCTATGGAACTCATTTTCTCGCATCCTTCTCGACGTTCAAAAGACACATCGAGGATAAAGAGACAACCAAGCACACCAATATTAACATAAGAACGGATCATTTGAGATATGCCTTTCCACATAGCACTAGCAATAACTAAATTAAAAGTCGCTATCCACCTCAACAATAACTTTGACTGCTACGAAGATGGCCGAACAAATATCTGCAAGTTGAATACCTGTACCGCCACAAATACCCCCACAAATTATTCTCGTCTTCGATTTTCAAATAAACAGCGAGCTAGGCGAATGCGTGATAAGGAACGCATGTCGACTGGTAATCGCTGAGACTGCTAACCAATCATAGGTCATTTCAGTGCGAGGGGCGGCGTTTGCTTGGTTTGCTTCAGACAACCATTATAATTGCTTTCATGTTTCGTGCGCTGAGCATAAGTGAGCGGCGTATGTGTCGCCGTATGTGAAAGCTCGCCCTGGCCGCGTTCACGAAATTACTATCCTTCGTGACTGATCAATAAAATTTCCCTGCCCATCGCAACGGACTGACCAACGTCTGCACAACGGCGGAGCTTGAAAACTACGACCCGATCCTACGACCATCTCAGAAATACAGGACTGACATCAAACGAAGTGGAAATTCGAATTCTAGCTATTTCGTAACAGCTTCATCCATCTATTCGTTCAAATTATTCAAGAAATGATTTAGAAGGCCCTACAAGTGAATTATGCCATCCCATTTTCTTTCGCCATAAAAGGCAGTTTGCTCACTAGGGGTAGTATAACTCAAGCGAAAGAAAACAGAGGGTTCCGAGTAGTCCGAAACTCGAAAGCCACATTTCGGCTCTTCTGAACGCCATGTATAACCTGATCTAGCTAGCAGAACTGAGTAGGACGAAGTTGCCTAATTGGCGTTGATATCTTGAAACGATAGCAACTGTTTCGCTATGTTTCTTCTAATAATGCGCCTCGTCGTCAAGCGCTCATAACAGCGGCGCCTTTTTTAGAGCCATATTCGGCGACCACAACCAACCTTTCTCCTAAGTCCTAATTCCCCTATTTTGAACAATGACACATAGAAACGGCAGCGTAGCATTAGCTGTTCGAAGCGCGAAATGGCTGCACCTATGAAGTGAGGTTTGATACGCGAAAAACATAACGCATGAGTTGAATGCAACTTACAGGACCATAAACACACACTTGCATGTTCATCCCCAATCGTACACGGCCGATCGTCGCGTTGCATTTGCTGCATCTCGAGCAATGCAGTGCCCGCAGCAACGTATGCACCTCGTAGTGCGCTGCTCTTGCAAGTGTCATCTAAAATTGAAAAGAAAAATTGAAAAATTGAAAAAAATTGAAAAAAAAAGCGTTGCGGAACAAAGGGATTTCAACGGACGAAGGAACACGGGAATGACCGTAATCAGGCTACTGGATGAACAAAGAGAAAACTATGTGAACCGTGTGAAATAAAAAACACAAGAAATGCCACGATCAGAAATTCTTCCGCGTTCCCTTAACTTCTCTCTCTCCACTCTTCCGTCGCTCCAAAATCGCCCTCCTCTTGCCCGTCTACATCCTCCTTCCACTTTATTTCCTTCCTCAAATTCCTTAGTTTCCTAAACGGACCATCTGCATACAAGACAGTAGGAAATCTCAACATAAATGTCACCGACCACCATCAAACTGGGGAAATAAGAAGTAGAACTTCGCAGAAAAAGGTGACCTCTTGTGAGGATGCTGTTTGTTGGCCTTGCGTACTCGACTTCGAATCCGAGTATTGAGCCATGAGATAACTCGTGGCGCGGTTTCATTTGCGCCATGCTCTTCTGGAGTGAGGTGGAGTCCAAATTCAGTACATCATCCTGAAATGCTGACTTCAAGTCCTGAAATAAATAAAAATATCCCTGTAGGTATGGCATACTCAGTTGCAGTATTTCATCTAGAAAGGCCGAAAATTTGAATGTACATGTCATATAAAAATGCGGTACAAGCGGTTTGTTAACAACAGAGATATACCAATCCAAAAAACTGAATCGAGTTCCTATCATGAAAGTCTTATTTCAGAATGAGAGCTGCGAAGTGTCGAAAAATAAACAGCTATAGCCGTGGAATGTATTTTTCGAAAAAACGATATGCAAACGCTTGCAGACACCACTCAAAGTACAACGATCGTGGCATATGACCACTACCAATTGCTGCCGACTTTACAATACTAATCATACATCGCCTGCCAATCAAATGGACCGCATCAGCAATCAATGCCTCTATTGCAAAGTTATGCAGGTGACAGCTTTTTTAAAGACCCACATTCTCAAGGTATGACTTGAGTGCAATGTTTTTTTCTCTACGGATTTCGACTGATTTTTTTTTTTTTTGCATTCAGGGCATTTCCTATTAGAAGATTTGCAATGAGACAGAAGTGATGCACTTGTGAATTCTGCAATTTATTTACCTCCACACCTACTTTCACTGCGATTTGCTCTACTTCCGTTGAAAAGCGCCTTTTTTTGCTGGCAAATTGGGCCAAGCACAGCATGACAGACTTCTCCGTTCAAGTGCTTCCAAAAAACTTCAGTTAATGACAATCCCATTGCGGAAGCGTGGGTATGAGCGGAATTTATCCAATTTCTGCACATCAATTTCCAACATAACAGCTAGCCTATCACACTCCTAAAAGCAATCAGTTTCTTCGACCGCATCCACTTCTGCCACTGAAATTATAACAACAAGGTAAACTGGGTGAAGTAAAGAACGAAGATGAGAAATTCTATTCATTCATTATTCAGTTAAAACATAGGGCAGCACTAGATGGAGAACAGAAGGCCTATTACAGTTGCATGATGACAGCTGAGGTCATACACTCTTGTGGGCGCTCGAAAACACAAATACCTATGCTGTTGTTTCCGAAGTACCAAATTTGTACGTGCGGAGTTTACCTATCCGACAGCATACCTATCCGACAACACAAATACCTATCCGACAGCATAGCACAGCAACGAGTACGCGTACCAAATTTGCTTCGTCACGTACGTGCGGAGTTTCAAAATCTTAACAAGGAGAGGTCTAATGATCATGGATGAAGCACGTGAGGCACTTCGAAACCGAAATCGAAAGAAAAGCAGAAACTGAACATATTACTTGAAGATAACCTCCTTTCCCACCTCCAAGCCTTTGCAAAAGAGATTTGTTAACAAGCTCTTAAAAATGCAGCATACATAATATGAAAATGTCGACAGAATGATATGCGACCAAGAAAACTCAGTCAGCTACGAAATGCACAGGATTACGTTTTTATAGCGAACGCAGCAACACGGGGCACACGACCACCGCTCACTATGTAGACTTTCACAACAAAGACGCACGCAAACACGACAGGGCAGATTTCTTCACTATCAAGGGGCTCTTCGCATACGAAATCGGAACGTGACATTTTGCGCACTCTTGCACAGAACGATGGCACCCCCGGTTGCGAACCTCGAACGCAGCTGAGCTCGTGCACAACACTGCGTACACACGACTACCGTACCCTACACTGCACGCGAATACTAACTCCCATCAGAGGAATTCGAAAACCTGTAACAGAATCGAATACTGAAAATGTCTCCGCGGAAACTTCAGCTGAATTGAGGCGGGGAAAGTGCACTTGCTGGATGACCGATCGCTCTCTCTGCAATGATCGGCACCCACTTCCCCGCCTCAACTGAGCTGGGAATTTGAACGGGGATATTATTTGACATTCTGGTTACAGGTTTTCGAATTCCTGTGATGGGCTCAGTATTGGCCTGCAGAATCCAGAGTATGGTAGTCGTGCGTACGCTGTGTTGTGCACGAGCTCAGCTGCGTTCGGGGTTCGCAACCGGGGTGCCACCGTTCTTCAACTAAGTTGCAAAAAAGTGCAACGTAAATTTACGAAGCGGAATAGGAGGACATCATATATTGGAAATCTCTAGCTTAAAGATTTTTCTATATGTGGCTAGCGTGATTCACCGCGACCCTGAGAAATGAAACGAAGCAGTCTCTGAGGGGAACTGGTCAATTAGACGAAAGCGGCCGCTAAATGAACATATCAAAACAATATGTGTATATATTGCAACCCTATGCAGCACACTGTATGACTCACTATCCAAAGCATTTACTTCCTTTTGTATGAAATATTCTGATAAGAGTTATTACACTTATCGAAAATTAGCAAACTAATCAAAAGATTCGTGCAATGTATCATTAGCAAACTAATCAATGTCAAGTAGTATCATGCAATGAAACTAGATATCGTCATCTTGAAAATGCAGTACGAAAATAAAACCACATTTAAACAAAGGCAGCAGAAATCAGAATGTCATTTTCAATGTGATAATCCCGATATCGACGGGGACGTCGCTAAGGTTAAAAATTCTATAAGAAGATAGCAATAGGGGAAATGAAACAATCTCATGAGAAATTTGCGATATATTCAGCTAAGAGAAAAATATTTTTCGCTCAACAATTGCGCGCAGTCGGACAGATCAACATTACCGCTTTCAGCTAGCTGGTAATAAGCTCGCATATTACTTGACAACATTTCTCGTCACATACAAAAAACTATGCCTTACTCAGTAAATATTCGCCCTCAAACAAAAAAATACCCAATCTGGAATGAATGTAAAGTCACCCATTAACAGCGCTTTAAAAAGTGGCACGACTGAAAGAAATGTTGCAAAAAAAAACGAAATAACTCACCGGATGCGCAGTAGCGGAAACACCAACGCGCTGAGAACATTCAATGAGCGTGGAATGCTATAGAACGGTAAATAAAATGTTGACAAATATAGATGATACCTGTTTACGGCTAGCGACATGCGCTTATTTGGAGCCGGCTGGCAGCTGGCGCACAATGAAAACCCTGCCGCTATACGACGACGAACAGCTTCTTTTCCTCATCGAATAATTTCCTATCAGCTTCATTGAGACGCCAATCCCACTCCATTACACACTCACAACTGCCATCCTCTACGATAACGTTGTATTGGAGAAACGATACTTCCTAAAACAGAAAGACATCTGCGTCAAATTTGCTATGAGTCACTCTGGTACCATTTCGCAGTTTTACTAGTTGAAAATTCCGACACCGACGCCATTTCCGCATCTGCATCAAAAAGAAGCATGAAAGTTTTGGAAATAAATAAATTCTTGTGTAAACATAAGCACAATAGAACTACAACTCAAGATCCATGCCACTGAATATTGGAGATTCCATTTTCTTAACCATGAAATTCTACTTAGACTAGAGAGATGAAAAGAAGAATTAAAAAGCAGTGGGCGTCAATGGAAGCGGCAAAACGGGGCTAGATGGATTTAATATTGTAGCCTGATATAGCGGAATGAAATAAAATTGCAGCAGGAGGAACAATATTCTCCTTCTCGCTGATATTTTGATGATATATATATCTGTTCTTTGGGGGACCGAATAACCTCCATGTTCTTTGTGCCTGATGTCGGAGAGATTAATAATCTCAGAAAAGGTAGGGGGAAGGGCGGAGGGGAAAAGGTGCTGCCCTCCACTAGAATTCTTTTAATCTCACTTACGCCCTTTAAATTTCCAATCTAAACATTTCTTAGCAACTTTTGATCTGCAAAAAGCAACACCATTTTTGCAAATCCTGCTGAGGCAGAAACAGTGCTCGCCCGTTACTTCTGCATCCTGGAACCTCACAGCATTCATTCTAAATGCTTTCAGGAAAAGGCCTCATTAGCTGGACAACGCTGAAACTTCTGTAGGTGAAGGTTTTGGGAACATCATCTAGTGCATTTATTGAAGTGCAAAGTGAGATCAATGATCATTCAGTGACGAACAGACAAGTTGTCCATGGCACGAGAAATTTCCTAGAATGCATATAAGACCCCATTATTTGCTGCACAAAATAAACAGTCCATTCACCCGCTATGGAATGCCCCTTGTGTGTGAGTGATTGCACAATTCCTCTTCCTGACGAGCCTCGACTCCTATAAATTTATCTACAGAAAGTGATTTTAGATGACCTTTGGGACGAGGAAAGGAAATGTACTCCACCCCCCCCCCCCCTCCCTCCCTCCCCATCCCCCAAAAGATGCGAAAAGTGATGATCTGATATTTAGCACCAAGAAGAAGAAAACATGTGAGTATAAAATGAGCACAGCAAACAATGTGTTTACAGTATTATGCTCACATCAAACAATATTCACGAAAACAATAAAAGCAACAGAACAAACAAAGAAGTAACAACAGCAAGGTTCGTCATATGCGCAAAAAAGTGATTCACAAGTAAAAACGTCACTTTAAACAAGCAGATACCATTCACTTTGACTCAATATTCTTCAAATTATGCAAATTTCACCTCGCCTTGATATATAATATCCGGAATAAAATCCCCCCGATTATAAAAATTTTCCGAACATAATGAGGAGATTTTACTGACGAACTGGTCTAACTGACGCAAATCACTCTTGCGCTCAAAATTCTGACAGCCATAGCAACAACGTATGAAACTTCCGACTGCTAAATTAATCACTTTTTTGAGTTTTATAAAGGAACGAAGAAGACCTTCGAAGGCGAGGAGGTACATGGACGGGGATATTTTAATGACATATTTATCAATGAGATTTGAAAGAGAAACATGTAAACAGCGAAACAGCACCGTAATGAGAATAAAAAAGAGGAAGTAAACAAATCTATACGCTCAAAATAAGGTCGGGAAGGCAGATAGAGACGAACGAGAGAAGGGACAATATGTGGCAGTAATGGTAGTAACAACATGACATGAATTTCTGTTTAAATGTTACTATTGCTTACGGTATTTGTCAATTTTAACGGTAGTAATCCCATCAAAACATTTTTAGAAAATCACTCTTCATCTGCTAGTGCATTTCGAATCGTTCTAAAATAAACTCATAATGCGTATATGGCAAAATGATGCATGTTGCTATACGTTTGAATACATCTGTCAAATAGTTTCAACTCAGAAATCACTGACGACAAAATTGAGAATTTTGGAAAATACAATGCGCGCCATTTGAGCACCTCTTGTAATAATTTTTAGATGTATTGATCAACTTCGAAAGAAGCTAAAGAAGCTAAAATTGCCTTAAAAATTTGCATGTATTCTGCAAAACTAAGCAGCATTGGCAAGAAGATGTTAAGTCATGGGAGAATTGAAGTATACCAATTCAGCTGAAATTATATCTATTGTTAGAATTGTACCCACCGAACAACTATCCTAAGAAATGCAAAAAAAAAAATGTTCGGAATAAAGTGTGAAGATTGCTTTTATGCAAGCTAACCGAAACAAAACGGAAATTCAATTAGTTGCGAAATTTATGCAAATTTTTTGCCACATTTAAGTGACCATAACTCTCTCCTCTCGATACAATTTGACGAATTTCAATGTTGCTAAAGAAAGTCATTCATTAAAGAGCATTGTAAACACTGGAACTTGTTGCTCTAATTTCGGCGATTCCACCATAAGCGGATGGACACATAAATGCGCATGACAATATCCAAAGAATCTCTATTGCAAATGGGAGCTTCGGAAAAACGCATAAAAAGAAATTCGCTATAGAGGATTCATAGGTACGACCGCGTCAGCTAGTAAAATATTAAACCAGCATTGCGCATGTTTCCTGGCGACATATGCAACCGATTGGTTTAGTGAGAAGAAATGGAAAAAAAAAATTAGTCGAAATCAATAAGCGCATTTTGTGCCGATCCAATTGCCAGCTTTTTGTTCTTCGAAAAATACAGCCAAAACCACCTAAACAAACGACAGAGAATGAATGAAGTCGCACACTAGATTCAGTTCTTTATTTGTCAAGCCCTCCTCCCACCCTCCTCTCACCCAGCACGAACTCTTCGCGTAAACCAACCAGCGTAATCACGGATGTAATTTTTGCTGCATTCAGGTGGAATGCACTTTTGACGCACCATCACGCATCACTGAGCGGAAGCCGGCCGGTGGAATGGCTCAATTCTATTGAAAATGCTTCAACATGTCATCGAATGGCAAACTGTCAACTATACTGTACGTGAAATGTTAGGTGCCGTTCTCTGATCGACTGAATTTCAAAAGAAGCCGTCAAAAATACGCTCATCCACCCCTTGTTTCTGAAGAGCCATTTTCTTTCATCGGTTAGAAAACTTGCCCTCATCACCGAGCCTTTCCTGATCAACATAATCTCGTGCTTTTCCATCGCCATCTGTCCGGAAGCCGCCACAATGCATGGCTCAGTGAACCACGTCAATCTATTTATAAGCCGCATCCTTCTCCCTGGGCTAACCCTTTCCTCCTCATCGTTCCTCACAAACTTATGGCGATTTCGAGACGCTGCGAACAATGTAAGCCGTAGGGTCTATAAATGGGTAAATATTGCTGAGCGATACTCGTAAAGTTTGCATATTAACACCGATATTCCCTATTTTGCAACTACGCTCTAACTCGAGAAGACGCTGGCCGCCCAATATTTGCGCAAATTGAGTAAGCATAAAAAATAACATTGGTCGAGTTTTGCGGTTTGCACTAAGCGGTGGATAAGGATAACTGTTTCAAAAGCAAGCAATTAAAATCACAGTTGCCTCGCTAAAAAAAGTAAAAAATAAAATCATTCAAATCATAAAATCAAATAAAAAAGGAATAAGGTACATGCGACCAAGACGAACAAAAAGCCGGCGTCAATCAGATGATCGAAAGCACAAAAACAGATTCTCAAATTCTTCCGAGATCGAAATGCTTTCGGCAGTTCGAGTAGGCAAATGCACTAGGCTCTAGGATGACATCAATATCATGAGTATTGAACACTCCGATGATCCGGAAATGAAAGAAATTATAGACTTTATTTAAGACTGAGACCTGGATAAACAACCGAAAACCTATGAGTTGGGATAAATTACGCCAATTTGAACAAGAGAATCTTATAAATCAAATATAATATTAGAGTAAATATTAACGGTTATAAGATAAAATAAGAGATCTAATTCAAAATGCCGATATTCGGATGATTTTGGATCATAAAAGATTCCGCATGAATTTCAGAGAATAAAACAAAAATTTGATATATGATAAAAGTCGAGAATCTAGGATTGAATGAAATCTAAAGTAAATTTTCCTAGAGGTTAAGGGGAATCCGTATAAAATAATGATACCTACAAAACTGTGCATTGAGGTAGAGCGAAGTGAAAAAGATGCATTTTTACATAAAACGGTCGATGTGAAAGGCAGCGAAATATTTTTAGGCAAAAATAATGTCGACAAAAACGTCGGCGAGAAAAACAATAGAATAGTTGAATTTCAGATGTGAATCCCGTAAGGAACACATTCCCCGCACTAAACAACCACTGCAATTAGTCATGTGAAAACAGCTCATCATTGAGTTATCAACAATACAATGTCACATAAGCAATAATTCAACATCCCCCATCGTATATTTCAGTTTTTATATTGACAAAGATTTATTCAGTTTGAAGATATTGTTTCGTCTTCACCTTTCCACTATTTTGGCTCCATATGGCTAACAGAGGATTCTAGTAGTAAACAAATCGGGTGAATCGATATTCTTAATGATGTGGCTACAAAAACATTTGTACTGGATGAATCAAAGAGATGTTTGCATACTCACCGATTTGCCACCAGGTGCCAGAATAATACCGCGTTTTGCGCGACCCTCTTCTAGCAATTGTCCGTTGGCCGACCATGAGATATCTGGTGCAACGTCCGACAGCTTCAATTTATGGGAAGGTTCGTCCAGATTTGGTGGAACTGTAAAGTTGCAATATTGAGGATGATGAAATGAACAGAGAGCTGCACAACAACGAAAGGATGAATTCCACCTGAAAGTAAACAAGAATTTGAGTCCACGTTCCCATCAGCTCCCTACCCTCCTCTCCTCGTCATCTCCCTGCTACCAATAATGGGGAAAAAATTGTTTTGGTCTATTAAGGTGAATAGGACGAAGATGGTGCGGTTACAACGTTGCGCATTTTAACAAAATTAGGAAGTAATGAAAGCGTTGTGCGGTGCGAATGGCACACAACAAAGAAAGCATGTTTGAAAGATATGCACAGTTTGGTGTGTGCAAGCAGAAAGAGTCAATAAAAACAGCTAGAGCCGAGTTTTTCATTAGGTTCGATCGAAAATATCCATGGGTTTTATGTCGACTAAACAGACATCAACTGGAGTAGATTTCATGATTTAAAAGTTTCACCTATGTCAATTTATTCCCGGAAAAACCACGAATTTCCAACGCAGTTTTATTTCAGTGCATTGTTTTCAAAATTAACATACCTAACACTTACACTTGGAAGTTTTTGACGATTCTCCAGCTGGTTCCCCGCGACGCATTTATTACCGCCTGCATCCGTTGTTCGCGACTGCAGAATAAGCAAACGACGTTTTCATCGTCGGATAGGTGAATACTGGGACCACCGTCGGCGATTTGGACGACCGTTCAAATGCCGTGTTATCTCAAATGAAATAAGAGAATATCAATCTGTCCAGCTCTCATTCTTTCACTAACGCATTCACTCCTTCAACATCAGTAAATGAACAATTGGCAGCCTTCTAAATCTATCTCATGTATCAAATAATTTAATTTAAAACGTAAACAAATTTTTGAGGAAGCATGTGAAAAAGAAATAACAGCTGTGGATTATTTCTAAAATGTGATTAGAAGGTGAAAATTTCATAAGTTTCAACGATTGCTCTATAGCCGCTTCTATTAAGGTAGATGCTTTCCGGTTACAGCAGAATAATATCTGAGTCTGTCAATTATTTCAACGTATGAGAGCCTAGTGGAGGTTATGAACAAAGAGAGAGTGAAAATCGGTTGCTTGTACAGAGATTGAAAATCGGTTTCGAAAGGCTGAAACATTAAGTGCACACACTAAAAATCATTAAACAAGTTTTTCTAATCAGAAGATAAATATAAAGACTGCGACGAGCATTATTGCGGCTGTCAATAACCGCCGGAAACGTCATCTTGCAATTCTCTTCTTTTCATGCAGCTGCTCTAGAAGGACTTGCTGAAGTTCAAGTGATTTAAAAAGAACAAATATATCAGCTACAATAAACACCAAAGGAAGTAATTCAACATGTGCATTACCTGTGGCAGCGGAGCTGAAAATACTGGATCGTAAACGCTGAACGGTTGCCCTGCGATAACCGTTTCCGTGACGATTGTATGCTGATCGGGCATGTAGGGTGGCGCTAAAAGCATCAACAGTTTGAACTTCGTGAAACTGAAATCCCGCATATCGAAGACCAAAGCTGATGTAAATGTTAATCGACGATATATGGCGTTCTTGTTGTTGCAACTCAAACTTCACTCACCCTTTCAAACACTTATCTATTAAACTTGAGAAACAATAAGGAATCACCTGGCAGGAAAATATGAAACATTTTATTTTTACTGGAGAAAAACATATTGTGCCCATCGCTTTGAACATTTAACTTCCTGTTTCATAGAACAATATGGAAATGTTATTAATTGCTTCCGACTGAAAAATTTTTGACGTTAAAATGACTTTTAAAATAAACAGAAATTTGCATCGACAACAATAAACCACTGGAATATCTTAAACTGAAATTCGATGGGATCGATTCTAGTAGGCTTCATGATATGTAACACCAAACTGACTTACTAATAACGCTCAGACGGATGATTTTATCGACGTCACCAGCCGCATTCGATGCCTTACACGTATAGTGGCCTCCATCACCATTCTGTACACTTTCGATTACAAGCGTTCCATCTCAAATATATGATTTATTTTCGAATTACGAACTTTTTCGTTCCCATTTCATCACTTATGACGTAAATGGATGGCTGCTTAGCGCAGATATGGAGCAAATGGTATATGTTGCATTAGACAAGCGGTACATTTAGAAAGTGAAGGTGAATGAACAAGAAAAGAGCACATATTTTTTATGCTGCAAGACGGCCAATTAATGGATTTAACCCACTGCGAAGGAATACTGAAACAAGCCGCTGAAAGCAATTTGTCGCCCAGGAAAATGATAAATATTGAACAAAATGGCCATTATAAATGTCGGGAAATGATTAAGCAACAACAGCTCCATATATGCCGTTCTCCATGAATGAGCTTGATAGTCATAAGTGAACGACTAAGGGAGCAAACCTTGCTGAAAGCGATTCACGGGAAAGAAATGTAGAGATTATAGGTAGTTAAGCCATATGTGCCGATAAGATTGAATTCATTTGAATTCATAACGTTCATAAATATGAGGCTTCAGATCTCCGGGACACAATTCCGGTCTGTTGACTGATAACACTGTAAGGGATAACAAGGCTTAATTTAGACAGGTGAAGTTGCTCGGAGTCGAAGGTTGCTCCGGATCTAAGTGAAAATTTCAACACAAACTCCAACTTACAAACTGATAGCGTTAAACGCTGGGAAAGCTGAATTTCAGAGAGGAAAAGTTGTCTTGAATAAAAAATTATAGATACTGACCTTCACTCGTCAAGGCCACACTTTCGCAAAACAATGAGCAAACCGCGAAAGACTGTGAAATCCACTAGCAAAAGTGGGTTAATAACACCAATAACTAGTTCAAACTTTTCCAAAAAAGCATTTAATATCAAGCATCAAATGAGTACTGGGAATGGTGGAACAAATTCGAAGATCCATACCTAGTGTATCTAATCACTGATATATCAATGAATTACATAAGATTCGTAAAACAACGGCGGCGCCATACAAACCCCAAAAGGGCTGATTGGTGAAGACGCTCTGCTCGTCACACAGAGATACGCACACCGCATATACATACCCCATTCGTTGATTTCGCT
Source organism: Ascaris suum (assembly GCA_013433145.1). Lineage (NCBI taxonomy): Eukaryota > Metazoa > Nematoda > Chromadorea > Rhabditida > Ascarididae > Ascaris > Ascaris suum. The sequence continues at coordinate 13,072,805 of CM024173.1, forward strand.
GCCCCTAAAAGAATGCCTCAGGCAACAAGACTACAGCTATAGCGGAACACGAGGCTGGGCCGTTATCCCACGTAGAACAAACAGAAGCACATGGGTTCTAGCTTTGCTATATCCAACGCTTCGGGTCACTCTGATCTCAAACTTAGGGACGTCTCGCTTCGGAGCGACGAGAGTTTCCTCAACGTGAATTAGGGTATAAAGGTGATTCGCTGTAATTCAAAATACTCACTGGAAAATACAATTCAGTTATACCTGAATGGTCAAACGACCTCCTTCATTTGAATGTATCGATAAGATAGAACCTCGCGCCGCCACGATACCAAGTTACTTACGGCTTCGGATTTCAAACCAGCACCTATAAATTAACAAGGTATTATTTGATGACATTTGACAATCAGCAGCCCTTTAACTATATGATTGCCGAGTTAGCAAAGTGCATCGAGTTGAAGTTGATAAGCAAACAACTAGCCAAATATTACAACTGCCACAATGGTTACACATGTGAATCAAGTGTCGATCTTTGCAAAATGTTATAATTGCGAATAGAAAACAACGATTCACTACGATTTCTTTCAACGGAATATATAATAGCGGTTTCTGCGAAATTATTTAGCGGATGCGTTGTTTCCTAAGGGCAAAACTACTCGCAAACAATTCTCCAATAAAAACTATCCACCTTGTTTTCAATTCTCACATATTAAATCGTTCATTACTGCGCTAAATTACAAAAAACAACAGTGGTATGAATAGATGGTTAGTAACTACAGAAACAGGTAAACAAATGAATGCGCAGTCAAATTAACAAGCGAGCAAATAAATAAACATGTAAATAAATAAATATGCCACCTGGCATTCGAGCACAACGCGATCTCCTCTGCCGATCATTTGCCAATCACGAGTTACCTTCACTTTTAGTGCAAGCAAAAATTTTCGTTTCAATTTCCCGAAAAATTTTTGCAGTGATTTAATAATTGGCAATAAATTTTTTAATGCTAACAGTGGAATAGTTGGGCGTTGTTTGTTGGCAGTCATGAAGTTGAGTAGTTTCAATAATGGTAATGAATTACTGCCAAAGGATTTTGTTATTTATGCCAAAAACGTTGGTTTCTTGCTTCTCAAACTTCATATCCTCCTCAAATTTATTTCGTTTGAAAGCCACAGAAATATGAAAATTCCAAGCAACTCGTATGGGAAATGTTCTTGAAAGAAAAGCGCTTACTGTCCATTTGAACATGACAGCCGGCTTGATTGATGGCACGACACTCATCTTTTCCGTAGAACGAAGTGATCTAAATTATGACTTCTATATGCAGAGCGGTTACAAGAGCACAGGTAGAAAAGAAGCGTGCAGAAAATTCTCCCCGTTTAATCACATAAAGAAGATCGAGTTTCTAGCCATGTGCAACCTTGCAATTTACGACAACATTTTCATGAGTCGTCAATTATATACGAACGAAAATTCAGAGCTTTGTTGTCACTTGTGTTGGAGCGCCACCTCGAAGTGCGGTCAAACGTGGTCGAAAGGGCTCATAGAATTTATGCAATCTTTGAGGGGAAGCGAATGAAAGCATCAAAAAATATTATGTAAAGAACGAAGTGCATCTCGTTGGTGGCGATGCAGGGACTGAAGTAAATTTCACAACTTCAGTAAGAGAAATTTAATCAACAAAACAACTAAGGCAGTTGTCAAACAACAATGCAATAGTTATCGAGGATGAATTTTCTCAGAAAAGAACTAGCACATAAACGCGTTATAAATCTAGTACCTCATAAAGCACAACTATGATAAAGATAACATTTCGTCATTAAATTTAACGAAGCAAATAAAAAAAAAACGCTGAAAAGATTTACATTTATAAGTAATATTTGTGATGATCCTGTTTTATGAGATTCCCTTTGAAATACCATCGTGGTTCGGCTTTCGGATCACCTAAAAATTAGTCAGCGAATTTGGAGCAGTGAAGATAAACGGGAATATTATAGTTTGAAAGAAGAACTTCTTTAAAACACAACGTTTTCCAAATGCGACTAGAAATGAAAATTCATTAGGCAGTTCCCACAGTACCCGCTATCCATCTGTTGCCCATCACTCGCAAGCAAGTTATCGGTTAAGGAATGGCATTGCTTTGTTGTTAAATCGAACTATGGTTCGTGCACAACTCTCAACAGCTTCGTGCATTTTTTTTTCAATGATTTCTTTTTTCTCTTATCTCTCCAAGTTTTCATTTCTGATCTATCGACGAAAGATTTAAGCACCATCACTAAAAAGTTATCCATAGCGCCACTGCCATAAATGCTTCAAAACATTTAAATACAGATGCAAATTTGCAAAAAAAAATGCAATTCTATCAACACTAATGCATAAATATATAAAAACAAAACAACATAGGATGTTTATATGACCCGTTTCCTTATGAAGTTTTTTTGCAAGCAATCAGCCTGAGCATATGCAATAAAAACCAGATGGGATGGAGACCTACAATACCAAGAAATGAAATAACGACCTCGTTTTGAAACAAGCATGCGGCATTCAGCAAAAGTTGGCACATAATACCAATTGCTTCCTATAATCTTTCCTCTCAAAAAGGGAATGAACCTCCTCACTATGAACATCGTATAAAAAGGGCCAACCTAGAAATAGCGGCATTGGGAAGGATATTTGGAAGCCTCATCACGAAGGAAAGAATCATTCCGCATAGTGCAAATTATGATTCATCTTAGCAATCACCTGATCGCATGTTTCATAGATAATTGATGAATTCGTCAATCACTTAACAACCTAGAAATGTAAATAATAATAGTGACAATAGCACATGAATAGGGTCCTGCTATATATATATATATATATATATATATATATATATATATATATATATATATATATATATATATATATATATATAACGATTTACAGAATAATGGTTTCATAGTATCATTGATGTTGAACGTGAAATGCTCGATGATACAAATACAAAGACTTCATTCTCGACATTTCCGCCTACATTCGTGGCATTGCAAGATGCACTCGGCCATTTTCATCCCTTATACCATCACCACGAGTACAAATAACATCGGCGCGGTGCTGCCAGTTATCATCACACTAATTACTCCCAATGGTAAAAATTCGCCCACATATTAAAATTCCATTTCAAATTAGACTGCGATTAGAGTGATTTTGATAAAGTTCGTTAATGTCCCAACTCGTCTGTGGAATGATTCACAAAGATAAGACGCCCATCAAGGATACCTCGAAAGAACATGCATTTCCAGACTTTCATTACAACAGAATAAAAGACAAGCGATGGATTAAGGGATATACAAGTGAAATTGGTGCAAATTAAGAACAGTGGAATAATGAGAAGAAAAACCACATACCATTTGATGTTGAAGCGATTCGACGTGATTGTATTTGAGGACTCCCCCAACCTCCATTGTTAAACAATCAGGACCAACGTAATGGCGGTGTTCCAATGAATGCTGACAAACCACCACCTACAATATCATCAAAAAAGTATAATTGAAAATTTGGTTGAAAAAATGCAATACATTGAAAACAACATTTCTAGAAACTATTAATGCAAAACGTCGGCAGTTTTAAAAACAAATAAGCAGTAAATATGAATCCTCTGTACATTGCTATGAGAGCAGACGCCTTTTATTGGAAATGCTTGAGCCAAGGATTAAGCACAATACTGCATAACGTTGAGGATCAAAATAATGCCACTGGAATGGCCTAAAGGATGGTAAAAAAGCGAAGCACTGAATGAATATTGCAAATTATTATAGGCGAATTTTTGAGAAAATTAAATGTTATGCATTCTTATAGAGTCTTCCTTTAACTATGACACACAGAAGAATCAATTTAATTGCAAATAAAAGAAACCAAGTGCTTGGTGAACGAAGAATTGTGTTGACAATTCGAATGGAAGGATGTAGTACTGCAAGGGAATGCAATAGAAAACTAAGCGAAGTTAACAAGAAAAAATTTCACCTTTTTTCAAATTTTTTAAGGAAATTCTTTGAAAAACCCATAGTTGCTGCTTGCTAAGGCAAAGTGTTTCCACTAATGCCTGTAATGTTTTCGCCCTCCTAGATTATGAGAGCGACGAGTGATTGAGGTTTTATATGAGATATAAAGACATATTTATGAACAAAGGTAGTAGAAGAATGCTCAGTGAGATATAAAACATGAATTTTTAACTCTTTAAATCTAACTCTTTAAATGAACTCTAACTCTTTAAATCTCTGAAGTTTGATGGATAACTTGATCCACTCTGAAGGAGGAGGAATATAATATGATGACAAATAGTGCCAGACGATAAATTTAAATTGGTAAATGAAAAAAATTTAATTAATATCGGCAGCAGTTAGTATATCACTTAGAGGAAATAATATCGAATAGAAATCCTTTACTTATTGGTCGAATAAACAAGCTGTTTAAATACTTGCTGATAACGAACGTATAATTAGAGAGATAGTGGAAGCAAATTACGACGTTTCTGAGTGTTGCTGACAATAAAACAGCGATAGTAATCAAACCTAGAAGGATAGGGTGTTTCGGCGTTTAATGCGTTCAATGCATATTCCCACTTACAAGTCCTAAAAGATGTTTTAATTTGCAAGCGTGCATTACACGTACAACAAAGTTGGAACGGCCAACGCTGTGGAATCAATTGTATAACACATGCTTTGGTTACTTCAACAAAGCGAGCGTGCGAGGACATGAACATTGCACGTGACAACAGCGAATTTAAGGAAGAACCTCAGCGTTCGAATAACACTTCCTTGGAAGTTATCTATGAAACGACTCGAGGGAAAACTCGAAATAATAACAAAAAGTCATCGTTTCTACAGCATAAGCCTAAAGAAAGAAGAAAAAGCAATCTATGCGTGAGCGCTGAATCTTTCGATTCCAATGATTCGTTCGTTCACATGCTGCGCTCACCTGTGTGACGCATCGAAGAGCCATGAGGTGAAAGGATAGTTATCGGATGCGCCTCCTCGCCAAAACCGCGATCAGTAACGAGCACTTAGTGCTCTTTGGGGGCACCGTGCACAGCGTTCGTTTTGCGGAACAGATGCTGACCGCAGTCACCGATCGCGTGGTCGAACATAGCAGCTGAGGGGTTCGGAGATGGCGAATAGGTTGGGGACTGTTCGATACCTCAAATGGCGGGGTATCAAGGGGACCCGGTGCTATGGCGTTGATGTTCGCAACGAAATATTGAGCCGCCGAAACGCGCTCGTCCGTACGCTGGCTACAACTTGACGGCTTTCGCCTCATTTGGCAGATGTGTCAACGAAAGCCGCGATTCGCGCTAAAATAGTGCAAAGACATTTGAGCCCGTCAACTATCAATTGTTCGTCTTCCTAGTCTTAGAAAAGCGCACAGTGACGACGGCTGAAAGGGGAAGTAGATAAAAGCGTTGGCAGCCATCTGCTGAGAAAAATACCACACATAGTCAATTCTTTAAAAAACGATTTAAAAAGAAGACGCTCGTCAGCTCTGATAAAAGAGACGCATGGGATGCAGCAAGTGAATGTTCTTACAAAACTGAGGTATTGCATATTTCGTAAAATCACTCAAAATTTTCAATATGTTTACAGCTCAACAGCACTGCCAAATATGAAGCAGATATCTAGGCGAAATAAGGAGGCATCCCGCATATAGTAAATAAAACGAGGAAAGCTGAGAATCGATACAGACCCTCTTGAGAGGTTTCTGTCAGTTTCAGTTTCCCTCAACTTTGTGAGCAAGTCCCTAAAGAGGTTTCTTTTCATATATGCCTCGCCGTACATAGGTCACTACCTCATGTTTTATGAAACAATTTTTAGATCTTATAAATGCAAAGATATCTACATTCGAGGAAAGTTGTTCGGATGTAAGAGGAATAAGCGATGAGGAAACCAAAATCTGAAGAGAGCGAGGAACGTCGAAAATGGAATTCATGAAGGAAAAAGAACTGCATAGACGAATATGGAACAACTATCGATTCATTTCACATATAAATACCTCTCCGGATAATTTTAAAGGGGCATTATTCACTACAGGAATTATGCTAATTTCACTCTTTATCCATAAAGCAGTTTGCAGTATACAGAACTATCAATGAAATCGCTGAAAAGACGACAAAAAATTCACAGAAAATCCAAAAACAATGAACTAGAAGATTGCAATCCTTTCAATGAGTTGATAATATAATGAAAGATAATCTGATTATAACGCAGTGGCCCTATGCCTTGAAAGAGGAAACAACAATACGCTGAACATGCCGTTTACTAAGATAATCGACCGGTTGGCCGGTTGACTCCAAGAACGTCCAATGAGCGAACAGTTATATCTTTACTCAGGTGGAAGTCGGCACACTTAACCCCGAATTAATAGTCTCGGCTCTGCAACAAGAGGCATCCGTACCATGGCAGAGCGAACGTTCGAAAAATTATAGCATATCTACACGAGATCAGAGCTTTTATTCGTTCATCCCGCTATAATCGATTTTGTTTCGATGGACAATATTCTAAATTTTCAATAGTCTGTGCTCGCCAGCATATCAAGCAATTACAGATCACCTAAAGCTGAGCGGATGAATGGAACATGAGGAGCAAGTTTGAGTCACTGTCGGACATTGTCTGCCATGGCTAACCACTGACCTTTTCAGGTCCACCAAGATGCTCGAAACATGCGCAGTGCGGTGGCACCACTTCATAAAGACATTGATTGCGATCGGTCATAGTGCTTCAGGATAGAGCAGAAAAGAGAAGGGAACTGTGCAGGTTGGCTAGATCTCGCGTTGTTCAAATGTGACTCCATTCGAGTTTGTCATATAATCGCAAGAATTCAAAGAAGCCTATCGACTGCTGTAGAACCGTAATTTAATGAATCCGTTCGCACCGGCGCACAAATATCAATCACGGTAACAATGAATCAAACTGTAGTAAGTACTGATTTCGCCATCGTGAGGTATTAACCAATTCGAGGCGCACAATGTTCGGCAACACAGTTCGAAATTCGCACAGCTCCTCGACGGCGATAGTTGATGAAGGTTTGATGGCGCAGCAAATCCACCTCTTTTGCGCTCTCAATCATATGCAAAACGCTTGACCTCTGCACGTAAAACTGCAAACACGCCGAATAACAATTCACGAAGTCTACTTCATATCAACCGCGTTGCAAGCAAAATAGTAAATGTAACGGTGAGGCTATGAAGTGCAAGGCATTAGCCAAAGTATAAGCTTATTTATTAGTCCACGCATTTCTTTAATGCACAATAATACAACTGTATTAAACTTCAACTGTCAGAGAGACAACTCGCACTTAGAGGCTTGAGAAAGCAAACACTCTGAACAATCTCTTCCATACTTTGTTTAAAAAAAAAAATAAATAAAGGACCACATAATTGCATAACAGAGCAAATCGATGTAAAACATCACACAACTAGCAGAGAAGTAAAAACGTTAAAAAGAAGAGAAAGAAAAGAAAAAAGCAGCTGCATTCGCGTGTTCAATCCACCTCAACTAACAAAAACCTATGTGAGTTGCAAAAGTGAAGGAAAGCATTGAAAAGAGGAGTTGCAATTTGCACTATAAAAATGCCTTGTGGAGAAGGATGCACGAACGACCAACCATGAACACTAATGACCAGGACGAGAATCACTTGGGAAAAGCAGCTTCTGTTTAATAAACCAGAGTCAACGCGCTTCGCTCTCCACGCCGAATGCATCGCTGTGGTCACCCTTCCACATAGACAGCGCAAATAAGGTGATGATCACCTGAAGCCCTGAAAGTGTACTTAGTAATTGGCGTGCTTCCAATCTTACCTGCTTAGTCACGAGCATACCCACTCACGACAGAGTTAATCACAAAACACGCAGATAAGCCGCTTCTATTGTCATCCAGAGCCAATGTATAAATGTAATAACACAAAGCAGACAAGCTGACGTCAACAAGCAGATAAAACGCCGTCATTCGACGCATTACCCACACTCGCAATAATAGCAATGAAATGGTGCACCATAATGCACACTGTAAAAACGATTGCGCACCTTTTAATCGGATATCACATCCACAAATACCCGATCACCGAATATCAAACCTCCCAATGGAATGCCTAGATATAGTCCCACACAAACGCCAACCAAGCACTTATAATAGAAAGAAAAACAATAACATCCTGACCAAAAAGCAGCACTACCTGAGGCACAGCGGGTGGTTGGCTATCTTCAGAAATATTGTAACTGAGATCAAAAAGACCTGGGCAAATACATATGCTTCTTGCATTGGTGAATGAAAATAATAGGTGCAAATAACAGCACATAGGTTTGGTGACATATAACGCTGCAATCTTTCATAATCGATGCACGTTCGGATTCGGACTCGCTCTCATCGAAGGTGAGTGCAAGCAAGATAGAAAAAATGAAAGGTGCATTGCAACATTGATAGTGATGACAGCTAGCTGGCATCGATGTGACATCAAAGCGAATGAACCGTTGGACCCTCGGCCACAAAGAATAAAATACGTCGAACGAATTTTGTCACAAAAACTTCACAGCGTACATCACCGAGCATTACGACAAAAGAATCACTGAATCACACAAATACCACAAAGCAGTGCACAAAGTGTCAATAATAAATGCCACCCAAATAATGACAGCCCTTTAAATCAGCATCACCAGCGTAGTCACTCTAACACATCAAATATACAAAGGATATTTTCATCACTTAACCCACTCAAACTATCGCAACCACTAGAATTGCCTATCCAAGATCATGAAGCCCTTTCAAGCATCTAACACATGCAGCCCCCATATTGCGCTCTCAGAGTTCACTATACTCACGAACGCATTTGAACACAAGCAACTTTGAACTTTCCGCTACACTATGTCAGCCTGCTAGCCCAAAAATAAGACGGCATTACATCAGCAAACAAAAAAATTAAAGGATATAGGCTTACGCTAATGGCTCAGTTTTTTCCTTAAACAAAAACCTTTGACGGAAAACACAATGCAAGAAAATTTACTTAAAATAGGCTAAATGCAGTTCTATAGGCGAAAGGCCTCGAAGTCGGAGCTTCTAAGGGGAAGGACATAAACAAAGCATTTCCTCAACCACACAAAATTAGAGCGTGGATTTCTACAGTATTTCTTTGCTAACTGCTATGCATAGAGATATCAACTTTCAGCAAAAAGTGATGATTTCCTCCCTGTCTGGTTCCTTATTCTACTCGTCTTTACTTCCTCAGAAAAGTAGAAATAATCAAAGATGCACTGCGATAACGTTCAGCATCGTCCGAAGCTCATTAATGAAATTAGATCTGGCGCTGAGAAAAAAGAAAGAGTACATAAAGCAAGCTACGGCGCAAACTATATCATTCCTGAGGAAATGAATTTCGTTTGAGAAAACCTGATCACGATGTAACCACGAATTAGCTGCATACCGAACTACAATGTAACCACAGAATAGTCCATAGAATGGCCGTGATATTCGCGGTCGCTATTCGTTGAGTTAACAATGAAGCAGTGAATTGGCCAAACATTAAACTTCAAGGGTTAAGCTCGATCAGAACTTCAGCAAAAGCATTACGCGAAAAACGTGCGGCGAATGCGTCAAGCCACAGTAAAGCAAAAGTATTATGTGAAGGGGGTGCTGAGTGTTAGTGTGTCGTTCGGCAAATAAATCAATCGGGGGCTAATTGCTTTCACAACGAGCAAAGCAGTGCGCCGCTCAATGCGTTGTGCACTCACGTGCAACTGTACGTTAGCAACACGTCCCATCAACGAGAAAACACCGCCATCATACGCCAACTCCTCTTAACTATTCCAGATATCCTATGGTTCGTGGCACCCAAAAAACAATCACCTATCATCGAAACTTTCGTTTACAAGACTCAGTCACAGTAGAGTCTAAGCATCAACTAATAGCGGAGATAAATCTCACTTCAGTACCCCCTAAAGAAGAACAAAAAAATTACGGCTCCATTGAAGGACGTAGAGGGTCTGCAAAAAATAGCAGCCGAACCTCGTAAGTACCAGTTTTAAAGAGCTTTTAGCGCGTTAATCTATGCACATTTTATTGATGAAAGACGCTTAATCAAATGCTTGCGAACACGTCAACAGATTGTTCTGTAGCGCAAAATTTCAGCATCACATACAGAAATGAACGGTTGATCGCGTTCAAATCCTACACTTCACTTATAAACTGCAAGCGAAAGAATATATTTGCAACAGCAAAAATCAGCCAAACCCACGACGCTCAATAAAAAACAAATCGTTTTAGTAGCTTAGCTCTTCACCAATACTGCGAAGTCTTTTATGACTGCGCGTATAATAATAATATCAAACAATATTAATACTATTATTTTGGAAAAGAAGAAACAATAACTCAACTAATACAGTATCAATGCTATGAGTGCAGTTCACTCGTTGTCCTCTCACACAACCTCTTCAAAACCCAGAGACGCTTAAGCGTATAACCTTCTACGAACCTCCTGTACCGAATATCCTCGTTATGATGTTCAAATCAGAAATGTTGCTAACAAATGAAGATCATATGATACAAAAAAGCAAGCAGCTTAGAATCAAGACGCTAGCCGGATGCGAAGGGAGCACCAACAGTCCCAAATAAACATAACTGTCGGGTCGATTATGCAACAGGGGCAGCAAATGCAAAATCAGATGTCTTTGAAAAAAAAAAAAACAACTGGAAATCACAAGTTTCGCCTCCAAATAGTTTTTCATAGTCACTAACGAGGCAGTTGATAACTACACCAATGCAAACAAAACAACATCGAAATCGACGCTACCATCCGAAACAAATAAGATCGAGGAAATCCATTCCATGCTGCATCAACAATACTGATGGCAGGAAGAAGCACATGCGAAGAAACGGCAGCACGAAGTTCTGAAGCAATTGAGGTCTGTGCAATTGAGTAGTGCGCCGCTGTTCCTGTTTTGTTTGCATACTTGCTGTTACTTATCTGGATACTTCAATGTAACACTTCGTAGATGAGAGCAAAGAAATTATTCGTAGAAACATTTCAAAAAATGCCAACATGCAGCCGTCACTTCGAAAAATAACGAGTTGGCAACTCACTTATTCACTGAGCATAGGCTTAACAATACTGGAATCACGCGTGTAAAGAAGAAATCGAGACACAAATCACAAGTATACAAAACAAAACATGCCATGCGCATAATCAAATATTCACACAAACGCGAATGCCCGCTTCACTCAAGACAATGGAGCTCTGGACGTATAATGAATGAAAGTAATTGCAACGTACCCTATCAGCGATGAATCTCTTGTGAAGGAATCTCGGGTTATGTACACTGCTCTTAGAAGCAAATCAGAAATAGCTCATAAAAATGGCTATGCACCACTTTGAACAATAACCACACATTACATTAAAACACTGATTTAAGATGCATCACACTGTCAATCGCCTATGCCATTCCAGTGACTAAATCATTCTTGCCACTACATCCACCTTCAAGAAGAAACCAGCATGAAGTGAACTCTTGCTCACTTCGCGATCGATGTGTCAAAGAAAGCGGCTAGAAACTGTCGCGACAAAGCTGTCACATAATTGAAAGCATTTCAGAAAAAATTTCTGGATTATAACATCCTCCTCTCTCATAAATAGTACGTACTGAAAGCATGATTGTTTCAAAACCGAAAGACTAACCAGTCGAATGTCGATTTACAGAAAGCATAGGCGAATCCTTTCGTGGCGTCGTATGTCACCGATGTACCACTGGTTGCCTGGAAGTGCACACGCTCGAAGCCACTGTCCAATGAACACAAACATGGAAGCAACTTAGGCCGAAACAGTCACGTGGCACACACGACATACGAGCGCTTATGGTCATGATGTGTTAAAGGAGCATCTTTGATGCAGTGACAAATTTCTCCTCAGACTGCATTCTCCTAAAACGTGAAATGAGGTCACCTTATGCATGAAACTCCTGCATCATCCTTCTAAGTGAACGTTTTCGACATTTCTTTTCACCTAAGCATTCAAATGGAAAATCTTAGCGCAAAGTTCACATTCGCAGCAACAACATCGCTTTCTGTTTCCACTGCAGGGCGATGAGGTGAACGGCGACAACTGCGACCTGCAGTCTGCTTCCGCGATCAGCGCCCCCTTCCCTCTCCTCCCACCTCACAAACTTTTAAATTCCCTCCTCTGCATCACTCTTCGAACAGAAGGACGTCACTGCAGTCAAAAAAAGAAAAAGAAAATGACGCGGATAACAATGAGGTTCAAAAGGAAAGTAACGAGGCCCACGTCATAGCATCGCTCACTCATTTTATGATCAATGTGACGCCTTCTTATTAAATGAAAACATTAATGCTATCGGTTGCTCAAGTTCATGAAGGAGCATCTGCGTCTGATAAGCTTTCCAACTTGTGTTGAAATCGCGAAATAAATATACAGCCGCAATCACAGAACAGCGAAGGAACAAACAAGCATGTGCATAGCAACAAACATAACAATATATATATATATATATATATATATATATATATATATATATACATTTAAGGATGCATAAAAGATTGCAGTGGCAAACTAGAATCAGTAGGAGAGTAATTCTGTTTCAACTACCAATTTCTCTACGAATTTCCTCTTAATCTGATTTGAAGGTAACGCAAAATAAATGATTAAGGCTACTTTTAGCTCAAGTTGACGACATATTGCAAGAAAAATGCAAAACAGTTGTCATTCACTCTCGGAAATTTATTTCTAGAAAGCCACAATCTTGGCTAACCTCTAAAATTGCTATAAGAGCAAGCTTAGCACGGTACTTCGAATACAACTACATAATAAGGATTATTTATACTAATATTTATTTGACATCAAAAAAGTTTACATCATTTATAGCAAAAACCAACCAAAACTACAAACACATGCAAAATTTAAAAAAGCCTCAATTGCTATCAACTTCAATTCAAAAAGCATTTTCCTTTTAACACTTTATTTTTTACTCAAATACTGAAATATTTCCACAAAGCTATTTCTTTTCACTCAAATATGATGCTGAAATAAATAAATGTCAAAGTGAGACAAGTGTAAGATAACGAGATCATCCATTTCTTAATTCAATTTTATAACATCGTGCTTTTTGCGCAAAAGCAATGCGATTTGACGACCGCCATCAGTTAATAGACCTGTGACATTAAAATCGAAGTTCCTTGTGCGGCGCCTACAATACAACCAAGAAGCGGTGCGCTTTTTTGAATTCAATGTACTGGAAAAGGCCAAACACCACGGCTGCCTTCTATAATAAACCTCTGGCGTCAATTAACGCTAATCCTTACAGTTTCAATATATTTTTGAAACGCTATCCGTTGTTGGGCTACAATGTGTATGGAGAAAATCCCTCTGTAAACAGAAGCAGAGGACATTCAGAAAAAAGAGACTAGAGCCAGACCCACAGCCATTTTCATTTCAAACGATATTCTAAATCTTTCAACCAAAAAGAAAAAATATCACAAAAACCAATAAATATTTTTTAATAAAAGCTTATGAGGATATATGTTCCGTCCCATTATCATAAACAGACCATGAATACCGTATTAAAATGAACGATCGGGATTTGTCGATTATGAATCAATTCTCAACTATACGATCATCGTCTTTCCTTTCAGTAAGCTCGGGACAATTCGTACTTGCAGCTTACCACAAAGAAGCAAATAAAAGCAGATGCAAATTTAGCCGAATAATAAAAAAAAGAAGCAATTTCTCTTCAAACTGACCTACGAGACAGACAATAAATTTCCAGTGATAGCAGTATTTCTGTAAAACAGCGGGAGATGGTGTGCAGCTGGTACTTCGAACCACTCTCAGATAGAGGGGTCCCCGCTGTTATTATTATGAATTTCCTTCAACTAATCAAGAGCACGTGAAGGCGTTTCACAAACGTATAACGATACATCATAAAAAATAACAATGAACTGATAACCTGAGCACGATTTTGGGAGAGGTGCATCCTTAGGCAGTGAGCGGCGGCTCGGGTTACTTGCAGATGCGGTCGACGCAAGCTGAGATTTAATGTTTCCAGCGGATGAGTTGCACGATGCATCACCGTTTCCTTTAGAAAACGAATTCTAAGCTAAATCTCCAAGGGTAAGAACTTTTTTGAGAAAATAACGTCTCGCTTAATGTAGCTGGTTGCAAAGTGGGTAAAAGAGAGCATAAAAAATCATCGGCAAGTGTGCTCACCCAACAATTCGTCAATTAATCAGTTGTCATTTTATTACACGTTCAGTGCTTCGCAGTCAATTCGATCAGCTCAAGGAATTTGCCCTTGCAAAAAACTGTGGCATTAGCGCAAGTTTAAGAACAAAGGCTCTTTAGCCTTTTTGAAGTGCTGTAGGATACAGTACGCATAGCGGAATATCAGGTCAAAGAGTTCCTAAGTTTGCTTCTGATACTAAGATCCTCGAAACAGTTCTGCTGCTTGTTCGAGATGCAGTAAAAATGCAGCGAATGATTAGATGCTTCAAGCTGGAATAAAAACGATGAGGCAACTTTGCAATATTGAGTCCGAAAAAATGAGAGCCGAAAATGCTTCTTACGACCCTTTCCTATAGTATACATGCTTGGCTTAATGTTAGCACACCTCGCCTGTTTAACAGCCATCAGGTCATCTTTTTTAAGGTGCTCGATCCCTCTAAACAATCCATTTCTACTCTTACTGCATTCAGCAGCACCCGAAACGAAGTCAGGCAACATGCCGTCGCCTAAAAACAACAAGAGGAAATGTTGCAACAAAGCAGCCTGCGATTGTGCGCGGAGAGGGAAGCAGACATGGCACTATTACATTACTACCTTGGTTAGCATTCAACTCTGAACACCCCACAATTTCAAACACCACAAGCACAGAAGCTTGAAATACGCAGAACTGTACATCTTTCAATATATCAGGTCTCAAGCCTTTACGATCATTCACCCTCATATGAGAAAGTTACAGTGGTTTTAACTGCGTTAAGTATGAAATATACTGGCAGCCAGTTCAATAACAACTTTCTGAACTTTCCGTTACTTTATGCCATTATTCAGTCACTATACTACGAGTGCAGCTCGAAAATACTCCACCTTATCCTAAACAACAAATGACAATTCGCCTACTTAGCTCTTGTAATTAGTGTTGCAGAAGGAAACGGGGGAAGGGCTTACTTAACTGTCATTAAAACATGAGAATGAATCTCAGTTTCCACGGGTTAAAGCTGAGGACCTCCGATCTCAAACATTTCAGTCCTAGGTTAACTTCCCAAAACAACTAAAACTTCGAGTTAAAAATTTCCGAGATTACAGCCGCTCGAACAAGTTACGCCGCGCAACAACACTACAGCCTACCCCACCTTACACCATCGTAGGTGGCATTTAATGGTTCTTAGTGAACTGAAAATGGCAAAACGATACATAGTGCACTTAGTCCACCCACTAAGACCGGGATTTGGATGTTTCGATACGTCGAAACTGCGCCATTTCGCATTCTCTATGTGGAGAATTTAATCACCCTCCTTCTGCAACGATTGCTGACTTTTAGCCCATTAAGAACGAGGACAAACTTTTCGACGGAACGCAAAGACAGCACGATTGAACCTGGAAATTTTATGCAAGGAAAGCTTCCTTGCTTTACAGTAAAGCCGCCCCTCCTCCCTCCTCTCCCCCTCCTGCATTAATACACTCTTTTAATGTTTGGAAAAAGAATCTCAATGAAGACTTATCTCCGTTAATTGAATGAGTATCTCGACGAACTCTTGGCAGTGGAGCAATAAAGCGAGTTCTTTGTTGCGCGATAGCAAATTCGGGTACAGCTTCTCAGTGCGAGAGATCGCCTCCCCAACTTTGCCCTCCAGAACAAGTTTCTGCAAGGCTGAAAAATACCGCATTAATTACCAGATGCAACAGGTTCGTTACTGCAAACATCTCTCTGACGAACAGGTGCCACGGATAAACTCCTGAATCGGCTCGCGCAATCCGATGGAGGCTCACTGAGGATCAACAAAACTAGAGGTTTTCCGCTCTACGAGATGTTAACTAATAACAGTTTTGTTTACCGAGACTGAAAAAATACGAATTGGTAGTTATGACAAAACGACCTATCATTGAACTCAGCTACGCGTTCATACTCCCCTCTCTCATGAACCACTCGCAAGCCATGCATGACTAGTTTCTGAACGACCTTGGGACCTGTGCTTGTTGTTCTCGGTCATGGTAGGAACAGCCTCATCCTTAGTAAAATAAGTGTTGAAATACAGCCCTGCGTACTTTCGAAACTTGAAATCTCCTGCAGCACTCATATGTCATGAGATGGAATAACAATGCTGAGAAGCTTTGGTGAAGTAGTGATGAGAGGTAAGACTCGAATCCACACAAAGGCTGATTTCTTACTAGGGATCCCACTTTCACTGCTGCATCACCGGTCTCAAACAATGGGTCGAGGTTCGTTTCTGACAGTCACCTTGATGTAACGTGTCTTCTCACGACAGTGTTTTTTAACTTTAACCTCAAGAACTTCTTTCCAAAGCACAAATAAATTACTCCAAAAAAGTTGTTCATTTTTAGTTGCACTAATTTCTCTTGCGCTGGAGAGCCGCTGCATAAGAGCGGTACATCACCGACGAACATAACTATTTTCCCATTCGTATTGTGGAGGCACAATGTGCAAAAACCTGTGGTTAAGAATACAGATCCCTGTGGTGAGCCAAATTTGGTACAACATTCACTAGCAGTTTCGTTCCTGGTGACCTTTTTAACACAAACAGCTTTCTAACATATTTACTACCGTACCTCTTTGACTTTGCCGTCAGCAGCTTTTAGCAAAAGAAGGACAGCCTTTAACGCACCAATAATTTATCTGAGTATCTAGTTAAGGTACATAGGCAGCTGAACATCCTCAAAAGATTCGAGAATTCGCTCACATATTTCAGCGGGGGCGCTATGTATGCAAGGGTGATTGCAGTATGCGTGCTTATCATGTTCTCAAGAAACAAGGAACTCCTCGGATATCCTTAACATCCCAGTCCAGATTTTATTGAAATCTGATCTCATACAAGTCATCTTTCATAGAAGACTTTCAGAAATATCGTTGTCGTTTAATGACCTCAGCGCCGCACTACCGTATGTCACGAAGTAAATTGCCGTATGTCACGAAGAGGATTCCTACAACATCATCCCTTGATGCCAGCACAGGACTCGTTACATTCGTTTGTAGACGCTACGTGGCTGCTTTCTTTTTCTCCCGTTCCATAGGACAAATTTAAAACACATTAGGCTTCCAAGCGATGACCCGCCTGTTTCAAACATATGCTCAAGGACGGAATCACTATATACTCTGATCAAGCTTATAACGAAATTGTACAGCCTCATGAAATCCTTCGGTTCCTCACCACTTAGCTCGCTCTAAGATAATTTCCTCACTGTGATGCATTCCTCCACCCATCATACAGTCTCAGAAATTTGTGGTCTTCATTATTAGTGCGTAAACGGAATCAAAATCTCATTCATCGTTCGAGCGAAAACAGTGAGCGCTCCATTTACACCACCGAAGCTATCTAAAGAACCGGAAAAGAAAAACAGGCCGGTCACAAGCACAGAACGCCGCAATGCTAGATTTTTCCATTCCCGGGTTGTAAAATAGCTCTGAGCCTTCCGTTGAGTCTTCCTGCTTTACTTGTAAAGATATCTGCAGTCGAAACGCCAGAAAGACGAAGAGCGAATACATTAGTATATATATATATATATATATATATATATATATATATATATATATATATATATCATTAACACAATTTTCCAACTGCGTAAAGCATGTTAGTGCCAACCTATGCCTGCAAAGCACAACAACAAACCTAACCGCAATCTGCTCATAATTCGATCTCCTTGCCATAACTGCAATATTCAGTTTTTGGAATTGTAGATTCTTTTTTGCTCACTATAAAGTGGCATTAGCCTAAGTTCGCATGTGGTAGTTACAAATCATTCTGCATTCCACTGTACTAAACAGGGCAACGAACTAACAATATTCAACCTCAGCTCAATACCGCAAAGAAATCGACACTGTTTCCACCGGCGTATTTCTTAACTCCACGAATATTGGACGGTAGAATTAAAACTTACTGAAAACTGCATAACAGCCACTTCCTTCCTTTTAGTGATAACACTGGGATGGACAGTGGCTGAAAAAGAAAAACACAGAAAGCTGTAACATCAATGAAAAAAGAAAAAGCGGAAACGAGGTCACAAACGTACCCCTGCGATTTTCCATTGACTCAGCCGACTCCCTTGTGTGGAACTCACTCGGTTGCGACTCGTTCGACTTGTGCTGCGTGGCTTTATAGAACGCGTTCAATGATCGACTATAGCCCTCGTGGGCTAACCACGCAGCTATAGCGCTGTAATTTTGGATGGTTTATAACTTTCATGCATCACGTAAAAAGAATAGGAACCAAAAAATGCTGAAATATGCTGAAGTATAAAGCTGCTTTCATCACTTACAAAGAGCACAGGCTTAAAGCTAAACTGTCACTAAGCTAATGAAAAGAAAAGAAAAAGCCTTCCCGCTGAACAGAGTATGTTTTAAACGCGAAAATGGAAGATGTAAACTAAACGAAGGTGTTCAGCAGTGAAAGAAAAAGGAGGATACGCCCACAATAAAGGTTAAAAAGCTCACAATGCAACAGTTACAGAGCATCCCAGAATCAAAACAGTTATGGACTCTCATAACCAATTAATCAGCAGCTATTAAATCAGAGAAGCCCTCTCCTTCTCCACGTATTATAATAGAAGATATCGCCAGGAGTTCCTAGTGCATTTTTCTGCCAACTCATTTCTATATTTTATGTAATCCGAAATATTATGGAAAGCTCAGTTGAATGGTATTCTCGTCCTCCCGAAACATAACATTTCGTGAAACATGAAATTACAAGTATTTGGGTTACAGATGGCAGCTTGCTTATCTATCACTTCCTTACGTGAATATTTTAGCAAAACTCAGTATATAAAAATGGGTTGCAGAGTAGGGTATTGTGTTGCAGAGTTAATAGAGAAGAGAAAGTACTCACATGAAGAAAAATGCTTCCGGCGATGAGGTATTGTGTTGTTTTTTGTGGCACCACACTTCCATTGCGTTTGATAATCGATATACAGCCACGGTGCAAATTCTTTTGCATACTGCAAAAGAAAAAGATGAACACAAGCTCGAATTGATAACTCGAAATTACTATGGAAAGAAAAGAAACGATGAAGAGAGAAAATACTTCGTTTTTGCAGCAAACAAATCCCGAAAGAATAGTGCTCTTTGATGGCACTCGAAAACAATATATATATATATATATATATATATATATATATATATATATATATATATATATATATATATATATATATATATATATGCGATGTACAGAAACGCAACTAATGATGACCTGTGAATTTTGTTCGAGAAACTCTGCAACTGGAAGACTCTGCAACACTGAAAGCAATAAACCTTGCTTAGCTTCTAATTTCCTTCGGGGAATTAAATTTTCTAAGACTGAAATGCCAACAGGGAAAGTTGGAAGGAATATAGTTCAAAACCTGAAATCACGATCAAAATGATCACCTGATCACTAACGAATAGAGATTTAATGTCAAAAAAGATGGTTTAATAAAGCAGGATTCAAAACGTCGCGCACAGCATCGAAAAGAAAGTACAATATTGGTCATACCTCTTTTATTTTGTCGGGCTGCGTGAGGAGCGCAGCTCCCATTCCTCCTGTAAGAGAAAAAAGCTTTGGACAACCCATATTCACATCAATAGCTGCTATGTCATCGTGCCTGAAATGCTGCTAAAAAATAACCCTGAAGCAAAGGCTTATCTACAAGTAATTTATAATACAACTGATTGTTCAGTCGATTACTGACTGCATCGAGCAACGCAGTTCAATCAGATCGGACCTCATCTACCGCAGAAAATCAACAAATCAATAAACATCCAATTTTCAAACGAAATGCACAGTTTGACTGTTGTTTGAGTATGCAAATGAAAGGAATTTTTTTAAAAATGAAAGGAGCATTTTCCTTACGAAAATGGAAGCCCTCTTAATCTTAAATTACATAAATACATGTCAAAAACAATTTATCTAAATGAAAGACTCTGGAATTCGATAACCAAATGACTCCAGGAGAACAAAGGCCGAGAATGTAGAATCCGAAAACGAGCAATGCGTGTCTGCTCTCAACCGAACGCATCCAATCTTCTGCCCTGATATAACAACGTTTTTGCTAGTTGCTCATATCTGGTTATAAAAATCACGTATTGTGGAAAAAACAAACATACACTTTTTTGGCGACAGCAGCGATTCTATCGGCATTGTTTGTTCCCTGGAAACGGTTCTTAAAGACTTCCTTTCTCATCATTCAAAGCTGCAGATAGCTAACGGAAATATTGCACTGCCGCTCCAAAAGCAACGGCGTAAATCCATCTTCGTATGCGCCGTTCGTCGCAAATGCTTTCATACGGTTTCCCGCCCGTTGGCCACGGCATCAGAAAATTGATTTTTTTTTCGAGGGATCAAGAAGAGGATAAAAAAAGATTCGATATTCTTTGCATTGATGATCTACTGAACAAAAGAAAAGCGACAGGAATTGTATAACCTGACGATGGACATTCTACACCTACAAATGGCTACTCAAAAAACACCTAACACCTTCCACTCTGGACTACCTGGTGTTACAAGGCACATTTCGTGGAAATCTGCTCTAAACGATTCCTGAATCAATGATCGAAATGGAGGTGAAATACGAGACATCAAGTTGCTCCCTTGAAAAATCTCCAGTGCACATGCATTCTTAGAGTTTATCGGCAAGTTGCTTATGTGCATTGAAATATTTACATCTATTTTATATAGGTATAAATGCATGTATATAAGAGGTAAAATCTACATGGAAAACAATTAAAAAGAAATATCTGCCTAGTGAAAGGAATGCTCTTCATTATAAACGTTTGCGATAGAAGTTTCACTAACGAGAAATTTGTTACTATCCTATACATCTACATTTTGCAGCATATCTAAAATAAATCTAGCAAAAATGAGTTCCATACTAATAAGATTAACTAATAACACACTATCCCCTCTAGGCTATCTGTACGATAAGTGACTGCCGAAAAGATTCGCCGTTGCATCAATAAATTGAATGCGATTTGGACAATACTTGGTAACCTTAAGGATAAAACTGAGTCATCTTCTCAACCATCGAAAAGTGCTGTTCAATTTGTTTGGCTGCGTGGCTTGTGCTACGAATTAAAATTCAAAGTGGTGAATATTGCAGAAATGAGTGACAGGCAATGTTGTGAAAAGCCGTGAAATTGATCGTGTACATCATAAGTGAGATGTGATGCATCAACACTGTTCGATCAATGGATGCTCAAGCAACTTTCGAACGGATCGTAAATTTTCATCTCATCGAGGCACAACGACATTCAAGGATTCGTTTTCAGAAAACGCCTCCATTGTGTGTTTGCTACTTTATTGTTGTGCCATCATTAACTTAATTTTTCGTTATCCTTATAAAGCTTTGAAGCTAAGCAATAAATGCGTCATTCCACCATACGATTCAAAATTAGCGTAAAATCATGTGAATGAGAAATGAATAGGGAAAACAGCAAAATGAAAAAGATACCACTTGTAAGACGCATTTATTTCGTTCTCTTTCCGTTGCAACCCGTAAAACAACGTCTTCCTCGACCACATAGTCGACCGTATATAGAATATCTAAAAAATGAATAAACAGAAGCGATCGAAAACGCACTCTTCTCGCTGCTAAAACATATAGCTGATCTTTGCTACGTTTAACCAGCATAGATCACAACCTATGCAATGCTTATCGCTTACCCTCATAACTCTAAAATAATCGCATTCCTAGCTTAGAAACTAAGTAATCTTACGCCAGAAACATGGGCCTATGGAAGGGACATACATCGATTTCATAAAATATCTTGAGTCTGGCAAAAGTTTAGTTGCGCCTCTCTAACGCTCAGGTGAACCCTCTTTAGTTTGCTATTCGCATAGCAAAACCTTTGTTGTGTTAGTTATATTGACAGTAAAATCTCAGCTGCATAACAATGATCATCTACATTGCTTGAGATTCTTATTTTTTGCGGCAATTTAAGGGTTCTAAATCCCCTCGATGAAAGTTTACTTCAGCTATGTGCATAACGAAGGCATAACGATATAAAATGTCGTTCCTTACGAAGACGTAAGAGCGAACCATCACAACTGCTAGCACAGCGCACGTAAACATACATATCTTCAGCATCACCCACCGTCTCCGTCCCCTCCTCCACTTCCCCAACCCACAAAAACCAGCCCATATCACAATATAAGCTGTGTAATTGATTGGACATAAGTGGAAGTTCACAAAACGAAGTAGGGGAAATATAATGCTGAAAAGAGCTTCTAACCATTCACAATGCCCCTTGAGTTTAGAGGTCTCTGGTCCACTGTTTCTTCCGTATAAACCAAGTCTGCGCCATACTCGAGAACCAGCAGTCTAAGTGAAACAGTACAGAAACTTATTAAACACTGCATCTCACATTCATATCGAAACATAATTGTAAAGCACACTTAGCATCCCATCTAGGTAGCACTATAATTTGCTTCCTTAAAAAGGAGAATGGGCTGCCATTGTTCAAAAACTCAACGGGAGGAAAGATTTCGGCGGCCAAATAAATCACAATCCCATTGCCGAGCCATTTCCAATCTTTCTTCAAAAAGCTTCCCACAAATTGCCACTAAGGCATTTATCGTATCCGTACTGAAACTTGGCTTTCTACTTGAAAATAGAGACAATTAAGTTCGCAGTCCTCTACTGGTTGTTGAAATAACACAATTCTTGGACTGCACTTTAGGAGGATTGCGACGCTGAAAGAGTGAGGCAGAAGCTGACCGTCTAGTGAAACTGCAGGCTACGGGAAAAGGAAACAGCAAAAACAGAACGAAAAAGATGGAAAGGAGGCCGGATGCATAGTAGCGATACAGTGAAGTGGGCTAAGAAATTCGAAAAAAAAAGACGCAGTGACTTCAGGAAAGAGAACGAGCCTTCTAAACTTACTGGGATGATAGATAAGGAGAAGGAATTAGACCTTTTACCCCTACCTCCTCTCACCTTCTTCTGAGCGACACTAGCAGAAAATTTCATTTCCAACTTTAAATAGTGGTAAGGAACAACAGCCACGACACATATAGACAATAGCAGCAGTAGGGCATCAGGAAGTGTGACATATACATAATATACCGACAACACTGCATACGCCTATAAGTCTTGCAAATGTTCTCTGACGCCTAACTGATGACATCTCAACTCATTAAGTACTGTCAAAACACAACCTCAATGTTAGCTAATTTGAACTTGTTCAGTTTTGAAGGTCTTAAACAAAATGTCCGCCGCTAAATACCTACAAACATATCTTCTTCTTTTTATCATTTGCAACGGCAGCAGCCTTCCTCCTATGACATATTACTATTCTATCATTCTGAACAATCAATAAGCTCATTAAATTTCACTGCGATCGAAAATATCTGTGTATGCACTCTTTGGAATGATGAATGAATACGCTGCGTATGCTCTTTTCTTTGCTTTCAAAGAAATTAAATGCACTATTTTTCTATTTATGAAAGGGAATAACCTATGCGCATCACGGAGTATATAAGTAAATAAGTTAATTTTATGCACAATGCTTAGACAATTGTTTACTGCAGCGTCTAGAAGCAAATGGATTTTGCGTGCCTAAAATTTCAGTTGATTTGAAAACACCAATGCATTTAAATAGTTCAACGATGCATTAAATAGCATATGATTCGACCTTTCTTTTGCTCTTTCTTTTTTTTTCAAT
This sequence comes from Ascaris suum, assembly GCA_013433145.1. Classification (NCBI taxonomy): domain Eukaryota; kingdom Metazoa; phylum Nematoda; class Chromadorea; order Rhabditida; family Ascarididae; genus Ascaris; species Ascaris suum. Next base: position 13,096,687 of record CM024173.1, read on the forward strand.
AAGTTATCAGTGTTGATGAATGGAAAAAGGATATTAAATCAATTTTCTCGACTCAAAAGAATAAACAAGGAAACAAGAATAGTAAAGAAAATGTAACACTACTTTGCAGAGTGGTTATAATAACAATGACCTAAGCATATAATGCAATTTGCTGAAGCGTTTTTCGCTTAAAACTATTTAAAAAAGTCTTCCCAACATGTCAGAGGACTTATGATAGGTATGCGCAATGTACCTAGAACATAAGATAACGATTATGAAAAGTGCGGCTCACTATAACGAATGCCGCTAGTCATCTCAGGAACGGGATATCCTTCCCCATTCAAAAATCCAAATCTATTTGGATAGGGGACAACCCGTAGAACCGTTAGAGGTGATTCATGCTAATATTAGCATATGGTTAACAAGAAAAAAAAAGATGAACGCCTCATCTGTCATCTGCTCATGTACAATAATGACGTTTTCATAACATAAACATTAAGAACCGATTTACCTGAGAGGAGTTCTTCCAGCACGTACCATCGGTGCCAGAATCGTTTTATCTGTGTAGAAGGCACTGGCATCGCATGATGGTGGCATCTGCTAAAAATGGTGGCATCTGCTAAAAATAAATCTGCGATAGACTCTTATTCGCGAATGGCGGAAACGAGAACAGTTACTCTTCGATGGAATGAAGTTATAAAAAGAGAATAAGACCTCTCAAAAAGACAATTCTTTTTAACTGGTTAGAGATAAACCTAATCGGTTTCGCGGAAGAAATGGATGTTACAGTTAACCTGGAAACAACTGGGAAATACCTCGCAGATATTTTATGAGAACGAAGCATCTACAGACAGATGCTGCTAAAGATTGTTTAAAAGTGTGAATACTTCGTTACACAAAGCTCTGAGCACAAGAATGAAGGGGAAGGTAAGAGATGTCCCCAGGAACCCTCTCTCTCCTCTTCCGCGATGACTTAGCGTTTAAACATGCCGAGTCGAATGTTAATATTATCATTTAATTACTCATAAAAATCAAAATTTCTTGAGTTACATATAAAGAAGGCGAATAAAATGCTTGATTTCATTTTGCTACCGCTGACTGTAGGCTTGTGTGTCGCAGAGAATACCTTGCAGCCCACTGTCATCCTATTATACAAATATTTCGCATCCAAGCATCACTTATAAGATTCTGAATCATATATTAGTTGCGAACGATTACGACACAAGTAAAAAGAGGGCTTTTAAGGACAAAATTTTCAGAGACCGAAAATTTGCGTTTCTGCAGTCCAGATGCTTTGAGATCTACCAGCGTAGAGCTTCAATCGTTAAGGGGCGGAAAATTTTTCAGCTATGGGAAAAGGAAGCGACACCCTACCCCTTCCTAGCTGTCCCCGGTGAGAGAATCTAACGATGTCTTCTTAGGTGCAACATCAGAATCTTCCGTTTAGCTCGTGCATCGATTCATTTAGCTGCTAATCAACAAATGCAAAAGCTTTAAAAAAGGTCTTCAGCTAGGGCATGTTCGACAATGCTAAATGGAATTGCCAAAAGTAGTTCTTATCTTTGAAGATTACTCTCTATCGCTTAAGTGGCATCTGGATAGATTCGCTGCATACAATTTCGCTCGAGGGAGAAGGAACTAACCATGATACGGTTCGCTTCAGCAAATCTCGTATAAAATTCACCAAGATAGGATTTGGAAGTGAGAAACGAATAGAGAGCGGTTTCTTCAAAAGAAACGAATCAGAGTCCAAATGCGCGTGTCCGAATATAAGAAAGCATCATCTGCAAATATCCTTGCATTATGAAACCACGAAAATGCTTCCCCTACGAATAATCACAAGTGACATCACTGCAATAAGCATATTCAAATAATTTACTCGAGATTATTAAATGTAAAAAAATGATTATTATTAGAGCTTAAAGAAATGATATTCTAAATCCAGTCACGAAATGGAATAAAAGCCACCGAGGAAATTCTCTACCCATTTGAAAAAAACTACAGTTTATTTTGGATCAGCTACCACCGATCCATTTCGGAGTTCGGGTCATGACGAATGGTCACCGTAAGCCGCCGAAATCAGGTCGTCTACGACCAAAAGTGATGGCGCATATTGTGTGCTGCTTATATAGTAAGACTGCTTTTCTCACCTAATACTCTCATTATTTTAAAGCAATTCAACAAATCGTCCTCGAATCTGCTCGTAACGAATGAATTTTCAGTGACTCAATGATTAAATTATTAAAGGATTATCGAAAATAAGCTGTGACGCGACACAGACGCTGGCAGTTGCCCGTTGTGCTGCATCGATGAAAAAATAACTAAATAATGAATAAAACATTGGAATAACAAACACTACGCAACTGACTTCACAGAGACAATAAGAGAATCCATAAAACGATGGCCCGAAAACTGCGTACTAAGAAGTGCAGCACTCACTGCGTGCAAAACAATGCCCAGATATAGATGGCGTTTTACGCAAGAAACACGACGCAGGATGAAGCGAACAAGATTATCGGGAAGAGGCGCATCGCCGTAAGAAACGTACGGTGTGCACCTGCAGATACATTTTCCTAAGAGTCAGCTGTGCTAAATGAAGCATCGCAGGAACCCTCTACACCGGAATGAACTGACACGACAGTTTTGGAATATGGAGGCAGCTAAAGTTTAAAGAAAGCTGTCTAATGTCATTGCTATCACTCTATCTTCTTCGATGAGATGTCGTAACCTCGTGTCGTGTAAAACATACCGAAATGGTGGGTTTTGAAAAAAACTGCACAACGCTAACAACACGGCAACCAACATAATGCACAATACTTCTCAGCGACTCCTCAATGTCTCCTCCAACTCCTCTACCTTCTACTGCACCTGGAAGGTTGGAGAGTGTGTCAGAGATCGCAGACATTACTAAGCATATGCAGCAGTGTCAGAGAAATCTTAAATGCTGTCATGCTCTGTAAAAAAGTCAAAATGCACTACAACAAATCAAAAGAATGACCGGTATCCTTCTAGCACATACGCACCAACAGCTTTTTTAGCACAGCAGTGAACAATTATAGTTGCCGGTAAAGGACAGAAACCGATGTACGTTTGACAGTACTTTTTGCAGTGAACCTTTCTTGCACCTTCCCAATCGCGCAGACGGTTCTTTCTGAATGAAAAATTGACCTCAAGTAGGGAAGATCCAATAATAACTTGAAAATAACGAGAAGACAAATCCCTTCGCTCCTTACTCCTTCTTCCCTCTTTCTCCCTCGCTGACCAAACTGACGGGTGGACATTCTACCTTCACACATCCCATACATCTAGTGACTTCATTAAGACCGCTATACCCTTTCTTCTCCTAGGTCCACTATCAAGCAATTTCGTTTACGAAAGCTCATTGCGACGCAAAGCTCCCTCATTGATTCCGGAAGGCATACCCAAAACAACAGCGCATGAGAGTTGTTGCCTGACTACACTCACCATCCTACTTCCTCCTCAATTATACCACTAGTCAAACGCTTACAACGTTCCATAATACATGTGTTCGTTCTTTAAAAATTTCATGAATGAATCCCAGAAAATAAAATACGCATTCCTATGGAAAACACTACTTACATGCAAGCACTCGGGAAAAAACGATCCCATCGATGCAATTTAGGCGCGACTTTTGGAGCATTCGTGCCTAACAGAAATTGCCGCTCGAAATTTCAGATGAGTGAAGTGAATTCGCAGCTGAAAATTCGTTCGCCACTCGAATTTTGAAAATGCAGTCAGTCGGTCGATGCGGTCGAACCGTACAGATTGCTTTTTCGTTAGGCGCTTCAGCACCACACGCACACGCACACGCAGGAGGGAGAGAGCGCGCGCGATATAAGCCAGCAACAATTCCTTAGTCATCGACAAAGACGTCGCAATAAATCCAACAAAATGTCGTAGTGAGTCTATGAAAGAAGCAGTCTCGTTGCATCTGGCCATCTCTGTCTTCTGTTCTTTTAAATAACCCCAACTTGCCATCACATGGGATGAAATACATCGATTTCTGGTCCATAAAACACACTGTAACATAAATAAAGATATGAATTATCGATTCAATAAAAACACCAACGAAGCAATAGTCACCGGAAGTAAAAGCCTCGCGTTCTTCTCCAATCATATCACCGTCCTGAATTTAATTACGAGAATAACACCACGTAAGGAATGCCAATAGAATGAGAAAAGTATGGTTAACATCAACAACGGAGAAAAATATTGCAAAGCTGCGTCTGAAACTCACGTGTGCGTGACATGGGGCCGAAGAGTCCATCGAAAGAGCAGAGAAAATGAATCGAACAAAAGAATAAAATGAACGGGCCGCCGCAACTTCACTGCGTTTTCTTTTTTACAGGTTCTATCAGCCACACCGGATCAATCGCCAACGACTCTCTTCTACGACGTAACGCCTATATAAATCAGATAAATTCATTCATCACAATGTGAGATAAAAACGAAAACCTTTCCTTTCACCGACTTGTGTTCATTCCAAATCGATCACAACCAAGGCAAGAGGATGGCGGTTGCGATCAGAAATGTTGGCAACTGCTTTTACATGCAAATATCAACGTGAACAATTCCTCGCTCCTGAAGTGTTCACAGATCGAAAGGTGATCGATAGAAAAGGTTCTGATCAATCATTAAGCGGCTAAACTGTTGGACTGTATTGCCAAACGTGCAAATTTTGCTCTGAGGATCTTTCGCCCAGTGAACCCTTCAGGAGCGAGAAATTGCATATGTACAATACTTACCTGTAAAAGCATCTGCCAACATCTCTGACCGCCTCCGCCGTCTTTTTGCCTTGGTTTTGATCGATTTGGAATGAGCATGAATCAGTATGAGGAAAAGTTTTTTTTAAATCTCAGGTTCTGAGGGGTTCTAATGAAGTTTGTAATGCCCTTCAAAATCTGTCAAGTTTTGTTTTTCAAATCCTGCTTCCCCATGATATATTGTTACGTTTACTGCAACGTTTTTAACAATGAATGATCAAGGTGTCATCGCTCGCTAAGAACACGGCCCATTTCGGAAACTACAGCTGTTTGCTTTTCCTGCAGCTTCACACTCCCCATAGGAATCGTCAATTCAATCGAAAATGCAGTAGCAAAAACCTCCCGACAGCACCTCAAACAGTACAAGTAACAACATTATATGAATCTGGCCCAGCTTATGAATAAGCCAAGCAGCAAAGGAGGTCGGGGCAAATTTTTATGCTCAAGTCTCTGAAAGCGCATTCGACGATTGACAACCCATCCTTTCTGATTCTAGGACACATTCTTGAAAAAGCTCCACAAGGAAGATGCAGCATTATCAATTGAAACATCGGTCTGCAAATGCTTGACCTAATGCTAGACCCTTCTGCAACAAAGCGCCTTGCTCACACGATGGTAGATAAATCTAGGTCGACCGCAAATAGCTGCTCACATGAAATTGAAAACTTACCCATGTGCCCGTCATGAAAGGGGGAAATGAGAGAAGAACAATGAGAGGAGCACTAGCGTTAGCACTAACACTAACACTAACACTAACAGTAACACTGGCACTAGCACTAGCATTAAAAGTACCAACAGGACTAGCAATACCACTACCAGCAGCAATACCACTACAACTACGACCAGGATATATATGTGGAGGTAGATGAGCACTGTGAGGAAAAATGTGGAACGAACTTTCAAATCTAACCTCGCGGCTTCGCTAGCACTAACATTAGCACTAGTACTTTAACGACGATTAGCACTACCACTACCACCAGCATTAACACTGCGACTGGCACTGCCACTAGCACTAGCACTAGCACTAGCACTAGCCTAGCCCTACCACTAAAACTAGGACTAGCACAAGCACTACCACTGGCACTACCATTACCATCAGCACTACCACTGCCACTACCACTACCATTGCGAGCAGCACTACCACTACCATCAGCACTAATACTACCAATAGCACTAGCACTAACGCGAGTTGAAAGGCATCAAAAATTAAAATTTAAAAAAAACGACAAAAAATGGATTCAAGATCGGAACAGTTATTGAACAAGGTGAACCAAGTAATGACATCCTGTGACACACAAATTTCCGTCGTTTTAAACTAACACTGACAGAAAATAACAGATCCAACTTCGACAAAACCGACTGTAAGAGAATGTAAAAGTGCCATTTCATGGCTATTCACTCATCGTTCCCCACTTGATATTTTACAAATCAAGGAAATTCTTCGGTAATATAACACATCATCTCACATTGGATTCCACAAAATCTTAAGTGTCCATTATCTTTGGTTCCCCAGTTTTAGCCCTTAACAAAATATTTGGAGTACTTATTCATGCACAATGCCAGAAGCCGCCCGCATCGCTGTAGATGCTGGTTACGGTGATACAACATTTGCACACAACAGTCAACTGATATGCGAAGTCTAATAAACGGCTCTATATTTCCTTGCATTTAGCAACTGACATACGGCGATGTCATCATATACATCATATATGTGCACAGATAAATACATGTACATATATATGTAAACGTATATAATGTACATATATGTATGCATATTCAATAAAGAGATGATGATGGGCGATTTTATTTGCTGAGAAACCTCAGCAGAGAACAGAACATTATTAAACAAAGCGCAGTGTTCCGCTTTCTGCCGGGATTCATTTACGCGCGAAGTCGTCGATCAGTATCTATTTTTATTCCTCCCCTGCCCCTCCCCTTTATGCGTCTCAAACAAGAAGGAACCTCCCAATAGCTGGAAGTCGACGAAAGCCGAGTACAGCATTTCTTCTACTTTGCAGCAAAAAAGTGATCTAATATCAAAAGTTGAATAATGTGGAAAAAACATCTTCTTTCGCCACTCCACGACATTACAAAATTATATCAAGCAAAAACCATATGAAATTTTACGCAGATGTCTTCTCCATCATTTTTCTAACTGCAAGAGAAGGGGAGGGGAGGGAGTTGATACAAACAACACACAGCGGCAAACAGAAATGTTCCTCAGCAAGTAAACAAGTAAACATTTTCTGCTAGCACAATTGAAACAAATAGTTCATAAAAGAGATAAAAAGAGTGCACGGCGCAATACTTCCGCCTAACGATGGACCAATTCCTCGCAAAGCACCATCTTCTCCACATCAGCGAACATTGCAGCACCAACTTGGGCGAGTGCAAGCTCATGACGCATCTCACGCGCTCTATGGAAGTGTCGATCCAGAACTGACTGTGCAGGAAGGCCCAAGAATTCTAAAATTTCAAAAATTGACCACGCCCCTCTCTCAAAAAAAAAACAGAATTATTCGATTCATGACAGGTCTTTAAAGTCATTGAAGAGAAACATTTACGGGCTGGAGGAAAGCGCCTGCTTTAGAAGAAGGCAAGCTGTTCGAATCGTACTTGTCCCCCCCCCCCCCCCCCCCCCCCCCCCCCAGAAATCAATAGAAATGTCACTGCGAAAACAGAGTTTCGCTGTGCGCTGACTCTAATAAGCCTCTTATAGTAAAAACTAAAAAATATCGGGAAATCGGAACCAAAAATAGTACTTTGTCAACATTTTCTCCACTCCATTCAAATGGAGATAAGCTTTTCAAAAAACTTGTACTGCTAATAATTTTTAAAAAACACCCAGCTTTTGCCAGAAAACTTCTGGGATGTCATGTTCTTTCAAGATGTGAAGCACGCTGATTTTCTTTGACTCGAATGCCAGTCACTGTTCGCAACAAAAAATATCTAACAATCTAAGCCTTTGGAAAATCACGGTTGTCAATGATAAAAGTGCAGAAGACCCAAGCGTTCATAAGCAGAATGCACAACTCGAAAGTAGGTACATCCCAAGGCATGTATCTCAAATGGAAACGATGATTTCCTGCATCCTTCTCAACTCAAGAGAATCAAAGAAACCACTGCTTCAACAAACAAATCAAGAATGGCGCTGTTCATGGCAGCTGTAGCTTTCCCTCTCATCGATGGATTCATCAAGTAACCCACTGGCGACTGCCTCGGAGAAGCCTGACAGATAAGTGCGAAAGCATCCTGCAAATGTTTAAAAAGTTTATTCATCATCGTTTTAAATCCATTCAATGCATTTTTTAGCACAATCTTCATTTACCAGTCCCTTCTATTAATCCACTCGGTTTCATCATGAAGTAGGATCGTAGATAAGTTTGAAAAACTACTGAATAAAGGAAATATGTACTTTGTATAATTGCACAGCAAGCAAGCACTGAAAAATGTGCAGACGCCAGCACTTACGTGCATTCGACTGATGAATGCCTCCCGTGGATGCAGAAGTCCTATGCTAAGCGCATTCACTGATCTGCCAAACTCAAGGAGACGTTGCATGCGCTCGTACGGAGCAAGCTCTGTCTTGGCGTAGCCCGCCGATCTGCAGTCCTCTCCAGCATCGTCTTCATGAAGGCATTCGTCTATGCAGTCCCCAAAAAAGGTGTGGCAAATCCCAAAACAGGTACCAACAAACCAGTTTTCTCAACAGTAGCAAGTAGTTCAGTCAAGAGCAAATATTGAAAACCTGACCCACTAGTCGAAATCTCACTTACGTCCAATACCAAAAAATTTGGAAACAGAAGACATTTTGAGAACCCTATTCACATACTGAGCAGTTGCATATGAATCACTAAAAGTAAAAAAAGGAAAATCTGCAAACCCGCTTTTCAGCCGTCATCGAACGCTCCACCGGTAGTAACATTACTGCCTCGAAGTCAGAGGGTGTGGCAACGTTAGTGGCAAACCTTTCAACTCTCTGAACAAACTCGGCTCTGACAAAATTCCCAGCTCAAAGCCGATCGAGTCGGACAGTTTTCCATTTTTACACAATATTCCATAGAAAACGGCTCAACGCCTTAAAGAATTTCATAGTGGGCACAAACCTAGTTCTTCTGCAACGATCGTTGTTGCTGAAACGTGCCCATGCTATGCGCCGTTCGCTTCCGCCCCTGATCCATTGTTCTTTGCTATGGAAAGACCATTCGACTCTGCAAGCCATATTGATCAGCGATGTCTGAAGTGCTTTTCCAGCGGCTCGATCCTACTCTTAATGTTGTTGGACAGCAACTACTTTGCAGTGAAAGACTTCGTTTAGCCGCTAGCAAGTGCTTCGTGACGAAAACGATGGCACCGAAACAACCGATGAAAGAAGCAGATAATCTCAAAATAAATGGTTCATCATTTCGTCGCACAACTACTTCTTCTTTCACGAAAACTATGTCAATACTTCAACCTCTTCTCCCACATCTCCGCTCCTCCATACCGCAACAAAAGTGGAAACCTGTAATATGGCGAAAAAAAGCCAACAACGATGGTCGCTTCTACATTCACAAGTGACCTCTTTCAGACCACTAACAACTTGCATAAAAAAGGCAGATGCAATTCCCCGTACAATTACATTCTCCAGATTGGGAAAAGAAGCAATCTAGATCCCGCTTTAACTGCTCAACGATTCTGAAGATGACTTATATACCTTCTTTGACAAACCGTTTTTGGTACCTTCAGCTTAAACCTGATCCGATGACTCCATTTCACTTTATCCGACCATCAAGTTGGGGTGGCGGAAGGGATGACGGCAAAAGGAAGAAAGCTGAGTGTTGAGGTGGGGGGGGGGGGAGGGGGGAAGGGCTACTTGCGTCCACTTAAACAGTAAGACCCAAACCTTTTACTAACGTTACAACGCTTAACACAATATCGAAAGAAATGGCTTGGGTGAATCAAAAGGCACTGATGGACTATACCATGTGCAACTCCATTAGAAGAAAAGCTCGCATCATGCGGCAGTGAGCAATCGTCGTCCATAGGCTCATCACTGAAAACGGCAAAACTGAAACAAACGAAACCATACTGTACTCTCAAAGGCTAAAGTGAAAGACAAATAACAGCTCACTACTGGCCAACACAAGAGTTCCAGATAAAGTGCCTAGATCCCTGTCGTACCATCCATCCAAACAATAAGTGCCAAGTAAGCAAAAAGAATGCTCAAATGTTCTTTCAGAATTCACTTAGCATCGCTTCAAGTGGATGGATCAGCCTCCTTATTTGCAACAAAACTCGAGCACATCTAAACGTGAAAACGTCCTCATGACCGATGATTACATAGACTTTCCGATTCATGCACTCCTAGAAAGCAAAAAACAAAAGAAAGAAAACACGAATGGAATTGAACAAGCACGAGTGGAATCTACAATAGATGCTTGTCAGACGCACTTCACAGTACCCAACCATCTTAGCAGCCCGCCCAACATACTCCTCAGTGCTACTTCCTCCATCCACCCTATGTAATCAAAAAGGAGATGCAACCAGATCCCCTTGTAGTCGCTGTAAGGAATAACAGGAAAAGTTGAGATACAGCTTGCGTGCAATAGCCAGGTTAAATCAAGACACGAAAATACTGAGGGTTATGTATACCAGAAGCAAGGTCAACATGAGACGTAAATTGCTTGTTCATGTAAGCAAATAAATAAACATACTTTTCTGGTGTTAGTAAAGTGCAGCACAATAGGATTCAAAAAGTGACCTGTTTCAGTTTGAAGCATTTTGACAGGCATGTGACGAAGGAGTGAAATGACCGTGAGCAGTACTGGTTTGAGAAAGACGGATTGATGCTCGACGAGACTGCTGTATGCTCCGCTCTGAAATGTCATCTAAATCAGAGCCTCAAATGGGCCTACCCCCTTTCCCCGTCCCTCCTTTCCCTTCGATCGTCCTCCAGTTGAAGAGGTGGAAGTCGCAAGTCGCAGTCCGATTCACACCTCAGGCCAGAATAAGAATGAAAGTCTTTTTAAAAAGAAGAGAGAAAACGAAGGAGTGAGAGAAACGACTAAAAAAACGTTTTTTCTTCTCACTTACTGCCATCACCCCTTCGCTGTCAAGGCAATGAAACCACTGGTGTTCAGAACAATTTTTCTTCATCCGCAAACCCCTAGAACTTAGCAAACTTGCATTATTTTTCGCAGCAATAGAAGCTCGCTTGAACTGTCACCTCATCAACGTTTCGACCTCACCTTCAAAGGCCACCTTTGCAGGTGGATAACGACTCGGGAATGCACATCACTATGACATGCTCTTTAAGTTTAAGTTTGCGCAAATCCACGTTTGCAATGCGCATCACAAAGACGTCGTTTCTATATTTGTGCATCAACATTATAGCATGTTCCAACTAGCAACAGTCAGGATGGTCGATTTACTCCGAGAAAAATGAGTCACTCCAGTGAGCTGAAATTTTCCACGCTTTTCTTAAGGTGCCTTGACGCATTTTACACAGTCGAATGCAGAAGTGCACAAAAAGGAGCCCTCCCTCTACAATTTCTACAAGCGACGGGTAAGACAAAAGGCGCTTAGATTGTTTCATATGTTTCAATGTTTCAATACTTTCAGTGCCTAACTTAATATCGAAACTTGAAAAAAAAATGCCATGCATAGGACCCATAAGAACACTGCGTGTCAGAATCTCTGACATGCTTTCCAGTCGTTTTGAATTCCCACATAAACAGCTTCAAAAAATCTGCTCTTTCACGTCAATTAAGGAAAGTTGCTTTCTAAACTATTCGATCCCGAAGATCGCATGTCTAGCGAAATCCGAAACCCGATCAAATGGCTACGTGGAAATTTTGGTGGACTTCACTGGTCGATTAAAAAAGGTTCTCAACAACTCGTGTAAAACACATAAGTTGAAAAAAACTTCAAACAAGCAGCCACCCGGTGAGATTCTTCATAGAAGCATCTTTTAGGGGCAAATTCAAAACTGGAGCCAACGAAGAATTAACCAACTTTCCCTTACTAACGTGCTTAATAGTAATTAGTCTACGTGAGATGCCGTCTTGAAGTCGTAGTTCAGCCCTAATGAAATAACTGAAAAGTAATTGACATAATCTCTATTGCCGCAAAGAAAAATTCGAACTTCCAATCTCAGAAGAAAAGCTTTCGAAGATGGTAAAATTTTTTTCGGGGTACGAATAAGTTCATTAAATTCATCGTAATAACTTCTCTTTTGCAGTTGATTTTCCGGAATTTTTCCATAAGAAAATACTCAAAAATCTTCTGCTTCAAAGGAAAATGGATTACATTTTTATAGCAGATATCGTAAACCGGCTTGGAAAACTCAGTCTAATTCACGATGAGGAAACAAGTCACTTTTTAAAGCGAGTTTGAAAGCAAAAAACCCTACCTTGACCACTCCGCCGTTTAAATGGATTCACGACGCCCGCATCGACAGTAGTCCCATTAGAAGCAATTGTGAAGGACCGGCCAGTTCGAGTAAAAACTTGAGCAAAAGAATCAAAACCTAAACTACTCAATGATAATCACCATCAATCTGTATATAAACACAAATAACTAGATCGTATCGACTTCTATGTCTATCTAATGAGAGCTATACTTATAAAAAAGGTACATGGAGGCACAAGTGATAGCAATATTTCTGTAAAACAGCGGGAGATGGTGTGCAGCTGGTACTTCGAACCACTCTCAGATAGAGGGGTCCCCGCTGTTATTATTATGGATTTCCTTCAACTAATCAAGAGCACGTGAAGGCGTTTCATAAACGTATAACGATACATCATAAAAAACAACAATGAACTGATAACCTGAGCACGATTTTGGGAGAGGTGCATCCTTAGGCAGTGAGCGGCGGCTCGGGTTACTTGCAGATGCGGTCGACGCAAGCTGAGATTTAATGTTTCCAGCGGATGAGTTGCACGATGCATCACCGTTTCCTTTAGAAAACGAATTCTAAGCTAAATCTCCAAGGGTAAGAACTTTTTTGAGAAAATAACGTCTCGCTTAATGTAGCTGGTTGCAAAGTGGGTAAAAGAGAGCATAAAAAATCATCGGCAAGTGTGCTCACCCAACAATTCGTCAATTAATCAGTTGTCATTTTATTACACGTTCAGTGCTTCGCAGTCAATTCGATCAGCTCAAGGAATTTGCCCTTGCAAAAAACTGTGGCATTAGCGCAAGTTTAAGAACAAAGGCTCTTTAGCCTTTTTGAAGTGCTGTAGGATACAGTACGCATAGCGGAATATCAGGTCAAAGAGTTCCTAAGTTTGCTTCTGATACTAAGATCCTCGAAACAGTTCTGCTGCTTGTTCGAGATGCAGTAAAAATGCAGCGAATGATTAGATGCTTCAAGCTGGAATAAAAACGATGAGGCAACTTTGCAATATTGAGTCCGAAAAAATGAGAGCCGAAAATGCTTCTTACGACCCTTTCCTATAGTATACATGCTTGGCTTAATGTTAGCACACCTCGCCTGTTTAACAGCCATCAGGTCATCTTTTTTAAGGTGCTCGATCCCTCTAAACAATCCATTTCTACTCTTACTGCATTCAGCAGCACCCGAAACGAAGTCAGGCAACATGCCGTCGCCTAAAAACAACAAGAGGAAATGTTGCAACAAAGCAGCCTGCGATTGTGCGCGGAGAGGGAAGCAGACATGGCACTATTACATTACTACCTTGGTTAGCATTCAACTCTGAACACCCCACAATTTCAAACACCACAAGCACAGAAGCTTGAAATACGCAGAACTGTACATCTTTCAATATATCAGGTCTCAAGCCTTTACGATCATTCACCCTCATATGAGAAAGTTACAGTGGTTTTAACTGCGTTAAGTATGAAATATACTGGCAGCCAGTTCAATAACAACTTTCTGAACTTTCCGTTACTTTATGCCATTATTCAGTCACTATACTACGAGTGCAGCTCGAAAATACTCCACCTTATCCTAAACAACAAATGACAATTCGCCTACTTAGCTCTTGTAATTAGTGTTGCAGAAGGAAACGGGGGAAGGGCTTACTTAACTGTCATTAAAACATGAGAATGAATCTCAGTTTCCACGGGTTAAAGCTGAGGACCTCCGATCTCAAACATTTCAGTCCTAGGTTAACTTCCCAAAACAACTAAAACTTCGAGTTAAAAATTTCCGAGATTACAGCCGCTCGAACAAGTTACGCCGCGCAACAACACTACAGCCTACCCCACCTTACACCATCGTAGGTGGCATTTAATGGTTCTTAGTGAACTGAAAATGGCAAAACGATACATAGTGCACTTAGTCCACCCACTAAGACCGGGATTTGGATGTTTCGATACGTCGAAACTGCGCCATTTCGCATTCTCTATGTGGAGAATTTAATCACCCTCCTTCTGCAACGATTGCTGACTTTTAGCCCATTAAGAACGAGGACAAACTTTTCGACGGAACGCAAAGACAGCACGATTGAACCTGGAAATTTTATGCAAGGAAAGCTTCCTTGCTTTACAGTAAAGCCGCCCCTCCTCCCTCCTCTCCCCTCCTGCATTAATACACTCTTTTAATGTTTGGAAAAAGAATCTCAATGAAGACTTATCTCCGTTAATTGAATGAGTATCTCGACGAACTCTTGGCAGTGGAGCAATAAAGCGAGTTCTTTGTTGCGCGATAGCAAATTCGGGTACAGCTTCTCAGTGCGAGAGATCGCCTCCCCAACTTTGCCCTCCAGAACAAGTTTCTGCAAGGCTGAAAAATACCGCATTAATTACCAGATGCAACAGGTTCGTTACTGCAAACATCTCTCTGACGAACAGGTGCCACGGATAAACTCCTGAATCGGCTCGCGCAATCCGATGGAGGCTCACTGAGGATCAACAAAACTAGAGGTTTTCCGCTCTACGAGATGTTAACTAATAACAGTTTTGTTTACCGAGACTGAAAAAATACGAATTGGTAGTTATGACAAAACGACCTATCATTGAACTCAGCTACGCGTTCATACTCCCCTCTCTCATGAACCACTCGCAAGCCATGCATGACTAGTTTCTGAACGACCTTGGGACCTGTGCTTGTTGTTCTCGGTCATGGTAGGAACAGCCTCATCCTTAGTAAAATAAGTGTTGAAATACAGCCCTGCGTACTTTCGAAACTTGAAATCTCCTGCAGCACTCATATGTCATGAGATGGAATAACAATGCTGAGAAGCTTTGGTGAAGTAGTGATGAGAGGTAAGACTCGAATCCACACAAAGGCTGATTTCTTACTAGGGATCCCACTTTCACTGCTGCATCACCGGTCTCAAACAATGGGTCGAGGTTCGTTTCTGACAGTCACCTTGATGTAACGTGTCTTCTCACGACAGTGTTTTTTAACTTTAACCTCAAGAACTTCTTTCCAAAGCACAAATAAATTACTCCAAAAAAGTTGTTCATTTTTAGTTGCACTAATTTCTCTTGCGCTGGAGAGCCGCTGCATAAGAGCGGTACATCACCGACGAACATAACTATTTTCCCATTCGTATTGTGGAGGCACAATGTGCAAAAACCTGTGGTTAAGAATACAGATCCCTGTGGTGAGCCAAATTTGGTACAACATTCACTAGCAGTTTCGTTCCTGGTGACCTTTTTAACACAAACAGCTTTCTAACATATTTACTACCGTACCTCTTTGACTTTGCCGTCAGCAGCTTTTAGCAAAAGAAGGACAGCCTTTAACGCACCAATAATTTATCTGAGTATCTAGTTAAGGTACATAGGCAGCTGAACATCCTCAAAAGATTCGAGAATTCGCTCACATATTTCAGCGGGGGCGCTATGTATGCAAGGGTGATTGCAGTATGCGTGCTTATCATGTTCTCAAGAAACAAGGAACTCCTCGGATATCCTTAACATCCCAGTCCAGATTTTATTGAAATCTGATCTCATACAAGTCATCTTTCATAGAAGACTTTCAGAAATATCGTTGTCGTTTAATGACCTCAGCGCCGCACTACCGTATGTCACGAAGTAAATTGCCGTATGTCACGAAGAGGATTCCTACAACATCATCCCTTGATGCCAGCACAGGACTCGTTACATTCGTTTGTAGACGCTACGTGGCTGCTTTCTTTTTCTCCCGTTCCATAGGACAAATTTAAAACACATTAGGCTTCCAAGCGATGACCCGCCTGTTTCAAACATATGCTCAAGGACGGAATCACTATATACTCTGATCAAGCTTATAACGAAATTGTACAGCCTCATGAAATCCTTCGGTTCCTCACCACTTAGCTCGCTCTAAGATAATTTCCTCACTGTGATGCATTCCTCCACCCATCATACAGTCTCAGAAATTTGTGGTCTTCATTATTAGTGCGTAAACGGAATCAAAATCTCATTCATCGTTCGAGCGAAAACAGTGAGCGCTCCATTTACACCACCGAAGCTATCTAAAGAACCGGAAAAGAAAAACAGGCCGGTCACAAGCACAGAACGCCGCAATGCTAGATTTTTCCATTCCCGGGTTGTAAAATAGCTCTGAGCCTTCCGTTGAGTCTTCCTGCTTTACTTGTAAAGATATCTGCAGTCGAAACGCCAGAAAGACGAAGAGCGAATACATTAGTATATATATATATATATATATATATATATATATATATATATATATATATATATATATCATTAACACAATTTTCCAACTGCGTAAAGCATGTTAGTGCCAACCTATGCCTGCAAAGCACAACAACAAACCTAACCGCAATCTGCTCATAATTCGATCTCCTTGCCATAACTGCAATATTCAGTTTTTGGAATTGTAGATTCTTTTTTGCTCACTATAAAGTGGCATTAGCCTAAGTTCGCATGTGGTAGTTACAAATCATTCTGCATTCCACTGTACTAAACAGGGCAACGAACTAACAATATTCAACCTCAGCTCAATACCGCAAAGAAATCGACACTGTTTCCACCGGCGTATTTCTTAACTCCACGAATATTGGACGGTAGAATTAAAACTTACTGAAAACTGCATAACAGCCACTTCCTTCCTTTTAGTGATAACACTGGGATGGACAGTGGCTGAAAAAGAAAAACACAGAAAGCTGTAACATCAATGAAAAAAGAAAAAGCGGAAACGAGGTCACAAACGTACCCCTGCGATTTTCCATTGACTCAGCCGACTCCCTTGTGTGGAACTCACTCGGTTGCGACTCGTTCGACTTGTGCTGCGTGGCTTTATAGAACGCGTTCAATGATCGACTATAGCCCTCGTGGGCTAACCACGCAGCTATAGCGCTGTAATTTTGGATGGTTTATAACTTTCATGCATCACGTAAAAAGAATAGGAACCAAAAAATGCTGAAATATGCTGAAGTATAAAGCTGCTTTCATCACTTACAAAGAGCACAGGCTTAAAGCTAAACTGTCACTAAGCTAATGAAAAGAAAAGAAAAAGCCTTCCCGCTGAACAGAGTATGTTTTAAACGCGAAAATGGAAGATGTAAACTAAACGAAGGTGTTCAGCAGTGAAAGAAAAAGGAGGATACGCCCACAATAAAGGTTAAAAAGCTCACAATGCAACAGTTACAGAGCATCCCAGAATCAAAACAGTTATGGACTCTCATAACCAATTAATCAGCAGCTATTAAATCAGAGAAGCCCTCTCCTTCTCCACGTATTATAATAGAAGATATCGCCAGGAGTTCCTAGTGCATTTTTCTGCCAACTCATTTCTATATTTTATGTAATCCGAAATATTATGGAAAGCTCAGTTGAATGGTATTCTCGTACATTTCGTGAAACATGAAATTACAAGTATTTGGGTTACAGATGGCAGCTTGCTTGTCTATCACTTGCTTACGTGAATATTTTAGCAAAACTCAGTATATAAAAATGGGTTGCAGAGTAGGGTTCCCACGAATGCAAACGCTTCGATAGCGCCGGCAGACAAAAAAGAAACTTGTGTTCCATCGAGGATAAAGGACTTTTTCTTTCTATTTCAGAATATGACGCTGGCTTCTAAAGTGAAGTCCACATCCCTGCAAACTGCTAGATTTTCTCACAACTTCAGGGAAAATTTTAGGGCAATCTCTGAAACTAACATGCATGAAAAGTAATAACTTCCAGCGGCCTAATGAATTCTCCCGAAGGTGGACGCTCACAGAAAACTTCAGTGGGGAAATTGGAAATAATAGACTAGCTGGAGATTTTTCTTGGAGAATTCGAGCAACTGAATGTCTGAAGGAATTTCTTAATGAAGATTTCAGCGCTTCTGTAATTCAGTAGAAATTATGTGCAGCAACAACGAAGCCGAACTTGACAAGATCAATTTTCGACGTAGGTAACAGAATTCACTTCCACTTCAACTAACACGCTTACCTGAACTAAAATTTAAAGGGGAAATTTCGTTCTTCAACGCTGTATTGCTTTTTTGAAGATTTTACTGCGAAATGAAACCCCAGAAGAGTTCCACAGCAAAAGGAACAAATGACTGCTCGATTAGAAAGCATATTAGATTCGGGAAGGGAATGCTGAAGTCGTTTTGTGTAGACAAGGACAACGCTTGCCTCAACTATCTCAGAAGTCCGATGTATAACACCACTGAAGTGTCCAAGTAAATTGACAGCTGGCTAATGTAATCAATATACTTTACGTACTAGTCCAACGCATACATTAGTTAACAGAGCAGAAACGGGTTGAGGAGTTTTCTGCAGAGTCCGACATCAAAATTCTTCTTTTGCGTTTTAATGTAACGCAATTAGTGAATGCACAAAGAAAACCGCCGTCCAGGTATATGTTCGCAAATGTAATTAGGTGTATTTGTTGTGTGAGATTAGAGACAGTAGATGTGCTTTATAAAAACAAATGTTGATAGAACGTGCGTCAGTGAATTCAAAAAACTTGAAGGGGAGAGTAGAAACGCTGACCTGACATGTCTAGGGGATATGCGGAAATCAAAAGGTCCTTGAAGCTGATTTAAGGTTTAAACAAAAACTGAATTTCGAGACCAATTTGCACATCGCTATTCCTCAATACTTCCATGCTCAGTTACCATTTTCTTTCCTACGAATATGAAAATTCCGAAGCACTTAAGTCCGTCTTTATACAGCTTGGTAAAAAAGCCCCTGTAACCTTTTCAACCAAACAGTCCATCACCTTCAAAATTTCCATGAATTTATCTCTCGTGAGATTCGCATTTGTGGATTTCAACAATAAAGAGCATGTGAAATATTATAAAATTATGGCGAAAACCTATGTAATGATTTCTACGACGGGTTTCTACTTGCACATTTCATCGGAAATGATGAAGTTGAGATGAAATGCAAGCACTTAAATATCAGAAACGATATGGACAAGCACTGCAACTCAAAAAATAAAAAATAAAAACGCATAACACCAACCGCACACACATTAAAAGGCGGATATGAAAAGAAGGCAGCTATAAATACGACCACTTGAAAAGTGTAAAAATCCACTCACTGGTTCATCCAGCTCGTCTTCGCTTGTGGCAATTCCACTCGATAAACGCAATCGTATGTGTAAGCAATGGCCCCTTAAAATAGATTATCTAAGTCATACAGCTACATTAGGAATAACAATTACAGTAGTTAACTCCTACTGCATGCTCAGGGTTAACTATTCCTCTCGTAATCGCCCACTAAAAGAATCAAACTTTTCAATTAACTTTCACATCAGAATAATAAAATTACGACTGATGCTTGCGACAAACTTATTCAAGGTCTCTATATAAACATGGTGAGTGAGGGCGGTTAAGGATCCATCTGTCTAAATGCAATGCACAAGCTTATCCCATTCGTAACCACAGGTTAACTCCTAGCAGAATCCCCTGTTGTAAGGCCCTGAAAAACAAATGCCCTTCCTTACCATAGGCCCTACCCACAAAAGGACTTACTATCCGCTGCGAGTTTTAGAAACGCTGAAACTCCCCTACATATAAAAATCCAAATAAACGTAATATCCATATAAACAGAGTGAAAGAAGAAGAACAAAGCGATGAAAAACGTATGCGTTTCTCCCAGCATATATCTCCTCATCAAAAACCGTCAAAAAAAGAACTCCTGGTCTCATAACGTCAACTCAATTAAATGCGGCATCCATTTGTCACAAAGAGAGGATAAACATGGCATTCAAGTGATCATATCCTATCTACTCGAATATAAGCTCCACCTTCAGCATGAGGTCTGTGTTAGGATAGGAGCTTCTATCCAACACAGCCCTTCCCCTAGGAACGCAATATTCAAGAAACCTTCCAAGTAATCCCCTACAAATGTTAAGATCTCACACAGCTACGCAAGATAAATCTTTTAAGTAAGCGGGAAGATTTCTCCTGTGCAACCTATAAACTTAGGCAGAAAAATTACGGCCGAGCTTACTCCTCCCACCATTTCTTGAGAACGCAGTGGTGGCATGAAGCCGCAATCAGAATTTCGATCGTGGCTGCGACCGGGTAGAAAGAACATCGAGAAGGAAGACTGAGGAAGAAATAAGACAAAAAATGCTTTTTCCCCCAGAGGCTCTTTTCATCTTCCGATTGAGCTGAGGTATCTAATGGGTCCGGATAATGGGAGAAGAAAATTAGCAGTAAAATGAGAAAAAGGTTAAAAAATATCGATCTCTTTCTCAACAAAGCTTTTTTGAACTTCGATTCATCTGTCAGCACATCCCAAAAAAACCCTCTGGCGTGATTGAAAACTACAGTCTATACATACTTATACTTAATCAAGTAAAAAACCTAGAAAAGTATGCGCTTTCTCCTCCGCCCCCGAAAAATCACCACAAGAACAAGTCGCTCTGGCCACTCCCTCTTTTCCGAGGTGTCTGCTCCAACTTTCGCGAATCATAAGGGTAGGCGAGGGAGCGAGGGCAATGATATATAAAATTTTCAAACAAAATCCAAGGGAGAAATAGCAGAAGCAAACCCTTTACGAAACCTCACTTAAAACTTAGTCGAGTAAGTCTACCTATGCTTAAAAATGGTCAATATTTAATTTAGTACACATGTAGCAAATAGAAAATAGGTCATTCTTTATGAGCAGTGCATAAAAAACACTTTGACTTTATGCACTTATTATCCTTGATTCGTTTGCTGTGCATAACGTTTTTCTCCCGCTAATAAAATATTTTCCTCATATGCAACATGCATCGTGAAAAGCAGTTTTTAATTAGGCTTGTTCACTGCTTACTCTGAATCTTCGACATACGGATGGCTATAAAATGCAACAAATGCTGTGAATGAGCACAATGGTAATGCTTCAAGGGTTGTTTATAAATAAACTGAGTCATATGAGCTTGTTTATTAGTCTGGGTCTATCATATCTTACAAAAGCGCTAAGAAAGCGAAACGACCCCGAGTTTACTAGTCCGGCGATTGAGCAGCATCCTATATGCTGTATTAAGACCAGAAAATGTAGCTATCAGTTACAGCGGCGGGAATGAAGTGGTAGTGGCGCACTGATCAAGAACACTTGAAAGGAACTATAAGGTCGCACATGCAATACGAGAGAAATTTTCACAGGAATTTCAGAGGAGACAGTGAACAAACATCATCTAGTCTAGTCGTGCTTCCATATACCGTGCAGAAGAAAAAATATTCTGCATGCGACTTGGAGAACAGTACGCAGAGAGCCATTGGATTACTCTTTTAACAGATGAATAGTGCCTGTCCCCCTTTCTTTTACAATTTTTCACCTATTTTGTCTGTTTTTTCCCTCCTTTTCACATTAACTTTCAGCGAAAGGTTCCTCCTTTTGCGAATTTGGACGCATATTATGCTCCCCATTCCCAATACAGGCGCGGTGGGAGGAGAGAGAAGCCTAGGGAGGAGGGTAGCTCGCGTACTGCCATAAGTGGGAAACGAAAAAATCCATAGAAGAGCAAATGAAACATACCTGAATATCTTGCTCGATGTCGTAAATAAAAGGTTTCTGGCCGAGGTTCGTTTCAAGAATTTCTCCGTGCTTCTGGAAGTCCGATCATGGGATATAAGTCAATAACACTGGCTAGTCCATTGATAGCCGTATCTTAAAAACATTTAGCCCATTTGCAATACTCGTTCTTTACCGTCCTTTGAGCAAATCTCACACAACACCTACTTCGTGATACACCCAACTTCAGCGAAAAAACTTCCCACTCGACGACGAAATTAGTAGCCGAAAATCTGCAGTGTAACGAAGGGCACCCACCCATATTGGCACAGAAACATTACATCTGTCCAGATCAGAAAACTTTGAAAGCGGAAAGAAAGGAAAAAAGAAACATGATTGTCTTCATTAAGCATCCTCCCACACGCTCAAAATGAACGTCTTACTCATTCATATTATCTTTCCCCTTAGAGCTTATATATGGAGGAAAACAACAAAAATTCGAACGTCACCTGCAATGTCGTCCAAATAAACTATGCACCATTGTCTGCATTAGAACAAGAGTTTTTAGTAAACACAGCGGCTTCATTATTCTCTTTGAGAGTGCGCAACAACTGATCCACCATAGCATTGCACCCACTTAGCAAGAGGCCTTATTGGAAAGCAAACAACCAAGCTAGAAAACGAACGAAGAGACCTTCCCGGAAGAAAAAGAAAACTTGTTGTATTCCCTCGAATATAAACTCCTTAGCTTCTCCCAAGTGCATACCTTCTTCGCAGTACAGTAGCAAACTGTCTGCTTCTATATAACTCAGTCGCGCATTTGCCACAATGGGGCATTCGACTTTAAAGCAAAGAAAAACCGTTCAGCTTTACAGGTACGAAGAAAAGTTTACAAAGTTTTACGTGCTACGTTCCCAAAAGAAAAGTTTACAGAGGTTTCTAAAAACAACGGTCGTAAGCAAAAAAACAGTGCAAGAAATAGCACGAAGTCTAGATCTGCACTCGAACTCCTAATTTCATAAATTTGATGCCCTCCCACTCATAAGGCAAACGCTACTTCGTCACGCTGCTTTTTAAAGATAGCGCAAGCGTTAATGCCATTTACACATTAAACGGCGGCGGTAAATGCGTATTACTTACCCAAATTTACTCCATTTTTCGTGAGAAAATAGATTTCGAAACAAAATTGATCCCACATCCAACCGTGTCGTTCGACGAGAATGTTCGTCCATACGGACTGCCGCTACCAGACGAGCAAAAAAAGTTACCATCATCACCATGATAACCATAAGAGCACTTGTCCCATCCTAAATTAAAATTTGGTGAAACACTTATTACGACAGCAAAACCAGAACAACTATTTGAAAAAAAAGGTGCAGAATCGAGCACATTTAATTCCTAAGCTTCTGCAAAGTTCACGTAAATTACTAATAATCGTTGCAATAAATTCCTGCAGCGCATCAATTATATTCAAACTACATCACAATGCAGTGGTGTGCACCTATTGGATTAATATCAAAAACTTCGGCCCTTGAGACGTGAATCATCACTCCGAATTTAAGTGTGCCGAGCGCATTGGAGTCCTAGTTATTTCTTAACATCATAAAAACTCCGAAATATACTATACTGTCTAATATGTAACACGTGACGAGATCTGGGCAAAACAATACGCAAAAGTTCTCAAAGATAACAGTCTAAGCTAGTACAGTTCAAAACAGACAGCACTTAAATCAGACCTACAGTGAGGCAATATAGCTTTTCAAATCATTCTTCCGACTGGCTTCTTGAAGGTATGCGAATATTCGCCTTACTTTCTCGATGCTATATACCTCCACTTCCCATACCATCGATTCCAAGAAATAAGGCACCATTTTATAAGCTGACTTCCACTACTGTAGTACTATTGCGATCAGCTAAACGTGGCATCCGTAAAACGATTTAAATCCAAACGATTCGAAACGGCGACTATACATTGCAAACAAACCAAGCATTCTGCAGAATAGGAGTCGAAGATCGTCCAGTCAATCGTCCAGTGAAGATTTCTTTTTTAAACAGAAAAAATCATCGCAGAACTTTCCTCGTGAAGAACGCCAAAGTTAATAGAGAAGAGGGTGCACTTCATATCCTTTTAAAATGCACCTGACCTTTATTAACGAAAACCAAAAAAAGGACGAAAATTTGCAAACCTGGCAATCGATTGAGGTCGACGTTCTACTCACACAACCCGATACCAATGCAGCAATCATTCTCGCTCGAAACAACTAATACCTCGAAGTAGAAGACGCCACACGTCACTGGGATCGGATGATTGGATCGCACCGCCCCTGCATCCTTCGGGTTGAACAAATGAAACAAACCACCTTCCGTTTCAAATACTTCGCTGAACGGCACGATTCTTATTGCAATGCATGCACATCGATTCGATTGCCCTTCCAAAAGCAAATCATATAATGTTCTACATTAGCCAGTACAGATGATGGGCCGCGACTCAAATCTAATGGAAAACAAAACTTTTAATGATGTCAGGTTCCAGGAAAAAAAAGGTTACCTAAAAAAAACATAGCTAAGTAGGCCAAACTTCCTGCAAACGAAAGTTTCGCCTGGTGGGCAATTATCAAAATGAAGGTGAGCAAACTGCGCTGCAAATTGGCCACTTCGAGGAGAATTCAACAATGTTTGGAATGTAAAAATGAGAATTCAACAACAGGAAGCCCTCTCGAACGAGCTGCTTATAAACTGCCACAAACTGCTCTCTCCGAAATAGTTACGATAAGCTGCAATCGGACACGTTGAAACGTCACCACCAGCAGGAAAAACACCAACCCTTACGACTTAATGCATAACGTTCTACAGAGGTGCTGCGCGAATGGCGAGTATCCTACCAGAAAACTAAAACTGTATAGTCTACATGACTTGTAGAAAGCTTAAGGTCGTTTCTGCTAAAACAAGTGAGATCGATAAAAAGAACACAGTGAAAGAAATACGAGCATAAATCAAATCTCCAGATGCTATGTAAAAGGACACAATATAATTTGTTTAAAATGAATTCAAAAATACGATTCCAGTTGAGCTTGATCCTTTAAAGAGGCGGCTGTATTGTTCCTAACGATATTAGCAACAAATGCAGTCCTTTGCGGTATTGTGTTGCACCATTTTTTAAAACATTAGAAACCACTGTATACTATGTTACGCTTGCAGTTTCAAACTGGTGCACTTAATCCCATGAGAGGCATTGTGAAATACAAAATATTGTGGAAAGCGTTGTTAGTGGGATAAGCAAAAAACTGGATAGAGTTGTGACAAAGGTTACAGTTATTGATGGGCTTATCTAGTCGAATTTTTTGGCCGATAGTAGCTGGATGACAGTTTCCAAGGACGATGGTAATCGAACATTAAAACGCCCTTATCTGACCAAGAGATCATGGAATAGCAGAAATGGACTCACTTATGAAATTTTCAGTTTCGCTGACCCAACGAAGCAACACAAATTTTCTGCACTTGTAAGCGAAAAGAGAAAACTTTTTACAGAGGAAAAGAGGTGGTGCCTCTAAATCAGAACTTGCAATACGCTTCGCACTTCGCATTCATTTGCTGAAAATACGTTACTAAGATCTTGGGTACACATGTACCCATTTCTTGGTGTGACAGCGGTGACCATATATAATGCAGTGGTTTATCCAAACTCCACACCACAGCATAAAAACCGTGACCTCGTCGTTTTAATTTAAAGCTCAATACGATGCTAACAAAGACAAAAAACAATCCTTACGTGCATAGGTACCTCAGCCAGTGAATAAAAAAGCTTACCGTTATAGGTGACACGAAGCGCGTCGTTCGATATCAGCAGCCAGGTGCACTTGTCCTGTGCGCTCCAAAAACGTGGCAATGGCGTTTTCTGCAGTCAACCAAATTCGCACTTATTTTAGACGCAAAACGCAGGTATCGTCTTCATCTGGCTTGAGCGCATTAAGCAACCGACGGAACGACGACAATTTTGCAAGCTAATGCACCCGTTCTATACTATGCTCACAACTGGCGTCGCAAGAAGCCTCAAATACTGCCGTACCGCTGATTTGACCAATTCGTTGGTAATGGCTGCCCACCGCCAAACCTAGTCCATATATTATTGCTCTCGAAATATGAGAATTGCAGTACTCCATATTTCTGCGCTGAGCAAGCTTCAAGTGCAACGCGAATCACAAATGAACGCCGAAAAAATTAAGCCATCCCCCTCCCCTCCCGAAAAAAATGTAAATATTGGTCAGGATAAGAATAACCTCTTGGTTGACGTAAGGGTAGAGCTTCTTGAGGCGTTCACACACCTCCTTATCTTTGGCACTCGGGCTGAACATAAACTCAGAAGTCTGATGGCCATGCGAAGCATTTTTCACACTTTCCATTGAATCCGCGTCCGCTTCATTCATACCTTCATTCGACCTCTACAAATCAATTTGCTGTTGGCAAATGAAACAATCGACTTGCACAGTTGGCAGAACAATGAAACAAGTCTAACGAAACTGCCCGCTATTGTCACCTCTTCGCTTAGTTCTGAGCGACAACTCTTCAAACAAAAAATCCGAATGCTACTTAGAACAGTAGCTGAAAGCATGCGCTGACAGAATCGGGTCACAAGTCCCGCGGAAAATCCGCGCAAATTTAAAGCAAGACCTGAGTTGCTTACATGAATCTTCCTTATAAAGAGTACCTATCGCTTCAGCAAGCTTAGCCAGAACCACATTCGACTGCTTATGTGACACTTAGGCGGGTAGTCCCCCAGCTACACGAGTCACATTCACAACTAGGAGTGAAACCTGGTAGCTTGCATATTCCACTGAGTAAATCGTATTCTTCTCTGCGACTTCAGGTGTTTTATCTCTCTCGGCATGGCTATGCTTTTTTCACTCGTCCCCAGTCTCTGTGCGACTCCTTTCCCTTCCCCCTTTCCTAAAGAGGAAAAAGGCTATCCGATTATGGTTTGAATTTATGCGTTTTGGGAGAAAACAACGCATTCCCCACCCATAAATTCAAGGGAACTTTAAAAGCAATGAAAAAAGTGCATAGTTCCTAATTGTAAATACATGAAACTTCATAAAGCAAACGTGACGACTGGAAACGCACTGCAACCTGCGCATCGCTTGCACTTGAAACATTCACACTTGCATCCATCATAAACAAAGCGATCGCGTCGTTCTCAAAGCCTTCTATGCGAAAAAGACTACTGAGCGGACCTCGCGATAGAGCTCCCCTTACTGACCCAAAAAATGCTCCAACACGCGATCTTCAACGAAGTGATCACCTTTCGCGCAACCTGAAACACGTTATTCAGTTGACAGCACTAAGAAGGTTGCTCATTCAGCGATAACGAACGAAAATCGCGAAAAGACGTAAGCTGCAAAAAAAAGAGCAGAAAACAGTACTTCTCAGAGGGAGGCAATAGGAAATTCAGAAATGGAAAGTAGGAGGAAAACAAAAAGAAGCAAATAAAACAGAAAAGGAAATACAAAGCAAGGACCAGGAGAGACACGAAACGAAGGAAAAATTTCTGCAGCGAGTTAGGAGTGTTTAAGGCGCGCTTTTGCAGCACTCTCATAGTTAGCATCACATTTTGGTAAACACTGGCCACATTTGGGTCTATCTACTGAATGAGGCCAACATAGATAGATAGTCGAAATCACTGGAATAACGCCTTCTAAATAAGTCACTGAAATTTTTGAAGTTTTTTGAGTGGCTAAACGCATATCGCAACGATATGTTTTTGAAGCCCTTATGCACTGCATTTGAAAAAAAAAACAAAACAAAACAAAAAACACGTGATACTGTGGCGGTGGTGATTCAACGAAAGCATGAGGTGGTCATCTTTTTCGTTTCGATCTCGGAAAAGGACGGTGTTTCTTAAGAGTAATACGTTGCCTCATGAACGTACCCGTGCTCCCATAAAATAAAACCACCTACAGTAAAGCACGTACTTCCAAGACAAACAACTATGATATCTGACTTACTAATTCAAAAATAACCTATTTATAAAACAAGGCTTGAAAAGTAAAAGGCATGCTACGGCGGACAAACAGTCTATAGAGCGGCGGACAAACAGTGCACCTTAATAGACCTGTTGGCATGTAAATACATGAACATGCACATGTATATGTGTGTGTCAGCAAAAACGTGCGCACCCTTTAACCTTTTTGCGAGAAATCAGCAAAAACGATTGCATCGGTTCAATGCACACCCTTTAACATTACCTGTCTTCCACTAGCTATGAAAATTTTAAGTTGATCATCAGTGTTGCATATTCATGTTCATTTGTTCATTTTAAGTTGATCATCATGTTATTCATTTAAGCGATGCATTTCAACTGTCTCCGTTGATGGATTTCTTAATTTCAAATTACACAACAATTTTAGTGAGAAAAAAGTTCCATATGTTCTGCATTAAAAAAAACCAACTTCTTCAAACGTGCATTATAATCGTCAACAGATGCTCGATATTCTATGCATCTGCTTAAAACTGACTGGTTCAGAAAAGATAGAAAAGAATGAGATTCCCAAATGTATAAAAAACCATAAGCATAAATATAAATACAAAAACATGAACAGAAATAAATATAACTAAAAACATAAACACAAATATAAATATGAAGATAAAGATAAATACTAATCGTAAATATAAGGGTGAATATTAATATAAATATGAAGATAAACGAGTATAAAGACAACTACTAATTATAAATATAAAATCAACAAAGACATAAATATAGATATAAATGTAAATAAATATAAAGTTAAACATAAGCTATGAATGCAAAAACAAATATAAATATAAACATATAAAAGTATAAAGGCAGATGTACACTATAAACAAAAACATAAACATGAATATGGACAAGGATATTCATAAGGACTGAAATAAATTATACACATAAACATAAATATACACATTAAAAAAGAGAAAGAAAAAATACAGAAATAAACGCAAATATATATAAAACACTATGTATTAATATAAATACAAATACAAGCATAAATACAATTATGAATTTAAGCTTAACCAGAAATATAAATTCGAATACAAATACAAATATACTATAAATTTGAACGCAGACGTAAATATAAATTAAATCTTGAAAATAAATGAAGATAAAAATACAAATAGTAATATTAATATAAGTGTAAATTTGAGTATAAAAACTGATATACATTTAAATTTAAGTTTCAATATGAATATAAATTTGTATTTTGCGAAGGCAATGAGGGCTGTGCAAGCATATGAACGCTTAAACACCTTGTAGCTCATATGCAGGACAACGACAAAGACAACATTTGGTCATAGAATGAAGCGATTTAAATAAAAATAAAAGCTTAAAAACAAACGCTTGTGAGCGATGAAGCATTTGTGATAATCGGGTTATTCGAGAATCCCTTTGAAACACAGTAGTGGCTCAGTTTCTGGATCGCCTAAAAAACTGAAGCGAGTCTCAGGAGTAAAGGGAAACACAAATAACATTGCTTGAAAGAAGAATTTCTCTAAAACACAACATTTTCGAGGCATAATTGTAAATATAAAAATCAATATAAAGATAAATATAAATAACAAATATAAATATAAATATACATACGGGTATAAGTGTAAATAAAAATATGGATATAAATATGAATAGAAACATAAATATAGATATAAATATAAATATAAAGATTTAAAAAAGTCATGAAAACAAGTAGGAATACGGGTACTAGTATTGATATAAATATAGAGAAAAATACACATTATAAATATAAATACAAATTTAAACATAAATATAAAAAATAAATTCACTACTCAGGTACATACAAACAGGTATGATTGCTAATCAGCTGAGAAGCGAAGGTTCTTCACTAAAAATTATTAAAAGTGCTTACGATTCGCAGGCGAGTAGATTGTACGCGGGCTCACAAGACGAACTCGTCTTCGCTGAAAATAGTTGATTTGCATTGAGAAAATTATATGTAAATTACAAGCAACGGGAATATTTCATTCTCATTTAAACGTCGAAAAAGACCCCATCGTTTATAGCAACTCATCTTTACAGGTGATCGCAGGAACAAGTAGCAAAAATGAGAAACATTTCACATATACAGCATCACATAATATTCCTTCACACGACGCTTGGCAAAATCCCATTAACGAGAGGATGTTTGCAATAGAGACCTCTACTACTGTGAGAAGTTCATGTTTTCAGATTCCCTCATCCTCTTGTAACCCCTCTGATAAAAATATTCCAAGCGTAAAAATGAGCCTATCTCTTAAAACAGAAAAGCTGTCTACAGGCAGGCTGACACAGCCTGTCACGTTACTTGCACATCTTTCGTCTGGCATCATGTCAGGAATCATAGATCGCAACCAATCGAACGATCAGGCTAAGAGAAGTGAAAGGACGGGTGCGCCTTGAAAGTTTTTAAAAAGCATGCATAGAAAATTTAAAAAAAGAACGCGATCAGAGAAGAAAAAGCCGTAGAATCAAAATTTAAAAACACACGCCCCACCATTGGTTATGCCAAGAGAAAAAACGACACAAATGAGCAAAACGATTCATGTAAAAGCACTGCACACTGAACAGAAACGGCTTACTCGGTATTTGTGCACGAACTCCGCCTGTATAAGCCCGCTTCGTTCCGGATATGGAGCTATTCGACTCTGTAAAATCAGATGTTTGCGCTCACAAATACGAATCTGCTTTAACAGTAAAAAAAAAAAAGAAAATTGGCGATTTTCAGAACTCTCTTTTTTGAAAATCAAGATGCCTGCTCCTAGACTCCTTTCGCCTCATAATAGGAAGTAAATGATGACAGTTCAATGCAATGAAATGGGTTGCCCAGAGGGATGCCGATGTTACCTGGTCGAGGGGATCGAATAAAAACAACACAAGTACTCTGATGATATAATATAAGAAAGCTTAAGAGTGGCTGAATACATTTCAATGAACGAAATCCGGAGGGTCCTCTCTTTCAATATTGCAAAATCCATTACTTTATAAAGTATACATCAACAAACTGCAAATCTGAATTACAGACTGCGGTAATAAAAATTAAACGGTTATGGATGCCTCAGTTTTCCCTAATTTATTAAAAATAGAGCCGTGGAAGCACAATAATTACATAAAATATGCTTCCCAGTTCATAATGGGATTCTTTTTGACGGTATAAAAGATAATGTTGAAGGCTAATAATTAAAATATTCTTAAAAAACACTGAAGAAATATTTTTATGAGACCTCCCTGCAAGGATGCTGCGAGGTGAGAAAATCGCCTAAATTTATCAAAGAATAATAGTGGAATTGCTATCGTCACTTTTATTTCCTTTGTATTTGAAAAACAGAACGGAAATTTTCTAGTGTGGAGAGAAGAAAGTGAATCGAACCATCTGATCTGTTACTTTTTGAAGTTTAAAAGTTGCACTTGGCACAAAAGATTAATATGTGCGCCCTTTATGTGCGTATGCATATCTCTGATTCTACAACCTTGTCATTCGCGAAATCAATAAAGCTGGACCGCATATACATGATGTGATGGAGAGTGCGCCATTCGCCCTTCCCCCTCCCCCCCCCCCCCTCCCCACACAAAAAATTCCCCTCCCCGCCACTTTTTCATCGGAGTTCGCGCTCCACAAATCGTTTCCCAACAGCAGCTCCTCCAACCCCTCCCTCTCCTGAACAAAATCTTCAAGCATCACATTCTGCACAACACAAGAACAGTTCATAGGGCTGCATCAGCAACACTTGTGACCGTGCTGATGGATTAGCAGAGTACGGATATGCGAACTGCGTACGAACGTAGGAGAAAGGAATGGGGAAAAGAACGCGAGGAAAATGTCGAAAATAAGCTGGAAATCGATGAGGAAAGACAGAGAACAACTGAGAGGGGGCGAAAATATGTTAGGAAGAAAGAGGGAAATGCACAGCAACGACGGCGTGTGATAGGGCCACAGAAGTGTACATACACTGTGCATAAATTAAAAAGTAAATGCGCATGAGTGAATCTGCAAATAAGGGCGAAAAATAAAGCTATGGAGGGAGGGTGCTAAAGAAGTGTGCAAACAAAGCAATGGAAGAAAAAAATAAAGAAGGGGAGAGTATTAATTTGCTTCTGATAAGACTGCACGCTCTAACGATGAACGATTTCTATAAACGTGAAAAACCGGTAACGAACAAGAGGTTTATATTAAACGACATCAAATAATGTCCGCTGTGCACTTTTTAGGGAAAGAAAGGGTAAAAGAACATTTCTGACTTTTTTCGGGCTAGAAAGATATCAGATGGATGATGTGATTGGACTCTCTGAAACATATCCCACTTCCAGCTATTCGCTTCTTTCAATATTATCCGTTTTCCATGGAGAATTATCTGTTTCATCACCAATAAACATAAGAAAGAAAATACTCACGTGAAGAAAAATGTTTCCGGCGATGAGGTACTGTGCTGTTTGTGTGTGGCACCGCATTTCCGTTCATCGATATACAAGCACAGTGCAAATTCCTTTTGTATACTGCAAAAGAGAAAGATGAGCACAAGCTCGAATGGATAACTCGAAATAACTATGGAAAAGAAACAATGAAGAGAGAATCTGTTTTGTTGTCGATGAGGTAATCGAAATAGGGAGCGAAAAGGAAAGAGACTGTTTCCGCTGAACGAAAGAGATAGGGAGACTTAGACAATGTCCAAATATGGAACAACGTTCAAGTTTAATGATTCCAAATCAAGTTGTGGGGCAAAAAGCGGCCCCAATATTTACCCAAAGACTGACATCCTTGGAAAAACAGTCCCGCCAATAGCTTTTGGTAGTGCGAACACAAACTTCGTCTAGCGTACGAATAATAATGCAGTACACGGCTTGAAGCAGCCGCATCTTTCGGGCTGTCATTATCCCCTCAAACGTGCTCACTGATTGCTTTAACAGCGAAGCAAGCGACCGCACCGATAAATTGAAAAGAAGGACTTTAAAGAAGGTGACATAAATAAAGCTAAGAATGAGCACAACAACCTTTACTCTTTCAAATAAAACTTAGAAGAAGAGGGCTATATCCAGTTTGCTCCTCCAGCTGAAAGAAAGGTTTATAATCGATGTCGCCACCAAAAAGGAGGAGAGAATCTGCGTTTAAGGTCACATCACACGCCGGCGTCAGAAAAGAACTGAATCAGAAATCAAATGGATGGGTTTGCAGTCGATTAAAAACGCATATTCTTTTAACATTCGACGGCCAAATAAAGTTCAGCAATTGCGTGACCGCCTTTCAAGTAGGAGCCCTGTGTCAGAGTTTATTCATATAAAAGTATGAAATAAGAAAGGACTCACTGCGCTTGTTCAGTTGTCTGCAGCCAGCAATCACGTCGCGTAAGTGCTTTGCAACACACTGCAATGACACTGTTCACACTATCGCCTCTCTTCTCCACCAACGAGAAATAATGTCAGCCATTGGTGGTCAATTTCTGTATTATAGTAGCGAATTTGTTGCCACTGTCGAAATTGATCTCCACTCGATAGTCGAGTAGTAAACGTGGTTTTTTTAAACGAGTATTGATTATTCTGCAATAAAGTGACGATATGATACTTGCGGTGGCTCGTTCCACCAGACATAGCTCGTTTCCCACCTAATATTAAAAATTGCTTCGGTCCTAGGATTAAAGCGTATGCAAGGCGCAGCAAGTCACAACAACAGCGCTCCCCCTGACCATATTGAGATTATCCGTATAACCAAAGAAACCTCGATCGCCTTCAACTACAAGCATAAAAGACAATATTAGTAAGGTAAACCGATCAGGTACCCTACGCATCCAGAGAGAGTCGCTGTAGACAGCCAATGACAACACGTAGTTTTGCCGACCAAAGCGTTACGTTAGCGTGCCGTCACTATGGGATGATATATACAAACTTGCGAGCTAAACAGGCTTATTTGGAGTCATGATAAGGCCTGCCTGCTACCTCAGTCGAGCACACCGACGATCCCCTCGTTGGCTGGCACAGATCTTCGCTCTTTATTAAGAGTATGGACAACCTCTTATTTGTGGCTGCAAATCGTCTTCAATATCTTCGACGAGCATAAACGTACAAGTGGATAACCCTATTCATGCAAACCGTTCTCCAAGCGCCACTCCGCTGATTCCACTTATACCGTATTGTTCTTTAAAGTCTTGCATCAGCAGAGTGCATGTGAAATGATTATATTGCAGAAAACTTTCACGCTGGTCATTCTTTTTCGAAAGGTTCGAAGTTGCTGCATTTTTGCAGTTTCAACTTTATGCAAATCTCATCCTCGATAACACTTTCCGTTTACTCTACGCCTCGAGTGTTCTTGAGAATGCAATCAACAGGAAATTTCATCGCCAAAGCTGAAGGCGGAAAAAATTGCGTTAGAAATGCGAGGGTGTTAGCTCGACAGTTCAGACATTGTGGCTTTAGGGGTGGCGAGGTAACCCATGTATGGACTCAATCGATGGGATTCGGTCGGTGCTTCTAGTGTATAGCAGTAATTGGACTTTTATATTACCGAAGCTTTGTCTATTAAGGGCATTTGACTGAAAGGTAAGCTGGAAAGGTGTATATAAGATTAGGCGTGCGTGAATTGGCGGCAGAGTTGCGAGGACAGGTGACAATTAGAATTTCGAAAAGAAAAGAAATCTGAAAAAAAGGAAAAGTAAAATATGATCCGCTCATTTTTCGAAAAAGAAAGAAGGAAAGGGTGATAAAGAATCTACCTGACTGTGAAAAATCTCTTTCCCATTTATATTTATGAGGATAGGAGTAGCGAGAAGGAACGACACCTCTTCAAAGTAATCACTATTTATGAGGACAGTAGAAGTACCTCGTTTTCATTGCCTCTCCCTTCAGGACCCACCTTCTTCACGCTGACCTCACAAACATTTATTCTGGGAATACCATGCAAATTTAGACTTAAATGATCTATGACACTGTACAATGACAATCATTCGTTGCAAGCTCATCTATAACGCATAACGAGAGAACTATTGTACCACACTTCAGAAGGCCATTCTAACACACTGACTCTCCTCCGCACAGCATCGATTGCAGCTTGGCACATAACATATCAATATCAGAGGGAGGAGTTTCATACTGCTCCCTAGCGAAAGCGCCCTCTGTGTGCCGCCATTGCTGCTTCAGTTTACCAGTTATACGTTTCGTAATAGTCTTTTTTTTACAGACTACAGCCACAGCCTCAAACTACTTTTTGTTGGCTTTCCTCAAAAGTAATGAGTACCTTAAGATCAAAGCGTGAACGCCTTATGGTTGTCCATTCACAAGCCGGTTTGTTCATAAGACATGAAATCTACTCCCCATTTTCATAGATATACCTGTACTGCAACAAAATGCGCCTCCCCTATTACAATCAATTTAAAGCTATAGGTCATTATAGTGAAACTTGAGCATGAGAACGTACCTTGAGGCCTTTGCAAACGAATATGACTTTATCGAACACAAACATCGTTGTCATCTTTGCTGTGACCGGCAATTTTGATTTCATCATCCTGCTTACCAACCATAATCGATTAGATGCGTCCCTTCAGGCTGAAACCAATATCCACTCTGATATTTTCGAACATGTAAGAGCTTTAACTTATATCTCAGCATTGGACAAGACTGCCTTTAGCCGCCAACCATATACGGTGAGCAGAATGCAAAAGCTTATTATGTATCGCCTTCTCTGGAACGCTTTTTGTAGCCCGTTAGTGTAAGCATTTAAGCAAGCCTGAACAGATAAATGAACAACTTTTGTGAGCTCTATTTTCGCAATTGCCGGCAAGAATTCTTTTACTGCATATTACATAATTCCCCGATTTCCTTCTTCGGTTGGTGAAACATTTCGATTGGCTAAACGGGGTGTTGTGTTGAGGAGACGTACTGAAATCAAAGGTTGATGGCGAGTCGTTATTTCAAAAAAAAAACTTTCCAGGGTATTAAAAAAAGATACTTTAAGCATTTTAATATGTTGGAGAAGAAGAAGCGAAGATGGGGCTGAAGAGGTTTACGACGTCGGATTGATTGAAGTGTTTCGAAGTTGCTTTTTAGCAGCAAAGTGCAAAAAGCAGTCTTATTTTACCTACGCAAGTGAAATGGAATTGAATTTCGCCTTTCAAAACACGGAAATGTTCTCTACTCCCATGGATGATGACTGTCTCACGCTGTCAGTGACAAAGGCACTCAACTATCACCATCTGCGGTTTCCATAATGCAGACGACTACGTATGACCGAAAACACCGACTTTGTACAACAACTATAATGGCACGGTAAAGGAGTTGAGGTAACATGAAGATGTTGCACGAGATCGCAATACGCTGCAGGATATTGCTGTTTATAATATATGAAGCGAACAAGAATATCTTACCACCATATAACGATATAACGTTATACCGTGAGGATACGAGGATACTTAATAAAATGAACGGCGCCGGTGGATGC
This sequence comes from Ascaris suum, assembly GCA_013433145.1. Classification (NCBI taxonomy): domain Eukaryota; kingdom Metazoa; phylum Nematoda; class Chromadorea; order Rhabditida; family Ascarididae; genus Ascaris; species Ascaris suum. The sequence goes on from CM024173.1 coordinate 13,132,735, forward strand.
ATACGCTTTTCTACTTGTACGGACGTAAAAGATAATTCTCTCATATGCATTAAAGGACATCTCGAGGTTAAACGACATCGTGGAGACGTTAGGAAAACTTGGTGACCCCAAGTTTTTCATGGTGACCATTCCATAATAGGCGTGTCTGCCATAATATGCAAATGTTGGAATACCAAGACAACGCTTAGAATACAGGGCACGGACATGCTCGGCCACCAAAGGCAGACAATATGGGCATAGTACACCTTTCATTCGAATCGCATTCAACTATGTATTAAAAACGATGGCTTAAAAATTTAAGAGAAAGTTGAGGTATAGGACATCAACTCTAACGTTTTTTTTCCGATAAAGCTGCCACATCGGGTTCGCTACATCCTCCCTCCGAGTATAATATCGCGTTCGCATTCTCATCAATCGAAATTAATGAAATGGCTGATATCTGCATAACTTGCAAAGGTCTCCAATCGAATGCCATTATTATAGTCGAGAATACACCAACGAAATTCGACAATCATTTCAACGTCGATGTGAAGCGTTCAATCAATTCCACTCTAACTTTCACAGTAATCCGCGTACCGTCAATTAGCGCACGGGAAAAACATCTGCACACAGCGATACTGCTGATGCCGCTTAACGTTCTCCGTTGAGTGGACTAGTCAACTGCGAATGCCTATGACCTCCCACTGAGCGAATTTCGCCACGATGACCCGTTGACCCATCTGAGAAACACACTCGCAGTGTTTCGCTCTTAAATTGCAATCCAGAAAAGGAGGAAGTCAAGAGATATTTCACGTTCAACAAGTGGAATTACAAGCAAAAATCACAAAAATAGATGAGTCCTGACAGCGACAGCAGCGCTCAACGTACGACGGCTGTTAAGTTGTGTTCACACAAACGACACATTAGCATCAAATAAGTGAGTTGTGAATGATGTGACAAAAACAAGAACAAGCTTAACTAGATACTTCAATCTTCTCGTCTTCATTTTTCAGTGAACAAGTTTGAACAATGTGAGTGTCTTGTGTTTAATTTCACGACGTCAAAACCTTCGAAACAGAACTCTAAAATGCATCAAAACGGCGATTGTTTTCGAAGGAAGGCAATGGAAATGTGGAAAGGCTTATAAGATAATCGACACATCGCATAGGTACAAGAACAGTCATGATTATTTAATCTCAGCTATTTAATTGAATCTCTCGTACTTTAAAGGATAATATCATCATTAAATGAGTTTCATAAGATTCATCCGATTAAAACGAATAAAAAAGGATATATTAATAAGCAATATATTGTTGAAAAATAAAGATGCTGGTTGTTCGTTGTTGGTGACACACGACTGGCACATCTCAACGCGCAAATATGTGATGCCTTCTCAACATAAGTCCGCTTTTTAAACGGATCCAAAAGACCACTTAAAACTTTCGCTGGTATACTGCAGAGAAAAAAAAAAGATGGATTGATGTGGCAACGACGTTCGCCTGTTATCGATGCTACTTCCCTCATGGAATTACTGACGAATTCCAAAGTTAAAGAAAAAAAAGAAAATAAACTGACGATAAAACATTTCGAATTTCAAATGTAAAGAAAATGAGAATGGCACAATAGACAATAAAAAACATAGGAATCTGATAACATTCGCTAAAATGGCTTCATATAACGAAAACCGGTTCATCTCGCTTTTTACAAGTATTTCTCACTTCAGTATGAAAATTTCCACTTCCATTTATAGATTGCTATGCAAACTGATTTGATGAAAGAATGCCACCGATTTAAATAAGGTTAGTAAAAGCAGACAATGCTGATGATGTCGATGAATTGCATTCGACAACTGTGCATTTGTTGCACAAAGTACGTCTGCGCTGCATCAATTATGCGAAAGAGAGAGAGACAGATGATGAGAGAGAAAGAGGAAAAAAGAAATTTGTAACAAATCATCCAGAGACAGCAATCGTTTCATCCAAAAAAATTTTCTTAAATATGCATATTTCTCATATTTAAGAGGATTTATAATTTTCTAACTTAAATGAGTCAAATAATTTAAAAATTTATGACCACAATTATGACCTAAATCTTCAACATGTGCTAAAATATAGCAGCAAAAGAACAATGTGCTTTTCAATCGGATTTTTTTTTTGTTCTTTATTGCATTTTTTCCAACAGAGAAAAATCAACTAATTTCAATCTGCATTTCTTCGGCTAAAACTTTCTTCGTGGTAGCTTGAGGATTCAATGTTCAACGAAAGGGGAAAACAATTACTGAAAATCTAGCCAAAATTTTCCTCTACCCAAGTACACGCATACAACGTTAACGATAGCAATTTAATAGCGGCAAAAAGTGGTCAGCTCAACTGGATTTTTTAAACGAAAAATGTGTTGAAATATCAAAATGCACCATAAGTATCGAAATATTTCCACGTCGATCCAACTTCAGTACATATCGAACTCTTCAAAGTATTATATATTCACAGCATTTTTTCTTTGTATTCGCGTTTAAGTCAAATGATTTCATCGCATTTTTTCCACTTATCAAATTGAGCACTAAATTTTGCATTGGCAACGCAATGAAAACTCCTCAGCTTTTCCCCCGTCCCCACAAACGGCTTCAACAAAAAACGCTTCAATTATTGTATTTACTTGAATGATAAACAGCTCTTGTTCCTAGCACCTAATCATAGCCGTTTTTTGCGTTTATTCGTGACAGCTTCAGGACTTTGTGATCTCATTTAAAACCGAAATGCTTCAGTTTCTTTTAAAATAAACAGTGGTCAAACGCAACTATAATGGACAGCGTTGCTTCGCTGAGATGTTCGGCCATTGCAATCAGCATGTTTGCATCATTATTTCCCGTAGAAAAACGCTCAATTTTCGCAGCCGACTCATGTATAAATGAAAACAACACCTCTGCAGCGAACTAAATTCTGCTCATTTTTGAGCTCAGAAAGATGCCGCTCCTCTAAACAAGTATAAACACCGCATTTCCAAAAAAAAGACTTTCCAAAATTATTGTATTCAAGTTCTCTGAGCAAAGCTTACATCCAAATTCGACATCAATATCGATATCAAGCAGTTGAAAAATGAAAGAAAATCAAGTGTGGAAAAACAATAGAAATAGAGAGATGCAAACTTTTAGCAGCTTTTGAAAGAAAAAAAAAATAACATTCTACGCAATGCATTCAACGTTCACATATTCGAATGTGATCATTGATTCGATGAAACAAAATAGAAATAAATATGAAGAAATTAACCGTGATAAGAAGCCGTATCTAACAAATGAGATGCATGAGAATTTACAGAGGGTACATGAAAAGAAGAAGTGCATGCCTCAAGATGGGTTGAGCATCACGAATGCTAAGTGCAATTACACACGCAGTTATCTAGCTAGCGCTCTTATTTCAGAAGCGCCGATAACAAAAAAAAGGCCACTAACAGGACGTTACTGATGCCACACCCTCCTCATTTACATCTTTCCCTTCCCCTCAACCTTCCCCCCTTCCGTCTAGTAAATTATATATTCTTGGATACTGTCGATCGTCGCCTGTCCTCAATTCCTAAAACGATCCACCCAATGCGAGAAACGATGTTTAGAAGTTGTTCGATTGTGCAAACAAAGTGGTCACATGAAAACACCATTAACTAGTGGGCAATTTCTTTAAAGTACTATCGCCGACACTAAGGAAATTTCGCCGCATGAAGCAAATTTATTTCTATTGTGAGTGAAAAAAAAGCAAAACAACTTCTCTCAGTATATGCGCCAAATTTTCGACCCCGATAAGCTTTCACTTGGCATTCACTGATATATTATCGATGCATAAAAAGTAGCTTATTATTAGGAATGTCATAACTTTCAATGGTTTCTCGAAGCGGTTGGCCTGTAACGCTGCAAATCGAGCACCTCATTCACCACTTCACCTTCTGGCAGTAAGTACTCTTTGCATCTATTTCTGAAGCATACTACGAAAAAAGAAACGTCGACATATTTCAGTAAGTACTCTGGCAGTAAGTACTCTTTGCATTTCTGAAGCACGAAAAGAATTTTTCGCAATTAGCTTCGTAAAGATGGTGGTTGCATTCCGCATAGATTAAAGAACGAGATCATTGTGTTACAGCTAAAGTTGCACCAACTTGTTAACTGAACCGTTTCAAACAGCGGAAATTACTCATTTTCTTAGCAGCATTTTTTCACCATTCTATCAGAGACTAGAAAACAAAAAGAGCATATGATACGAGAAAAAAAAAACGTTATAGAACAGGAAATAAAATTTCCAAATAAAATTTACGCATACAATACATATATATAAGCGACCATTAAACGAAGCGTTGCGCAATGAAAGAAAAAAATCCATTACAAAAGTTAGCATTTTTCCACACATGCGTAAATTCTCAATCTTATTAAGCTTTTTTTGCAAAGAGTATTCAGCAAAGGGTAATTCCTTGTGTATGCTCACATGTGCTACCTCTTTGATTGAACAATAATGAAATACGCCAACGAAAAATGGTCATTGTCAAAAAATTGGATTTTTGATTCACTATCTAAAAAGCGTTCTTTAAGTACGCTCTTCAACAACCTTTGGCCTTTCTTAATTCGATTCTCTCTTTATCAAAAAAAAGAGCAACAAGCAAACTGAATTCTGGCTTATTTAATTGTACATTGCGATTCAATTAAACTACATCAATAATGAATAAAATCAACAAACGGTAGAACTTCATTAGGACAACAAATGTCAAGTTAAATGTGATGTTGATTTCTGCAGATAATCATCAATCACTACTTCAGACTATAAGTTATAAAGCAATTTTATAAAATAAATTCATAAATGCATTAAAAAATTGTCTATTAACTATCTGTCAAACCAGTGCTGATAAAATTATCGAGCACTGAACGCAGATGAATTTTTTGTTCTTTAAAAGGAGCAGTGGGAGGAAGGGGATTTAGGAAGTGGAGGAGCGAATGAAAATTCTAGAAACATCAAAATCTCAATAAAACCAAGGAACTGGGCCTCGGCGAATGGAAGCAAAATCTCCAGAAAGCTAACATTTCATCACGAATATTTGCTCACAGGGACTTCCGGAAGAAAAAAACTGATGACAAAACTTTTTGAAAAAAGTCAGAACAAATGCTGATATCGTTCAAAATGCCAAACAAACCCCAGCAGTACTAGAGAGATTAGGGATCTAATTCGCCCAGCGCGCAACCTTTCTACTTCCGTATAGCACTTTGTTCGTGTTGTATTCAATCGTGGGAAATTATTTCCACGAATCATATATCGCTATGATTACAATCTTCCTTTGCTCTTCAGATAACAAGAAATTAAGATACTTTCCCTCATTAATAAGGGCACAACAGCGTGCACCTTGTTTTTTAAGAACAATAAAATCAACTTGTAAAATAATCAAGCATACATTTCTGAAATTTTCGAGGTAGATAAAGCAAAGATGATATTTTGAAGTAATTCGCTAATATATTATGAGGAGCAGAAACTCCTTTGAAAAAAATAGCAATGGACAGAAGGGCGACGACGGAAGGCATTGGGCGATAATCATCGCTTTCCTTTTACGAAAGAACCGAATAGTATTTGCAGGAAGCAAGTGGTGAAAACAAAAACACCAATTCTCACTCACCCTTATGTTGTCGTCACCCAGAAGTTCAGTTCATCCGTCGTAACAGCGCTGAAATCCTGCACAGCTCGAGCATGAACGAAACTTCGATATTCTGTAAAGAAATTAAAAAATTTACATAAAATAAAATTTGGAAGTTTAAAACAACGAGCGAATATATTCCGCATCAAAAAACCTCAGCCATTGATAGTGGTAAAGTGGAGAATAGAGAATGACTTAAAGATTGTGGTGCAAAATACGAAGCAGAAAATAAATTATGCAGAAGGAAATAGAAGGAAATAAATAATGGAAATGTTCTAAGAAACGAATGAGTTGGTTTCTGCTAATACTTTCCAAAACATTTATTTCGCATTTGCAAAAAAGAGATCCATTACTTGAAATGATTTCAATTTCAAAAAAAGTTTATAATTGGGAGTTAGCATAATGAAGCGAAAAATCTCCAACAAGATGAAATGTTAGTGAGAACGATGAGAGAGAAATGAATAGCAAAGACGTAATAGAAAAACGTGAAAAGATAATTTCTGCTTAGTAGCTCAGAATACTACAGCAAACGTGACCGTGATAGCATGAAAATCTGCACTTGCAGATTTTCATGCTATTTAGCCGAATAATAAAAAAAAGAAGCAATTTCTCTTCAAACTGACCTACGAGACAGACAATAAATTTCCACCTGAGTGCCGCTTTTTCAGCCTACCAGTGAGGCTGCAAGCCGAACATTCACTTTACATATATAAAAATTAACTTTTTTCAAATACAAATTTCATAACGTGAGAATTTTTGCGCAAATCTCAGAAAAAAATTTTTAAATAACCTTTGAATTTGCAACTAGAAAAATTCAGTGCAATACTCGTTAAAAAGAAATTCCTCGATCAGCATCTAACCCAAAAATCTAGGAACTCATCCACCAAACTCCGAAAAAGCAATTATTGATAACTGAGAGTTTATGCTCCAGGCTGTTTTCGGTTTAATTTTTTAATCACTAATGCCTCAAATAATTGCTTAATAAATATTTCAGCAGCTCTTTTTTCTTTGACAGGTTTCAAATGTATCAGCTAATTACGCCTAAATATCCCGTAATTAGCTAGTACAATCAGTAACAACCAGTAACTGGCCTCATAGCAAGGCCTTTTCAGTGCACAAATTTACAAACAAATAGATAATATCCATCTCCATTATCATCGTTACATTACCGCTATCATCACCGCTATCATATAAAACGCTAACTCTCGGGCATTCGGCTTGAATTCACCTTAACGATGAAAAAATTGCAAACCGAACTTCTTTATTACTGAATACAATCGACAGTATCGATAATACTTACTCAAAAAACAAAGTAAAAAACTTATTAATTTCAATACTTTTCTGAATATCGGTACCCCATGACTGCAGTAATTTAATAATTCCGGTGAGAGGTTTTTCATTTCTCTTATCTCAAAATGAAATTAAATTTGGAGATGTACTTTTTCGCAACGCACAACTCAAGGAAATAAATTAACTGAAATCAAAACCGATTATATCAAAATTAAAATAATACCTCTCAATTTAACTACATATACTAGCAGTCGACTATGCTGCTGTTATGCCATCCAAATATAACAGGCCTGATTTCATTTTTCGACAATGCTGCCTCCCATCTAGCATGGTCATACTCGTGTAGCACCCAACCTTTTGCAAAATAAATTCACTACTCAGGTACATACAAACAGGTATGATTGCTAATCAGCTGAGAAGCGAAGGTTCTTCACTAAAAATTATTAAAAGTGCTTACGATTCGCAGGCGAGTAGATTGTACGCGGGCCCACAAGACGAACTCGTCTTCGCTGAAAATAGTTGATTTGCATTGAGAAAATTATATGTAAATTACAAGCAACGGGAATATTTCATTCTCATTTAAACGTCGAAAAACACCCCATCGTTTATAGCAACTCATCTTTACAGGTGATCGCAGGAACAAGTAGCAAAAATGAGAAACATTTCACATATACAGCATCACATAATATTCCTTCACACGACGCTTGGCAAAATCCCATTAACGAGAGGATGTTTGCAATAGAGACCTCTACTACTGTGAGAAGTTCATGTTTTCAGATTCCCTCATCCTCTTGTAACCCCTCTGATAAAAATATTCCAAGCGTAAAAATGAGCCTATCTCTTAAAACAGAAAAGCTGTCTACAGGCAGGCTGACACAGCCTGTCACGTTACTTGCACATCTTTCGTCTGGCATCATGTCAGGAATCATAGATCGCAACCAATCGAACGATCAGGCTAAGAGAAGTGAAAGGACGGGTGCGCCTTGAAAGTTTTTAAAAAGCATGCATAGAAAATAAAAAAAAGAACGCGATCAGAGAAGAAAAAGCCGTAGAATCAAAATTTAAAAACACACGCCCCACCATTGGTTATGCCAAGAGAAAAAACGACACAAATGAGCAAAACGATTCATGTAAAAGCACTGCACACTGAACAGAAACGGCTTACTCGGTATTCGTGCACGAACTCCGCCTGTATAAGCCCGCTTCGTTCCGGATATGGAGCTATTCGACTCTGTAAAATCAGATGTTTGCACTCACAAATACGAATCTGCTTTAACAGTAAAAAAAAAAATTGGCGATTTTCAGAATTCTCTTTTTTGAAAATCAAGATGCCTGCTTCTAATCCACCTTGAATAATCCACCTTGAATTATATATAGCTCTTCATTCAATGTCAATTCAAAATTGCATTAGAGCTTCACAACTAATCGCTTCCTTAAAATATTCATATTTTTGTGGATGTTTACATTCGGACACAATGGAAACTGCTGATAGATATTGGAACAATTTGGGCGCCGAAGATGCCGGCATTCCAAGAACGTAAACAACTACTCAACGGAACAACTCTGAGTAACAATTATTGCCGGATAGAAGTAAAACCTAGCCAACCTTATCTGCTTTATACTGAATTCATGAGTTGCGCTATTGATCGTGAGTTCTGTGATGAAATCTTGTGATTTTTTGCATATATTTGAATTTTTTAAATGAAAACTTATTCATCTTTGCCCACAAGGGAATTATAACAACTTCCCACGGGAAGAAGTAAACGAACCTATGTAGCAATAGAGGAGATTAGAGGGATTTATGGAATCTGAAATTATTGGAAGACATGCAAATTCTGAAAAATGTAGTGCTATATAGGTGGAGGACCTGAATAATCAAAAGAGGGGGTACAAGTTGCAATGAAAAAATAGCCTTAAGGCATAAAAAAGAGAGAAAGTATACAAAATTGGCAACTTCGCAAAGTGAACCAATGTTCAACATGAGTTTACTATGGGATAAGAGGAGGGGGCTGGAGTGGTATGAACGTCAAAACATGGTGACTTATGGTTCTTTGAATAAACAATCCGAGTAATTTGAATGACTAACGAACAGTCATCAACCTGAGGTTCACAACGTTTAAAAATACTTCCACCACTTAGCAACCTCCTTCCTCTCACCTCAAATCTATTCAAAGAAAATTAAAAGACGTTAAGATGCTGGAAAATTTCTCGCACGGACGGAGACGGTTTTCATGCACAAAGGTGCTGATTTAATGAGCTTTCTAATGTGCAAAATTACGTTGAAAAACAAAAGACTTGGGATTTGCATGACAAATAATGGCGCGTCTGAAGGGAACGTTCAAGACTGTGGCCAGCTTTTTCCTTTACCTTCATATGTGCCCCGAGGCAGAGAACGTGAAATATATTTTGTGATAGATATGCAAAGTGGTCGCATATGCACTATTTGTAAGGGTCTGCGTCGTAAGTGAAATAAATCGTTCCAAAACTATAAAGTATGATGAAAATTTTCATATAGGGCATCGTGAGCAGAGAACAATCAGGTTCGCGTGAACTGCGAGCTTATGTCAAACATTCGAAACGCCCATTTGGATGGTGGTGAAATTGGGATTCACTCAATCGGGAGGTCTTTTATCATTGCCTCACACCTCTTCCGTGAAAAATTTCACATCTCCTTTTTGGAACCATATGCCTATTCCAACTGACTTTTACATCAAATGCCTTCTGCCGCCTTAAAATTTGCCGTTTGCTATATCCTTTATAACTTTATTCCCCTTCAAAAATATGTAATAGTATCAATTTCTTAGAGGTTTATTGTTTCTAGCAATGTTGAAGAAGATATTGAATGTTAAACCCCTTGGCTATGTTAAAATAATACGATCTTTTCCTACATATGAGCCAAAAGCATTTTCAGCCCACAATGCGATCACTGTAGTGCAATATGAAGGGTCCAAAGAAAAGTTATCCCTGTGATGGACATGAAACAATGTGCACGGTCCATAAAGCGTCATACATTCTATGTGATATCAACAGCAATTAGAAGATGGTTCCCTCAGCGATTTTAGGAATGCAAGCAGTTGGTAAAATACTATTAAAAAAATAATCGATTAAGGCAGTCCTTGTGCTTGGACTTGGGATTTCATTCATGAATTTATAAAATTTCGAAGTTTCACTTCATAAAGATAAGATTCGGGTATCGTGCAATGAAACTAGATATCGTCATCTTGAAAATGTAGTACGAAAATAAAACCACATTTAAACAAAGGCAGCAGAAATCAGAATGTCATTTTCAATGTGATAATCCCCCCTCCTCCCACCCAGCACGAACTCTTCGCGTAAACCAACCAGCGTAATCACGGATGTAATTTTTGCTGCATTCAGGTGGAATGCACTTTTGACGCACCATCACGCATCACTGAGCGGAAGCCGGCCGGTGGAATGGCTCAATTCTATTGAAAATGCTTCAACATGTTATCGAATGGCAAACTGTCAACTATACTGTACGTGAAATGTTAGGTGCCGTTCTCTGATCGACTGAATTTCAAAAGAAGCCGTCAAAAATACGCTCATCCACCCCTTGTTTCTGAAGAGCCATTTTCTTTCATCGGTTAGAAAACTTGCCCTCATCACCGAGCCTTTCCTGATCAACCTAATCTCGTGCTTTTCCATCGCCATCTGTCCGGAAGCCGCCACAATGCATGGCTCAGTGAACCACGTCAATCTATTTATAAGCCGCATCCTTCTCCCTGGGCTAACCCTTTCCTCCTCATCGTTCCTCACAAACTTATGGCGATTTCGAGACGCTGCGAACAATGTAAGCCGTAGGGTCTATAAATGGGTAAATATTGCTGAGCGATACTCGTAAAGTTTGCATATTAACACCGATATTCCCTATTTTGCAACTACGCTCTAACTCGAGAAGACGCTGGCCGCCCAATATTTGCGCAAATTGAGTAAGCATAAAAAATAACATTGGTCGAGTTTTGCGGTTTGCACTAAGCGGTGGATAACTGTTTCGAAAGCAAGCAATTAAAATCACAGTTGCCTCGCTAAAAAAAGTAAAAAATAAAATCATTCAAATCATAAAATCAAATAAAAAAGGAATAAGGTACATGCGACCAAGACGATCAAAAAGCCGGCGTCAATCAGATGATCGAAAGCACAAAAACAGATTCTCAAATCCTTCAGAGATCGAAATGCTTTCGGCAGTTCGAGTAGGCAAATGCACTAGGCTCTAGGATGACATCAATATCATGAGTATTGAACACTCCGATGATCCGGAAATGAAAGAAATTATAGACTTTATTTAAGACCGAGACCTGGATAAACAACTGAAAACCTATGAGTTGGGATAAATTACGCCAATTTGAACAAGAGAATCTTATAAATCAAATATAATATTAGAGTAAATATTAACGGTTATAAGATAAAATAAGAGATCTAATTCAAAATGGCGATATTCGGATGATTTTGGATCATAAAAGATTCCGCATGAATTTCAGAGAATAAAACAAAAATTTGATATATGATAAAAGTCGAGAATCTAGGATTGAATGAAATCTAAAGTAAATTTTCCTAGAGGTTAAGGGGAATCCGTATAAAATAATGGATACCTACAAAACTGTGCATTGAGGTAGAGCGAAGTGAAAAAGATGCATTTTTACATAAAACGGTCGATGTGAAAGGCAGCGAAATATTTTTAGGCAAAAATAATGTCGACAAAAACGTCGGCGAGAAAAACAATAGAATAGTTGAATTTCAGATGTGAATCCCGTAAGGAACACATTCCCCGCACTAAACAACCACTGCAATTAGTCATGTGAAAACAGCTCATCATTGAGTTATCAACAATACACTGTCACATAAGCAATAATTCGACATCTCCCATCGTATATTTCAGTTTTTATATTAACAAAAATTTATTCAGTTTGAAGATATTGTTTCGTCTTCACCTTTCCACTATTTTGGCTCCATATGGCTAACAGAGGATTCTAGTAGTAAACAAATCGGGTGAATCGATATTCTTAATGATGTGGCTACAAAAACATTTGTACTGGATGAATCAAAGAGATGTTTGCATACTCACCGATTTGCCACCAGGTGCCAGAATAATACCGCGTTTTGCGCGACCCTCTTCTAGCAATTGTCCGTTGGCCGACCATGAGATATCTGGTGCAACGTCCGACAGCTTCAATTTATGGGAAGGTTCGTCCAGATTTGGTGGAACTGTAAAGTTGCAATATTGAGGATGATGAAATGAACAGAGAGCTGCACAACAACGAAAGGGTGAATTCCACCTGAAAGTAAACAAGAATTTGAGTCCACGTTCCCATCAGCTCCCTACCCTCCTCTCCTCGTCATCTCCCTGCTAAAATAATGGGGAAAAAATTGTTTTGGTCTATTAAGGTGAATAGGACGAAGATGGTGCGGTTAGTTACAAGGTTGCGCATTTTAACAAAATTAGGAAGTAATGAAAGCGTTGTGCGGTGCGAATGGCACACAACAAAGAAAGCATGTTTGAAAGATATGCACAGTTTGGTGTGTGCAAGCAGAAAGAGTCAATAAAAACAGCTAGAGCCGAGTTTTTCATTAGGTTCGATCGAAAATATCCATGGGTTTTATGTCAACTAAATAGACATCAACTGGAGTAGATTTCATGATTTAAAAGATTCATCTATGTCAATTTATTCCCGGAAAAACCACGAATTTCCAACGCAGTTTTATTTCAGTGCATTGTTTTCAAAATTAACATACCTAACACTTACACTTGGAAGTTTTTGACGATTCTCCAGCTGGTTCCCCGCGACGCATTTATTACCGCCTGCATCCGTTGTTCGCGACTGCAGAATAAGCAAACGACGTTTTCATCGTCGGATAGGTGAATACTGGGACCACCGTCGGCGATTCGGACGACCGTTCAAATGCCGTGTTATCTCAAATGAAATAAGAGAATATCAATCTGTCCAGCTCTCATTCCTTCACTAACGCATTCACTCCTTCAACATCAGTAAATGAACAATTGGCAGCCTTCTAAATCTATCTCATGTATCAAATAATTTAATTTAAAACGTAAACAAATTTTTGAGGAAGCATGTGAAAAAGAAATAACAGCTGTGGATTATTTCTAAAATGTGATTAGGTGAAAATTTCATAAGTTTCAACGATTGCTCTATAGCCGCTTCTATTAAGGTAGATGCTTTCCGGTTACAGCAGAATAATATCTGAGACTGTCAATTATTTCAACGTATGAGAGCCTAGTGGAGGTTATGAACAAAGAGAGAGTGAAAATCGGTTGCTTTTGTAGAGATTGAAAATCGGTTTCGAAAGGCTGAAACATTAAGTGCACACACTAAAAATCATTAAACAAGTTTTTCTAATCAGAAGATAAATATAAAGACTGCGACGAGCATTATTGCGGCTGCCAATAACCGCCGGAAACGTCATCTTGCAATTCTCTTCTTTTCATGCAGCTGCTCTAGAAGGACTTGCTGAAGTTCAAGTGATTTAAAAAGAACAAATATATCAGCTACAATAAACACCAAAGGAAGTAATTCAACATGTGCATTACCTGTGGCAGCGGAGCTGAAAATACTGGATCGTAAACGCTGAACGGTTGCCCTGCGATAACCGTTTCCGTGACGATTGTATGCTGATCGGGCATGTAGGGTGGCGCTAAAAGCATCAACAGTTTGAACTTCGTGAAACTGAAATCCCGCATATCGAAGACCAAAGCTGATGTAAATGTTAATCGACGATATATGGCGTTCTTGTTGTTGCAACTCAAACTTCACTCACCCTTTCAAACACTTATCTATTAAACTTGGGAAACAATAAGGAATCACCTGGCAGGAAAATATGCAACATTTTATTTTTACTGGAGAAAGACATATTGTGCCCATCGCTTTGAACATTTAACTTCCTGTTTCATAGAACAATATGGAAATGTTATTAATTGCTTCCGACTGAAAAATTTTTGACGTTAAAATGACTTTTAAAATAAACAGAAATTTGCATCGACAACAATAAACCACTGGAATATCTTAAACTGAAATTCGATGGGATCGATTCTAGTAGGCTTCATGATATGTAACACCAAACTGACTTACTAATAACGCTCAGACGGATGATTTTATCGACGTCACCAGCCGCGTTCGGTGCCTTACACATATAGTGGCCTCCATCACCATTCTGTACACTTTCGATTACAAGCGTTCCATCTCAAATATATGATTTATTTTCGATTTACGAACTTTTTCGTTCCCATTTCATCACTTATGACGTAAATGGATGGCTGCATAGCGCAGATATGGAGCAAATGGTATATGTTGCATTAGACAAGCGGTACATTTAGAAAGTGAAGGTGAATGAACAAGAAAAGAGCACATATTTTTTATGCTGCAAGATGGCCAATTAATGGATTTAACCCACTGCGAAGGAATACTGAAACAAGCCGCTGAAAGCAATTTGTCGCCCAGGAAAATGGTAAATATTGAACAAAATGGCCATTATAAATGTCGGGAAATGATTAAGCAACAACAGCTCCATATATGCCATTCTCCATGAATGAGCTTGATAGTCATAAGTGAACGACACGACCAAGGGAGCAAACCTTGCTGAAAGCGATTTACGGGAAAGAAATGTAGAGATTATAGGTAATTAAGCCATTTGTGCCGATAAGATTGAATTCATTTGAATTCATAACGTTCATAAATATGAGGCTTCAGATCTCCGGGACACAGTTCCGGTCTGTTGACTGATAACACTGTAAGGGATAACAAGGCTTAATTTAGACAGGGGAAGTTGCTCGGAGTCGAAGGTTGCTTCGGATCCATGTGAAAGTTTCAACACAAACTCCAACTTACAAACTGATAGCGTTAAACGCTGAGAAAGCTGAATTTCAGAGAGGCAAAGTTGTCTTGAATAAAAAATTATAGATACTGACCTTCACTCGTCAAGGCCACACTTTCGCAAAACGCGAAAGACTGTGAAATCCACTAGCAAAAGTGGGTTAATAACACCAATAACTAGATCAAACTTTTCCAAAAAAGCATTTAATATCAAGCATCAAATGAGTACTGGGAATGGTGGAACAAATTCGAAGATCCATACCTAGTGTATCTAATCACTGATATATCAATGAATTACATAAGATTCGTAAAACAACGGCGGCGCCATACAAACCCCAAAGGGCTGATTGGTGAAGACGCTCTGCTCGTCACACAGAGATACGCACACCGCATATACATACCCCATTCGTTGATTTCGCTGCCCCTAAAAGAATGCCTCAGGCAACAAGACTACAGCTATAGCGGAACACGAGGCTGGGCCGTTATCCCACGTAGAACAAACAGAAGCACATGGGTTCTAGCTTTGCTATATCCAACGCTTCGGGTCACTCTGATCTCAAACTTAGGGACGTCTCGCTTCGGAGCGAGACGAGAGTTTCCTCAACGTGAATTAGGGTATAAAGGTGATTCGCTGTAATTCAAAATACTCACTGGAAAATACAATTCAGTTATACCTGAATGGTCAAACGACCTCCTTCATTTGAATGTATCGATAAGATAGAACCTCGCGCCGCCACGATACCAAGTTACTTATGGCTTCGGATTTCAAACCAGCACCTATAAATTAACAAGGTATTATTTGATGACATTTGACAATCAGCAGCCCTTTAACTATATGATTGCCGAGTTAGCAAAGTGCATCGAGTTGAAGTTGATAAGCAAACAACTAGCCAAATATTACAACTGCCACAATGGTTACACATGTGAATCAAGTGTCGATCTTTGCAAAATGTTATAATTGCGAATAGAAAACAACGATTCACTACGATTTCTTTCAACAGAATATATAATAGCGGTTTCTGCGAAATTATTTAGCGGATGCGTTGTTTCCTAAGGGCAAAACTACTCGCAAACAATTCTCCAATAAAAACTATCCACCTTGTTTTCAATTCTCACATATTAAATCGTTCATTACTGCGCTAAATTACAAAAAACAACAGTGGTATGAATAGATGGTTAGTAACTACAGAAACAGGTAAACAAATGAATGCGCAGTCAAATTAACAAGCGAGCAAATAAATAAACATGTAAATAAATAAATATGCCACCTGGCATTCGAGCACAACGCGATCTCCTCTGCCGATCATTTGCCAATCACGAGTTACCTTCACTTTTAGTGCAAGCAAAAATTTTCGTTTCAATTTCCCGAAAAATTTTTGCAGTGATTTAATAATTGGCAATAAATTTTTTAATGCTAACAATGGAATAGTTGGGCGTTGTTTGTTGGCAGTCATGACGTTGAGTAGTTTCAATAATGGTAATGAATTACTGCCAAAGGATTTTGTTATTTATGCCAAAAACGTTGGTTTCTTGCTTCTCAAACTTCATATCCTCCTCAAATTTATTTAGTTTGAAAGCCACAGAAATATGAAAATTCCAAGCAACTCGTATGGGAAATGTTCTTGAAAGAAAAGCGCTTACTGTCCATTT
Source organism: Ascaris suum (assembly GCA_013433145.1). Classification (NCBI taxonomy): domain Eukaryota; kingdom Metazoa; phylum Nematoda; class Chromadorea; order Rhabditida; family Ascarididae; genus Ascaris; species Ascaris suum. The sequence continues at coordinate 13,149,156 of CM024173.1, forward strand.
GAACATGACAGCCGGCTTGATTGATGGCACGACACTCATCTTTTCCGTAGAACGAAGTGATCTAAATTATGACTTCTATATGCAGAGCGGTTACAAGAGCACAGGTAGAAAAGAAGCGTGCAGAAAATTCTCCCCGTTTAATCACATAAAGAAGATCGAGTTTCTAGCCATGTGCAAGCTTGCAATTTACGACAACATTTTCATGAGTCGTCAATTATATACGAACGAAAATTCAGAGCTTTGTTGTCACTTGTGCTGGAGCGCCACCTCGAAGTGCGGTCAAACGTGGTCGAAAGGGCTCATAGAATTTATGCAATCTTTGAGGGGAAGCGAATGAAAGCATCAAAAAATATTATGTAAAGAACGAAGTGCATCTCGTTGGTGGCGATGCAGGGAATGAAGTAAATTTCACAACTTCAGTAAGAGAAACTTAATCAACAAAACAACTAAGGCAGTTGTCAAACAACAATGCAATAGTTATCGAGGATGAATTTTCTCAGAAAAGAACTAGCACATAAACGCGTTATAAATCTAGTACCTCATAAAGCACAACTATGATAAAGATAACATTTCGTCATTAAATTTAACGAAGCAAATAAAAAAAAAACGCTGAAAAGATTTACATTTATAAGTAATATTTGTGATGATCCTGTTTTATGAGATTCCCTTTGAAATACCATCGTGGTTCGGCTTTCGGATCACCTAAAAATTAGTCAGCGAATTTGGAGCAGTGAAGATAAACAGGAATATTATAGTTTGAAAGAAGAACTTCTTTAAAACACAACGTTTTCCAAATGCGACTAGAAATGAAAATTCATTAGGCAGTTCCCACAGTACCCGCTATCCATCTGTTGCCCATCACTCGCAAGCAAGTTATCGGTTAAGGAATGGCATTGCTTTGTTGTTAAATCGAACTATGGTTCGTGCACAACTCTCAACAGCTTCGTGCATTTTTTTTTCAATGATTTCTTTTTTCTCTTATCTCTCCAAGTTTTCATTTCTGATCTATCGACGAAAGATTTAAGCACCATCACTAAAAAGTTATCCATAGCGCCACTGCCATAAATGCTTCAAAACATTTAAATACAGATGCAAATTTGCAAAAAAAAATGCAATTCTATCAACACTAATGCATAAATATATAAAAACAAAACAACATAGGATGTTTATATGACCCGTTTCCTTATGAAGTTTTTTTGCAAGCAATCAGCCTGAGCATATGCAATAAAAACCAGATGGGATGGAGACCTACAATACCAAGAAATGAAATAACGACCTCGTTTTGAAACAAGCATGCGGCATTCAGCAAAAGATGGCACATAATACCAATTGCTTCCTATAATCTTTCCTCTCAAAAAGGGAATGAACCTCCTCACTATGAACATCGTATAAAAAGGGCCAACCTAGAAATAGCGGCATTGGGAAGGATATTTGGAAGCCTCATCACGAAGGAAAGAATCATTCCGCATAGTGCAAATTATGATTCATCTTAGCAATCACCTGATCGCATGTTTCATAGATAATTGATGAATTCGTCAATCACTTAACAACCTAGAAATGTAAATAATAATAGTGACAATAGCACATGAATAGGGTCCTGCTAATATATATATATATATATATATATATATATATATATATATATATATATATATATATATATATATATATATATATATATATATATATATATATATATATATATATATATATATACGATTTACAGAGTAATAGTTTCATAGTATCATTGATGTTGAACGTGAAATGCTCGATGATACAAATACAAAGACTTCATTCTCGACATTTCCGCCTACATTCGTGGCATTGCAAGACGCACTCGGCCATTTTCATCCCTTATACCATCACCATGAGTACAAATAACATCGGCGCGGTGCTGCCAGTTATCATACACTAATTACTCCCAATGGTAAAAATTCGCCCACATATTAAAATTCCATTTCAAATTAGACTGCGATTAGAGTGATTTTGATAAAGTTCGTTAATGTCCCAACTCGTCTGTGGAATGATTCACAAAGATAAGACGCCCATCAAGGATACCTCGAAAGAACATGCATTTCCAGACTTTCATTACAACAGAATAAAAGACAAGCGATGGATTAAGGGATATACAAGTGAAATTGGTGCAAATTAAGAACAGTGGAATAATGAGAAGAAAAACCACATACCATTTGATGTTGAAGCGATTCGACGTGATTGTATTTGAGGACTCCCCCAACCTCCATTGTTAAACAATCAGGACCAACGTAATGGCGGTGTTCCAATGAATGCTGACAAACCACCACCTACAATATCATCAAAAAAGTATAATTGAAAATTTGGTTGAAAAAATGCAATACATTGAAAACAACATTTCTAGAAACTATTAATGCAAAACGTCGGCAGTTTTAAAAACAAATAAGCAGTAAATATGAATCCTCTGTACATTGCTATGAGAGCAGACGCCTCTTATTGGAAATGCTTGAGCCAAGGATTAAGCACAATACTGCATAACGTTGAGGATCAAAATAATGCCACTGGAATGGCCTAAAGGATGGTAAAAAAGCGAAGCACTGAATGAATATTGCAAATTATTATAGGCGAATTTTTGAGAAAATTAAATGTTATGCATTCTTATAGAGTCTTCCTTTAACTATGACACACAGAAGAATCAATTTAATTGCAAATAAAAGAAACCAAGTGCTTGGTGAACGAAGAATTGTGTTGACAATTCGAATGGAGGAATGTAGTACTGCAAGGGAATGCAATAGAAAACTAAGCGAGAAATTTAACAAGAAAAAGTGTTTCTCAAAACATGCCTTCCTTGCTTTGAACTTTCCGTATTAATTGACTTCAGAGATAAACGTGCACAGAAATCGCAATGAAGTACGCAAATTTTGCAGCATTTTTGAGCATCGCTAATTATGTGTAATGTCCATACGGCCAATAACGTTCCGGCATAATCATGCTAAATACGACCTATAAAATGCGATCAAACTATTGGTCATTAACCTCCGCTCATTCATGTACATCACATTACATTAAATCTCTATAAGACATAATCGAGCAAAGAAGTATCAAGGAAATAGATGAGAAAAGGTGGACTCTTCCTATTCAATATATGGTATTTAGAAAACTTTTTAAGTTCGAACTCACTGATTCCATACATTTCAAGTTTTGCACGAAGACTTACTGATGCTATAGCTTCAACGAATCAAGCTTCGATATTCAATGAAATAGACTTATCGACAAATAAACGGACAGACAAACAGATAAACATACACCATAGATACGACTTCAGCATGATGCAGCTTGCCAAGGCAAACTTAAAAGTATGCATTGTAAATCGAAAAGCGCGGCCCAATGACTAAGTGACTATCATAATTGTAAATATTAATGTAACTTTGAACATAAATGTAATATAAATATAAACAGAAACAAAAAAATAAATATAAATATAAATATAAAGGTAAAGATAATAAATTGTAAATTTAAACATAAACAAATATAAATATAACCATAAGAAAAGATATAAATATAAACATAAATCATACATGTATACAGACACATATTAATATAAGGTGCAAAAGAAATTGAAATATAAAGATAAATATATCTGAATATAAATATCAAGATAAATATAATTAAATTTATACATATAAATTTAAATATAAGCAGCAAAATATAGTGCTCATATAAAGATAAGGATAAACATGGATTGTAAAGATAAGTTTAATAATAAATATGAATATAAAGGTAAGGGCAAACTTAAATTATAAATATAAACATAAACTTAACCATAAATATTGATATCAAAATAAACTTAAGCAAAGAAGTAAATTTTAATTTAAACATTAATAAAAATAAAAATGTAAATGCAAATAAGTATAAAGAGAAATAAACATGCAAATATAGACGCATTCTTGAAATAAACATATAAATCTAAATACAAATATAAATATAAATATAAATGTAAGATTAAAAATAATATAACAGTAAAAAGAAATGTGTGCAGAGATAAATATAAACTAAAAACAAAAACGCAAATACAAATGAGAATATTTAAAGAAATAAAGATAAAGATAACTATAAATTGTGGATGTAAACGTGAATAAAAATATATGCACGAAGAAGAAATAAAAATTACGAAGATAAATGTAAGTGTAAATATAAATAGAAAGGTTAATATAAACATACATATAAATACAAAGATATATATAAATTCAAAGATAAATATAAATGTAAATAGAAAAGTTAGAAATAAAAACATAGCGGTAAATATAAATCCAAATATGAATACAATTGCAAATATAAATAGAGAATTTAATATAAATAGAAGCTAATACAAATATCCGTATAAATACAAAGACTAATATAAACTTGAAATATAAACATAAATATACGTATAAATAGAAGCATAAATGTAAATTCAAATACGAATGCAGGTGTAGATAAAAACAGAATTACAATTATAGATTTCAACGTCAGCTATAACCATAATCGTAAAACTAAAAAAGTATGCACGTGAATATAAGTGAAAGTATAAATATAGATATAAATATAATTATGAATATAAACATAAATATAAATACAAATATTGATTTAAAAAATTAATATAAATATAAACATAAACATGAAAAATCATATAAGTATATAGAGAACTAGAAATATAAAAGTAAATATAACTTATACATCTCATAGTAAATATAATAAAAATCATAAATGAATATAAACATAAAGAAAAAATTATAAACACAGATATAAATTTAAATACAAGCATAAATATAGGCGTAGATATGAATATAAACAGAAATAGAAACGTGGAAAAAAATAAATAAGTAAATAGAAATAAATAGGAATACGCATAAGTGTAAATGCAAATATACATATAAATATTAGTATAAGCATAAATGCAATTACAAATATAAGTATAAATACAAATACGAATATAAATGCACATAAATATAAAGACAAAAATACGTTATAAATTTTAAATAGAGATATAAATATAAATAAAAGGAGCAGTATGAATTCCAAACATAAACAAAAGTAAAAATACGAAGATAAATACAAATTATCGACATAATCAAAAAGATGCACGTAAACTGAATAAAAAAATCAACATAAATTAAATATAAATGCAGATATAGACAAAAACATTATATTAATTCAGAAGAAGCTTCAATTTCATTTTAAATAGAAAGACAAAGATAAAGATGAAGAAAAGCATAAACACTGACACAAATGTAAACCTAGACATAAGTAAAAATATAAATAGAAACGAAGATAAATTATAAACGTAAATATAAGTAAAAAAAACATAAGTTTTGAACTTAAATATAAATACATGTAAAAATATAAATATAAAAAAAATAAACAGAAGTTGCAAAAAGTGTTCAGTATCAGCATAAATGAAAAGCTAAATATAAACATGAACACAGAGATGAAGGCAAACTTTAATTGTAAATGTACATATAAATATGTATATAAACCAAATTATAAATATAAATATAGCCTTTTACATAAATATAGACGTAAACCTAAGAATAAATATAAATGCAAACAAACATAAAAACAAATATTATTCGTTGATGCATATATAAATGTATGCATAAATATAAAAATAAATATAATTATAAATATGAATGAATTATAAATATTATGAATAAATTATAAATATTGTGAATAAACATAAATATCAATGAAAATACAAATATAGATGCTATGAAAATATTAATATGGACACAAAAATCACTTTAAAATGAATATAAACGAATAGAAAACACAAAGATAAATACAAATTAGAAATACAAAAACGAATATAAATATAAATATAAATATGAAGGAATATAAAAATAAACATAAATATAAAAAACATAAACTAAATGTAAATTCGAAGACAGACATAACCATGAATGTAAATATAAAGAAATACAAATATAAGTATAAACACAAAAAAGTTCGAATACAAATGAAAAATTGAGAACAAAAACAAACAGGAAGGCAAATTTGAATGCAAATATTAATATAAATATTAGTATAAATACAAACCTAATGAAAAATTTAAATTATAAATACAGATGTAAATATAAATATTAATATAATATAAAGTTAAGCACAAGTAAGAACCATGATTGTAAATTTAAATACAAATGTAAAGAAAAATATAAATATAGAGATTAAGATAACAATAAAGATAAACATAAATACGAGTTTTTAATACAAAGACAAATACGAGTATTAGTGTTAAAGGAAATTTAAATTTAGAAATAAAGATAAATTTAAATCTAAATATAACATAAACAGAAATATAAATTCAAATATAAAGTTTTGAAAGTGCGCTGCCTACCACACTAGTACGAATGAAAGAACGAAAACGATGTTCTAATGGAGTTGGGCGCTTTTAACCTCTCTGTTCTGTTCACATGAGCACCTTTGAGGGCTCCGACTATTCTCGTCGCCGTGGGGCTCTTTCAAAACGCAAAAACCCCTCCCGCAGAGGTCTGCGAGCGTGAAAATTCCATCGCCCCTAGCGCGACACCCTCAATCACACAGCCTGGTAATGTGCGAAAGCAACTAGAAAAATACGTCCAATATAAATTATAAATACAAATTTGTATGTAAATATTATTAATAATATAAATATAAGTATCAATGTAAAAATAATTATGAATGTAAATACTAATATAAATATGAATAGGAAGATAAATATAAGCGATAAACAAAAATAAATAATAACATTAATAAAAATATGAACATAGAGGTCAATATAGATATAAATACCGCCATAAATATGCATGTAAATATGAATACAAATACCAGTATAAATATAGACATGAAAATAAATAGATATATAAATAAAAATAAAGATGGAAATATAAGATAAACAAATAAATCAAATATGTATAAAATTTACAAGTAAAACGACATAAACATATGAAATCAGAAATAGATATAAATAAATAAAACGAATGCAAATAAAAATTAACATAAACATAAATGTAAACATAAAAGTAAATGCATAGGCATATAAATATACATACAAATATAAATATGAAGCATAAATATAAACGCAAACATAAATATGAATGTAAATATAACTAAAGGAGAAACACAAATTACAAATGTATTTGTAAATGTAAATATAAATATTAATAATAATATAAGGACTAATGTAAAGTTAAAATATAAATAAAATTGATATATAAATACGTATTATAAATATCAAAATTAATATTAATATGATATAATATATATTTTAAAAATAAATATAATTAAATATGATAGTAAATACAGTTTATAAACATAAATATAAATATGAATAAACAACAAACACATATAGAGATGAATATAAAGATAAGTATAAATAATAAATATAATTTTTAATAGGAATATAAATATAAATGAATACAACTAGAAGCATAAATTATAAACATGAACATTAACGTAAATAAATATAAATATCAGCATAGATATAAATATAAAGATATATAAAATATTAATGCAAATCTATTTATAAAAACAAATGTAAAGACAAATTTGTTTGTGACGAAATTGTTGCAAAATCTTACCTGACGTTCTGCTTCCAAACATGCCATAAGTGCACTAAATCGCTGTTCCCCTTCATTACATTCACCCACCTTACTTTGCGCATGTATTCTTGTCATATTCTATTTACTCTCAAGTTCTCGAAGTGCCCTGTTATCATTTTGTGAATTCTCCAAACCCACTTTCAACGTTTCCAGTTGCTCGTAAATTTGCATCGATTTCCCCTCTTTTCTCATCGAAAAACGGGAACCTGAACCCGAGATTAAATAGCGTGCATATTTTTTCAGTAGGAAATGAGGATCCGACTGCCCATATGTCATCACAATTGCCGTCTTCGTAATATACATATGAATAACTAGTAACACCATTTCGTTATATGAGATAAGAATGCAATAACACAAGCACCAAAAATAGCCCAGATGGAGCAATAACATCGGAAAATAAATATGCAATTGAGAGAGAAAATGAGTGAAAGTAAGTAAATGAGTGGGTCTTTTACGTTGACCATTTGCGCACTCTCCTTGAACCTCCTCTTTTTCACTGTTTTATGCCTTATCGACTATCCAAACACTGCAGCCTACCAACATCCAACCAGTTCAGCCTAAATTCTACCAAAACTTTCCAATAAATCCGATACTGACAGAAACAAGGTCCATAACAAAACAGGAATGATGCTAGATTGGCAACAACGAAGAGAAACAAAACCATGCCCGTTGATACAATAAGCTTGAATTATATCAAAAACTGTAATGAAACGAACATTCAGGAGTCTGATTTGCGCCTCCTTTCCACGGATCTCGAGATCGAACGCTGAAATCTTTGATTTCAAGCTACGTCACTCTTCACCGCGTCGCTTCAACGTCTTTTCCTGTGATTTGAGAAGCTCTTTAGCCGACGCAAGTTTCACCTCTGCTGCATGTCGTGCTGAAATTGAAAAAAGACAGACTCAATCTTGCTTTCGGTGAAATCGAACAAATTGAGTGGAGGAATAAAAGCAGTCAGGAGCTCGCGAAACCTTAGAATATTTGTGGTAATTTGTTCACATTAACTGGAGATTGGTGCAATAATTTCTACCTCAATACTCGGAACGTAAGACATGAAATAGTTGGGAACCAAGAAAAAGCTAATGTTGTATGAAGCAGATCGCAAAGATCGCTTCCAAAAGCCTACAAGGCAACAGTATAAAATGAACATAGCCGTTGGGGCATTCGGTTTATATCACCGCTACCTTAGTTTCAATCTATATGCGTATGTCGTTCATTTTTCCCATCCCGTGGGCTATCTGTAGGCAGAGTCAACAAAAATTGGTTTTTATATTTGCGAATTCTCGCTTCCTTAGGTTTCTTATAGGGCTACATTCAACAGTAAACATATCTATATCACCTTCTTCAGCACCGGCAGTTCTTTCTTCGACAAACTTATCAGTGATTCCTGTTTAGTGACTGTAATATGGCTATCACAAGTATTTCGGTGTAGATGACCGAATGAGTCACGATAATCGTTCTATAAACAAATAAAAATGAGGTTATGATGCACCACAAACGGCGCAACAATGCACATCTATTCCAGAAACACTTGATGCTTATAAAAATGACATCGAAGTGGCTTACGAAGGTCGGTTACAAGAATATAGGTAAGCTATAGAAAACCCTTTCTAGCTTACTTTCATGAATGGTTTTATGAGTAATCATCTTTTTCCATTCACCTTCTACACAACAAAAATTTGAAGGAAAAACTCAGTCATTGGCAAGCGACAGTTAAACGGCATTTTCAAACATAAGCGGTGTATATACTAATGAGGGAATTAAGCAGGCAGCATTAAGCGGTAAGTCACAACTCGCATAGATATAACTAATGGTAAAAGGGTGAGAGAGGGAAAGCAGTCAAGTTGAACAAGGAAACTGAAGAGGCGACTGCAAACTTCTTGACGAATGAGAGAAATTTTTCAATACACCTGAATGTAATAGGTCATTGAGCCATTTTAATAATTAACACGTATAACAACAAGTTATACCACTGTGATGAAATAAAATATTCGACGTATACCGAACTCTATAGTTTCGAGTTTTCAAATAGGGTTTCTTTTAGCAAGGCTGCCCCCTTTGATATTAAAATCCAAAAGGAATATCACAAACCTTTCTTTTTTCAAGTTTCTGCATACGACTTAGAAGCTTTTGCACAGGAACGTCGATAGTGCGATATCAATTGCACCTGCAATATTCATTTGAAGGCAATTTTTAAAACGCATAAATATAGGATATTATAAAACAGAATTTTTTAAAGTTGAGTTCACAAAATTCACAAAATTCTTTGAATTTTTCAGAAATTTCAAAATTATATATGAATGTTTAAAGTTATTCTGCCTCATCCGATGAAACAAATGATACAGCAAATCCTATTTGTTGTAGAGATCTGTTAGTAAGTTTTCAAAACTTTCAAAAGTTTTTTCATAGCACGTATGTCGATGGAAGGAAAGTGAAAGATTCATGACCTTCACAAACGTTTTAACGAAGCTCAAAAATGAGGACAAATTTTTCGATTCAACAATGCTGAAGGATTATTGATGGAGATTGCATGTAGGACGTTTAAAAATTCGATTACGCAGAACATATTTGTGCACAAACAGATGATGAGGAGTGCACGAACATCATACGCTGTCACCGTCAGTGTGGTGTACTTCAGAAGCTGTGTATTTAGTTAGACGATATTGGTATTGCTAAGGAAATAAATCAGAATTTATGATTGGAATACTCTCAATTCCTTTCGAAAAATTACCGTGGACGCTTGGGATATTCAAAAGTCTTCCTTCTTGGAATATGGCGACAAAATAAACAACAAATAATCACTGGAAACATTAAAGTTTTTCACGCAATTAATTTTGAATAAGTGAGAGTGTTTATTTGCTATAAGCAAGTTATTTAAGGCTGCGAAAACAATTTTCCTCAAAGTTGCCCACTCACCACTTTCGGATACAAGAGAACGGCTGATAATCGACTGAAAGGAGAGAGAATCACGATTCGTTTCACGATCTTTAACAATATTAAGATATTCTTGTTGTAGAGTTGCTGAACGCTGCTCAGCAGTTTCGAGATGAGACTAAAAATCAACCTACTTCAAATTAAGATGTAGTGGAATTACTGGGTCTTAAGTATCTCAAATTCATTCAAACGTTACTTCGGCCAATATAAGGTCCACCACATATGTGGGCGTTTTTATTTACTTCATGGAATTTTTAGCTGTATCTCTAAACAACGATTCATCAGTAAAGGAGTTGTGCCTCTATCTGAAGGAAACTTGGTTTCGAAAGATTTAGCTTTCTATGAAAGTGCAAAAAAATAACGATTTTAAGACCGACTTGAGCTAGAATATCTGTGAAAATAAACACGTAATGAAGATCTTCCATGTTTCTGACAGAAGAGGGATCGATTGAATCGAAAGCTTGAAGGAATCGGCATTACCCTGAGGTCACTGATCTCAAACTTTCTCGACTCGAGTTCTTGAAGCGCCTCCACACGACCGTCCTCGGAAACGCGATGATCGTTTGCGAGATCTTCAAGTGTCGCATTGAAATCATCACTCTTACGTTTAAATTGTTCGCGCAGCAATTGCAGTTCCTTCTCCAACTTTGCCACTTCACCATGGAATCTGTTACGTCCCGTTTCAGTTGCGAATAGCTGCAACGAAATTCGATCGCAATTTTACCTCATGCTAATTTCAAAGCAACAGTTTGTATGCTGGCATGTGTGAACGCCTGTCTGTTCAAACACAACAGCAGTGACGGAGTAATCCACACCCATCAGGTGAAAGGACGAGTCTAATTTATAATAAACAACGTTGGAAGGTTTCAGAAGCGATATAACATATAATGGTATTTACATTATTCTCGTAATTGATATTTACCTACAAATATTATTTTAAAAAACCTAACCCATAATAATAAAACTAACAATAAAACTACAAATAAAACAAATAATAAACTAATAATAGTAAAACTAAACCAATAATTTAATAAAACCAATAATAAATCTAAACTAAAAATAAAATTAAACTAAGAACAAAACTAAACTAATAACAAAAGTAAACTAGTAATAAATTTCAAATAATGAAGAAATTAAACTAATAATAAAACTAAACTGATAATAAAAGTATACTAATAATAAAACTAAAGCAACAATCAAAAAAGCTAGTGACAAAACTAAACTAATAATAAAAATAAACTGATAAGAAAACAAAACTAAGAATTCAATCAAATTAGTAATAAAAATAAACTAAAAATAAAACTAAACTGGTAACAGAATGAAACTAATAAAAATAATAAAACTAACAATAAAACAAACAATAGAACTAATAATAAAACTAATTACAAAACTAATAATAAAACAAATGATAATGCTAATAACAAAGCTAAACTAAAACTAACAGCAAAACTAATAACTCAATTAAAGTAATAACAAGACTAAACAAATAATACAATCAACTAATAACAAAATTAAACAAATCATAGAACTAAACTAATGAGAAATCTAAAGAAATAATAATACTTCATTAACAAAAAAAACAAACGAATAATAAAAAGAAAGTAATAATAAAGCTAAACTAGCAATAAAACTAAACCAATAAAATACTAAACTAATAAAAAAACAAAACTAAAACTAAGTCAAAATTAATAAATAAAGCATGGAACAAAACTAACATTAAAAGAAGTAGTAAAAGTAAATTAGTAATAAAACTAAAATAATGAAAGAACCAAACTAATAATTAAAAAAGCAAATGATAAAACTAAATAATATTAAGATGAAACTAATAACAAAACTAAACAAGTAATAAAACTAAACAAAGACTAAAAATAAACTAATGATAAACAATGAACTAGTAATAAAACTAAACTAATAATAAAACTAAATTATAATTAAATTAAACCAATAATAAAACCAATGTAAAAATTCAGCAAAAATAATAATAGAAGTAACAATAAGAAAATTAAACTAATAACAGAACTAAACTAATAACAAAACTAACCCAACAGCAAAACTAAACTAATAATAAATCTGAACAAATAATAAAACTAAACTAATAATGAAACTGAGCTAACAATAAAACGAAGCTAGTAAAAAGCCAAACTAATAATAAATTTAAACGACTGATAAAACCAAACTGAGAACAAAGCCAAACTAACAATTCAACTAAATTAATAATAACACAAAACTAACAATAGAACTGAGCTAGAAGTACAGACACACTGTTAATTAAACTAATCTAATAATAAAATTAATGACAGAGCTTATAATAAAACTAATAATAAAACAAATAATAAAACTAACAATAAAGCTAATAAAAACAGATAACAAAACGAATGATAAAACTAACTAATTATAAAATTAAACCAATAACAAAACTAACGAAATTATAAAATTAAACTAATGAGAAAATAAAACTGATGATACATATAAACTAATAATAAATCTAAATTTAATAATAAAACTAATCATAAGAAGGATAATAAAAATAACAGTAAAGCAAATAACAAACCAGTATCTACACTTGCATATCATTCAACAGAGGTCTAGGCAAATCAATCAACAGAGCTAGCTATCGTAACGATGGGTATAGTTAAATGAGGTGGCGGATGATGACCGCAATACATAGATCATTCAAAAGGGGCAAGAAAGCGCGAGAACACACCGAATTTCTTGAGCACAATGAGCAAGAAAAGAAAGTTCAACATGTAGTCAGCTGACCTTAATGCTGCAACAAATCATGACGCTCTAAAACAGAAGACCAATCGAAAGAGCAAACGTCATAAGCCAAGAAACGGAATAGCCAGCCGGGATACACAAGACAGCAAAGACGCCAGATCTTTAAAACGCATATACGCAAAAACCTAAATACGCGTTTCAAAGATGCAGATAATAAAAAGGCGTAAGGAATAGCGAAAAGAGTGCGCATTTTTTGTGTGAATTTTCGAAGTACCTTTAATTAACACCTGATGCAAAATCACATGATATGACATCTTTCGAAGAACCGGAAGAAATTATGATTGAAAATTGCTGACCTCCATGGGTATTGCTTAAAGCGAAAACGTTTGCAATTGTTATTGTTTGAGCAACGTCATCCCATTCCCACATCCTTCACGTTTGACACCGCGTTCGACATCGCGCTAGAGTAACGAAGGTGCGTACTGAAATAAATTCCATTATTTTTTTCTTCACTCTCTTAATCCACGAACACCTCCGATTGTTTAGAAACGTCAACAGACCGCTAAGTATGGGGATCAGTAGCCCATTTCTTACGTTACTGGAAACATTTCGCAAACGACGCTCTAATCGTTTTTATCGTATTCCCTCAATAACTCATGATGCATATTCCTCAGATCGTTCATCAAAGATAAATTTGTAATTGTTCACTTAGTGCGTTGATTATCGCACATGAATTGACAAAAAAGCCGCGTAGAGTATATCAAACATTATAGTTAAACACGAGAAGCTTAACAGTAAGCTATGAATTCACCTCAGTATGGCACATCATTTATATGTCTTAAACTCGAAACAGGCCACAGAAGTTAGAAAGCATGAGAGCCAAGAGGAAGTAATCACGAACATATAAAGGCCAACAATAGTGTTTGGTTGTATGCACTTTCAATTTATACGATTCATTTCAAAGACAGCAGCATTTCTAGATCGCCTTGCGAATGCGCGAATTTTCCACTGCGAAGCTAAGCCAGAAAACAATGGATCACCACAAAAAATTGGTTTCTAGACAAATATTATTATGGAAGAATTGGCAAACGAGTTGAAATTACCAATAACAAACTAGTACTGAAACCAACAGTAAACTAGTCATCAATCTCATAGCAAACTAATAATAACACTGATAATAAAAATAAAGAGACTAATAATAAACTAACAAAGCTAATAGTAAACTAAACTAATAGCAAACTAATAATAAACTAATAATAAAACTACTAATAAAAAAATAATAATAAAGATATAATAAAGCTAATAATAGAGAAACAATAGACTAAAAAATAATCAGTAGCAAACTAATAATAAAAACGATTATAAAACAAACCTAATCGTACATAAATACTAAAACTAATGATGAACCAATTATGAAACTACTAGTGAAATAATAACAATTGTAGTAATAGTCGAGTAATAAAACTAATAATAAAGTGACAAAGCTAATAATAAAAATTAATAATACACGCAAATCTGCAGTTTGAAACTTTTTAGTTTCAAGCCCTTGAAGTGCACCAACACGACCATCCTCTGCGATACGATTGCACCAGCAAGATCCTCAAACGCAGTGTGCAATTCGTTGGCGGTCTTACGAATGAGCAATTTTTCACGAATTGCAGCTCTTGTTCGAGTTTGTTCACTTGTGTGCGTGCGGTATTCTTTTCCGATTCTGAAACCACAAACTGCAATGTGTTTGAAGTTAGATGTTGAACTGTTATTGACCGGAAACTGGAAGCCAAACTGCAAACAGTTGAAAAACTACACAAGAAACTGATTACACTGAAATAACTTGGTGAATATAGAATTAATAAACGTGGAGATGTTTGTCGGAGCTCCTCTTACTGTTTTATCTTCCTTCTCATTTTCCACTGTCCCCTCCTCAATTCCTTGTCACTCATCTTCTTCTATCTAGAAATTCAGTTGGACATCTTCCCTTATCTGTATCGCTCCATTTATATTTAAGTCATTTGATCAGTTGTTCAGTTGATCAATTTTTTCTATAATAGCTGAAGTAC
Organism: Ascaris suum; assembly: GCA_013433145.1. Lineage (NCBI taxonomy): Eukaryota > Metazoa > Nematoda > Chromadorea > Rhabditida > Ascarididae > Ascaris > Ascaris suum. The sequence goes on from CM024173.1 coordinate 13,164,454, forward strand.
TCGTATTTAGTTGACAAGAATTGAGCGCTCACACAAATCGCCAACAAACAATGAACTTGAAGAAATAAAAGAGAAAACCGTAAATTCGGAGAAAGTTTGAAATGCTCCGAATGGATTAAAGAAATTCGATGGATTAAACCATTGTGTCGGCGCCGAATTATATTTTATCTCATGTAGTATACCGACGTCGTTGAGTCTAACAGTGTACTTCACCTGCCATATTGCCTCGAATAAAAACTTCTTCAACAGGGTTTCTTTTTGCAGATATGTGAAGGTAGAAGAATTTCGAATATAAAGGTGCTTCTTCTAGAGTTGAGACAAATCGAAGACCTATATTTATTACGTACTAGAAAGCAGTATTTAAGACCATTGGACGCTTCCGATAAACTTGAAATATTTAAATTGAAGGATTTGAGGGAGTGTGGAACATATGTAATAGGGCGATATTCCACGACTAAAACATCATCCGTTCAGCATTTCAACGTTGGTACATCACCAACCTTATCATTAAAGTTTTGAAGCTCTCGATGTGAACGCTTGGCTTTCGATTCTAATCTTTTTACGTTTCGTTAAGTTGATCCACCAATTTCGCCTTCTCATGGCAATTCTTCTTCAGTTCATCGCGCTACAATGACTCTTCTAAATACGATATATGGTAAGATACGGTAAATGGGCCAATTCATAAAATTTACGGTAGAGCACATTTTGTTCGATATTACGGCATCAACAAACGAAAAATAACGAAATCAGTTGCACAAATCGAATATCATTCATAGCTATTCATTTATTTTGAGCTTTGCACATGAACAACTCAGTGAGAATATCATACACCCAGCTTATGATTGTGAGAATATCATTCATCAGTTAAATATTGAAATGTTGAGGGAACATTTAGAATGGAACGTTCAACGGAAGTGATTGTACGTTCAATGCATATTTTATCGGCCATCAAACCGAAAAAACGAAGTGTTATCGAATCCAATTCGCTGTTTAAGCTCATCTCAGGGTTAGGTTGTGTTGCCTCTTATTCCTTTGCCCTTTCTGTGCTCAAAAGTCTATCATCCATTTCTCTCTAAATGAACGGCACCATCGTCCACCTGCATCGGTCAATTCTACCTAACTGAATTCACTGCGAATGGACGATGAAAAGGAATAAGAGTGAGTATATGATTGAAGAACATCAGAAAATCAAAACGTAAATTCGATGATATGTGGGCGGAATGTTGCAAATGTATTGCCCTCGCAACTTTACGCAGCGCAATGAAAATTCATTCATGCTTATAAGAAAAAATTTCTTAACATTCATATGACAAAATTTCGTCATGGGTAGGGTCACGTGGGGAGAACCATGAGCGGGCTTAATGTCGATGAGTCTTGAGTTTCGGCGGACTCAGAGGCTCGATGAATCTTCCGAAGAATCCACGCTGTTATCGAGGTTAGGAAGCGCTCGAGGGTAGCACACTGATTCAAAGACCTGAGGGCAATCAAGACTTCTTTTGGCCCTATTTCGACTGTTGGAAGCTCGAACCTAATCCTACCTGAGCACCTAATTTGATAAACTAAGCATGTAGTCAAAAGTTGGAAAGTTTAGAGATTAAGAATAAACTCCGTCGCACCATTCAAATCAGTGGGCAAGGCAACGTGAGTCGGATTTGTAGTTGTGGCCGCCCACCTTTCTTTGCTAACAATAAAGATTAAATTTAACAGCGCAGTTTTATTGCCTGGGCTCAGAGCTCTGAGCGCAGCAGTAGAATCGAAGATCGAGAGTTCAAGGACCGTCTGTCGGCGAGGTACTGATATCGAAGCTCATCCAATCGCAGTTACCAATTTTTGTTTTAATGGGATTCTAATAGGATTTGAGTTGTTCGTTTGGCGTATGAGTGTGGTTTCCATCATGTCTTCAGAAAGCTAATGAGATGGGCAAAAATTGCTTCGATCTCTGGTTTATAACCAAATGGAATTTCGACTCATCTCTTTTGTTTTGTCATCTATACTTCCTCCGACTCCCGCCTTGCCGAAAAGGGAATGATGGAATTTATCTAACTGTTCAGAATTATATCCTCTTGTTGAAAAAGTAAGCGCACTTACGCGCTATCTATGTTTTTCAGGAATGCATAACCTCATCTGTGATATAATTCACGTGACGTATAATATTCATTGCAAATTAACTACGGAGACTTACGTTGAGCACTTCAAACTGTCTTTTGAAGGCATCAGATTAGGCAAGAATTGCTGTTATCGAGCTTCAAGGTTGCATATTGCTCTTCGATTGTTTTCAAGCGGTGATTTGCACCCCTGAGGTCTCCTTCAAGAGATGCGACGATTGCTTTTGTATCCGTCAATTCCTCTTCTTGGCGACGCACTTCCGCATTCACTGAAAATTATTCGATTCATGAAGTGACTTATCCATCAAATTTTAGCTGACTAGTTGAAATTTTTATAAGGTACTAATTTACTGACTAATTTATACGACTTTTATGCTTCATTTAATTGAATTTTTTAAATTTAGTGCTACACTTTTTAAAGAATTACTATCGGTGCTCGTTAGCTCTCCCTAATTAGCGGTCATTTTATTCCCTTTTATATTGTCTTCCGCAGGAAGCAGCCGTCATTATGGGATCACGATTTAAACCTAAAATGCAGTATAAAAGTTTTAAAAAAAAACTTTCATATAGAAGGGAATGTTTAGGAGAAGTTCGCGTCACTTTTACCATAGATTAGCTGTGCATTTCTCTTTGTATGAAATTCGAATAGATGAGTGCTCTCGGAAGCTGTTCTAAGCAATTCAAAAGACATTTGGTTGCTTAAAGTTTGCATACTCACTTAATTGATCAGATTTTTTCGCATATAACCTACCTGAAATTTTTTGCACCAAAACCTGTACATAATTTCTTAAGAAGACCTATAATTTTATTCTATGCTTTCCGTGGTACGAAAGCTTTACTTTATGAAACGAATCACTTCAAGTGGGTGACTGCCTGTTATTTCCGGAATTCTTCCAGCAGAAAAATGAATTAATTTCACACACCCGTTGTTGTCTTTATCGAGCATTCTTATTTCTGCAGGTGGCAAAAGCAGTAGTTTATAATCGACGCGACTCTCACCAGCATCATTCTTAACGCGATAGCTATCACTCCCTTTGTCACATAGCTTCGAACTGTAAAAATTAGCAAGTGACACCAGAAAAGCTAGATATACGAATGGAACTGAGCGCGTTATGTCAATGCATTAAATTTCAACAATGCAAATCCATTTCCTGCAATAAATTCTATCATTTCCAGCAAACTTTCCACTAGCTACTGAGTGGGAAGGTTGCAAGAAGGACGCTTTGAAAGGGCACACGATCAGAAATATGTGCACTTGGTTGTTGCGACGAAGTGAGCGGCCAACGAGATCAACTCTTGTTAAACATGGAGGTGAATTTTCTAAAGCAATTCGCAATCAGTTACCGCCTCACGAGCAAATCCCCAGACTAGCATTTACTTTTGCGCTCAAAACGACAACTGATTATGTGTTGATAAGATCTAAGTAATTTTTCTGCAATGATTCGAAACTTCACTTGCAATAAGACTTCTCTATACCGCTATTTGCACTTGCTAAAATTTATACCTTCCCTTCTGTAGCGTTTTTTCATCACAAACGAATACTAAAGCATTGCAAATTTATGCACGAACCGCTCAATGGGAGTTGATGATAACGTTGCCATCACGTGTCCGTTGAATGGTAGGAATCTTCAGTTGTGTTGTGCAATGAAGAAATGTTGCCATCCCCACTGCCACCGATTCATTCCTGATTGATGTTATTTGCGGCGTCGGCTCTGCAAGATCATTTCAATTTTCAAACGAACGGAAACAGCGCCCTAAGAAAATGCTTCTTGGCATAACGATATAGTTGCAATAACTCCTCTTTTAAATGCTGTCACTTTGAGCAGGAAAGAATTTCGTATAGAATAGGAGCTACACTCAGCATCTCTCTACTGTGCATCAAAAGATTGTCATTTGAAGTTCGCAATCGCAAAAATTTTTCTGTGGAAGCCTTTTCTGATCTATTGCATACTAATCAAGCAGAAATATGGCTTGTATTAAACAAATCTATCACATAAGAAAATGTCAGCAATAATGAGCAGAAACATGAAAAATAGTATAATAAAGAAATAGATGCTATAGAGCTAAAATTTAACAAAAACCGAAAATTACGAGCCAGTGATGTCAGATACAACCGCCAAAAAATGGAACTGCATTGCGATTCCCTAGAGAGAAAATACAAAGTTCTTTCAACATGACGTGCTTTCAAGTCCGAAACTAGAAAAACGGAAATAGATGCAATCACTGTTTTCATTCATTGACAAATTTCCATTGTTGACAATGAAAGATTTTAGAATTTCTACTATGAACGTCGGTATTACTAAAATATCACAGAAATATTTTATCATTAAAAGGTAAATGTAACAGGTAGTCGGCCCACCTCTAGTTTCCAAAAACGTGCTCACACTACGGTTGCTATTCTCACTGACAATAGCACATCGATATTCCACACGATCTTGTCGTGTTATTTCGCTTGACGTCCATACACGATCAATTCATTATCGGCGATATTTAACTACAAATAACGGAAAATTCTCCAATCACATTTGCTAATTATATGCGTATGATTTTGATAACTTTCTCGAAGGAAGGGAAAATTTATTCGGCTAAATTAGCAAACTGCCTACTTATGACGAAGTGATATTCTGTGCTTCGGCGGAAGATGTCATCAGCGTAGAGAATCGAATAATCTATTACTTCTTTTAGTTTGGAAATACGTTGAATTTACAAACTATTTAACATCACTAGGAATAGAAAACGTTCTACGAAACTACACCGAAGTTACAAAAACATAGGTTATAAATGTTGCTATTTCTAAAAATCTTCATATAACACATCGATCACAAGTAGAAACTATCGAAAAACATTGTTTTACAAGTGTCTCGAAATTTCGATTAACCCTTACCAGCGAATTTCCTCATCCTCGTTCCACTCTTCCTCAAAGTTTTTGTATTCGTATCGCAAATAAAAGATTTCATCTTATATTCCGTCAGTTCTGCATAACTGAAAGAACAGCCACCGAATAAGAAATTATCAAAGAGAAATTATGGCCTTGAAATCGAAATATGAAACTAACGCATAGAAAAGAAGGCCACCGAGCTTTTCACTGCCTTTAAACTAATAATGATCGCCACACTCATAGCTGCACTGCTATTGACCGATTTTTGTCGAAAATTTGCAAACTTCACCTCAAATTTTGGAACTTTATTTCTCTTTAAAAAATCTTCATTTTATATCACTCCCTGACCAAAACACGCGCTTTCTATATCAAGCAAATATTAAACGACAAAAAATTGCTTACATTCGGCAAAATTTGTGAAACGCATAAAGAGAATGAGTGCCTCAGAGAATTCCATTTTGTGATGTTTCAAGATGCAAATATTTCAAATTGCAAGCACGGTTTTCTAGACCGGTGGAAGTGAGGAGGAATACTAAATAGATCTCATCTGTGTTATTATAAAGGACAAATACCCTTTTTGTCGAAGTCGCGTGAATAACTCTAGAGTTGGTACGTTGGAGTTCACTTTCTCATATTTACTTGCTTCAAATTTGTATATTCAAGTGCAAATTCTACTCATTTATTTCGACAAAAATTCAATCAATCAGATTAAACTTGTACATGATATGGAGCCATAGAAAATTTATAAGGGGCTTAATCATGTTCAAAAAATTTATACATGTTCTTATGTGAATTATTTCCGCATTTAATTCTTTTCAGCATTCTAAACTGTGAAACCTAACACTGAGGTTATGAAAATTTCAAAGGATTCAGCTTAGCAAAAACAAATAAAAAGAACTCGCCTGCTTCCAAAAACACCCCAACGTCGGACCTTTTCTCAGCCTGACGAGCTTTATTGCGTACTGTACAACGATAACTGCCGGCATTCTCCTCGCCGGCTGATGATACGAACGTCGTTCGTTTCTCATTTAATACCTAAATCATATTCAACATATCATATTCGTTAAGTTGAACTATGGCAATTAATTATTTGCCTTATTATCAGCTTCAAATATAAAACTGTCACTCAGGCGACTATGCCTGTGATTTCAAATAACTCATGAGTGCAGCTTAACGACAAAGCTCTGAACTATATCAGCTAATGCGTTATTTATGAAACCAGAAGCATCACGGAAACATACCACTTTTAAAGTTCAGGCTGCATCCCAGATATCAGCATCATTTTAAGGTTAGTTGAGCATTACCTCAGCCTTCTATTTTGCTGCATCAATGACTTTAATCTGTTGCAAGTACAGTCGACCATCGTTCTCCCTTATTCAATACAACTGCAATTGGTCATCATCAATAAACGATAAAAAAGAGCGCAATTTTGCGAAATCATCTTCCATACCTCAGAATATCGAAAACAATGAAAAAAACAAAATCTCGCCTCAGAGCCAACTGAATATCAAGTTTATTCCTTGATTGCGTTTAAACACTCTATCATTTCAACATACACTTTATATCGTATGTTCCAAGTCTTATTTACTCCACTACAAACATTTCAAGACTCATTCAAGCTCTTTTATAGGAACGAATGTTGCAGTGTAGATAAGGGAGATTTTCGCATGACTTAACGAATTCATGTAATGACCAACACTCCTAAAAAGCACTTAGTGATGAGGAAATATGTAGGTTTGATTTTATATTTGGCTGGAACTTCTGTCGGAGGATGTTGTCGCTGCGGTATTGCGAGCAATCGCAGATGATGATAATTTAGAATAACGCTGAAAAACTTATTTATTGTGCTAGCATTTCGGTTTGCGAAATTATTGCGAAATAAATTTGCATACAACTGATTTTAATTGAACAGAATATGCAAAATCATAATTTACGATTACATCAAATTGCAAGCGTATCATGATGTTAATAGAAGAGAGAAATGGCTATGGAGTATAAGCATTTGCACATCATCATAAACAAATATATAAACAAAGATATATTGAAAAGCATAAATTATAAAAATAAATATAAGTGGAAATAAAAAAAGGAACATAAATTTGAATTTGCATATCAATGTAAATATTAATAAGTATACAAATAAATTGAAATTATAAATATAAACATAAAATATAAATACAGATATCAATATTAATATAAATTTAAATGTAAGTTTAAGCTAAAATACAGACATGAATTTAAATATAAATGAATATAAATACAAATTATGAATACATATATAAATTTTCGAAGTACTTTTAATCAACACCTGATGCAAAATCAAATGATTTCACATCGATAAAAGCACTCGACGAAAATATCAAGGAAAATTGCTTACCTTGACGGGTTTCTCTTAAAGCCGCAACATTTCCGATTGTGACTGGTTGAAAACGGAGGCCCCATTTCCACATCATTCACGTTTCAAATCGTCTTCGACACCACCCTAGAGTAATCAGCCGAAGGTGCGTCCTGAAATAAGTTATTCTATATTTTCATCAGTCAGTCTATGCACGAACACTTCCGATTGCTTAGAAGCGTCGACAGATCGTTAAGTACGCGGATCAGCAGCACATTTCTGACGTTCCTAGAAACGTTACGCGAACATAAATTCCAATAAAAATAAAAATATTATCATAAGAATAAAGATAATGACATGTACAAACTATAAATACAAATATCAACAGAAATGTAAAGACAAAGGTGAATATAAGTTACAAATATAGATATCAATAGTAATATAAACACAAGGATAAATAGAAGACTATAAATAAAAATAATAATAAAATCTTCGAAGAAATGATTAGGATAAAAGTAATAATATCATATAAACTATTAATATAAATATAAATGTGCGGACAAATATTGATATAAACAAAAAGACTATGATAAATATAAATTACAAGATAAAGATAAATATAAATAAACTACTGATAAAAGATAAATATAAATTAGTATTAATGTGAATAAGAAGATGTAAATAAATATAAATTATAAATATGAATATAAATACAAACATAAAAAGAACTGTAAAGTTTAAAGATAGATATAAGTAAAAACGTAAATAAATATAAGTGAAAACATAAACTTAAATATAAACTTAATAATTGAAAAAATACCTTCAAATTATATACATAAACATAACGACAGTTTTAAGCAGAAAATGAAATAAATATAGATGCAAATATAAATTATAAATAAAAATATGAATTTAAATATAAACACTTTTAAACATAAATTATACATATAAACGTGAATAAAAACATCAAAATAGATATGAGCTGAAAATATATATAACTGTAAGCATATAAATAAACATGAATATAAAGACAAAGCCTATATGAATTATAAACATAAACATAAATATAATTATAAATGCAAATGTAAAGATAGACATAAATCACAAATACAAATATTAGTGTTAATATGCCAATATCAATATTAATAGATGCTGACGAATACAAATACAAAAACAAGTATAAACACAAATATAAGTAAAAACTGAAACATAGATATAAATATAAACTGCAAATATAAATAAAAATCAAAATATAAACATAAATATAAATATAGGAGTTAATATAAATGTTAACAAAGACAAAGAAAGATAGAGATCATAAATAGAAATACGAATGTAATTAAATATACAGACAAATATAATTTATAAACATAAATATAAAAATGGATAAAAATACGAGGAAATAAATAAGATTAAGGTAAATATAAATTATAAATATAAATATAAATATAAGATTGATACCAATAAAAATACATAAATAAACCTGCATTGTGAATGGAAATAATGAAAATATAAATATAAATGCAAATATAAATGAGAACGATGATAAAAATGAATACAAACCATAAATACAAATATAAATATAAATAAGTACAATGACAAACTTTACTTATGCATGCAAAGATAAATATAAATATGAGTTCAAACATAAATATGAACATAAATATAAACATGAACAGAAATATAAATATAAATGCAAACATAAATATGAACAGAGAAAAACATAGAAAATACAATTACGCATATTAATATAAATAGAGACACAATTATAAACATATATGAAAAGAAACACAAGGACACTGATAAATTAAAATTTTTAAGCCTAAGTAGAAACAAAAACATGATGATTAAAATAAATTAGAATTTTAAATGAAAGTAAATAATAAAGATAAATACAAATTATAAATATAAATAGAGATAAAAATATGCATATGAAGAAGACATAAATACAAGTACAAAAACAAAAATATATATAAGTATAAATATAAACGTAAATATAAATTCAAATATAAGTATACATTATGAATATAAATATTAACATCAACATTAATATAAAATAAATACATACTATAATCCTAAATACAAATATTATAAATACTACTACAAGCAAATAAGTATAAGTGAATGTGCGCTACCTGGCGCACCAGAGTGGATACAATAATGAAAACGATTTTCTAAAGCATTTGGGCGTTTTTATCCTTGCATCGCGCTCATGTGAGTACCCTTGAGCGCACCGAATGCTGAATCCCCACGGCGTGCTTCGCAAAGGTCTGCGAGCGTGAAAACATCAATAGCCCCTTGCGCGATACGAGAAATCAGATAACATGGCGGCCCTCTCCCATCCCCTAGCATGCCCTCCTATACATAACGTAAATATTAAAATTTACGAATAAAAATGAATTGAAGACGAATTTGAATACGAATAAAAATGAAGGAAAATGTAAAGTATCAATACAAATGTAAATATATGTAAACGTGAGCAAAATATAAATATAAATACTACGAATATAACTAAAGATAAACAGAAGTTATGAATGTAAGTACAAATGTTAACGTCAATATTAATATAAATGCAAATATGAACGTAGATATAAAAAAAGTGTGGATAGAAATAAAAAGGTAGATAGGATTATAAGAATGAATTCAAAGACCAACACAAAAATGACTATAAGTTCCAATATAGATGTGAAGACAAATTTCAATTATGAACCGAAGTACTATACAATATAAATATAAACATGCATTAAAAAATACATTTAAATATTAATTCAAATATTAACGTTAAAAAATATATATGTAAACATTGATATTAATAATAATATTTATGCAAATTATACTTATAAATGTAAACGTAATTATAAATAATTATAAGGATATATATAAATTATTGGCGCAAACATAAACAAATATGAAAATAACTACAAATGGTAAGCATAAATACAAATATGAATACAAATATAAACACTTCAACACTTCACTATATATATATATATATATATATATATATATATATATATATATATATATATATATATATATATATATATATATTTTTTTCCGGGTCTATAAAGTCTGAATTATAAAGCTTGCCTGCGCTTTTTCTGCTTACCATCGCTTCAATGTGGCCGCCTTAAATTAAACTATATTGCTTAAAAATTGTTGACTCTTTCTCTGATATTGAAATAAATTCGACTCAATATTTTTTGATTCTAATCGGTGTAATTTACTGTGAGCTCATAGCTTTCAACTGTTTCCGCGAGTCATTGCCTTAAATCCAGCTAATACTCTTCGCATCTTCGGATCAACAGAGTGCGGAATGAAGTTTTCTTGTGATGTGGTCTCAGCTCTTAGTGTACTTGCGCTCACAAGTCACCTAAATCATTACGAGGTCGGAAAAATCTATGAGTTCGTGTCTCAATCATCGTGAGCGCATGCTTTACTTCTTTTGTTTGGTACCTTGCTTTGCTTTTGAAACAAAGATTTTACAACAACAAAAGCCCCCTCCGTGGACAAATTCCGACTCCCCGGTCTTCAACCTTCCCGATCTAAGCAACAAATAACGATAAGTGGAAGCATCGAGGATAAGTCATTGATTTCGCATTTGCCTGGAGGGAAAAAACTCGCGGTTTCGGTCTACGAGCAAAGTCTTCACTTGTCGTCAAAAGGTAATCAGAAGACACCAATTGTTGCGCTTACAACGTCTAAGAAAACCAAAAAACCGACGTAGTGACGACGTTGGCAGACATTACGCTGGTTTGCTTTGCTGCATTAATGTCACGAAAGCACGTCCACTACGTACTAGGACAAACAAGAACAAGGCTTGAAATTAAGGATTTTTCACCTGTTGAAATTTGTAGGAGCGCATCTTTGGACTTATATTTTACCTGATGTTATGGGAGCAATTTTTGAAAATTTCACATACGCCACATTTTTCCCTTCACCGTAGAGCCTCTTTTCCAGATAGCGAGAAAGCCCATACGAAAGACTTTACGCATACATTCCACTTATTACACAAGCATGCCAATAACGTCACACAAAAAATGTTGGACCGCATGATATAATTTTATGGATAGCCCGATTACCTCGGTGATAACGGCATGCCGGGAGGGAGACCGCCGAGGAACAACTGTCGTTCTAGTCTAGCCACGTGTCCCTCAACATTGTCCATCACAGAGCTCGTATTATCGATCAACATATGATGTTCACCATTTGCTGTGTTCTGCAAAACCCGATTAATTAAAGAAGGAGGCATGCTCATCAATTCATTTAGCAATCGTTTAAGCAACTGGGACTAGGCAAAATGACCAAACAAGGTCAATAATGGATGACAAAACGCTGCGACCTCAAAAAAAAAAATCTGATAAATTAAGCGTAGTTGTTTTAAAATTTTCCGCAAGGATGTTATCTTATCACTGCTTCAATAGTAATCCAATTTTCTAGGAAGTGCACATACTGAGACAACTGGTCTTGTGGCAACCAAGCACTTCGAGTTTCACAGAAGGATGCGATGAAAACTGCTCGATTCTCAACTGCAGCACTCGAGCTTCAACTAGTCGAGGAAGCACGAGCAGCTCACCTCCAACTACTGCAACATCGCGCGTCATCAGAAATTAATTAACTACTGTTTGCACCGCATACGCATGCACGTAAGAGTAATAACAATGATGGTAACGGTATTAGTTGTCCTAACCATAATAATGACAGTGTTGATGGTTACAGTAAAAAGAGCAATGACAAAAATAGTAATTCAAATATGAACTGGCCCAATGATCCCATGATATGTGAAATTATAGAAGAAAACCGTTAGGAAAAAATGATGCTGAGTAAGCACAGCTCTAGCTCATACATTACGAACACTGCATTTACACATATGCTAAACTAGAAATCGGAAAGCTCGCTTGGAGACCGGGGTCGTCTGCGAAAACAATCGAGCGTGATCCTGTCTAAGATTGAAACAAAAATCTTCGCTGTGGTTGCCACTACTGATTACTCAATTCAAAAGATCCGACCATAAAACTACCACTAAAATTGTCTACATTTGTAGGACAACCTTAAAAAGAAGTATTGCAGAGGTTTTTTTCGTATAGGAGAGGTGTTTTTTCTCACAAATCTTGCAAAAAATCGCCCGCCTAATATACATAAGTTGCATGAAAAGATTTCTTCGAGCTTACGAAAAAAACTAATAATAAAACTATGAACTAACAGCAACAACAAACTACAAATAACAAAACAAAAGTAAGAAAAAATGTAAAAATCATACTAATAAGAAAGTTAATAGTACAAATAATTATAAAGGTAATAATAAAACCAATAACGAACTAATGATAAAACTAATAATAGAATTAATGGTGATCTTTATAATAAAATATTAAATAATAATAAAACTAAACCAATCATGAAACTAAATTGATAATAAAATTAAACTAATACTAAAAATAGCTAGTAGCAACCGTAAACTAATAATAAAACTAAGCTAATGATAAAACTGAAGTAACAATAAAACAAAACTCTTTACAAAAATAAACTAATTATCAACTAAAACTAATGTTAAAACTGAAGTGATAATAAAAGATAACTGACAATTCAACCGAATTAGTAATAAAACTAATAACAAAAGTAAACTAATAATACAAATAACTAAAAAGAAAGGTAATAACAGCGCCTACTATAAAACTAGCAACAAAAAACAATAAAACTACTGAAAAACTAATAGCAAAACTGATAATAAGTCCAATAATAAAACTGATAGAAAAACTAATAGTAAAACCACTGTTAAAACTAATAATAAAAGAAATGAAAAATTAATAATGAAACTAACAATAAAACCGATAGTAAAACTAATGATTCAAATAAACGAATAATAAGAATAATCGAATAAAAAGACAAAACTAATAACAAACTGAAACTGATAGTCTTAATAAACTCATAATAAAACAAAACTAGTCAGAAAGCTAAACTGATAGTAACAAAAAACTAATAATAAAACTAAATCATAATCAAACAAAACTAACAGTAGATCCAAACAAATAATTCATCTAAACTAATAATATAGATAAGTAACAAGAAAACCAAACTAACAATAAAACAAAACTAATAACAAAATTAAAGCAATAATAAACTCAAAGTTCTGATAAAACTAAACGGATAACAAAACAAAACTAACAGTTCAATTAAATCAATAATAAAACTAAACCAATCATAATCATAAAACTAAACAAATAATAAAACTAAACTAGAAAAAGAACAAAAGCAAACAATACAACTAAATTAATAAAAAATCTAATAAAAAAAGCTTACAATAAAACTAATAATATAAATAATAATAAAACAAACAACAAAATTAATAACAAACCTAAATTAACTTAATATTAAAATGACGAGTAAAACTAATATTTCAACTGAAGTAATAATAATAAAACTAATGCAATAATAAAACCGAACGAATAATAAAACTACACTAAAAAGAAAGCAAAATTAATAATAGAACTAATAACGAAACGAGTAACAAACCTAAAAATAAAAGTGAACTAATAATAAAACTAAACGAATGATAAAATAGAGCTAGTTATAAAAGTAAAGAAATGGTGAAACAAAACTGGTATCATAACTAAATTAATAATAAACTTGAGGCAATTGTAAAAGTTGACCTAGAACAAAACAAAAGCAACAATTCAAATAATTGATAACAAAAGTAAACTAATAAAAAAGAGAATCAGGAAGGAAACTAATAATAAACAAATGATAACACAAATAATAAACTAAGAACAAATCTAATAATAAAGCAATAAGAAAATTAATAATAAACTAACAATCAAAGTATATAATGAAGCGTTCACAACACTAATAATTAACTCATTATAAAAGCATTGCTAAAAGAACCAACAATAAGACCACCACTAAAGTAACAACAAAACTAATAACAAAAATAATAAAACTAATAATAGGCAAATAATAAAACCAACAGAAATTAAGGTAATAAGAAGTTTAACTAATAATTAACTACAAATAAAACTAATAATAAAAACTATAAGACCAATAATGAACAAAAAGAAAATTAATAACAAAAAGAATAAAATTAATTATAAACTCACAAGAAAACTAATCAAGGTTAATAACAAAACCAAGAATAAACTAATAACAAACTATTAATAAACTAACATAAGATTTGGAATAAACTGGCAATAAAACTAATAATAAAGAGTTAAAAAATTGATATTAAACTAAAAACTGAACCTGCTGACAAGCAAACAATAAAACTAATAAGAAAACAATACGAATAACAAAAATAGATGAATAACACCACGAATAATACAAACAATAGAAACAATAATACAAATAAATGTATGAAAACGACCACGTTTGTTGAAGAGTGGCGACGACGAAACAAACTCGTCTACTACGAGTTGCAGGACTAACGACGATCACTACAGAATCACCCAAACATATTGATCAGCAAGCGAGGCCGCAAGCCATTCACATCGACGGCTACAGTGCCGAAGGCAAGATAGGTCACAACCAATACGGATGAGATGAGAATCAAGATCAAACAAGTGCGGGCCTACAAGTTGTTACCCCAATGAGGATCAAGAGGGTCCCTACCGAGACGAAACTGACTTCAACACAGGAGACCACCTGCAAAGGAAGATCACTCGTAAAGAACACATTTTTTTAGAGGCAATCTTCCCTTAACGACCGAGCAAAGAATATATATATATATATATATATATATATATATATATATATATATATATATATATATATATATATATATATATATATATATATATATATATATATATATATATATATATATATATATATATATATATATATATATATATATATATATATATATATATATATATATATATATATATATATATATATATATATATATATATATATATATATATATATATATATATATCCGCATACGTCCACGCATATACACACTAACAAAAACCTATCTAATCACACAACTAAACTAACAAAAAAACTTAACTTATAATAATATTAAAGTAATGATGAAATTATGCTCGCAATAAAACCAAATTAACAATAAAAGTAGACTAATAATAAAGCGAAACTAATAATAAAACCAAATACGAAACTAATCACTAACTACCACAAAAGCTAATAATAAAAGTAATAGAAAAGCTGCCAATTCAACTCAACCAAAAATAAAACTAAACCAATAATGAAACTTAAATAGAATAAAATAAAGCTTAAATAAAATAAAACTAAAATAAAATAAAGCTAAATAAAATAAAACTAATATAAAATAAAACCAAATTAAAATAAAACTAATACAAAATAAAACTAAAATAAAATAAAACCAAAATAAAATAAAAGTAAAATAAAATAAAATAAAACTAAAATAAAATAAAACTAAGATAAAATAAAACCAAACTAAAATGAAAGTAATATAAAATAAAACTAAAATAAAATAAAATTAAAATAAAATCAAAATAAAATAAAATAAAATAAAATAAAATAAAACTAAAGTAAAATAAAACTAAAACAAAATAAAACCAAAATAAAATAAAACTAAAATAAAATGAAACTAAATTAAAATAAAACTAATACAAAATAAAACTAAAATAAAATAAAACCAAAATAAAATAAAACTGAAATAAAATAAAACCAAAATAAAATAAAACTAAAATAAAATAAAACTAAAATGAAATAAAACTAAAATTAAACAAAAGTAAAACAAAATAAAACCAAATTAAAATAAAACAAATACAAAATAAAACTAAAACAAAACAAAACCAAAATAAAGTAAAACCAAAATAAAATAAAACTAAAACAAAATAAAACTGAAACAAAATAAAACTAAAATCTAATTAAAATAAAATAAAAGTAAAATAAAATAAAGCTAAAATAAAATAAAACCAAATTAAAATAAACCTAAAATAAAATAATATTAAATAAAATAAAACTAAAATAAAATAAAGCTAAAATAAAATAAAACTAAAATAAAATAAAACTAAAATAAAATAAAGATAAAAAAAATAAAACCAAATTAAAATAAAAGTAATACTAAATAAAACTAAAACAAAATGAAACCAAAATAAAATAAAAGTAAAATAAAATAAAACTAAAATATAACAGAACTGAAACAAAATAAAACCCAATTAAAATAAAACTAAAATAAAATTAAAATAAAATAAAATAAAACTAAAGTAAAATTAAAATAAAATAAAACTAAAATAAAATAAAACTAAAACAAAATAAAACTAAAATAAAATAAAACTAAAATAAAATAAAACCAAAATAAAATAAAACTAAAATAAAATAAAACAGAAATAAAATAAAACCAAAATAGAATAAAACTAAAATAAAATAAAACCAAAATGAAATAAAACCAAAGTAAAATAAAACGAAAATAAAATAAAATCAAAATAAAATAAAACTAAAATAAAATAAAACTAAAATCAACTAAAACTAAAATAAAACAAAGCTAAAATAAAATAAAACCAAAATAGAATAAAACTAAAATAAAATAAAACTAAAATAAAATAAAACTAAAACAAAATAAAACTAAAATAAAATAAAACTAAAATGAAATAAAACAAAAATAAAATCAAAGCAAATTAAAATAAAACTAATACAAAATAAAACTAAAATAAAATAAAACTAAAATAAAATGAGACCAAAATAAAATAAAATAAAATACAAAATGAAACTAAAATAAAATAAAACTAAAATAAAATAAAACCATATTAAAATAAAACTAACACAAAATAAAACTAAAATAAAATAAAACCAAATTAAAATAAAACCAATACAAAATAAAACTAAAAAAAATAAAACAAAAATAAAATAAAACGATAATAAAATAAAACTAAAGTAAAATAAAACCAAATTAAAACAAAACTAATACAAAATGAAACTAAAATAAAATAAAACAAAAATAAAATAAAACTAAAATAAAATTAAAATAAAATAAAACTAAAATAAAATAAAACTGAAACTAAATAAAACTGAAACAAAATAAAACTAAAATAAAATAAAACTAAAATAAAATAAAACTAAAATAAAATAAAACTAAAATGAACTAAACTTAAAATAAAATAAAGCTAATGTAAAATAAAACCAAATTAAAAACGAACTAAAATAAAACAAAACAAAAATAAAATAAAACTAAAATAAAATTGAAATAAAATAAAACTAAAATAAAATAAAACTAATATAAAATAAAGCTAAAATAAAATAAAACAAAAATAATATAAAACAAATGTAAAATAAAACTAAAATAAACTAAAACTAAAATAAAATAAAGCTAAAATAAAATAAAACCAAAATAGAGTAAAACTAAAATAAAATAAAACTAAAATAAAATAAAACTAAAATGAAATAAAACTAAAATTAAACAAAAGTAAAACAAAATAAAACCAAATTAAAATAAAACTAATACAAAATAAAACTAAAATAAAATAAAACCAAAATAAAATAAACCTAAAATAAAATAAAACTAGAATAAAATAAAACTAAAATAAAATAGAACTGAAATAAATTAAAGGTAAAATAAAATAAAACCAAAATAGAATAAAAGTAAAATAAAATAAAACTAAAATAAAATAAAACTAAAAGAAAATAAACCTAAAATAAAATAAAACAAAAATAAAATAAAACTAAAATAAAATAAAACCAAAATGAAATAAAACCAAAATAAAATAAAACTAAAATAAAATAAAACCAAAATAGAATAAAAGTAAAATAAAATAAAACTAAAATAAAATAAAACTAAAAGAAAATAAACCTAAAATAAAATAAAATAAAAATAAAATAAAACTAAAAAAAAATAAAACTAAAATAAAATAAAACTAAAATAAAATAAAGCTAAAATAAAATAAAACCAAAATAGAATAAAACTAAAATAAAATAAAACAAAAATAAAATAAAACCAAAATAAAATAAAACTAAGATAAAATAAAACCAAAATAAAATAAAAGTAAAATAAAATAAAACTAAAATAAAATAAAGCTAAAAGAAAATAAAACCAAAATAGAATAAAACTAAAATAAAATAAAACCAAAATAAAATAAAACCAACATTAAATAAAACTGAGATTAAATAAAACCAAAATAAAATAAAAGTAAAATAAAATAAAGCTAAAATAAAATAAAACTAAAATAAAACAGAACTGAAACAAAATAAAACCCAATGAAAATAAAACTAAAATAAAATTAAAATAAAATGAAATAAAACTAAAATAAAACCAAAATAGAATAAAATTAAAATAAAATAAAACTAAAATAAAATAAAACCAAAATAAAATAAAACCAAAATAAAATAAAACCAAAATAAAATAAAACTAAGATAAAATAAAACCAAAATAAAATAAAAGTAAAATAAAATAAAACTAAAATAAAATAAAACTAAAAGAAAATAAACCTAAAATAAAATGAAACTAAAATAAAATAAAACTAAAATAAAATAAAAATAAAATGAAGTAAAACCAAAATAAATTAAAACTAAAATAAAATAAAACTAAAATAAACTAAACCTAAAATAAAATAAAACTGAAATAAAATAAAGCAAAAATAAAATAAAACTAAAATAGAATAAAATTAAAATAAAATAAAACTAAAATTAAATAATACCAAAATAAAATAAAACTAAGATGAAATAAAACCAAAATAATATAAAACCAAAATAAAACAGAACTGAAACAAAATAAAACGCAATGAAAATAAAACTAAAAGAAAATTAAAATAAAATAAAATAAAACAAAATAAAATAAAATAAAAAAAATAAAATAAAAGAAAATAAACTAAAATAAAATAAAACTAAAATAAAAAAGCTAAAATAAAATAAAACCAAAAGAATAAAATAAAATAAAATAAAACTAAAATAAAATAAAACTAAAATAAAATAAAAAAATAAAACCAAAACAATAAAAAGTAAAATAAAATAAAACAAAAATAAAATAAAACTAAAAAAATAAACCTAAAATAAAATAAAACTAAAATAAAATAAAACTAAAATAAAATAAAACCAAAATGAAATAAAACCAATAAAACTAAAATAAAATAAAACTAAAATAAAATAAACCTAAAATAAAATAAAACCAAAATAAAATAAACTAAAATAAAATAAAACTAAAATAAAATAAAACTAAAATAAAATAAAACCAAAATAAAATAAAACGAAAATAAAATAAAACTAAAATAAAATAAAACTAAAATAAAATAAAGCTAAAATAAAATAAAACCAAAATAGAATAAAACTAAAATAAAATAAAATCAAAATAAAATAAAACCAAAATGAAATAAAACTAAGATAAAATAAAACCAAAATAAAATAAAAGTAAAATAAAATAAAACTAAAATAAAATAAAACTAAAATAAAACAGAACTGAAACAAAATAAAACCCAATGAAAATAAAACTAAAATAAAATTAAAATAAAATAAAATAAACCTAAAATAAAATAAAAATAAAATAAAATTAAATAAAATAAAACTGGAATAAAATAAAACCAAAATAAAATAAAACTAAAATAAAATAAAACTAAAATCAAACAAAACTAAAATAAAACAAGAGTAAAACAAAATAAAACCAAATTAAAATAAAACTAATACAAAATAAAACTAAAATAAAATAAAACCAAGATAATATAAAACTAAAATAAAATAAAACTAAAATAAAATAAACCTAAAATAAAATAAAACCAAAATAAAATAAAACTAAAATAAAATAAAACTAAAATAAAATAAAACTAAAATAAAATAAAACGAAAATAAAACAGAACTGAAACAAAATAAAACGCAATGAAAATAAAACTAAAAGAAAATTAAAATAAAATAAAATAAAACTAAAATAAAATAAAAATAAAATAAAATTAAATAAAATAAAACTGGAATAAAATAAAAAAAAATAAAATAAAGCAAAAATAAAATAAAATTAAAATAGAATAAAACCAAAATAGAATAAAACTAAAATAAAATAAAACCAAAATAAAATAAAACCAAAATAAAATAAAATTAAGATAAAATAAAACCAAAATAAAATAAAAGTAAAATAAAACAAAACTAAAATAAAATAAAACTAAAATAAAATAAAACTAAAATAAAATAAAACTGAAATAAATTAAAGCTAAAATAAAATAAAACCAAAATAGAATAAAATTAAAATAAAATAAAACTAAAATAAAATAAAACCAAAATAAAATAAAATTAAGATAAAATAAAACCAAAATAAAATAAAAGTAAAATAAAACAAAACTAAAATAAAATAAAACTAAAAGAAAATAAACCTAAAATAAAATAAAACTAAAATAAAATAAAACTAAAATAAAATAAAACCAAAATGAAACAAAACCAAAATAAAATAAAACTAAAATAAAATAAAACCAAAATAAAATAAAACTAAAATAAAATAAAACTAAAATAAAATAAAACTAAAATAAAATAAAGCTAAAATAAAATAAAACCAAAATAGAATAAAACTAAAATAAAATAAAACCAAAATAAAACAGAACTGAAACAAAATAAAACCCAATGAAAATAAAACTAAAATAAAATTAAAATAAAATAAAATAAAACTAAAATAAAATAAAAATAAAATAAAATTAAATAAAATAAAACTGGAATAAAATAAAACCAAAATAAAATAAAACTAAAATAAAATAAAACTAAAATGAAACAAAACTAAAATAAAACAAGAGTAAAACAAAATAAAACCAAATTAAAATAAAACTAATACAAAATAAAACTAAAATAAAATAAAACCAAGATAATGTAAAACTAAAATAAAATAAAACTAAAATAAAATAAACCTAAAATAAAATAAAACCAAAATAAAATAAAACTAAAAGAAAAATAAAACTAAAATAAAATAAAAATAAAATGAAATAAAACTAAAATAAAATAAAGCTAAAAAAAAAAATAAAACCAAAATAGAATAAAACTAAAATAAAATAAAACCAAAATGAAATAAAACTAAGATTAAACAAAACCAAAATAAAATAAAAGTAAAATAAAATAAAACTAAAATAAAATAAAACTAAAATAAAATAAAACTAAAATAAAACAGAACTGAAACAAAATAAAACCCAATGAAAATAAAACTAAAATAAAATTAAAATAAAATAAAATAAAACTAAAATAAAATAAAAATAAAATAAATTAAATAAAATAAAACTGGAATAAAACAAAACCAAAATAAAATAAAACTAAAATAAAATAAAACTAAAATAAAACAAAACTAAAATAAAACAAGAGTAAAACAAAATAAAACAAAAAAATAAAACTAAATTAAAATAAAACTAAAACAAAATAAAACTAAAATAAAATAAAACCAAGATAATATAAAACTAAAATAAAATAAAACTAAAATAAAATAAAGCTAAAATAAAATAAAACCAATATAAAATAAAACTAAAATAAAATAAAACTAAAATAAAATAAAACCAAAATAAAATAAAACTAAGATAAAATAAAACCAAAATAAAATAAAAGTAAAATAAAATAAAACTAAAATAAAATAAAACTAAAATAAAATAAAACCAAAATAGAATAAAACTAAAATAAAATAAAACTAAAATAAAATAAAACCAAAATAAAATAAAACTAAAATTAAATAAAACCAAAATAAAATAAAAGTAAAATAAAATAAAACTAAAATAAAATAAAACTAAAATAAAATAAAACAAAACTGAAATAAAATAAAACCAATGAAAATAAAACTAAAATAAAATTAAAATAAAATAAAATAAAACTAAAATAAAACCAAAATAAAATAAAACTAAAATAAAATAAAACTAAAATAAAATAAAACCAAAATAAAATAAAAGTAAAATAAAATAAAACTAAAATAAAATAAAACTAAAATAAAATAAACCTAAAATAAAATAAAACTAAAATAAAATAAAACTAAAATAAAATAAAAATAAAATAAAATAAAACCAAAATAAATTAAAACTAAAATAAAATAAAACTAAAATAAACTAAACCTAAAATAAAATAAAACTAAAATAAAATAAAACAAAAATAAAATAAAACTAAAATAAAATAAAATTAAAATAAAATAAAACAAAATAAAATAAAACAAAATAAAATAAAACTAAAATAAAATAAAACCAAAATAAAATAAAAGTAAAATAAAATAAAACTAAAATAAAATAAAACTAAAATAAAATAAACCTAAAATAAAATAAAACTAAAATAAAATAAAACTAAAATAAAATAAAACTAAAATAAAATAAACCAAAATAAAATAAAACTAAAATAAAATAAAACTAAAATAAAATAAAACTAAAATAAAATAAAACTAAAATAAAATAAAACTAAAATAAAATAAAACTAAAATAAAATAAAACTAAAATAAAATAAAACTAAAATAAAATAAAACTAAAATAAAATAAAACCAAAATAAAATAAAACTAAAATAAAATAAAACTAAAATAAAATAAAACTAAAATAAAATAAAACTAAAATAAAATAAAACTAAAATAAAATAAAACTAAAATAAAATAAAACTAAAATAAAATAAAACTAAAAAAAAAAAGAACTGAAACAAAATAAAACGCAATGAAAATAAAACTAAAAGAAAATTAAAATAAAATAAAATAAAACTAAAATAAAATAAAAAAATAAAATAAAATTAAATAAAATAAAACTGGAATAAAATAAAACTAAAATAAAATAAAACAAAAATAAAATAAAACTAAAATAAAATAAAACCAAAATAAAATAAAACTAAAATAAAATAAAACCAAAATAAAATAAAACTAAAATAAAATAAAACAAAATAAAATAAAACTAAAATAAAATAAAACTAAAATAAAATAAAACTAAAATAAAATAAAACTAAAATAAAATAAAACTAAATAAAATAAAACTAAATAAATTAAAGCTAAAATAAAATAAAACCAAAATAAAATAAAATTAAAATAAAATAAAACTAAAATAAAATAAAACCAAAATAAAATAAAACTAAGATAAAATAAAACCAAAATAAAATAAAAGTAAAATAAAATAAAACTAAAATAAAATAAAACTAAAATAAAATAAACCTAAAATAAAATAAAACTAAAATAAAATAAAACTAAAATAAAATAAAAAAAAATGAAATAAAACCAAAATAAAATAAAACTAAAATAAAATAAAACTAAAATAAAATAAAACTAAAATAAAATAAAACTAAAATAAAATAAAACTAAAATAAAATAAAACTAAAATAAAATAAAACTAAAATAAAATAAAACTAAAATAAAATAAAACCTAAAATAAAATAAAACTAAAATAAAATAAAACCAAAATAAAATAAAACTAAAATGAAATAAAATAAAATAAAATAAAACTAAAATAAAATAAAACCAAAATAAAATAAAACTAAAATAAAATAAAACTAAAATAAAATAAAACTAAAATAAAATTAAAATAAAATAAAACTAAATAAAATAAAACTAAAATAAAATAAAACCAAAATAAAATAAAACTAAAATAAAATAAAACTAAAATAAAATAAAACTAAAATAAAATAAAACTAAAATAAAATAAAACTAAATAAAATAAAACTAAAATAAAATAAAAACTAAAATAAAATAAAACCAAAATAAAATAAAACTAAAATAAAATAAAACTAAAATAAAATAAAACTAAAATAAAATAAAACTAAAATAAAATAAAACTAAAATAAAAAAAAACTAAAATAAAATAAAACTAAAATAAAATAAAACCAAAATAAAATAAAACTAAAATAAAATAAAACTAAAATAAAATAAAACTAAAATAAAATAAAACTAAAATAAAATAAAACTAAAATAAAATAAAACTAAAATAAAACAAATGTAAAATAAAATAAAACCCAATTAAAATAAAACTAAAATAAAATAAAACTAAAATAAAATAAAACCAAGATAAAATAAAACTAAAATAAAATAAAACTAAAATAATAAAACCTAAAATAAAATAAAACCAAAATAAAAAAAAACTAAAATAAAATAAAACTAAAATAAAATAAAACTAAAATAAAACAAAACTAAAATAAAATAAAACTAAAATAAAATAAAACTAAAATAAAATAAAACTAAAATAAAATAAAACTAAAATAAAATAAAACCAAAATAAAATAAAACTAAAATAAATAAAACTAAAATAAAATAAAACTAATAAAATAAAAATAAAAAAAAAATAATAAAAATAAAACTAAAATAAAATAAAACCAAAATAAAATAAAACTAAAATAAAATAAAATTAAAAAAAATAAAACTAAAATAAAATAAAAGTAAAATAAAATAAAACTAAAATAAAATAAAACTAAAATAAAAATAAAACTAAAATAAAATAAAACCAAAATAAAATAAAACTAAAATAAAATAAAACTAAAATAAAATAAAAGTAAATAAAATAAAACTAAAATAAAATAAAACTAAAATAAAATAAAACTAAAATAAAATAAAACTAAAATAAAATAAAACTAAAATAAAATTAAAATAAAATAAAACTAAAATAAAATAAATAAAATAAAATAAAACCAAAGTAAAATAAAACTAAAATAAAATAAAATTAAAAAAAAATAAAACTAAACTAAAATAAAAGTAAAATAAAATAAAACTAAAATAAAATAAAACTAAAATAAAATAAAACTAAATTAAAATAAAACCAAAATAAAATAAAACTAAAAATAAAATAAAAGTAAATAAAATAAAACTAAAATAAAATAAAACTAAAATAAAATAAAACTAAAATAAAATAAAACTAAAATTAAAATAAAACCAAAATAAAACAAAAGTAAAATAAAATAAAAAAAAATAAAATAAAACTAAAATAAAATAAAACTAAATAAAATAAAAGTAAAATAAAATAAAACTAAAATAAAATAAAACTAAAATAAAATAAAACTAAAATAAAATAAAACTAAATTAAAATAAAACTAAAATAAAATAAAACCAAAATAAAATAAAACTAAAATAAAATAAAACTAAAATAAAATGAAACTAAAATAAAATTAAAATAAAATAAAACTAAAATAAAATAAAACTAAAATAAAATAAAACCAAAGTAAAATAAAACTAAAACAAAATAAAATTTAAAAAAATAAAACTAAACTAAAATAAAATAAAATAAAATAAAACTAAAATAAAATAAAACTAAAATAAAATAAAATAAAACTAAAATAAAATAAAACTAAAATAAAATAAAACAAAATAAAATAAAACTAAAATAAAATAAAACCAAAATAAAATAAAACTAAAATAAAATAAAACTAAAATAAAATAAAACCAAAATAAAATAAAAGTAAAATAAAATAAAATAAAACTAAAATAAAATAAAACTAAAATAAAATAAAACTAAAATAAAATAAAATAAAATAAAATAAAACTAAAATAAAATAAAATTAAAATAAAATAAAAAATAAAAATAAAATAAAATAAAATAAAATAAAACTAAAATAAAATAAAACTAAAATAAAATAAAACTAAAATAAAATAAAACTAAAATAAAATAAAACTAAATAAAATAAAACTAAAACAAAATAAAACTAAAATAAAATAAAACTAAAATAAAATAAAACTAAAATAAAATAAAACCAAAATAAAATAAAACTAAAATAAAATAAAACTAAAATAAAATAAAACTAAAATAAAATAAAAGTAAAATAAAATAAAACCAAAATAAAATAAAAACAAAATAAAATAAAACTAAAATAAAAAAAACCAAAATAAAATAAAACCAAAATAAAATAAAACTAAAATAAAATAAAACTAAAATAAAATAAAACTAAAATCTAATAAAATAAAATAAAATAAAATAAAATAAAATAAAATTAAAATAAAACCAAATTAAAATAAACCTAAAATAAAATAAAACTAAAATAAAATAAAAAACTAAAATAAAATAAAACTAAAATAAAATAAAACTAAAATAAAATAAAACTAAAATAAAATAAAAGATAAAAAAAATAAAACCAAATTAAAATAAAACTAATATAAATAAAACTAAAACAAATAAAACCAAATAAAATAAAATAAAATAAAATAAAACTAAAATAAAAATAAAACTAAACAAATAAAACTAAAATAAAATAAAACTAAAATAAAATTAAAATAAAATAAAATAAAACTAAAATAAAATTAAAAAAAAATAAAACTAAAAAAAAATAAAACTAAAATAAAATAAAAAACTAAAATAAAATAAAACTAAAATAAAATAAAACTAAAATAAAATAAAACTAAAATAAAATAAAACTAAAATAAAATAAAACCAAAATAAAATAAAAACTAAAATAAAATAAAACTAAAATGAAATAAAACCAAAATAAAATAAAACTAAAATAAAATAAAATCAAAATAAAATAAAAACTAAAATAAAATAAAACTAAAATAAAATAAAACTAAAATAAAATAAAAACTAAAAAAAATAAAACCAAAATAAAATAAAACTAAAATAAAATAAAACTAAAATAAAATAAAACTAAAAAAAAAATAAAACTAAAATAAAATAAAACTAAAATGAAATAAAACTAAAATAAAATAAAACTAAATAAAATAAAACTAAAATAAAATAAACTGAAACAAAATAAAACCAAATAAAATAAAACTAAAATAAAATTAAAATAAAATAAAATAAAACTAAAATAAAATAAAAATAAAATTAAATTAAATAAAATAAAAACAAAATAAAATAAAACTAAAATAAAATAAAACTAAAATAAAATAAAACTAAAATAAAATAAAACTAAAATAAAATAAAAGTAAAATAAATAAAACCAAATAAAATAAACTAAACAAAATAAAACTAAAAAAAATAAAACCAAAATAAAATAAAACAAAATAAAATAAAACTAAAATAAAATAAAACTAAAATAAAATAAAACCAAAATAAAATAAAACTAAAATAAAATAAAACTAAAATAAAATAAAACTAAAATAAAATAAAACTAAAATAAAATAAAACCAAAATAAAATAAAACAAAATAAAATAAAACTAAAATAAAATAAAACTAAAATAAAATAAAACCAAAAGAATAAACTAAAATAAAATAAAACTAAAATAAAATAAAACCAAAATAAAATAAAACTAAAATTAAATAAAACCAAAATAAAATAAAAGTAAAATAAAATAAAACTAAAATAAAATAAAACTAAAAATAAAATAAAACTAAAATAAAATAAAACCCAATGAAAATAAAACTAAAATAAAATTAAAATAAAATAAAATAAAACTAAATAAAATAAAAATAAATAAAAATAAAATAAAATAAAACTAAAATAAAATAAAACCAAATAAAATAAAACTAAAATAAAATAAAACTAAAATAAAATAAAACTAAAATAAAATAAAACTAAAATAAAATAAAACTAAAATAAAAAAAACTAAAAATAAAATAAAATAAAATAAAATAAAACTAAAATAAATTAAAACTAAAATAAATTAAAACTAAAATAAATAAACCAAAATAAAATAAAACAAAATAAAATAAAACAAAAATAAAATAAAACTAAAATAAAATAAAATTAAAATAAAATAAAACAAAAATAAAATAAAACCAAAAAAATAAAACTAAAATAAAATAAAACCAAAATAAAATAAAACTAAAATAAATAAAACTAAAATAAAATAAAACTAAAATAAAATAAAACTAAAATAAAATAAAACTAAAATAAAATAAAGCTAAAATAAAATAAAACCAAAATAAAATAAAACTAAAATAAAATAAAACTAAAATAAAATAAAACCAAAATAAAATAAAACTAAAATAAAATAAACCAAAATAAAATAAAATAAAATAAAATAAAACTAAAATAAAATAAAACTAAAATAAAATAAAACTAAAATAAAATAAAACTAAATAAAATAAAACTAAAATAAAATAAAACTAAAATAAAATAAAACTAAAATAAAATAAAACCAAAATATAAAATAAACTAAAATAAAATAAAACAAAAATAAAATAAAAAAAAAATGAAATAAAACCAAAATAAATTAAAACTAAAATAAAATAAAACTAAAATAAAATAAACCTAAAATAAAATAAAACAAAATAAAATAAAAAAAACAAAATAAAATAAAACTAAAATAAAATAAAACTAAAATAAAATAAAACAAAATAAAATAAAACTAAAATAAAATAAAACCAAAATAAAATAAAACAAAATAAAATAAAACTAAAATAAAATAAAACCAAAATAAAATAAAATTAAAATAAAATAAAACTAAATAAAATAAAACTAAAATAAATTAAAATAAAAAAAATAAAATTAAAAAAAAAAATAAAATAAAAATAAAATTAAAATAAATAAAATAAAACAAATAAAATAAAACTAAAATAAAATAAAACAAAATAAAATAAAACTAAAATAAAATAAAACCAAAATAAAATAAAACTAAAATAAAATAAAACCAAAATAAAATAAAACTAAAATAAAATAAAACAAAATAAAATAAAACTAAAATAAAATAAAACCAAAATAAAATAAACCTAAAATAAATAAAACTAAAATAAAATAAAACTAAAATAAAATAAAACTAAAATAAATTAAAGCTAAAATAAAATAAAACCAAAATAAAATAAAATTAAAATAAAATAAAACTAAAATAAAATAAAACCAAAATAAAATAAAACTAAGATAAAATAAAACCAAAATAAAATAAAAGTAAAATAAAATAAAACTAAAATAAAATAAAACTAAAATAAAATAAACCTAAAATAAAATAAAACTAAAATAAAATAAAACTAAAATAAAATAAAAATAAAATAAAATAAAACCAAAATAAATAAAACAAAAATAAAATAAAACTAAAATAAAATAAACCTAAAATAAAATAAAACTAAAATAAAAATAAAACAAAAATAAAATAAAACTAAAATAAAATAAAACTAAAATAAAATAAAACTAAAAGAAAATAAACCTAAAATAAAATAAAACTAAAATAAAATAAAACTAAAATAAAATAAAACTAAAATAAAATAAAACCAAAATAAAATA
The DNA here is from genome assembly GCA_013433145.1 of Ascaris suum. Classification (NCBI taxonomy): domain Eukaryota; kingdom Metazoa; phylum Nematoda; class Chromadorea; order Rhabditida; family Ascarididae; genus Ascaris; species Ascaris suum. The sequence goes on from CM024173.1 coordinate 13,193,713, forward strand.
AAACTAAAATAAAATAAAACCAAATAAAATAAAACAAAATAAAATAAAACTAAAATAAAATAAAACTAAAATAAAATAAAATAAAATAAAACTAAATAAAATAAAACTAAAATAAAATAAAACCAAAATAAAATAAAACTAAAATAAAATAAAACTAAAATAAAATAAAACTAAAATAAAATAAAGTAAAATAAAATAAAACCAAAATAAAATAAACTAAAATAAAATAAAACTAAAATAAAATAAAACTAAATAAAATAAAACAAAATAAAATAAAACTAAAATAAATAAAACAAAATAAAATAAAACCAAAATAAAATAAAACTAAAATAAAATAAAACTAAAATAAAATAAAACTAAAATAAAATAAAACTAAAATAAAATAAAACTAAAATAAAATAAAACCAAAATAAAATAAAACTAAAAAAAATAAAACTAAAATAAAATAAAACCAAAATAAAATAAAACTAAAATAAAATAAAACTAAATAAAATAAAACTAAAATAAAATAAAATAAATTAAAATAAAACTAAAATAAAATAAAACTAAAATAAAATAACTATAAAACAAAATAAAAAAAAACCAAAATAAAATAAAACTAAAATAAAATAAACAAAATAAAATAAAACCAAAATAAAATAAAACTAAAATAAAATAAAACTAAAATAAAATAAAACTAAAATAAAATAAAACCAAAATAAATAAAACTAAAATAAAATAAAACTAAAATAAAATAAAACTAAAATAAAATAAAACTAAAATAAAATAAAACTAAAAAAAATAAAACCAAAAATAAAATAAAACTAAAATAAAATAAAACTAAAATAAAATAAAACCAAAATAAAATAAAACTAAAATAAATAAAACTAAAATAAAATAAAACAAAAATAAAATTAAAATAAAATAAAACTAAATAAAAAAAACTAAAATAAAATAAAAACCAAAATAAAATAAAACTAAAATAAAATAAAATTAAAAAAAATAAAACTAAAATAAAATAAAACTAAATAAAATAAAACTAAAATAAAATAAAACTAAATAAAAATAAAACTAAATTAAAATAAAACCAAAATAAAATAAAACTAAAATAAAATAAAACTAAAATAAATAAAACTAAATAAAATAAAACTAAAATAAAATAAAACTAAATAAAATAAAACTAAAATAAAAATAAAACTAAAATAAAATAAAACTAAAATAAAAT